>OU015446.1:6326973-7576973 GCA_907164795.1 Hemaris fuciformis
AAGTTTGTTTAAATTTCTGCCATGTGGCAAGGGGGTGTTAGAATCCCACCACAGTATCCCCTGCCTGTCTTAAAAGGTGACTCAAAGGGGCCCTTGGGGCCGCTGCTGGGGGCGGCACTGTGGCCTGTGACCTTCGCAGGCGCCCACCCACAACTGGGGCGCCGAACCAAGTTAGTGGGGGTGCAATTGCGCCCCCCACAACAAAGTCAAAAGTCAAAGTCAAATTATCTTTATTCAAATCAAGTTCTTTTGAATCGTCAATTTTACACTTTTTAATATTTTTTAAACTATTGTAACTATTTAACAACTCCGAGACGGCCGAGACATTTTTTGTTTCAAAGGCGCTTCGGGTGACTGCGCGATCATTGTGGGTGCTTCTTGCCCACACACCGTGGTCGCCCCATTAGGCGCGAAGATGGCTACCGGGGGTTTTTGGTCGGTCCCCCAGGGTCGGTGGGAATTACAGCCATAACTAGCTTTCCCCTCGAGAAAAAAAAAATGTTTTTAATTTAATATGGCAGTGAATTTTCGGAATGGAAATATACTTACAAAGGGAAAATTAATGAATAAACATTGGAACATTAACGACGGGTTGAACAGCAGAGGATTGTGGATGGAAAAACATTTAGGGACCAAGGTAGAGGATTCTTTCCCATTTGTGGGTTGGTGATATTGATGGAACGGGTACCTAATATTATTTGATTTCACATATTATTTATGCCAAAATGATGCCGATTAAAGTTATTACACCGGGAAAACTAAAAATAAAAAATAGTCCAAGAAGTCAGGGAAAGTGTTAAGAAGTTTTATTTCAGTGTTAATAAGCTTCTCTCCAACTCCACCTAACTCAATTAAAGAAGGCGTGTAGTTATGAATATTTGTGATGTTAATACAAACAGACTTTGCTATTGCTTGATTTTCAGGGCAGGCAATGTTGTTAGATTTATGTTAGGAATTTTTCGGACTAAGAATGTTTAAAACCCAGTGTAGATAATATTTCCTAAATAGTAATTTATGACTCCAGATTTACTATGATAGTGACTTCTACTGCCAGTACGGGACTGACTTCCGATATCTGTATAACATACCGCAGCTGATGATGCACTTTCTGCACTGCCAGTTTGTGATGTTGCTATGCACTAGTGTAGCGACGGAAACAGGCTTTGGAGTGTTCCCAGCTAAATGTCAACCTGTGCCGGGCTACGGGCCTTCGGTGCATCTCAGTCTCTTAAAGTTGGCGTAAGTAAATATCGAATTCAACTTCATCATCAGCCCATATATGTTTCACTGCTGGGCACGGGGTTTAGGCCTTGGTCCACCACGCTGGCCTAGCGCGGGTTGGCGGTGCAGGTTTCCTCACGATGTTTTCCTTCAACGTTAAAGTACTTGAAAATTCATTGTGAATACACACATAACTTTGAAAAGTTATGGTATTGTTGGGGTTTTGAACCCGCGACCGCAGAGATTCTCGACCGCTTGTCTAAATATCGAATAGTCGGTAAGATACAACATATAATACATTATGGGTGTCAGAAACTATTGGTCTCACAAAAATCTAGCAGCACAACGATAATACCATAAATATTTTACAATCAAAGTGATTGAAATTTAACTAGGAGGATAATTATATCTGCCTGAATAAATTTCTTTAGTGTCGTGGCAAATAGTACCGAGACCAAAGATAAAATTAGACTAAGAACTTATTGTTACTGTACTGCTGCTAGTAACAGCAGTGTAGTCCAAATAAAGTTTTGACTAATGATTACATCTTCCACCAAATGCCAAAAATTATAGGATTTATCTAGAGGAACGAGTCACTAAGGCGGGTTTTACCTTTGATAATATGTATTCCTACTGCAAAGTAAAGTACTTTTAATTAAGGGTTTCCTCGACAATCTTTCGCCCTTCAACATGGGAAACGTCATACTTAGGTAAGACATATAATATTGATTGATTGATTGAAAGTGATGAATTATTAAAAAAATGTTTTCAGTGCAGCTACACCAGATATAGCGATGCAGCAAGAATACAATTTCTCAATGCTGAAATCATTTGACAAAGAAAAGTTATTGATCGGCCCTAAAATGAAAGATACAATGAAAAGTTGGAACATGCCTACTCGATATTGGTTTTGGGCGTATGTTTACAAAAATATAATCAAATCTAACCACGAAGTCAGGTATGGCATAAGTTATATAAATCTATGTTTTAGATAATTCGCGTTACATTTTTTTAAAGTTTTGTTGTTTATAGGTAAGAAATAACTTTTGCGGCAAGTTCCTTATTTAATATAATCTAAACGTATTTTTTTTAAACTAAAGCTTTTTTCATATAACGTTTTCTGTAAATAAAACACAGACCATCATGTACAAATAATATACATACATATCTATTATATTGAATAACATTTATACGGTGCTTCAAAAATTGCTGAATTTGTAACCCGAGAAAATTAAATGAAACCCAGCAAATACTAGAATAATTAAAAACAACAGATACTAGTGAGAGTGACTCTCAAAAAATTATTCGAATAAAATATAAATTACATTGAAGTGAATATATTAACTGATATCATCATCATCATCAGCCCATATATGTCCCACTGCTGGGGCACGGGCCTCCTCTACCATTGAGAGGGTTAACTGATAACTCATGTATAATTATGAGCGACTCCTGCGGAATTATCATCTTGTATACTTTTTAAACGTAATGGTATTAAGGGGGTATTCTAGTGTAGAGACATGAATTTCGCCCGGTTTTTGAAGCGCTGTATAAAGGAAACAAAAAATATTTTTACTATAATTTTTTTTTATCATTTGTTTATTGATTTATTGTTCATACATAAAAAATAAAAATAAAAAAAGTATTAAAATTAACAAATTTACAAGCAGTCAAAGTGGGGGGTCTAAATAAAAGAGGGTGTCTTGGCGTGCATCCTACCAACCCTCCTGGTGATCTGAAAAACAAAAACCAGACGGATTCTTAATTATTATAGATGTCGCTATCGTTTCACCCTTGGATAAGTTAAAAAAATACTTTTTAACAAAATGGCGGCAGTTTGAAAACAAAATATTTTCTTGTTGCATATTTTTTAACAATTCCGAATTTTTTTTAAATACTAAATGAGAAGTTATATTTTTGGGCAAGGACCACACGATGAAGAGATGTATAAAGAACATCCTCTCCAAATTTGAAGTAAATCGGTCTATTAGAACTCGATATATCCTTACCGCCAGCTCGAAAAAAGTAGTTTCGAGAAAAACGCGTTCAAAGTTTTGAGACAAGTTTTCGACAATTTTACTTATAGAATGATACAGAATACTTACATATTTTTAATCAGCGATTCCTGCTCCATATAAAAATCCTTCCTCTACTTCAAAATACTCATTCTCCGATGTTCTCTGATGAAGACGAGCAGTTCTACCCTCCTTTGACGCCTCTGAAGTCCGGAATTCCGAGCGCTCGATACGCGCTTCGTCCCGTCTCGCTGCAAAAGCATTAGCTTCTGGGCCAATCGTGATTCCCATCACAGCTAAGATTTTTAATATGGGTATATTTTTGATCTGCATGGCCGTGCAGAACTGAATTTCGAAGACTTTCTATCCATTTTACAAAATTTACAAAATAATTATCACTTCAAAAATAAACACGTTGTCAGAGCTAGCACTTCCACTCAGTATAAAGGTTGGTTATAACTAAAAGGACAATATTCAAACAAAAGCAGTTTCTATGACCTTCAATTAAATATAGATTTAAAAGGAATACAATACAATAGAAAAGGACATTCATAAGTAAAGGGCTCGGGAACGCCCAGCGTCTTTTGTCAACTTGTAGCAATCGGACCGGAGCCGATGCCACGTCACTAAAACGGCTATAACTTGTGAAATAATAGGAATATTAAAAAATCCTTTTAAACGCATATTCTTGAATGTCTAAACTTTGGAAATATGAAAAAAAAATTTTTTTTTTCAAAATTCTACACTAGAATACCCCCTTAAAGTATTCTACTTTATTAATAAAAAATATTGTACATTAATTATGTTATACACATCTCCCAGGAGCGCGTTATCCTTTCTGGCTTGGACTATATGGTGTGGCCCGTCTCTTCAGCAAATTATTATATCCACAACATTATGGGTGTACGTTCATCTTGAAGCGGAATATGCTGATTTGTACGATACTGTTGGCGCGGTGAGTAACTTTCTCATTACTATTGCAAAATTTTTCGAATATCACGTGTGATTGAGTCGATTTGGGTTTGAAATGAAATGAAATAATTCGCGAGCTGGGAAATGTTATGGTTTTCCATTACGACATTCCCTGTAGCAGCTTCGAGTTGTGTAATAAAAACATTGTTGGCAAAACGTGTATACCACTTAGGTGATACATGGAACATCCATGTTTAGGCCTGTACTCAGAAGTCAATACATTTTCCTAAATAAAATAAAAACTTGGTACATAATCTTTACTTATTGATTATACAGGGTGTATTCTGACCGTGATCGTGAATAGCTAAGGTAATTACAAATCTCCTGGCGTTAAAAAGATTCCGACAAAAAATAAAAAAATTGACGTTTTCCTAACAACCACATGCATTTTATACCTATGGTTGTTAGGAAAACTTCTAAAATTTTGTTTTTTGTACCCGCCTTAGTTTCCGATCACAGTCTAAATACACCCTGTATAATTGGCCAAAAATATCGCAAGTATCGCATGTAAATTACCTCATTATTTTTTTCTTTTCCAGTTAAAACTACCATGGGACATTGGCTTTTCAATAATGCGCATGTTTTGCCTCATATATCTTACGCCATGTTTCATTTTGAACGACGCCAATGTCGTCAGTACTAAGATACTACAATTCCATATTTTGGGTTTTTCATGCGGTTTTATTAGTTTTGACTGTTGGGGCCGTCGTGGTATACAAAAGCAGAGATGAATGATTTTTTTGTAAATTATATTATATTTATAGTTAAATTGATTTTGTTTAAATATAAAACCAATAAAAGGTTGTGAAATCAATTGTAGATTTTTTTTAATTAAAACAGCCATATAAATCCCAACATTTATTAAAAAATTAAATATTGCAACATAATTAATAAAACAGATTACAATTAATCTAATAAGTCACTTTTTTAGGTTGCGGCGATACAACAAAATAACTTAACACCTTAATGCGTAACAATTCACATAAAGTCAAAATAAAATGTTTTATCACAGACACGTGTAATAAAATGGAAGACATCATTCATTGGTCAACACTATGTATAATATTGCATCATTAATATATTATCTAAGTAAAACTTATAACAAGCAATGACGTACCAATTCCGCATGATTTGAATACCAATATAAATACAGATAAGTAATAAATCGTATTTAAAATACTTCGTCTAAATTCAGGGTTGATTTTTTTCTAACACGTTTGTCCTAGATATGTGTTACGCCCTTATAATATTAACACTTACAGACAAATTATTGTCGTCTTCTATTGTTCCACATAACAAGCACACATTGTCCTAAGATTTAATTGATTCTAATTAAACTTTGACCGCTTTGATCTCAATTGTCGGGTCCTCAATAACGGTCTTGTTTTGCACCAGTCTCAACTCGATGAGTTTGGGAGGTATTTTACCAGTTGGCTGGATAGCTGGAACAATAAAATCGTTGGTGTAACAATTCCTATAGTTGTCTCTGAAAGACTGCCTTGAACGATAAAACACTTGGGAATTAATAAACTCTTAATTTCTACTTCACGATAAGATACGAGTTCTAGTATATTGAAAATAAGACTTTTTTTGCACCACCAAGCGAAAATACTTATTCTTTAATACAATTCAAATAAATATTCATGGTTCGTGTCGAAGCCGTATGAAAATGTAAGGAATTTTACCCATAATTCCACATTTTAATAAATGCTATTTTTATACCAAATCAGCTTTTTTATAAAGTTAGAAAAAAATTGTAACAAACAAGCAATTGATTTGTAATTGTTATTTTAATGGTTTAACAAGTTCACTAACCTCTTGCCTTCTGATAAGTATCTTTCACAATCGTTTGTAGAGTAGCAATAGTTTTCTCAAGAGTCAGTTTCACATCATTGTTGGTTTTATGGAACCACGCCAAAAACAAAGCAGCGAAGAAATCGCCTGTCCCAGTGAATGTGGCATCCCACTTCGGAATTTCAATTTTGTAGCAAGACCCTGAAACGTCACAATAAATGATTTTTTTAAATCCAAAATTATTATATTACAATATGACTACTCGGCATGAACATTATTTTTCAATACCGTTCATTACGTCTTGAGTATCTTGCTATCCTAATGCAGGGTTCACATATTTAAGAAAATTCTTGCGACGCTTTGTTTCCTTGATCGTTAAAGGAAACGATAAATAAAGCGCAATTCAAATACTATCTCAATAGATTGCGCTAAATTCTCAAGGGCATATTTTACATACTTTTTGTTGGTACATTAACATATTTGTGAAACCAACACAAACCGCTGAATTAAGTGATTCAAATTAAACTTAAATAAGATACTTAATATTACTGAGATAGTCTGTTGTTTATTACATTTAATTCGTATGTATTTACAGGCGCACGTCCTTGCACATGTGCCCTGACAATAGTTATCATTATTGTATTTGCTAGTAACGCTACAAAGTTGCGATATGTCTTTGGAGATATATCACAACCGCCACAACATATTAATAACATTTGAGATAACTGATAAAGAGCTGTTGTAGAGTAAGGTCGTTTAGAAATTTAATAAAGACTGTAATATGCCTCTTTTACTTGGCTATGAACTTCTACTGATAAAAGCCTGGTAAATTATGCTGCTCTAATGAGGATTGGTAGATTTTATAATTAATACTACCTATGTTTCATTGTCTTTTCTATGATATAATAAATAAATGTTCTAGTTTACTTGATTAAAGAAGGAACAGATTGTAGTTACGAGACATGTTTTAATATATGCATTACTTTGTAAAATCATAAATTTTGATGTAACAATAATCGATTGTTAATAAAAACTTATGATTGTTAAAAAGAGCCTCTGAGAGATTATTACAGAGCGATTAGGCTTGTCACCTGTAAAAAAAGCCAAAAAGCTACACATTTCTACACCTTACCTTTAGTGCTAGCAAGTCCAATCATGGTTTTGTCGTCTCCTAAATCTGTGCTGGACAGAACAACAGTTTTCACTCCTTTCGCATGTAGGGCTTGAATAACTTTCAGTGCTCCATTTAGGTCTTTCATGGGTATACCGGTAATTAACTCAGCCTCGAATTGATTCGGTGTAAGGATGTCTGCTAAGGGAATAACGATATCTCTGTAAACTGGTAGTATGTCCTCTGGCACGTACATCTTACCGTTATCGCCCATAACAGGGTCGCATACTGAAACAAGGAAATGTTCGATGAGGAACGACTGCGTAGAATCCACGATAATGATAAACACGATGATGCTTATAACAAAGTTAAGTGTGGGCAGTATTGAAATTAATTGATTATGTTTAGCCAGTTTTAACAATTCCTAGTTGGTTTTTACATATACACTCAACAGTTTTATGTTATAGTTTTAACACCACAATAAGATCTCTTGTCTAGATGGGTAACAAATTGTGTAGATCACACAAATATCTTTCCGAAGCCATGGCTTATAATCTCTCTTACTATTCTTTGAGTCTTTCGATAATGATGTGATGTTATTTAATATATACCTATAAAGTTTTAGCCCACAAAACTAGCGCGGATTGATAAACTTCAAACGATAAAATTTCTAGACAGAATTATATTTCTCATGGATGTGCATGAGATTCAATAAATATCATCAATTACTTAAATAGTCAGCGACACCAATCTATATTGATTGTTGCGGTGTGATCTCATTCACATTTTATCGATCTAGTGATTTCAACTTTAATAAAGATTCCATTATCAGAAGTACATACATACATACATACATAACCTCACGCCTATATTCCCCGAAGGGGTAGGCAGAGGTGCATTTCTGCAACCACATTTTGCCAGGTATGTATCAGTCCCAAGTAATAGGGGGCGAGCCTGACCTTTGTCGGACAAATTTCCAGACTCCGTGCTGCTACTGAGAATTTCTTAATGGTAAAAAAACAATAACACTTTGCCCGACCCGGGAATCGAACCCAGGACCTCTAGATCGCACGGCACATACTTGTGCCGCGAAACCACGAAGCAGTTATCAGAAATAGTAATCGTAAATAAAAATTAGCATAGGAACATGATAATGAAAAAGGAAGAAAATAATTTAAAAGGACATGCTGATTGCTTGGTACTTGATAAGAACTACTTATCTTTTATCGCAGCTTAGTAGGCATACTTAGTAGGCATCTATGACAACCAGAAAAAAAATATTTATTTTATAAAATGACGCAATGGGTTGTTCAATAAGTCGACGTTTTGTCATCAAGGCTTCTTTATAGCTTATAGATTATTCATGTTTGTTTGATCAAGAAAAATGGGTTTACTTGAATGGAACTAGCATAAGATAACACACACAATACACGTTTCTCAATTAATATTATTATATTAACCCATATTCGTCTCAATGCTGAGCACTGGCTACTGTTGAAACTAAAATGGGTTTGGCCTTAGTCCCCAATGTTGGACTACACACGCCAGACATTCCTTGTGGAGAACTTTTAGTCGTGAAGGTTTCCTCACGATGTATTCGTATTACCAATAAAGTGCATAGAATCAGTTGTTCGCCGAGAACTTGACCCTGTCACCGCTGAAATATTGTCTCTACCGCGTGATTACGCAGAAGGCTATTACCATTTTAAGATACTTTATCAAGATTTGCTTGTTATCAAGTATACAAATTTAATGACTTTTGGAGGGTTTGACTGGCTAGAGCGCCCGATTGCCCGGATTGCGATTACAGTTATTGAGATTTCCCAAAAAAAAAACAGGCAGTTGTACGAATTCTGGACTGAAATATGCCCGATTTGTAAAGTAAATTAAAAAGAAAAGACTAAAATGTAAAGACCACAACCCACGAAATGTAAAAATACACAGAATGTAAGGGTGTACAAAATATACTATATCTCAAATGGAATATAGGTTCCCCCCCAAAAGAGAACATGCTCCCAAAAAGCTGTCCTTTGGGTCATTTGGAAAATTTATTAATGTGAAATAAACTATTTGTCTCATTGCTTCTCTACACTTACAACTGATGTACCAATTTGAATACTTATTTGGTCTGAAGATAGACGGAATCCTGGGAAAGGACTTAGTTTTATAAAATTTAATAACTAGATATACCTGTTGACAAAAATATTCAAATGTTTTAAAAAACCAAAGACTTAAATGTAGTGATTAATCAATATAATGAATTAAAATGATTAATATTTAACTGAGTATAAATTTTACTTACCATAAGTCAAGTTGGGGTTTTTCTCTCTTAGTTTTTTAATAATCCCAGCAATTTGCTTCAATGAGTCTGGTGATCTTGAGTACCCAGTCAGAAAGTGAGTGTAATAGTCAACATCATTTATTATTAATCCTTCCACTAACTCTTCCATTTGTTCATTTTGTAATACATTTCCTTTGATATGTTTGTAAGCAGTGTGGGTAGAAAACTGCACTGTGTTGATGGAATCCACTTCAAACCCTAATACCTGCATGGCAATGGAGAATATGCAATTAATATGTAAGGAGGGCAAACTGAATGATTTACTATGAATAGTTAGTTGGCATTCTTTTAAGATATTTATGGTGATAAAAATAATCGCATTGCTGTCTCACGGTACACATATGTGCCGTGCGATCTAGAGGTCCTGGGTTCGATTCCTGGGTTGGGAAGTGTTATTGGGTTTTCCATTAAGGAATTCTCAATAGCAGCACGGAATCTGGGAATCTGCCCGAAAAACGGTAATAGGCCTGCCCCCTATTACGTGGGACTGATACATACCTGGTGAAATGTGGGTGTAGAAATGCACCTCTGCCTACCCCATCAAGGAATACACGCGTGAGTATAAACTCATACATACATACATACATACATAAGTATGTATGTAAAAATAGTAACTATACTCATTATAATTTTTTTATCCAATATCAAATCTGCAGGAGAAAAACTTTTGAGAGTATTAGCTTCCTATCTTGTTTCCTTTCTAACATATTGTAAAAGAATTATAACAATTATTTCTTGTATTACTGTAAACAATATTCTTGCTATGTCATAACAATGATATGAATTTTTCTGTACAGATAAATATATAAGAATAATTAAACAAGGTAGTTTATTTTATTTTATGTCAATCTGTAGTAGAGCAGTGTGGTGGACTGATGCTTAACTCCTTTCAGTAGTTGAGGATGTCTGTTCTCTGCAGTTAGATTGATATTGACTGGATGAATATGTTTCATACAAAGATAAACTCACACCTGTATTTCCCTAAGGGGTAGGCAGAGGTGCGTTTCTGCATTCACATTTCAAATTTTTTATTAGGTCCCACATATATCTCATGCTACTCATGGCAGACAATTGTACCGCAAGACAATTAGGCTACAATTTTTTCATGAAATCAAAGATATAATCGTTCGAAGTATGTATATGTTGATGGTATAATACTATTTGTGGCATTGCAAAAAAAAGCAAATAAAAAATTTACAACATTACTAGAGATTAGTTATTTTTATTAAAATGAAACAAGGTCATGTGACAAGGTTGCCCCAAGAACTTGCATTGTTAAATTGGTAAAATGCATGAAATTAGAATTTAAGACTGTTTTAGTTATCAAAAAAAGGAAAAAAACAAAGATTGAAACTTTTAGACATACTTCTATGTAAAATTTATTGAGAAGAAATTCACCATTTTACCTGATTATATTATGTGAAGTACTGATTTCATTAAAAAAAATAAAATTTATATTTTATGTTCTTTAAACAGTTTTGTTAATTATCTTATACCAAAATATTAATGATACATTTTCTAAATATACATGCCAACACATAAAATCTAGTATTCAATTAAATATATTGTGGAAAAATAACGCTAAAAAGCTACTTACATGTTTTAATGTTTACAATTTTAGGTCGTCATAACTACCATTCTAATGAGTCTTTATGATGGTAATTTAATTAGGCTGAATTTACGTGTTCTAAATGAGCTAAACTTAATAAGTTAATGCTTGAGATATTAATTAATATCTTATGTGTGTAATTCCCATACCTGGAGAGGAAAAACAGCACTTTTATTTCCAACATATCCATGGACCACGTGACTCTGGATTGAGAGAACTCTAGGAGTAGAATCGCTGGACATTTTCTCTTATTATAAAATATAAATTTACTGTAAGACGACGTTACACTTTCAGTTCTGAATTCTGACTGAATACTTTCGTAGAGTACGTCGATTTTTTATAGGGCAATTAGTATTAAGGTTCTGCATCTATTAGGAGTAATAATCTGAGTATTTAATTCTAAGGTAAATCAAAGGCATTGCTCTCTGATAACGATCTCGCAATTATCAAATATCAATTTTGACATAGTATGTTTAATGTTATTTCTTATGACACATTGACATTGAGAGGTTACAACAAATGTTACAAGTTACAAGTTTTTTTTTCTTTTCTTATGGCAATTGGCAAGGCGCGGTTTGCGCATCTGCCAGTGTCACTGTCAACTGTCAAAGTTTAGACTTCAGAGCAAACTTCAGAGCTTGAATAGTGTTGGGTTCAATTTTATATTCAAGTAAGTTCCATAAAAAAGGGCGGGAAACTCCCAAACTGAAAGGCGCGCCTTCTGTCATACAACCCTCAATTTCTTGACCCTTCATTACAATAGCGAACAGAGGATCAAACACCACTTTTCGTCGATACTGTACATAGCATATCCAATTCACCTCTCGCCTCCTCCCTGTCTATTCTCCGGCTCTCAGGCTCCTCCATCCCCTCGTCAATAAACACCAGAAAAGACTTACCAGATACAGCAATACAGGGAAGAAAAAAGGGAAAAATAAATCAAATTGTGTGGGGTGTACGCAACACTTAATCCTCTAAGATTGTCTATACTTATTTCAAACGACACAACTTAAAAGGCAGCCCTCATATTAATTTACTAGTACTAAAGTGTTTTTATTAAAACAAAATTATCAATATTACTCAATATCAGTAAGTTATTTTTTTAAATAATATAAAGTGACAGAGAATAATGGATAAAAAAGAAATATAATTAAAAATATGACCAAATTTAAAGTGGTACACCTCTGCCTGGCATGAAACAATAATTTTAGTGACAAACTGACAACATAAGGTAATTATTGGTAGGCATGAAGTTACCATAGAACATTATTATCCCAATGATATGGTAACAATTGGTTATCATGATTGGAATTTGGATGATAAGAGTAATGAAGGACCAAAGAATATCTATGGCTCTATAGGTGTTTAAAACACAAAGGTTAAGGAATGTATTTATTTAATAACACTTAAAATAATAAATTATTTGTATAATTTAGGCAACTAAAGTTTAATGTGAAATGAATTACAGTCAAATAATTTCTTTCAAAAGTTGCTTATTGCCATGGTAAAATTATATATTCAGTGGACTTTGTACAACTTATAAAGAAAATTAAATAGACTATTGACTACTGCTAGGTTGCTCTTGTGTCATTTCATAGGCTTTCTCCAGAGTATCTGTAATAATTTTCATGTCATTTTCAATACTTCGAGCCCAATTTTCAACATCTCCTATTTCTTTTAGGGCACTGCTGAAATTCTCTACTAATGCCAACCACTGCTGTGTTTGTTTGGCAAAGTTGATTGCACCCTGGTGTAGCAACTTAGCTTCAGCATCAAGTTTCTTTTGGTTTAAATATGCTTGAGCCACTCTGAAATGTGAAAGAAAAAAGCATAATATAAGTAAATTCTAAATAGTATAAAGCCAAGTTTGTGGCTAGATCATGTAAGACTATTTATTATTATAGTTCTTATAATTACCACAATAGATTTTGGTATGATTTTTATAATCATTCAGATGATTTGTCTTGAATGTTTTTACAACTATTTTATGGAAATTTCAACAATGTGATGTGCCTTTGCCTCTTGGATTTTTGAATAGATTTGCAAAATTATTCCTTTTTGTCTTTTTTTAATAAATAAAAAATAGTCAAACATTGTTTTATACATATTGTAACTTATTATGTTATTTGTTAAACTATAAACAACTACCAATCTGAATGCTATTCATGAACATCATAATTATTTTTACATAATCATTCTAAGTTAAGTGTTTAGTTTAGTGTTTGTTATCTTTTTAGGGCATAGGATAGAAAGACTTACTATATCAGATACTTTTAATGTGTAGAAAGCAAGCAATCAGTTTTACTAACTATTAACAAGTAACTTACCCAACATTAAGATGATCTACTAAAGCTTGGGTAAGATCATTTGCTGCAGCTATACATTCCTTTCGCTTCTGCTCTGGAAACATATTTATAAATTTAGTTATAGTAATAGTAGATGATAATCCCAATACATACAAAAAATATTGTAAATACTTAAATATATTCAGATGAACTTGCTATATTTACCTTGTACAACCCTTTTAGCTGCTTGTTTAGCTTGGTGTTCTTTTATAAGAGAAGATAGCATTTTCAAAGGATTTCTAAAGATGTCTCTAGATTTACGTGATTTTAAGATATATCCACAGAAATTAAACTACGATTGTTGACACACAAACAGTTGACGTTAAATGTCAGATTGACGTTTATCATAAACAATGATAATGGTTTCAAACAGCCAATAAGTTAATATGTATATCTTTAACAGATCTATCTGTAAAAGTAATTTGTCTGTCTGTGTTAGGAATATGAAAATAACAATATATATTGAGGTAAAAGTATAAGCGCGTTACTAATGACGTAAACGCCCTTAAAAAATATTGCTCTGTCTGTCTGTCAATTTATTTGCGCTAATCTCCGAAACGACAGGACCGATTTTGACGAGAAATTCACAGAAAGATAGCTGATGTTACGAGGGTGAGGACGAATTGAATAAACCACTTTAAGGTAAACACTCAGAAAGAACACTCACTCATATATTTTAATTTATTGCCATTTATCGAGGTCATTTTCAGACTTCGTGTTGGGATTATAATTTTCCAATCCAAAACTAACACTACACCCAGACTCTCAATTGCACTCTACTCACTTACAATGCGGGACTAACAAAGCAATAGAAATAGCAATAAACATACTTACAACATAAAGTAACGCCTATATTCCTAAAAGGTAAGCTGAAGTGTATTTCCACGTAGTTTTGCAGATTTTAAGGCGTAATTGCACAAACTTTGTGATTTTGCTCTACCCGGGAATCGGAACCGGGAGCTCGCGATAGCATGCCGTACATTTATGCCGCGGACTATTCAGGGAGAGGAAAAAAGCATTCAGAATAATTTCCTTGCTCTCTCTCTGTCTGTCTGTTACGTTTTCACGTTTTAATCGTTGGCCCGATTTGAAAGGATTTTCGGTATGGATACAGTACCTTGAGAAAAGACAGAGTACTTTTTATTTCGGATAATTCAGTGTTCCCGTTGGATGAGGACAGAATTCAAGATTTTGCGAAGGCGGAGTCGAGACCCATAGATAGTGATTTTATATAAGGTAAAATTTAATAATAAAAAAAAAACTGATAGCCTCGTTGCATTGATCTCCACCCGCTTTATGTTACTAGTGATGAGGTAAAGGGATAATATAAGGCGAAATAAAGAGAAGGACACCCTACAAATCCTTGTACAGCTGCTGTTCGTGTTCATGTTGTTATCAAAATATTCCGATATACATATTATAAAACTTTTGTATTCGTTGTTGAGTGGCACAAAGAATATATTATCTTTGATAAATTTTTGTAACATCAAATTTTAGCAATTTTTACTATACTTTAGTAAATTGGACATTAAAAATCTACATGTAAAAACTTTCGTTGGCCAATTTTAGCAGACAATAGGTACATTACATCAAAAAGCCCAATTATTATAATGGCGCCTAGTAATAACAAATGCAGCACTTGCTTACATGCCCACTTGCATTAATATAGATTGAATGGATGTTACTAGCGTAGCAAGGTTCTAGATCGCTAAAATAATATTCTTTACCCCCACCGTCATGAAATAAGAAGTAGGTGCATGCTAATGTAATAGTACAATATAAAGGTGTTGCGCAGAGAGACATAAAAGTTATTTTTTCAAATTATACGTTTATTCTAATAACATTATTTACCACAAACATTTTAGAACTGGTGGTATGAAAGATGTTTATGTGTTATAAAATAATTTAATTTAAGCTCGTGGTAGCGTTCTTAGGGGCGTGTATTGTTCGTAAGCTGTCTTCAAAGCGTAGAAGTAGTTTTTGACAAATGGTTTCTTGACCTTGCTTTTAATTCAAGAATTTTGTATATGTTTGGTGATGGATAATTGGATCGAGAGGTCTTGGGTTTGTTTTCCGAGTCGGGTAAAGGTTTTAAGGCAATTATCTCGAAATTCGGCAATAGGTTTTTATCACGTGAGGCAAAAAGCAGTTCCAATAACTTGCTTATAGTAATATACACTTACCTATACCTCAGTGGCGGTCCTTCCACAGAAGCCCAAAAGCCCAGCTTGCCTTACGAAATTCCGAATAATAATATTTGAGCTTTAAATCTTTATTTAACAAAAGCAATTTAACATACAAATGAGAATATCCCAACCCCACAATAAACAATTATAAACTAGAAATTACACAATTAACGTGTAACGCTTTGGGGCTTCTATGGAAGTACTGCCACTATTCTACCTACTCATTTAGGGTTTCAGGTTTATGCATGTATTTTCCGTAACATGGGTTAACATAACCATTTAGTTGATATAAGCTGTTAGTATTGAGGTTATTGTTCATTTACGATAAGTTTATCACTATTTCATGGCTACATTTTTATTACGTCCATTAATGGGGTTAATATACACATTTTCTGCGTGCATTCTGTCGGTTTGTTAATACAAATTACAAATATGCAATATAAAAAATGTTTAATGATGTTCTGCATTATCTGTATCAACGGTTAAACTTTACGAAAGTTGTTTGGATAAAGACAAAACATAATTAATTAATTAATCGAAATAAACTATGTATAGTTATGTTAAAATACTGTATTTGATTTGAATGAAAGTAGGGCTTTGTTTAACAACCATAGGAGCAATGAACTGAATTATGAAGAACTACTAAAAAAATTGCGACAAGATGATCGGACGACCTGGTGAAGGTCGCAGGACGTCGCTGGATGCAGGCTGCTTCCAACGTGTGGAAGTCATTGGGTGAGGCCTATGTCCAGCAGTGGACTTCGATTGGCTGATGGATTGGATTGGATTGGACTAAAAAAATTAGGCCAAAAAAATAATAACAAACTCTAACCCAAAAATCGAACGCCGATGTATGCAGCGAAACCAACTAGGCAATATTAAATGAATAAGGGCAACATTAACTCTTATTATAGTGTTGCCAATTACTTTTTTTAAATGCAAAAAAACATGCATGAAGCAGGACCACGCAGTGAGTCTTTTATAAATTACAAATGTCGTCAACAGTAGGTGGCAAGTAAGCACGTGATTGCATTGCATTAATTATACTTCGCTAATGGAAGAGGCCAATATCGATTTTCGCTTATCGCTTACGACGCCGCCAGCTGCGAATCCATTGGAAAAGTATTTTCCAAATTGTTTCGATATACTCATCGGAACAAATGTTTGTATTGCGAAATTAACGTGACAAGTAATAATCCAATTAATTTTACGCAACTACCGATTAAACTTTAACGAGGCTAAAGGTTTTAATCTTCACCTTTAAAGGCATGTATATGAGATTTGTGCAGGACCAAAATAAATTGTTGGAAGAGGAAGACGGCTCCGTTAAACAGTGGACGTTAAAAGACTGAAAGATAACGATGGAGGGGCTTATTCTTAAAAGTTATATAAATTTCATATCTGACATTTTGTCTCGTTTTCTTTCTAGCATCATAAGTAAAACTTCGCTAGGGTAAACACTGCATAGTTAATAGTTAGACATATACATACTCGCGATTCAATATAAGATACTAATCAATTATTATATCTGATACTTACAGTAACATTCACTTTGTCCTGATTTATAATGGAAGAGCTAGTGAGGCGGTTCTGTAAAACTAAATTCGGCTTCCAGGGAACTTCACCACAGAGGCTGCCAAATTAAATTCATACTACGGCAGTTGTACGTCATTACAACAATTTTAATATACCGTGAGTGGTAAAACGCAACAAAATAATTTTATTCTGAGCTATCCAGCCGAGAAGGTGAAGTTGTGAAATCTTAATAAAAATACGTTCATGAAAGTTCAGTCTCACCGCAATAACTTTGAAAACTCCAATAAGTCTTTAGATAGAATTTTTTAAAGTTTATTAACGTTAATTAAAATATGTTTGCATTTTTAAAACATAAAACTTAAGTTAACTTTCTTAGCCCATAAATACAGTCTCGAGTAATGACAATGGATGTTATGCGCATTTTCTTTCGGCGTGGCTGACGTTGGCGTATTTCTCTTTGAGTTTTTCGTTGAATTCCGGATCGTCCCAGCCCCACAGATGGTGAGTTCCGTCGCCTGTCCTGTGTGTACGCTGCTTTATGATTTCCGGCGACACGGTTTTCAAGTCGTAAGCTTGACCAATCTGAATAAAAAAAAGAAAGGGGGTGGTAGAATTAAAGCAAACTTGGAAATTTTCTTTAAGTAATTGTAGATTCGTAGTCTTTTATATTAAAATTAAACTTAAAATAAGTATTTTGAGTAAAGAACATTTTTTGAGAAGGCTTGTAGGATGGTGAAATTCGCAACAAAGGAGTACTTAAATAGATCGAATGTGAAATATTTTAAATGGAACAATTGTTATTAACTACATTAGGTATATATGCTCGCATGAGTCGTCGAAGGGGTGGCAGAAGTTATTGATGTAGGTACATTATGAAGTCGCGAGTTATAGGAAGTAAGATTTCTAGATAATATGAATAACTGACTGTTTTTATTTTGTTGTCTATGGAGTAAGTTTATATACTAAGTCATTCCCTAAACCGACTATTAATTTTTTTTACCACTGACTGATATGCAGCATCTTAAATAATATTCTGTTTTCGGGATTATTGTATGAGTATTTAAAGACTATAAAGTATTTATAGAAAAATGTTATGATTGATATTTAATAATTAGGTTATTTAAATTCGTACTTTTTGGGAGAATTTTGGATTCAATATTGAATTCGGTAGTTATTAGCAAATAGGTATTTCTTTTATGTTTTTTAGAATTTCTAAGTTTTCGCTCATAAATATGTTTTATTTAGGGTGCGCGACAAGTTTTAATAAAACTCTGCGACACATGTTTAGGGAACGAGCACAAGTTTAATTACTATTAAAATGTGATCTTAGCAAGGGAGGCAGACAGGGGGAATCGCAATAAATTCTTGTTCACTTGTTAATCCCTTACAAGGCTGGTGTTTACGGACTACTTAGGTATGTCTGATTGTAAATCCGATAAAATCATTTTAGAAACGTAAGGCTATCAGTAATCATAATATGATTCAATGTTAATTTACTATTAGGTATTGTAAAATTAAGGAGACGACTAATTAAATCGATAATTATCATAATACCTACTTTTTTGATGATTATAAAAAAAGAGCCGCTTTATTAATAAACATTTGTCCGTCTTAATGCTTCTTCTGACGTCATACGTATGTAATTCGACAGAGAGAGAGAGAGAGAAAGAGAGAGACAGAAATCAAGGTAAGGAATTCATCATCATGTTAATCATAGTTACATTTTACTCAACTATAATTTTTAGCTTTGTTTTTTCATATTTTGTTGTTTTTTTATGTTCTACCCTTGTCGGATTTTATTTTAACATTAAACTGTCGAGCTGATTTGTATATTTGTTTAAGTAACATTTGTGTAAGCCTCGAGTTGTGATGTTAAACCCTTGTTCGAACGTTAGATGTGGGTTAGTGTGGCGGGGTTAAGAATTACAGCTAGTCAAATGTGAAAATGTAACACCTAATTTTTGGGGGTTTGTATATCTTCATGATAAAAAGGGTTCGAGCCTTAGGACATCGTTGAGTAATCTTTTGTATCCTACATCATATTACTCTTAATATTTTCCTATTTATACATACATACATACATCTCTACATAACATCAGGGCTGTATTTATCAAAGTGGTAGGCAGAGGTGCATATCGCTAGGTATGTAGGTACCAG
This sequence comes from Hemaris fuciformis, assembly GCA_907164795.1. NCBI lineage: Eukaryota > Metazoa > Arthropoda > Insecta > Lepidoptera > Sphingidae > Hemaris > Hemaris fuciformis. The sequence goes on from OU015446.1 coordinate 6,346,261, forward strand.
TACCAAGTGATAGGGGGCGAGCCTATTGACGTTTTTCGGGCAAAGTTTCAGACTCCGCGCTGCTACTGGCAATGTCCTAATGGAAAAACCAAGTAACACCTAACCCGACCCAGGCATCAAACCCGGTACAAAATCACATGTTTGTTTCCGCAAGACCAAGACGCCGTTATCTATTTATACACTAAAATATTTGTTATTTGAAATTATTTTATTAATTTGACAAAAACCTTATTGATTTGAAAACTAGTTTGTTAAATTGAAGAGTGACATCGTCATCGTCACTCTAGCGGAGCGTCACGTCTACGGCAGCGAAACGGCCATCTTGTGGCGGGACATTTCGAATAGAGAGGACCCTCGCGCAACGTAGGTACTTGCGACGAATCGCTTTTAATCAGTAGTTAATGGAGTTGATTTTCTACCTAATTCGAATTACATGTAAAAGTAAAGTTTGTTCTCGGTCAATTAAAACTGATTTGTAATAAAAAAGTATTCATTTGGCTCTGATTCCCGAAGACGCCTACACTATCGAAGATGAGTTGTAATCAAGGCCTTCCTGCGCAAAAGTTCAAACTCTGATTTACATTTCTAGCTGATGTTTGAATGAAATATAGATATCTAATCTTATTCTTTCGAATATTTTGTAAGAGAGACGCTATTTGTATGCGGTATTAGCTTGTTTGTCCACGTCTTGCCGGACAATGTATAAGCGTCTTAAGGATTTGAATGCTGGGACAGAATTTCTCTCAGAGCTTCGATGTTATTTATTGAATTTCGTTTGGTCCTTTGTTGTTACTACAGCAAGCTTTGCATCAATTTTATATTTATAACTAGTTCTTGCGTGCAGTTCTAGCAACGACGCGGCGGTCGGACTTTGTGGCAAATGGCAATATTTATTTTAAATTATACTCTTCCACGCTTTTGTGGATATTTACAAAATGTGTTGAAAGTTTGCATTTGACTTTCCTAGCTATGCAGGTCTCGCTACGACAAATAGTCTCAGTCTGCTAATGTTGTTTACTAAATAATAAAATGTCGCTGCTAATAATTTGTGTATTAATGGAGCACCCGGTTTGCGGTAGCTACATCAAAATCAACTTTTTGAATACAATGAAGAAAAAATTAAGGATGATGTAATTTCATAATCCCGTATCATGTCAATGTGGTGGACTAAGGCTTCATCCCTCTAAACTGTGGCAAAGTCATGTGCTCTGCAGTAGAACCTATAATTGGGCTGATAGAATGTTTATAGAGCTTAGGTTCCGAGATCGGTCCGAATCAATATAAGGACTACAAATACAAAGACTTAAATACTTTAAATTGGGTATTTCATTCACCATATTTAGAATTATTTCTATGATTCTTGTACATAATATGATTAGAATATTTACTTATCGCGCGAAATTTTAGAAATTCCCATAATTGAATACGCACCATAGCCATAGCGTCGATGAACACGATAGTGGGCGTAAGCATATTATAGAGGGGGAGCTCAGTGGCGCGGTAGTCCCACGGGAACGTGTGGTGGTAGTTGTGGAAGCCTTCCACGCAGATCAGCCACACGCCGATGTTCTCGCGAGGGTTCAACGACCTGTCGAACGCAAAATGAGTTAGCAATCTAGGTAATACTTTGATGCAGAGAATAGGAAAAGTTTTGGGATTGAAAAATAGAATTAGTATTAAATGATCCATAGATATGCTAATGATTGAGGCTCCGATGTTTATGAAGGGATAAGAGGAACTTCCCGGGATTATCTGGATAAAAATATGCCCTACTTCTTTTTATAACTTACTCAGAAATGTATTTGCATAGTTTTATCCAAGAATTGGTACTAAGTAATGAGCTATTGATGGAAGTAATTTCTGTAGAAAATTTACCTTGTATTACTTCCTCTCCTATTATAAAAAATGCCTACTTACTATATAACAATTTCAAAGTATAAACATCGATATATAATGAATCTATAGATAAACATGTTAATATAATATAGAAAACATTAATATCTGACTGGTAATACAGGCGATCGCTAGCTATTTCCATCCGATTAGATTCACGATAACAATAGAATCAATTATATGTGAACTGGGCCGTACAATACAAGTGGTTAAATGCTAAGTAATCTGGACAATACATGCAAACAGATTCCCCGAATACCTATTCAGCTGTTTTTTGACCTTTTGTGACCCTTGTAGACATCAACGAAATAGTTGTTTTGAATTATAGAGTTAAGTAATTCTTTTTATTTTTTAGAGACGAATGGCATGGTAAAAGAGAAGCCTAAGCCCAGCAGTAGGATGAAAAAGGCTGTAAATGATGAATGAATGATGATTCTTTTTTGTAAATTTTCTGCGAAAGTATGTACCTATATAGTAGGCAATAATGTACAGATGACATGAACATTTATTGCCCAAGTGTAGTTCGGGTTTACACTGCCTTTAAAAATTCTTTCAGCTTCATGAGCTCTCGAACTTTTAACAGAGATATACAAGATTTTCTCATTTATTTTCCTTAACAGAACCATTCGCGTTGGCTTTTTACCACTATTTTGTAACCACCAGCATTTTGGTTCGAACCAAATCGTTCGCAAGTTTGTATCATCATCAGCCCATATACATCCCACTGCTGGGCATGGGCCTCCTCTACAACTGAGAGGGTTTAGGCCTTAGTCCACCACGCTGGCCTAGTGCGGGTTGGCGGACTACACACCTAAGAAATTCCTAAGAACTTTTAGGTGTGCAGGTTTCATCACGATGTTTTCCTTCACCGTTATCGTACGTGATAATTCATTATGAATACAAGTTATAGTAGTTATAGTTATAGTAAGTTGTATATAAATTATAATTAATTAATCTAGCAATAAATGAGTGAGCTTCTTACTTGTCATAAGGCCTATATCCGAAGGTATGCGCGAAGCTATTGACACTCCACACAACGTTAATGCCGCACGTGTATCGCAGAATCGTTGGAATCAGGAACGCGTTCAACCACGTCTCGTTCCAGAAATACACGGGAATAATCGTCGGCAAAACAAAACACAATATCGGCATCATTTTCATGTAGTGCCTGCGAAAATAAAAATAGCTTGTTAATCAACCTTGTGTAGTGGGCGAGTTGGAAAGGCAGCGGGTTTAATAATACCTGACAGAACTAACTGCCTCGTGGTCTAGAGTATAGTAAGTATGTGCTGTGTGATCTAGAGGTCCTGGGTTTGATTCCCGGGTGAGTGTTATTGGGTTTTTCCCTTTAGGAAATTCCCAGTAGCAGCATGAAGTCTGGAATTGTGCCCGAAAAACGTCAATAGGCTCGCCCCCTATTACGTGGGACTGATGCTTATCTGGCGAAATGGGTTACCCTATTGCCGTTTTTCGGGCACATTTCTAGACTCCGTGCTGTTACTGAGAGTTTTGTAATAGAAAACACAAGTAACACTTTGCCCGACCCGGCAATCAATCCTGGGACCTCTACTTGTGCCACGAGACAACGAGGCAGTCAATTCAAAGTTATTGTAAATTTTATCCTCGCATTAGTGCCAGGCCCTGTGTTTACCGGTTGCTGATTACTGTGAGTATTCGAGATTTTAATGTAAGTTTGTTTAATTGTCACAAACCCAAACGGTTTCCAATTTCCCGAAGTTTGCTGGAAAAAAAAATGGTCAAGAATGTCTATTGCAAATATGTGAATTGCCAGTAGCGAAAGTAACGCAAGCCAGGCATTACGTAAGTTCTGAAACTTATTTTGTCCCGGCTGGGCAAGGAAAATAAATGTATAGCTGTCTTTACACCGGTGGCGGTGACTCGTTTTCCGTCGCGGGAATGTTGATGGAATATTGTTTAGAGAGTTCCATGACCTGGTATTTACAGAGTATTTGAATTCTGTTCGGAGAAAATGAAAGTAATTCAATTTTAAAAATTAATAAATATTTATGTTTGCTTCGTTTGTTTTTATTTTAAAATATCCAAAAAATATTTTTGGTGTATGAAACGCGACAAATATTTGTCAATTACACAAAATAGTCTCATTTCTCAAACACCAATTTCAAACGACCTAGACAACAGAAACTGAATAACATTGGAATTTTAAAATTTTTTTCGTAACTATAGACTGATATACCTATATATGTAGATGCTTCAACAAAAAATGTGTATGCATTATTCTAGGACGGTGAAATATCTTAAAAAATCCTTAAAATGAAACTACGTTTTAATTGAAATTAAGCAACATTATATCGTGAAAACAATTAGTTGTCCTAACTGTACCGTAGGCAACAAAATAACACGTATAGTGAGGTACAAGCACCTTAATTTGTAATCCTGGGTTACATCCGCAGCGGAACGTTCGTCAAAGGCTTAGGTTGCCATGGAAGTGCTCGTTACGTATCATACAATAACTATACATGCACACGTTTGTCCTACTTCCAATCCCATATCTTAGAATTACTGGTCCGTTAGTATGCATATATCTATTTACGGTTCAGTTGCTGTATACGATGTGTTCAAATTGTCTCGGGTATCGAATGTGGAGTTGCCTATGGTTCTCTAAGACAAAGGACGTTAAAGGTCTGAAGCTGATGTTTGTGAAGGAATGCAAGTGAAGTTTGAAGTAATAATTCACTCATCAGCAGCTCATATACGTCCCAATGCTGGGCACGGGCCTTTTCTACAACTGAGAGGTTTCAGGCCTTAATCTACCACGCTGGCTTAGTGCGGGACGGGGAACTAAATACCTAAAATATTCCTAAAAAACTTATTTAAGGTGTGCAGGTTTCTTCACAATGATTACCTTCACCGTTAACGTTTTGTATTTACAAAATAAATTTTCAAGTTATTTAAGAACATCCGAAGAGCGCTCAAAAATCCGTCGTAAAACTTTTGTGTATATAAAATAGGTGTATCATGCCAAGGTTTTCAATAAAGACTTAGTATTAGTAGGAGCTTGCCAAAAATTTGCGGCCTAAACGGAGTTCTGGTTAGAGAATTGCCACTCGAAAAATTACGTCTGTCCGTTCGAAATAATTGAAAATAATCTGATTACCGAATTTGTAATATCTGTGTGAATGGTAGGTATATTACTCTCATATACATATAATATTTTATCAAACGTAAGTACTCACGATTGGTCACTGAATAGAATTGATACGTATATCTTACTATCAGCAAAAATATACAAGTGTTCTACAGGAATTAATAGGTATGTAGATAGAGTCAACTGCAACTTGCGAGCTCTTTGTAATAATTTAAAAACCTTCCCTTTGCGCTTTACGCAGAAGGAAATCGAAAATTTCTTTGTGGACACTACAAAGCTTTTGCGTAAAATATTTATAAAGTTTTTATTCGCTTTTCTCAACTTGTTAGATGTAAAAGGAAGAGTATTGTCCGTGATTAAAATTAAAAATTCACTTACTTTTTCTGGAACATTACGACGGGGTCTGCGTAGAGGTCGCTGAGATCGATTCTTCTTCCGCCTTCGAGTACTTCAGGGCTCTTTTTGCAGCAGAGCCAGCCCATATGGGAGAAGAACAAGCCACGCTCAGCGTTGTGAGGGTCGGCGTCGGTGTCAGCATATTTGTGATGTGTTCGATGATCTCTGGCCCATTCGAATATGCAGTCCTGGTAGAAATATACCAAAATATATAAATAGACATATTTTTTTTACAATGCTACAATTCTAAATTTTGTGTGTGATTTATCTTGACAACTATTGTGGTAGAGGCGTTACTATGAAATGTCAATATGGAACAGGTAGTCACTGCCGGTTTAGAAAAAAAAAACATCTTTTAACCGTTTTTTGTCAAGATTCTTTTGTTTAAAGGGAATATAAGAAAACCTAACATTTATTTCCTTGTGTTCAAGCTAAAAAATAAAGAACTTTCAAAGCCGTAAAAGTAATAAAAAAATTAGGTTTACATTTTAATGAGTAAAGAAACATACAAGAAAGAACACAGCTAAATATGCAGTGTCGATTAATATGCAGAATTAGTATAAATACTTACTTAGTGGTCTGCAATAACCGTATTAAATGTCGAGCAATAATCTAATCAAACAGGCTGGATGGCTTATAATCTGACGCAGTGGTGATATTAATCAATTTATCATGCTAAAACATATTAACGATAGATTTTTCGAGACCTTTATGGGGATATTAATGTAGAAATACCCGTATGCATTACAAATACATTAAATACAAAAGGCTCAGTAAATGTCATGAACTTGTAACAACTAATAAGGTAAAGTATTATCTGTTCTTACAACTTTCTCTTTGGAGTGGGTGTATCGCAGATAAAATAAATACCACGCGTAGGCGGCATGTGGGCCGACACAATAATTCTATAATTGTTTAATTAATTCCAGATAATTATTTTAATTATATAATTCCGTTAGATAAGGTATTTAGCGCACTATTATTGCTTCTACTGTCCAAGACCCTGACAGTGTTTGAAAATTCGGACGAATTGCTTGCGACAATAATAAGGTAATAAAAGTGCAAAGGAGCTAAACACAGCGAGTCTCCTCATATTTTCACTATCCAGGTACTGTAATGTAACCGCTCTGATATGTTATATGATATTTTTATTTGCGGTGCCAGATACTTATTTATTTATATATTTACTTTATACATAAAAAAATGTAAAGGAGGAATTAATTCTCGAGGCATATTCTACCAGTCGAACCTTAGGTGGTGCAGAGATGAAAAGTGTAGGTGCGTACATATAATATTCTTCTTTCTATTTATCACTTTTTTCAATTTACAAAAAATTTTTTTATAAAAAAATACCTGGAAACCCATTGTCTGCCATATCATCAGAACAACTCGTAACGGTGTTTTCGCCTTGAAACATCTGTGCGTCCACAATCTGTGAGAACCAGCTCCGATACCAATAGCACACATGAGATGTACTGCGAATGCTGAAATAAATTTTAAAAGTAGATATTAATTACAGCCTGAAATTATAAGTAACTTAATCCTAAGATAAGTTTTAATGAAAAAAAATCTATGACTTCTATTAGTACGTTATTGTAAAGCGGAGTTGCCAAGTTCAGCTATAAAAAATTCTAGAACAGTAGCTATATGTGAAGAGGCTTTCATCTTACTTATCGATCATATTCAATGAGGAAGGAAATTTTGCAATTGTGAAAGAGAGACTTGCCGAGCAATGGATCTTATATGTATTTATGGTCTGACAAATCTTGGCTATTTTAAGTGCTTTTCATATGCGATATAATATAATTTGCCTCCTTTTTCCATAAAAAAAATAAATAAAAAAATAAAATAAAATTCGGCTTCGTTTTCAAACTCGTAATAATCATATTTATATCTACAAATACTAGTGAAGAACAAGAATACTTGAAGTATACTTATAAAACTGTTTATTGATGTACGGGTCTTAGACCTACCTAGCGCAAAATTTTGATGGACTCTTAGAAAATATTTCTTCATCCAAATTTTTGTTGCATTTGAGAATCATGATGAATTGATTTTATGGCGGATAAAAATTTATTTTCGTAACTCGCACATTGTAGAACGGAAAACACTATTGAATACACTGACGTGTGTAGGTGTATTATTTGCATTCTAATCGATTCCCTCGAGGATTCAAACGTACGATAATAGTTCTTACATCTCTAAATAAGAAACTAAGATACAAGATCCTATAAAGTGATAAGTTTTCTCAATACAGTTATGCACACATGATTTGAAGAGATCTGTAGAATTTCGTCTACCATGAGCAATCAATCAAAAGCATCAATATTCAGGTATTTTTTGTGCCTGTCCAGAAGGCATTATCAGTTCACGTGTTCGTTTGTTGTAGAGTATTAAAATAAACTTACCAAAAACATTAGTTTGCCATTTCGCCGACGTAAAGACCAAATACAAGCCATACAATGAGCTTGTGTGTAAGAACAAGAACCAAAATATGTTGAACCACACTAGTTCGTGTTTCTTTGGTGTGGCTTTCTTCAGCACAGACACATCTTTGTCCAATCCGAGATCTGCTGTTTGCGTGTCTGATTCAAAAACGACTCCACTAGGGACCGGATCTACTAGAGGAGGCATATTCTGAAAAGAAAATACAATAATGAAATGCACTGGACGTAAAGTAGAAGATATTATGATCAGTAAAAAGGGCTGTAAGTTTTTTTTCCCTCGCGCGTACCTAGGGGGGGAGGAAGGGGACCATTGTAGGTCAATGCTCTACCTTCAAACAGCAATGGCCTACCTTATAAATCAATGAATAATAAGCGAAGTAATGTAAGTCACCTGTCTCATACCCATCGTAGTGTAAAAATCGATGGACATTGTTATTTTAACCACGGATACCTTCAAATCAGCTACGGTTCTGACTAGCTAGGACTATGTATAAATATTTGTATGATTGTTGAAAATATTTACCACAAATCCTTTTTTTAATAACTAAATGTGACCTATGAAAGTAATTTCACGATAGCGGTTACCGAAATGAGCGCTGCTATTAAGATTTTAAATGTATGCCGTTATAATCACCTTTACAATAATAAGACTTTACCAATACGAGCATATCAATACATGTAAAGAGGAAAGATTTGTATTTATGGATGTTTTTAACGAATGAACTCAAAGACTAGCGATTTGAACGTTTTTTGGTATTGACATAAATGGGAGCTTGGAATGTATTAAAGGCTACTTATTTTTATAAAATTGTGCGGGGAGGGAGTGGATAACCGTTATTAAGGATAAATTAAAAGCAAATTATATATTCATCATCATCATCAGCCCATATACGTTCCACTGCTGAGCCCGGGCCTCCTCTACAACTGATAGGATTTAGGCCTTGGAACACCACGCTGGCCTAATGCGGGTTTGTTAAATGTAGAAGTAGTGTTGCATTATTATTTGTGTTGATCCCATTATAAAATACAAAGTTATCTTTTAATCTACTCTATCGGCATGTTACAAAACAAGAATAAGAAAAAATATGGATACTATTTTTAAATATATTAATCAAATATTTTCTTTGGTTTTAAGATTTTTGTAATTAGTTATAGTAATAAATTACATTTAGAATTAATAATCTGCTAAGGATTTAAAATCGTTCAAATGCAATAATTTATGCGGTATTTTCAATTCCAAGAAATTTTAATATTTTCGACTTGTGGCCCTCATTCATAAATGTAATTTTATAAGTGGAACATGTAAAGTCATTACTAGAAAGTTCACAAACTCTGAATCTGGAATCAAGAAGGAAAACATTTTAAACTAATTAACGTACGAAAATTTGAGCAAACTTCGGCGCTGATAGGTCGTTAACCCGTTGGCAATATGCCCACTACTTATAAAATGTTAAAGCCAGTTTCCAGCGATTCATAAAGAGATTCCAACTAAATGAAATTTTATTATGATTATTGATAATTTAATTACGACCGTATCGAAAATATCTGGATTCCAATGAAATGTATTGAATTCATTTTCCCAATTATAAATGAAATGTTCATCGTTATAAGTCATGTATAGTATTAATTATGCATTAACTTCCGTTATTCGATAACAAAATATACCACTGCCACGATGAAATTGGTTTAAACATGGCTTGTGAATTTTGAAGAAAAGTCATATGTGTATGAACATTGCAAGTTAAATAAAAGCTTGAAAAAATATTGCGGGATAAAAAGGCGCGTCTATTAATGTTACTATAATAGTAAAAAACAATTGTTATACCTCCTATATTGTAGACTGGATACCCGAAATATGTTGCAGCGCTGTGTTATTTAAATGTATACTGAACAAAAAACTCGGGCCGGGTGTATTTAAGGGAAATTTAACAATGGAATTATAAATTTAAATGCCTCGGCTGCATCTAGATCAATAAATTCAGGACGGGTCGGGAATACCGCGTGTTTCGTAATTATAATTACCATTTAATTAACATCGAATTAATACAGTTTGCTAGTCATACCGTATGCCCTATTGTTGATCCGAGTTAACTAGATTTAATTGACATAATGCATGCTTACAATGTAGGTTTAATTAAATAGCAGGTTTAACTTTAAAACCAAATTATTAAATTGGTAGTTATTTAGGAAAATAATTTCACTATTAGAGTATTTATATTAGGCAATGTTGTTGATTGTTAAATCTAGTTAATTTTGATTTTTCTAGGAAGGCTGTCAGTTTCGGCTGACTTATTTGATTGAAGTCTCCTGCGACTTCATAAGATAGACTGTTCCTACCAGTCTCTGCTATAAACAAGTTGGAATCATAATAAAGGAGTAAAAAATGTAGTAGTAGTAGTAAGATTGATTATTTATCCCAGTCGACACTAACAAACAATAAATAACACCAAATTGCATTAAATCAATACACTCAATATCTGTATAGACGTAGATTTACTATTCACTATAAAACTATTCATTAAATACTCGACCGTACTCGCCGGGCTGGTTTAAATTTCCTCGTTGAATATTGTGGATTTTGACCGCAGATTGAGTGGCATCGACCTGAGCAGAATTTGTCGTTGCAGGTAATTTCCGACGTGACGTCGAGGCGAAATTGTCCGCCCCGCCTCCGTGGTAACCCGTTAACATAACATTACCGAAATACGATACTACCCTATCGGTCTAGGCGTTGCCTTACATCCTATAAGTCATGGACACCCTAATATAGCTTGTGCGAACCACGTTTTAGACCAAATATAGGGTAGGTATAAAGCATTGATAAATTAGAGATGATATGTCATGGTAGATATTGGTCTAGACTCTAGACTCATTCTTATGTACTACGTCTTGCACCTTAAGTACTATTATGCTTTCAAATGCTGCTATTGCTTTTGCTATTGCATCCAACGACGTGCCGCTCGAATCATCGATGACAGGACTCTTTCCGAAAAAATTGACACCCTGGCATTGCGAAGAGACGTTGCGTCGCTTTGCGTACTATATCGCATGTACCATGGGGAGTGCTCTGATGAACTTTTTGGTTTAATACCTGCTGCTGACTTTCATTACCGCACCACACGCCTGAAATTGAAGTTTCATCCCTACCATCTGGATGAATGGCGTTCCTCAACAGTGCGGTTCAAACGGTGTTTCCTTCCTCGCACTACATCTTTATGGAATCAGCTTGCCTCGGCGGTATTTCCAAACAGATACGACTTAGGGGCCTTCAAGAAGAGAGCCTATATTTTCCTCAAAGGCCGGCAACACACCGATGATTCCTCTGGTATTATGGGTGTTCATGGGCGGTGTTGACCACTTAACATCAGGTGGCTCACTTGCTCGTTTGCCTCCTTTTTCCATAAAAAAAAAAAAAAAATAATAATAAACCTTCCAATCATTCTGCTAAGAGAGTTTTTCAACACATAAATTGCAAAATGTTCTTGGGATGTCAAGTTGGGTCCATTGACACTATTTTGCTGGTCTTTCCTCTAAACAACAATGAAACGTAAATTGTCAAATAAGTTTGCCCGTGCCACGTGATATTATAATATATTTTAATTTTATTTCACCTCAATATTATACATACTTATTAATTATGTATGCAGTAACTTACACGTTAATTAATCAACAATTTACAATCGATCAGTCAACTACTATAAAAAACTTAAATCCTGTACTAAGCCAATTTACGTCAATTTGTAAATACATATAATTCATTAAGATGACGCACTCCAATTTATAATTGACATTATAAATACACCCAACAGTCACATACATAGTTCTGACCCACAGACGGTTGTCTGTGTTCTGACCCCACACTAGGATACAAGTCCTGTGTCGTGGGTATCAGAGACTACGAGAGACTTTTCGGTCTCACAAACACCCAGACCCGAAACAAATATTTGTTGATTACACAAACATTTGTCTCGGTGCGGGGATCGAACCCGCGGCCTCTCGTTTCGCAAGCTGGTGTCTAGCCAACTGCGCCACGGGGCTGTCAAGCTTATATGTAACAACAATAGTCAGTGGACTTGAAATTTTAATTATTACTTCACATACTTTGTCAACCAATAAGACCGCCAATTTGCCCACTACGTAATAAGTTGTTTTCTGTATTGTTATTTTCTGTTTAAATTGTGTACAATAAAGTGTTTTATCTCTCTATTTATACATACTCACACGTTCGTAACTTCAGAGGCAAAGACAATGGAGAAAAATATCCATTTTTACAACCACGTTCCTCCATTTTTTTTAAATTCAACTAATGATGTTTTTCGGCCTTATGTCCGGGTTCCGTGCTGCTACCGAGAATTCAATAATGGAAAACCCAACAACACTATGCTCGACCTAGAAATCGACCCTATCAATGATTCGTCCCACACTTATTCCGCAGGACGAAGTTGAACGAAGAAGTCTGGATTAAGGATTTAAAGAAATGACATTTTGCTTATGTATGGATTTTACTTCGCAACGTTTTCGTCATTGTCACACATTCCAAAATGGCAGTATATATAATTTTAACTAATTAAAAATAGAATATTTACACTTTTGAATAAGACTCACCCGAAAATTAATGAGGAACAAAGTATTAATGAACACAATGACGTCTTTTTTCTTTATAATTTATAATTAAATAAATCCGAATGCTGGAAAACTTCATGTAATTGATTTTTAGCAAAAAAAATTTTCCTTATATTCATTAACATATAATGTATTTTGTCAAATAATTCAATATGAATATTAAGCTCGGAATAAAATATCTCATTACTTTCCAATCCATTTACCTACAAAGTGGCAATTAGCTGTTGTGTATCATTAAAAATTATTATGCACTAAATTCAATTGTAATAACGTATGGAAATTGTACTTGTAATATTTTTGATAAAAACATGTCCGCATTGACGACATTTATACTAATGAATTTCGTCATTCTACGTTGGCTCCACGGCTATGAGTGCGAAGAACAAGCCAGGTGTGTCGGTTTGAATACTGGGTCGGGCAAGTCGTAATTAGATTATTTGTTAGGAATTTCTATATCCACTTAATCTGTATATGTGTCTAAAAGCCCGTATTAGGCTCGCCCTTTGTTACGTAAGACTAAAAACACAGTTAATAAACGTGTAGAAATATACTTTTGGCTACCCTTTTGTAAAATTTCATCATTCATTTACATTCAAAAAGCAATAATTTACATGAAGCGATAGTCAGCGACATAAAAGAATCAGCCGATGCGAGCTCGCGTATTTGGACCGTAAACACATACGAGAATGAATGGAAAATCTTCCGGCAGGCTAACTGGCGCGTGAAACCGAGATTTTATTTTGAGGATCCTCCACTGATACCGGTTTGGTTTTTCCGGTTGGCGGGTAATTCTCAACGAGCTTGTGTACATGCGACAGCTTTCAACCGAAACAGATAAACCGATTCCATGTATTGCTTATTTCCATAATTCTATTCGGATTTAACTCGTCTCGTGTGTACGCGTACATATGTGTATGACGTTAGAAGGGAATGTTCGCTTCACATGTGAAGTGATAATTTATTTACTTTCACGAAATCCAAGAACTTTTGGAGTGGAGATATTTGTTTTAGGAAAGTTTCGCTCGTGTCGCGGATCGAACTCTTTGGCGCGCAGTTGGCATATCTAATGTAGTATTATTATCTATTTCGTTCACTACGTACCTGAAGAGAATATTTAATTTATTAATGCATACACACTCGTACATGCACTCACGCATGTATTCCCCGTAAAGGTAGGCAGAGGTGAATTTCTACAACTTCTTTTCGCTAATTGGATTTTCGTCCCACATAATAGACGTTCCACAATTCCAGACTCCGTGCTGCTACCAAAAATGTCCTAATGGAGAAACCCAATAACACTTTGCTCGACCCGGGACGCCATGATTGCACGGTACATACCTACTTGTACCGCGAGACCATAAGGTAGTCATTACATTTTTAGATCTCATTATATTCTGGCACGGGAAAATGAGGACAGTGCTCTCCAAACAGAGAGTTAGGTGGCGAAAGATCCTCTTCTCTTGTTAATCTATACATCTTATCAAGATGTTCCTTCATGCTATACTTGAAGGACTCATGCACTTTCTCTTACTAAAATTTAAAAAAAATATAAGAATGTGAAGTTAGTGTAAAGTGGCTTCAAAAAATACTTTCCGCTACACCAGCTCAAAGAAATTTGTGGGAAGTACACGATCACTCGGTAAAGGTCGCTGAAAGTTGTAAAAACATTGTCTGTTATAAAGGGCAAAGGTGAGGCATGATGTCTGTTGTCGTTGTGTGGAAGCTATGCTATACTGCTGAGAAAGTAATAACTATTTATAATCATGAAATTTTTAAGCACATATTGGGTTGAATAGTCTTAAAGATGGTATTAATGAGAAGAAGTGAGTTCAGAACGAATACCTTGGAGATATCTATCTATCTGCACTGAGATAATGGAGCTCGGCAGGCCCCAAGGATCTTTAAAATTTTGTAGGAAAAATACCCATGTTTTTTTCCTTCTTTCGAGTCAGTGGTATTGTAGTAGCCATGGACCGGTTCACATTTACATACTCTATTGCTAACTCAAATGTAAGCAATGCATATGATGACACATGTTAATAAGCGATATAAGCGGTACAAGCGATGGACCGAGCGCAAGTGAGCGCACCGCGACACGCTCAGCTTGCTCGATTGTACGCGTGTTTTGTCGAGGACCACTCGATTACAAGGGGCGAGGCCGTTAGTGTCCCTCCACTGACCTCGGAATAAGGCGCGGAATAACCACACGTTCTTTTTTATTCCGCCGTATTTATTGTACGTTTAATGGGTGGAAATTTCGACCCTTTTGCGAAGAGTTAAATGGGCTCGCTTTCGGTCAATGGGTTTCGCAATCGCGTTAAGAATTTAAGAATGTGTGTAAGATATATCTAGATTTGAGAATTCTTATATTACGGAAATTCTTATTCAATAACAATTATTCAATTTATTTAAGCGACCGTGAAATTTCCGATAAACATTGTAAGGACTACAAAAAAGTGATGATGATGTCATTCAGTAAAAAATCCGAGGTTGGTTTCTTTTAATCTATCTACGCGAGTAGAGCCATACTAAAGTCTATTATATTTTATTATAAATCGATAATTACATACAAACAAGCTTGTATCCTGGAAGAGGAAGGCCACTTCTAAAGCTAAGTTTCGACTCACATTTCGACAGCTAAGTTTTTTTAAGTTCAACTTAATAGTGGGCCAACCAATTGGCGATTTACGGGTAGACTAATTGAGTATGCACTACTTCTGAGAATTTCCCGATACTAATTTGCCGGATCCAGGAATCGATCACGGGGTGTCTATATCGCACAGCACAACGCTATTGTTTCATGTTTACTTTAGGTGTTACAATTTCACAGAAAGGCTTCTAATGAAATTTCTGGACGTAGTAAGGGATTTTGCAGAGCTTGGCACGGACATACGCTTTAACCATATGCCGGCTTCTACCGGGTATACTGAGTAGATATACCCGTTGTCAACAAGTATAAGGGTTCTCAAAATGCTCAGAATGGTTAGTAGGTATGTAAAATGTGTTACAAAATTCCTCTAAATGATCGAATCAGGATTAAGGAAATTCGCATCGTAATGAACGTTACAGATGTAGTTTTGCGGAGAAATTCCAGTAACTCTGTTTTGACCACACTGCATTTGCACTCACGAGCACTGATATATAGGGTGTATTCAGACCGTGATCGGAAACCAAGGCGGGTAATAGCTAAGGTGATTACAAAACCCCTGGCGTTAAAGAAAATCCCGACAAAAAATAAAAATTTTGAAGTGTTCCTAATAACCATAGGTATAAAATGTATGTGGTTGTTAGTAACTAATAGTGGATTAGCAGGCTGAATTGGCAGAATAAATTCCACATACAATTAACTATTGACTCAAGAAGATCATGTTCATCTAGAACCAATACATTCATAGTAATTGTAAGTAATTAGGATGGTTGACCCTATAGTTGACCACGAACCGGTTGTTGACCACTTGTGGCTTTGAGTATTAATATTAAGCTTTCCTGCCATTAAGCGTTTCATTTTATTTTGGCTACATGTTGTCGGTACTAATACAAATCAACCAGTCACATTATGACTAGCTAGAGACAACCAGTGAACCCTACAATTTCGTTTTATTTTGACTTGTCGCTAATAGTTGCCATTCGGCCGCCATTGCAGTAAGGACTGTGTTTAGAAAGGTAAGAACACTTTCAATTTATTTTCTATTGTTTTTAAATGAACTTGCTCTGATTATTGTTTTTTGTAATCATTTTATATTTACTTTGAGGATTTGCAATGAATTTCAAGTGTAAACGATATATTTCATGAGTTATTTTACTGGTTAACAAAAGGTACATGATTTGATTAGGTGCTCCTGTGGTTGACCAATTGGTCAACGACTAGTACACTGAAGTGGTACTCTTATTTTCACTTTTTTTAACTTTTTCGTATCCAGAATATGATTTGTAACTCAACAATCAATTTTAATGGAGTAAATTGCTTTCGCTTCCATTAGTTGACCAGTGGTTTGAAATTGGTACTGAATACAAAACATTAGCTCCTATGGTTGACCAAACTCTCTTAATATGAGTTTTGTTTTCTTGTTTTAGATACAATATGTCACCAAAAATAAATTCTTTCGGAACAGTGAGGACGATATTTATGAAGCGCTCAAAGAAATACAGTCGGGAAACAAAATCAGAGAAACATGTCGGAAACATACCATCCCCCATTCTACAATGATAAATAAATTAAAAATGAGACATCCCATTCAACGAAAAATGGGCCCGGCAACAATTTTGACACCTGATGAGGAACAATTTATTGTCGTTATTTTTTGGTGATTTGAAAATGTGCCATTTAGATTTAAGAATTACTATTGTGGTTTTTAAGACTGAACTTAATTTAGTTTACTTGTTGATCTCAATTAGTCCGAAGAACAAACCTTAATAAAGATGATTATAAAATACGTTTGTTTTTGTGAATGTAGTTTTTATTTCACATTCTTTATAAATGGTCAACCTCTGGTACAAATCTGGACAACAACTGGGACCTGCTGGTCAAAGTAGGGTACATCCCAGTTTTATACCGATTATGTTGAATAATAAAATAAACAAAAATAAATCAAATATTTTCCTTCTCAATTACAACTTACAACTAGATAATTTACAATATAAAAAATAAACTAGCAATAAATATCGCTATTAGACTGTATAGCAACATTTTCAAGTAAATAATTTCCTTTAAACGGTTTGAGACCGGTACATCTACCCTATATTTAAAAAAAATTAGAACCTAAAACTTAATGTTAAACTTTTTTAAATTATCTCACTGGAAACTATAATTGGTCGGCACAAAAAGTGGCCTATGCATGGTCTGTAAGGTTCTGTCTACAACTACTCTAAATTTCTAATTTAATTTTCCTTCAGTAATGGAGCTCATTTTAGTAATGAAGATAATGCGGGCAAGTAACATTGTTGTATTAAAAATGTGCTGATATTAAAAAAAATATTAAAAACAGTTAATAAAACGTCTATTGCGCTGTTCAAAATGGACATTTAAATGAGTTATTACAATATAATTATCCTCACAAAACCGAAGGATTTGTATAAATAATAATTGTAATTTGAATTGAAAGCTAAACCCGTTACTTCAAACTGTATTTTTGTATTAATGAATGTAACGTTTATTAACATAGAAAATATTTACCAAAATATATTTGTAAAATCTATTAGGTAAAATATTGTGCGCGCTCTCGTCCGAAGTGGAGTGGTAAGTGGCCGGGACGTAATTTTGACTAGAACCGCCACCACTCGATTACCGGTATTGTGGTTGAAATGGGTTTCCATCTTGAAGAACGATTGGGCGTGGATAGCAAACGAAATCAGCTTCGGATATTTAATTTGGGAACGTGAAATCAATTTTCCGTATTTTTCGGTGGTTTCATTTAAAAACATATAAATCGCGATGATCCGAGGTTTAGGCGCACAATCGAGACAAAATCTCGGCCGTCGCGGAATCAAACCCCAGGCATACACTTTTGACCTTTAGAAAATATTGTGAGGAAAACTGAACATCAAAAAATTCTTAGGAATTTCTTAGGTGTGTAGTCCGCCAACCTGCATTACAACAGCGTGGTGGACTAAAGTCTAAACCCGATCAGTTGTAGAGGAGGCCTGTGCCCAGCAGTGGGGCGTATAAGAGCTGATGATGCTATAAAGCTCAGCTCGTGGGTATTATTTTTGCTAAAGAATGATAACTTTTGCTAGCGTAAACGTATCGACTGATAATAGATAATTGCAATCTTTGTCGACCAGTTAATATTCTATGCGACACTCTTCATCTCGGTCGACCTAAGCCATTTATAGTAGTCTAGAGTGCCTTAACCTAAGGTTTACTATATAGAACTCTGATCTGCCTTTTGTTGTGAAACTCAATTACTCTAAAGCATTTTTTTTCTCTTTATTTAATTTAGGGACGTTTTTCCTTTATGGACATGCCAGTCCCATTATGACAATAACTAAAATATAACACATACATACTTAAAAGAAAAGTTACAGACTAGGAACTTAAACAAACTTAAAAACTAACTAAATAAAACAGAAAGCCTAAATAATTAGATCATATAACATACAAGCTTCTTCAGATGTAGGGTTACTTAGTAGACATCAAAACGATTCACGTTAAACTTAAACACTAATTCATCTTTTTTACCTTGGTTTTGGGTTCATTCCGCTAACAAATGTTGCAAGTCATCGATAACACCACATGTCATACAATTCGGCGAAGCAATCTTTCGCATGAGATAGGCAAAGTTCCTTGTTGGAAAATGACCAGATCGTAACCGAAGAGCAATTGTAATTTGGCTTCTTCGTAAGTTCGCATTTTTATAAAGCATATTACATACAGACTTTTAAAATTTGATTCCCACATTTTCATTGCAAAAAGTTAATGGCATTGTAGTACATGCGTTTAAAAGTATTTTTTATTACCTCCACAACGGTTTTTACTCCCTAGCGCTATGAATTGTAAATAAAATGTACGTTCAGGCCGCCAGTTTGTAGTACAAACACATTGTAAATTAAATTACGCTTGGAATATTCATTGTGAGCGTTGTGTAAGCGGGTTCTATTACGTTGGCCGATAACAAAGGGCCCACCAACAAGTACGGAATCAATTTGGAGCACAAGAGACTCTTGATGCTATTACGCATAGTTTCTGAGCTAACCTGCGTCTCAACTGATGAAGACTCAAACGTCCTTTGTGACTGTCCTTAGGAGATTGCAATTAATGAAGTTAATGTCTCATCAGCCATGAGGAATTGCATTTGTCTGTTTCACAGTCGAAGTGACTTGATTCGATATGAAGGTCTATGAGAATACTATTTCTATATGCTATGGTATTATATTATATTTGTATGTTTGGTTTTAACGTTATTAAAGAGGGAAGTTTTGTATTAACTGATCTGGAGAAATATTCAAAGTTAATTAGTTTTTACATAAGGTAGAAAAGTTATATGACCGGTGAATATTTAATCGATTTCCAGATGAAGTGATAATGACGATTAATTGTCATCATCATCATCATCATCATCAACAGCCCATATACGTCCCACTGCTGTGCACGGGCCTCCTCTACAACTGAGAGGGTTTAGGCCTTAGTCCACCACGCTGACGCTGGCCTAGTGCGGGTTGGCGGACTACACACCTAACAAATTCCTAAGAACTTTCAGGTGTGCAGGTTTCATCACGATGTTTTCCTTCACCGTTAAAGTACGTGATAATGCATTGTGAATACACACATAACTTCGAAAAGTCAGAGGTGTGTGCCTGGGTTTGAACCCGAGACCGCCGAGATTCTCGACTGCGTGTCTAAACCTCGAGGCCATCACGACTTTTAATTAATAGTACATACATACATACATAAACTCATGCCTGTATTCCCTGAAGGGGTAGGCAGAGATGCATTTCGGCACCCACATTTCGCCAGGTATGTATCAGTCCCACGTAATAGGAGGCGAGCCTATTGCCGTTTTTCGGGCGCATTTCCAGACTCCGTGCTGCTACTGAGAATTTCCTAATGGAAAAACCCAATAACACTTTGCCCGACCCGGGACTCGAACCCAGGACCTCTAGATCGCACGGCACATACTTGTACCGCGAGACCACGAGGCAGTCATTAATAGTAACCTCATATATCTTTAAAAGAATGTCTTGCAGTTTGTATATTGTTCGTTTGAAGGACTTTAGGTTTAAAGAAAGCGGGGCCCACGGGGATTGGTAATTTACAGTTTGATGGTCATAAAATATAGGTTTTATGGTATTTTTTTTAGATCAGGGTGCTCTATCACGTTAGAGAAATGATTGTTTGTAGTGTTTAGTGTGAGGGTCCTCTAGACACTTGAGTTTATAACAGCTGGGGGACGTGTGGTACAAGAGACTGTCACCCATACGGAATCGTCATGTACGTAATTGCAGTGATTACAGTCGCGGTCTAGATGATTGTAGCGTTGAATAACTCAGGATGTGTTCAAAAATATCATGTCTATAATAGGATCATGACTGTATCCTTGAAAAGGTAGATAGAAATGTTTTTTTACACTGACAATTCGCCAACTATTTCCTATGTGAGACTATTAGGGACTAACCCTATTAACGTTTATGGAACACATACATATTTAAACTCCGGGATACTATTGAGATTATTGCAACGTCACATTTTGAATGACCTCTCAATCGCATGCGCAAAACTATGCCACGGAATAACGGAGGCAGCCATCAAATATTATGAGTCTAATGTAATAAATATTTAAGGAGCATCAATAATATTGATATTTACATGAACTGGCGATCGTTGAAAAGTGATACCCATCAGTAACTGGTTGTTAATTCGATAAAATAATTTCAATATTATTATTCTTTCTTATTATTCTCAGCCTATCGCCGTCCACTGCTGAACGAAGGCCTCCCCAAGTAGGCGCCAACCATCCCGGTCTTGAGCAACAGCAGGGTGTAAGGGGGCGCATAACATCTCACGTCCCCAACTGCCAACCCTACCTGCACGCGGCACACCCTGCTAGCTAATAGATGTGTCTCTGGCAGCCGACTAGTGGCGGCATAACCACTCGTTCATGCTGGAATGCCTTAAATACCAAAACCTTCGGTGGGCAGCAGCACCGTCGGCTAAAGCTTTCCAGCCACTGCGGCCACCAACCCGCTTGCCAAGCGTGGTGACTATGGCAAAATCCCCCAATGGCAACTCCCATCAAATTCAATAGTCACAGAAAAAAATAACATACATACGTTGAAGTTGAATGAAGCATCGTTGATACTATCTTAAGGCAGTTGCGCATATCAACCTCTATCAAGAATTATAAATCGATGTTTGGTAAGTACTAAATAAATTCGACAACGTTTAATTCTCAGACCTTCTGTCTCCTTGGCTTACTGAACACTAAAACGATCTTCATTTTCTCCATGACATCTACAAGTAGCAAAATCGCCATTAATAATTCTTCCTTCAACGGAAACGCTCATAAGGTGTTCGCCCACATCGCAGCATCGTAAGAAAGCAATATATCATGCAAGTTGCATGCTTTATAATGCACAGAGGTGTTATGCGAGCGTCGGTTTCGGAGCTGCAATAGGTGTCACAAGTTGGAAGTTTATTGAGGTCGGATGCACGGGGAGGCAACTTCGGAACTCATGTTCATAGTATTGTTACCGCCTGTAGTTACTACGATGTTACCTGAACATTGGCAAAAATTCGTTCGTTACAGGTACAACAAAGTTTTCTGCCAGTTATTTGAGTGTAGTTTCATTTTTATGGAGTTGATTTCGATTTGAATTCGCCAGTCGTTTTGTATTTGAAGCAAAATCGTGTTTTTTTTTTACGTTAAAATATAATATTATTAAAATGTACCTGTACAAAGTGTATTTATTTGTTACTTTTATACGTTTTACTAGCTTTTATATTTGAGCTGGCTTCATAATTAGGTCTATAAGCGATTATGTGTTAGGAATAAAAAGGTATGGATAATTCTCGCTGATACTTTTTTTGTTACCTATCTAATTTTTTACAATTTAATTTTAGCCTCTTAACCTTGTCTACTATATTTTCTTGTATTAAAATTAATTAAAAATATTAACAACTTTCTAGCTTTTACAAAAACCACATATTTATTACATAAAGGTTTAAAAATATTATTCCTAATTAATGAGTGCTGTTAGTGCATTAATTGGAGAAGCTAGTTTGAACTAGGTATTTAATTTAGGTCATTACATTTTTATTAATGTAGTAGGTAATTTACAACATTTTATGATTCGTCAGATGGGCTACCTTGAATGATGTACTTCGTTTTGAGTCTACAAGATGATAAAGTGCTTATAGCCTATTCATGGATAAGGCGGCTACAAGTTGCACCTCCTTTTAAGACGGAAGATGTGGCTCGTAATCCTTATTTTTCTCTTCATTTAACCTTCTACCATTTAAATTACTAGACTATTAATAAGCCTGCAATCATAAATTATCTGCTTAATGTAACTATAATTTATATGCATGGAAAAAATATTGTATATTTTTGACCTAAATATATTACATTCATCATCATCATCATCATCAGCCCATATACGTCCCACTGCTGGGCACGAGCCTCCTCTACCATTGAGAGGGTTTAGGCCTTAGTCCACCACGCTGGCCTAGTGCGGGTTGGCGGACTACACACCTAAGAAATTCATAAGAACTTTTTAGGTGTGCAGGTTTCATCACGATGTTTTCCTTCACTGTTAAAGTACGTGATAATTCATTGCGAATACACACATAACTTCGAAAAGTCAGAGGTGTGTGCCTGGGGTTTGAACCCGCGACCGTCGAAATTCTCGACCGCGTGCCTAAACCCCAAGGCCATCACGACTTACTTATATTACATTACTGCACACCTTTGATGTTTTGTAAACGTGAGATTACAAATTAATTTATTATGGCATTAAGATTTAATGATAGATGTAATATCTCCACGGAGGTACAATGGTTGCTATACTTAGTCGATAAAGTGGCTGTAACAGATTTACTGGAGGTTTAAATGCTCCATCTGGATAGTGGTTGGTGCGTAGTTGCAAGCGCTTCAAGTTTTAAACAATCAGATTATGTCTAGCTTTGTACTCGCTAATGATTTTAGTTTTGAAGCGGAGAATTTGCGACGAAATGCAGCGCAATATATGCTTTATTATAAAGTTTTGATTGCCCGGGGAGTCGGTGACATTAACTCGCGGCGAGAACGTGGTATTGTAATATCAGAATATTATACAGGCATGTTCGTACTTTCGTCTTCTACTTGACCTCAATCTGACACCAACTTGTTAAGGATTCCACTTGTTTGAGGTATTTAAGCTATCTCAAACGTACATAAAGATGATTATGGCATAAAACAGACACCAGAGTTAGTTTGGATTTAGATCTACCTACTGGATCAAGAGGGTATGAGTTCGATTCTCGGGTGGAGAAAAGTGTTATTGGGGTTCGTGTTTAGTAATTTTTATTAAAAAATATTTATATCCGTGCTATAGTCGGTAATACCGACTCGCCTATAACGTGTTACTAAAAGATACGGATCTTGTACAATACATTAAAACACATCTGCTTTTCTCTTTTGAATACAGGCGTTAGAGTAGTTTGTATTCTATAGCAGTAAGATTATAATAATGACTTTATAATATAAAATTTAAAAGTAAACTTCCCTTTGTTACCACCTTCGTTTAAATTTCAGTCCAGTGATTAAATGTATTTACGTCCAATTTTCTCCGTTGTCTGACAAGTTAGACACTAAATTAATTGACACGAAAATTTCCTGACAATACTTACAAATTAAAATTTACTAAGTATTGGAAAATTGTTTGCATTTTAATTAAATGGCTTAAATACATTGTTTGGGAGGAGTATGATAAACGAGGTCCTAAATCATCGTGGATCCCCTGATGAGACGTTTACAAAGGCCTTTTTCTATCCCTTTAGTGGCAGCCCTTCCACTTACGTAATCCGTCCGCTGAAGGTTGCTTTAGATTGGCTCCATAACTTTTTCAAAACAAATTTACATATTTTCCGGGTTGTTGTGATTGATCATTTTGGTAAGCCGCCGGATTGTGTGTACAGTATAATTTATACTCGTCGTGTCATAACACACACTGTATTCTTTAGTGTAGGAATATGTACATATATTTAAAAGTACTTTAATTTTGATTTACCATGGCCATGACAAACTAAATTTCATTGACACTTATGACGTTATTTCGTTCGGATCAGCAGATATAAAAATATGAGAAACTATGGTCCTCACAGTCAATCTACATCCTCTTAACTTGTATATCGTATCAAACTGCTAATGATTTTTCTCGAATTTTTTTGTATAGAAACATCAAAGTTTATTTTTCAGAGTAAAGAACAAATTTAGCATCCGCAATCCCAATATAAGTTATAGTTAACAAGAGTACATACATATTTAACACTAAACTAGGGTTAGCCGCCGTCTTCGCTAGTCCATAGCAGTTTTTGAGATCCCATCCATTTCTGTTCATTTTTGCTGTAACTAACGTGTAAAGAAAAAAATATTGTCATTATTTAAAAAAAAACATATAAATATGAAATATTGTTAAAATTAACGCATGAAATTTCAAGTTATAGTTTTCACAACGATGCCATAGTCTTGGAATCAGGCAATTAATACCTTCCATCCATCCATCCAATACCTTACTTTGCTTATATTTATGTGTGTATTTTAAAATTTCACGTTGAATACTATCTAAAGGCTATCTGAGACCCAACGCAAAACGAGGGATGGTATAATTGAAACTTTTGTCTGGTTGGAACAATTTCACAACTATTTTTTCATTTTATCGCGGTTGTTTCTAAACAGTGTGCTTTTGTTTTCTTTTTTTCGATTCTTGAGGTTAGAGGAGAAGGTGGTAATGTGACCCCCGCAGGTATATTGGCCCCCTTGAATAATAGTTAGTTCGCATAACGCCGTCTTATATTATTTTGGTGCAACGGGACCATTTCCGTATACTATTGATTTATTACCCTACAAATCTGCTTGGTTCGGTAACGTTCGTTCGTCATTTGAACAAGTCGAAACTCGTACCCGACAAACTTATTTTTCGACTGTGAGTTTTATTCCATAATTTATAAAAAAAATGATAGATTTGCTGTTGTTTTGAATATTGTGTTCGTAACACTGTCTTCTACGGGATATATAAGGTAAATATACATTTTTTACATTTTTTCAATTGTTTTAGGTTGTTTATCAAAATATTATCAATAATTTTAATTTGGCCCCCTGACACTGGTTGTATCATGGCCCCGGGGGCACATAACAAGTATGACTTGCTTATCATTCACATATTTTTATTTTGCGGTTTCAGATGCCTAGACAAACTGTGTTGCCTCTATCTTCGATGAAGAAACCATGGACGTGCATGCAAGAGTGCATCAGGTATATTTGAGCCGCCTACGATGATTTTTCCAAGCAAAAACTTTACGGATATTTTGTTAAAAAGTGGACCTCCTGGAACGATTGGCAAAGTTCATCCATCTGGTTGGATTCGATCCAATTCGTTCACTGAATGGTTCAGGCATTTTATTGATAATTTTTCAGGCATTTTATTGATAAATATTTTATTGGTTCCAATACATTTAATGTGACCCCCCCGGGGGCCACATTACCACCAGTTGATCTCGAGATGCCAAATTTGATTACTTAAGAATAAATGATAATTATGATTTTATTTAGCGAGTTTCTTTTGTTTCATAGTAAAATATGTACACACAAATAAATACGAAACCCAATAAAACATTTTCCATATTTTTAATTCCATTACTTTAGAAATAAACCTTAAAAAACAAAGTGGGGGGCCACATTACCACCTTCTCCTATACAATATAACGAGGTGTAATGACGTAAATTTTGATCTTAGGTTTTATAGCTCTCGAACATCATTACAAAACAGATTTAAGGCTTAGAACGTATATCTTAAAACCGTATTTCTTAACCGGCTAAGTGCGAGTCGGACTCGCGTGAAGAGGGTTCCGTACGCACAATGCTGTAGTAAGGGTCTACGCCTTACTAAGCATTTATTTGTCATACCGCGGGCGGAATTAAATTCAAAAATTAATATCTCCTAAAATATTGGCCGTAGAATGCTCATCGTGGGCTTTTTTTTCATTAAATATTCATCTACAAACCAATTCAAACAAAACTTAAGATTGGAGAAAAAAATGTTCTCCCACACATTCTACCTACAAATGTAAGTTGGTACGCACAATAATGAGTTATTTAAAATCCATCTTCCTCCCAAAAATGACCTCCCATATATAGATTTCATCTATTCACGTCACACCTCTGCGTTTGGGTCACAGAAATTGATATGTGTACCAAATTTCAACTTAATAGTAGGTCTAATAGATTTGGAGATAATTGACTGTGAGCGACGGACAGACGGACACACGAGTGATCCTATAAGGGTTCTGTTTTTTTACTCGGACGTACGGAACCCTAAAATTGTAGCCTAGCGCGTTTAGAGTGTTATTAAAACAGGTTTTCATAAAGTATTTCAACGTCGACGTTCCAGGTTCGATTTCCGGGTCGGGAAATAGATGGTTAAAGAAATGCATGGCTGCAAAAATGTACCTCTACCTACCCCTTCTGGGACTCAGGCCTGAGTGTAAGTTTTTATTTTTTAAACTTATCAAAATTACTAAAGACGTGAACACCACGTCAACGCAATCAAATACCATAGCTTAAATAACCAAATCGATATTATTAAGTGTTACTAGTTCCCACCACATAGTAAAAGTAATACGTAATACAAATCACAGGGGCGCAGCAGGCAGTGGTGATCAATAAAGCACGTCACAAAGGCATATAGATATGTAATATACGAGTGCTTGTACCGTGGGTTAGCCTAGTGTTCGAGATTGAAGCACAGATCTGTAAATCAGGGATGCACGGCTTGATTAAACACACGCCCCGCTGTTTATATTGCACGCCGCTCCGTCTACACCGCAGATTGTAATCTTCACGTTCATTATGTCAAAGACACTGCAATTTCTGTATCTATTTATATGTATTTTATGTATACTATTTATTATGTAATGGTTCGTAGTTTATTTATGTATATATATATATATATATATATATTTTTTAAATCATGGCATCACATATGTATATTTATCCACCTATTCAATTTTCTCTGCATCACCCTAAGGTTGACTGGTAGATAATGCCTTTGGCATTAAGTCCACCTTTATACATTGTATATAAAGCATAAATAAATAAAAAATAAAATAAATATTTAAACTATTTCGTATGTATTTCAAACTGACATATCTGGATTGTATTTGCGTTTTTGCCGTAACTAAGCTGATTATAATTATTACAAAAGTTTAGCAGACGAGCTCATCTGATAGAAAATGAGCAAAGTTACAATTTGAAAATTGTATGGTACGTGATTAGACCTTTTAATGCAAAGATAAAAGGCTTGTATGGGAGTAGAAGCAGTGGGATGTATATGGGCTGATGATGATGATGATGATGATGAAAACGGAAGTAGTGATTTCATTGACTGATCGGGATTTTACCCCAAAACTGGTATTACAATGGTCTTTAGTGAGAAAGTTGTACTATTTTAGATTTTCATAATAGTGTAAGAAATTCCAATTATTCTACGATTTAGATATACCTAGTACATTTGCAAATAGTTTTTTTTCTCGTAGCTTTGAGTTCGTAACTACATCCGCACTCACCTCAGGTACTCGTAATAAAAGTCAAATGGTAAAATAAATCTACCACGAATAAAACCCACGTAACATGCCCAATTTAACGTGCAATTATGTTCCATACTCAGAGAAACGTTTGTTATTGACGATCGAAACCTTTTAAGAAAAAAGTAAAGGATGGTCGTATAACCTAAAATTACATCTTACCGGAATTCTTATGAAATGAGTTCCCGAAACGAACGACCTTGTGTTATATTTGCAAGCAATTTTATTAAGATCTTGGGTTCGTAGTATTATAGAAGCCAAACACTTTCATATTCCATAAGGGGTTAGGAGATTGTGGAAGCGCCCACGAGGTCCCAAGTGATCTTCTTTGGCTTAGCAGCGAAGTAGTTACGTTTAAGCCGGGTATCATATTTGCAGTTAACTACTAAGTAAACAACAGAAAGGAGTCAGTAAAAAAAACTCGAAGTCATTGAAAGGGAACTATTTTATACAGTAAATATTTATTTCAGAAACCACAATACAAAAATAGGCCAAAAAATACGTTTTGTAGAAAATTTTACTATTAAATTTGTATCTTAGTCGATAGTGTCCGTTGATGGTGTAAAGGCCGCCATAGTGACACGCGCAAGTGTGTAATAGTTACGGGAAAGACACAGGGTATTTTCTGTTACAGGCGTGCATAAATGGGACGAATGATGAGATATACTCCTTTCAAATCAGTCGGCTTTCTATTTGGACTGCACTAAATTTACTGCCTTGTGGTCTCGCGGCACAAGTATGTGCCGTGCGATCTAGAGGTCCTGGGTTCGATTCCCGGGTCGGGCAAAGTGTTATTTTTCCATTAGGAAATTCTCAGTAACAGCACGAAGTCTGGAAATGTGCCCGAAAAACGGCAATAGGCTCGCTCCCTATTACGTGGGACTGATACCTGGCGAAACGTGGGTGTAGAAATGCACCTCTGCATACCCCTTCGGGGAATACAGGCGTGAGTTTATGTATGTATGTATGTAAATTTAGTATAAGTGCACAGAGAAGGCTTAATAGCTCTTCACTATGTAATGGCAATTAAGTAAATAAGCTATGGTAAAAATGTGCGTGTCAATATCGCACTTGTTTTCTATCAATGTTCACCCTTTCTTCTTCCAAGAAGCCACGAAATACATCATTAACAGCAAAGAGATTGGACAGAACGGAATAATTTATAAAACTCTAACAAAGAAGTCTCTGAAGAGAGCCAACGGGTTTGGAACGAAATAAAACACGAGTAATGCATTAACGGTACGGAATAATTAAACCATTCCCTCTCAACAATAGACGAAGGTTGGACTACATATAAATAACTGGAATAAATTGGCTCTTGGCAGCCTAGAACTTAATTGCTTAGCGGTTAGTTACTTCATGATAGTTCTGTGAGTGATTCTCGGTTATTCAATATCTAGAGAACTAACGCTTTAGTCTGGTCCTTTATTTTTCAGATAATTTTCGCTTTCCTTCTAAGGTCATTAATGAGGGTATATTATGTTCATCTATATAAATCATAATGGTGGGGCTTCAGTCATAACTTGTGTAAAACCTTTACGGTTTCTTAAAAGTTCACAAGGAACTATCCCAATTGACCATCTTGGTAAAAGGCTCTCTCCCAATCGTACGGAAAGCCAATGCTAAATAATGGAACGTAAACTACAGTTCAAATTTGGAAACACTATGGTAATTTGAATGAAAACGACAATAAAACAATAAAGTTTTTATTAATTTTGTTTATTACTTTTATACCTAAGCACGGTCGTAAAAATAAATGAAGTTCAATAACAACGTGTTTATTTAAGACTTATTTGCGTTTTATCTAAGTATTGTAAAATAGGGCATTACGAAAACATTGAAAGATAGTGTACATATGTGGTCTGATGATGTACGGATTAAGATTTTTTTCTTGTTCCATTTCAATCAGGTATAATCAAATTACGATAATGTACAAAGGTTCGACATTAATAGCAAATTATTTCCTTGAAGATCATTCAAATTTAATATTTCAAGGGCAATTACCATATTTATGAGCGGAACAAGAAGAAACTTTTGTTTTTCCCTGTGTTGTTTTAATTTGAAATTCAAATTGTTTCTTATCCGGGACAAATGTTGTTTTAAGACTTTTCGTACAATATGCTACATCCGTCACAAAGTTCGTCGTGTATCACTTTTGTTGATACATGTACTTACTGAGTTATTTAACTACTTAATATGTAAGATTTGCTTACTTTTCAAAAGCAGTACTTAAACCAATATCCTACTCCGGCCTACTATCTCTCTTGTTAATTTATCATTATTATGGACATGCCGTACCTTGAGTTTAAACCTATACGTAAAATAAACTACTTTATATACCTTTGACAGCTATCACGTAATGAAAATACTCATATATCTATAAAATGAGAAATATAAAAAATCTGGTCTGCCTCGTGGTCTCGCGGTACAAGTATGTGCCGTGCGATCTAGAGGTCCTGGGTTCGATTCCCGGGTCGGGCAAAGTGTTATTGGGTTTTTCCATTAGGAAATTCTCGGTAACAGCACGGAGTCTGGAAATGTGCCCGAAAAACGGCAATAGGCTCGCCTCCTATTACGTGGAACTGATACATACTTGGCGAAATGTGGATGCAGAAATGCACCTCTGCCTACCCCTTCGGGGAATACAGGCGTGAGTTTATGTATGTATAAAAAAAATCTTCGCAAAATTCCA
Organism: Hemaris fuciformis; assembly: GCA_907164795.1. NCBI lineage: Eukaryota > Metazoa > Arthropoda > Insecta > Lepidoptera > Sphingidae > Hemaris > Hemaris fuciformis. The sequence continues at coordinate 6,376,713 of OU015446.1, forward strand.
AATAGTCAAGTTGTTACAATATTGTGAAAGCGCTGTTTGAGCCATTCATAAAAGGCGACAAACTATAATTCTCCGATACAATACGGGAGAAACTAACATCCGTAGCAAATTATATCGTGAAAATTTACGGGTATTGTGCGCGGTGAGGTCCCAGGGAAGAATTGAATTAGCCGGGACACGGGGGTCGAAAACAATACTCGCTGTACGGATGTTCTCTGTTTCTTTTGCCACTTGTGTGTAGGGGCGCGGGATTAATATTATTCTTTTGTTTTGAAATACGCATACAATTTCCAGTGCATTGTCGTGGTATTACGTCTGTTTACAAACGTATTCTCCCTGGGTAATAACTTTGTCGAGTCGTGTTTTCGGTGCTGGCTTAATTACGTGCTTTTTGCTTTAATATATTCTTTTGGCGTAGTGTTGTGTTAAATTAGGTGTATCATTTTTTTCCTTTTTTTGTAAAGCACCGTTTTAAATTTGTTTAGGCACCAGCCTGTAAAATTTGATGTTCCGTTCAAACTTTTTATTTCATAGACACGGTATTAGAATTGTCATTTTTTGTTTAGTTATTTATTTATTACTAAATACTAGTTTTTGTCCACGACTTCACTGTATGAACTTCTGAATTAAGTGCAAAGAGAAATAAAAACAGGGTGAGTGTTTAAATCACCTTAGTTTACTAAATGATATTCCAGTTCAATAAACTTTTTCATCAAAACCTGTTATTGTACGGTTTCGTAAATAACATCTTGATATTTATAATAATGGGATACTATATTACCTTTTTTTTACTTATTTTTATTCGAAAAGTAAATCTTTAGCTTTGCTTTATTTATGTTACGTCGCTTGTGTTTTCAATTACTAAGTTCCATTGCTGGGGGCACAATAACATTTCTTTGATGTCCCGAGTCAGCGTACATAAAACTAATATACACAAAGCTTAAAGGTTACCGAGGTAAATGAATACGTTAAATAAAGCAATGTATTCCTGTTGTGGTTCTTATATCTAAATAGTTGTTAGGAGGATGTAAGTGACCATTTTTCGGGATGAAATTAATCGGGGTATTGATGGCCTCGAGGTTTAGGCACGCGGTCGAGAATCTCGGATGTCGCGGGTTCAAATCCCAGGCACACACCTCTGACTTTTTGAATTTATGTGTGTATTGCCTATATATTCATAAAAAAACGTTTTTAGCCCAAAAAATACTTTATTATTATTATTATTCACAATGAATTATCACATACTTTAACGGTGCAGGAAGACTTCGTGAGGAAACCTGCACACATAAAAGTTCTTAGGAATTTCTTTGGTGTGTAGTCCGTCAACCCCCACTAGGCAAAAGTATTGTTTGTGTACAAATATTTGTTTCGGATTTTCGGTCAGAACTATGTATGTGACTGTTAGAGAATTTAATGGTTGATTTCTGCACTCACGTTTCTTCAATAGTGGTTAAGTCCTACGTGACGGCGGACAAACCTATTGCCGTTTTTCAGGTACCTACATTCTCAGACTCCATTCATACTGAGAATGCTCTAATAGCACTTTTCCCGACCAGAAAGTCAAACTGGGGACCTCTGGATTGCAGGGTATACATATTTGCCGCGAGCCAATATCCAAATCTCGAATGTAAAGAAAATTACGTCACTCTCCAGTAAAGTAACTGCATGGGAAGTTCTCGTTCAACGTAAGCATGTCCCTGTAAAACATTTTTTTTACATTGATGTTGACAAATATACAATATTGGAGCGTCTGTAGCGTCGCAGTATCGTGTGTCGGAAGTGTGCAGCTTGATTTATGTTGTTTCTAATGATCGCTCTGAGCGGGAATTGATGAGCTTCGTGCGTGGCTCAATTGTCGCTGCCGTGGCCCCGTGCCTTCTGCGCTGAATTGTCGGTCCTTAACTTTACAATAAGTAGGTATGTAAGGTAGCTCTTTTTATTGTTTTTAGAAAAACTTAAGTAAAAAAAATAGTAAAAAGAAAGAACTTTGGAAATACATTTAGAATTGAACATGGAAAAGTGTTAAATGTTGTCAAGCGGTATACTCAAACGTCTAGATATGGATGCAAAATATAAATATTGACGTCACCTCTATTATATTTACGTGTGTGTGAAAGAGACAGTGATAGCTACATTTTAAAATTGCGGTGTTGTTTCACCTTAGACAGATATGCATATTGGCGTCCACTTAACGACGGCGGTATTTTTAAGTCCCAAGTATAAGGAGTGTGAGTCTTTTGCCGTTTTCGGGCACATTTCCAGACTCTGAGTTGATATTAATTTTCCATAACCACAATCACAACAACACTTCGCCGGACCCGACAATCGAACCCGAGATTCTTAGATCCACGGTTCACAATAATGTTCAAGAATTCGCATGCTTGATCGTCAAAGGTCAAAGGTCGCCCTTAATATTATTTTCCCTTTAATATATTATAAGCCATCCGCTAAAATAGATACGAAATTTAATTGTGTAAAAGAGTCAGTAAAACATTTTACCTTAAAATTACAATAATAATGACCGCCTAACCAGACTTCAGTTACTTTAATACTTAATTAAGACTCAGTAAAACCTACGCGGCAATAATTTACATGTAATTGATTGTTATTTTATTACAACGGATATTATATTTTAGAGAAATCTAAAATGGCTGGCAAATATTAGGTACTTACCAATTTGGATAGGTTTTATGAGTCTATTTATTTCCTAGCCCTCACCACGAATGATATATATTAATTAAAGCGGTGATGGCCTCGAGGTTAAGGCGCGCGGTCGAGAATCTCGGCGGTCGCGGGTTCAAACCCCAGGCACACACCTCTGACTTTTCGAAGTTATGTGTGTCATCCAACCCGCACTAGGCCAGCGTGGTGGACTAAGGCCTAAACCCTCTCAGTTGTAGTGGAAGGCCCGTGCCCAGCAGTGGGACGTATATGGGCTGATGATGATGATGATATCTAGAATTTACGGGTTCGATTCCCGGATCGAAAGTGTTTTGCCTAACCCTTCGAGTAAATAGGCCTGTGTGTGTTATTTGTTTATAGGTTTAAATTTCATTTATTAGTCTTCATTGCTTAGTATCTCAAAGTTGAATTTTAGCTACTATATCTTCTATTGCATATTATGTTTCGTAATATCTCACTAATAAGAATTAATTATAACGCTACGCTAATAAAAAATGTTTAACGTACGTGTTTGAATGTACGTATGTGATCTTACGCTTATATTCTCCGCAGGGGTAGGCAGAGATGCATTTCTGCACATGAGCATATTGTCGTTTTAAAGAATTTCTAATGGAAAAACTCAATAACAGTTTGCCCGAACCGGGAATCGAACCCGGAACTTCTAGATCGCACGGCACATTGTTGAGCCGCGAGACTACGAGGCAGCCAAAGTGTTTATCGTCTTCACCGGAATACCAATATAAATTATATATACCCAATTAATATTTTCGGAGCTAATGCCGCTACATCAGTTAAGCAACCAGAGCTCGGTATTAAGTCCATAAATCACGGAACCGAAGCAAATTGTTATCGAATGAGACACGCTGACCGCGCTCAACGCCCCATGATGTCCGTGCATCGACGAAGATATTAAAATACGGCTTAACAATACTTCTTTGGGTAGAAAATCCTTTTAAGACGTTTTCTCAGAATTTCAATATTGATAAATAAGGGATCGTTTGTGCAAGCATTTATTTTACTAGTTTGTAACAGTGACAGTTATGCGGGACATTAAAATGCAGCAATTTGATTCTGAATGAATTAACATTATAAAATACTGAATTTGTAAAAAAAACTTAGTACCGCTTGTCAAGTTGCATTTTGTTATTTCATATGGTCAGTATCAGCGCTCTAGTTTTGCGATTTGAACAAACTATAAATAAATATCTACGAGTACGTATATTTCATTTAGGCATTAAAACATCCAATGTTCGTATTTGTAATTATATCAAGTGATAAGTATTCTTATCTGTATCTTATTTACGGGTACTATTTAATCCGCAAACTTAAAGCCAAGCATTTTATTGAACTCGTCTCTTAATATCATCATCAGCCCATATACGTCCCACCGCTGAGCATGGGCCTCCTCTACAACTGAGAGGGTTTAGGCCATAGTCCACCACGCTGGCCTAGTGCGGGTTGGCGGACTACACACCTAAGAAATTCCTAAGAACTCTTAGGTGTGCAGGTTTCATCACGATGTTTTCCTTCACCGTTAAAGTACATGATAATTCATTATGAATACACACATCACTTCGAAAAGTCAGAGGTGTGTGCCTGGGATTTGAACCCGCGACCGTCGAGATTCTCGACTGCGCGCCTAAACCTCGAGGCCGTCACGACTTAATATATGACAATACATTCGCAACAGCGACTCTCGTAAACGCAGAAAAACAAAACAGATAAATTTCAACCCTAACTTTAACCGATAAATAAAATTACCACAAATAAAAACATGACGTCGGAAACTAATAGTTCATGTTCGACGATCAGTTATACCGATAGCGTCAGTATTGTTTGTCGGTAATGCTTTAATGGTTACATTCCGCGTTGTCAGCGGCCGGTGGCGGCAATTTTCGCTGTTCGGAGGTGGCAGATAAATCTTCATTACGTACCGAGCTCGGAGCCTGTCATGCCGCCCGTCCAGATTTCAAACGTTCCAAATGCCCAGAGCGCGTCAAGTGTGCGTAATTCCTGACTGATGTTCCAAGGATTTTGATTGTTTTGAGACCAGTTGAGGTGTTGATGGTAATAAAAAGTAATAAAAGTAGTAAGTAAAAGAAATCTTGGTAATTACTGTACCTACTTGATGTTTTTACTGATTGAGGGGTGGGACGGGTAAGTGTTGATTAAATCAACAATATCCAAAAAAAAAAGACATATTACATATTGAGATTGACTTAGCATATAACCTCTTAATTAATTTAATCGGTTCAGTTCTTTCGTTCACAAATTTGGCATTTTTATTTTTTTTTTAAATTCTAAGATAACAGCCGCATTATTGCCGTTTGTTTCATCTTAAACACAGATATCTTGTGTAAGTGCAATAATATCATAAAATTCTAAAATGTCTGTGGCTGCACAAAATATGAAGAAGAAGTCCCACAGATCAAACTGCCAAACAAATTTGAGATTTCCTAAACAGTCTGTAGGCCGGCTAAGGTTCCGTCGAAGAAATCGAGAGGAAACAAGTTCATATTCCAAACTTCAGACCAAAATAGCACAGAATAGGCGTAAATAGTGTGTCTTAGTGTCAGAGGCCAGGATCAATTATGGCTTCGATTATAAATAAGTAATAAAACCCCAAATCAATTTGACAACGTTCGTAGCGCAGTTGGCTAAACACCTGCTTGACAAACGAGAGGCTGCGGGTTCGATCCCCGCATCGAGACAAATGTTTGTGTGATTTGTTGTTTCGCGTCTGGAAGTCTCTCGTAGTTTCTGATACCCATCACACAGACTCGTATCTTAGTGTGGGTTCAGAAATATGTATGTATGTACGTGTTTTGTACATATGTAATTCATCATCATCATCAGCCCAACAAATACGTCCCACTGCTGGGCACGGGCCTCCTCTACAACTGAGAGGGTTTAAGCCTTAGTCCACCACGCTGGCCTAGTTCGGGTTGGCGGACTACACACCTAAGAAATTCCTAAGAACTTTTTAGGTGTGCAGGTTTTATCACGATGTTTTCCTTCACCGTTAAAGCAAGTGATAATTCATTGTGAATACACACATAACTTCGAAAAGTCAGAGGTGTGTGCCTGGGGTTTGAATATGTAATTATCAACCATATATTTGTAATAGTACCAATAGTTTCATTTTACAATCGCCTTTAAGATGTAATAATTAAGTACGGAGAATTAATACCGTAGCGAATTTTAATTATAAATAGCAAAGTTTTGGATTGAGACGATAATTAACAATATAACATCGCGTCTTACACCAAAAATGTTTCCTTTGTGTCTCAGCGGCAAAATAAATATTTTTTCATCATATTTTATACTTTTACAACCATAACTTTAGGTTTTGTTAATTACTAGATAGTATAAATTAGAATTGCACAAAGGTGGACAAATCATGTCACAATAATATTTAGTGTTGAAACTGTGCTACCAAACCGGGATTGGTCACTTCATCACTCTGTTAAAGTGCCAGTGGGCGAGTTTTATGGCTCACCGAATTGATAGTTTTTTATGACTCTGAGAGTTTCGCGAGTTAAATTTACTGAGATGAGACCAGATAAAAATATTACGTTATATTTTTATCTATTATGTAGTTCACATAATAGATAAAAATATAACGCAATCTATACTAAATCTATGCGTCTTGAGTTAACAGAGCGTATCAAAACTATGGATGGTTATTTTTGGTGTAAAAAAAACCTAACCCAATATGGTGGCCCACGCAAGAATATCGCGTTATTAGTTAATCGCGTTATTAGTTAATTTGCACTTCAAACTAATTATAATTAATATGGTTATTTAATCATGCTTGTATAAAATAAGAAACTGGGTCTATTTTCTGATATACTTAAATTTATGCACCCAGAGCTAGTTAATAAATTAATATGTCACTCATTAAACAATCTAAATATTTAAAGAAACATAATCAGCCATATAACATTGAATGAGATTAAATTGTTAATTTCTTATGAGCCGCAGCTGAGTGGCGGGCCGACATTACGAAATAAATCTTGTTTTCTGAATAATTTGCTCGAGTCATGCGACATAATTATTGCTACTATTTCTCTGTCGTATTTTTAGCTTAATGGATTTGTCAAATGTTGCTAATAATTGGTTATAATCTTGTACTGGGATTAAAGGTTGGTAATCACATTTCGTTAATTTGAAGTAATTAATGAACGTTGGCTTTTAACCGTCTTATGAAAGAGAGTATTGAATAAGCGAAAATATATAGCTGCTCTACTGATACTACTGTCACTACAGTATCTGTTGTTGTTATGGGGCCTAAGAACTTCGTCACATTCCTCAAAGTATCCTCAAAATCATAAATAAATACACCCAAAAGTCATATACATAGTCCTGACCCCACACTAGGACACAAATCCTGTGTCGTGGGTATCAGAAACTACTAGAGACTTTTTCGGTCTCACAAACACCCAGACCCAAAAAAAATATCGAGTATCATATGGATATAAATCAACATTAACATCCTTAATACAGCAAAAAAGAGAAAAAAGCAATATGCAAGAACAGAACGAGCGAATGCACAATGCATTTAAAATATTTTCAGTCATTGCCATAGTTAAAATTTCAGAACATAGATGACTAAAAACTTATTCTAATATACTGTTACTGTACACAACTCGGTCTACATTGTGATTGTAAACGCAATCTCAGTGTGAACCACAAAGTTTGCAAGCTTGTACCTCTTGCTATAAACATGTGTACTTTTACGGACCACGTAATTCTCAACAATATCGTGCTTTGTAATAAAACATGAAGCATGTGCAGGCCGACCAAACGACGGTAGTTTCAAGGAATCTTATAAAGGAAGATGATGTATCTTTTAAACATGCACGTCAGTCACGGTCAGAAGCACGGAGATTGGAAATGTGCCCAAATAACGGCGATAAGCTTTATATAATAAATTTCTTTATAAGCGTTATAAAAAATCGACTTCAAAAAAGGGGAAGGCTATTAATTGAGCTGGAATTTTTGTTACTTGCAAGGTCTTTTTAACCATAATAACTAGCACAAAAGAAACCAATATATATTTCCTAGAAGAAATAAAATTAATAAACATAAAACTGCGAACATTGACCTGTGATAATTTCGTTAACTGACTATTCTGGCGAATATATTACCGGGACATACGTGATCTGTTTATAAAAACACACAGTGAAACTTCGAATGAGCGAGCAGTGCTTACAGCGCTTACAATTACTGCCATAATCCTTGTGCTGAACTCATTAAAAATTGTCACTCGGTTGCACCTTTACACAGGTATCTAACGCGATAGACATCCATTAACAAATGCTCTCAAAGCAACGTATATATTTTAAGTCTCATTATGAACACAGGAAAAATATCAAAATTGTCTATTTTCTTGTTACAGCAGCGATTACCATTGATAATGTAAACGCATAATTGAATTCGTCTGGTTAACTTTTACGCTTAAAACGATTTGAATGGATTTTGGTTAATAGGTTAGGTGGGACGAAGATCTGGGGACGTTTATGGGTATTTACCTAAAAAAAAAGGTAAGGTTTCTGATGGTATATTTCGTAATATCATCAATTAATCGATGTTGACGCAAGCGGCGTCGCAAGAAATACCACGTTAATAATGCCTTTGTGAAATAATATTGAATTCTATGTTCTATGTTATATAGTATTTTCTAAAAATCTCATATCATTTTATGATTAAGTGAACATCGAATTCCCCAGAATGTTATCCTGCGTATACATCCTATTTTCGCTGAACCATTTAGAATGTTGATACGTGTTTATAGAACCAAAAACAAGTCGACAATAATTATTTCTAATAAATTGTAAATTCATGCTATGTAAGGTCTATAACATTTACCTAAGAATTAGAATACTGAATTCCAGATCTATTATTTACTACGATAAAATTATTATAAAAAGTGACATCTACTGGCATTTATGTCAAAACTATAAAAGATAAAGGTTTCATCATTCTAAATTTAAAATATAACTTCTGTGTTTTCTGTCAGACGATGATTCGATCGATACAATCTGTATTAGACTAACGTGTGTTGACAAATGTTGCTTACTAATGAATGTGACAAAGTAGACACAATACGGTCGGTGACGAAGCAGCTTCGGGCCGGGAGGCCGGCGCGGCCACGGACAGAGGGACGCTATCACGCGATCACTGGCGCATTTCTGTTAATAGCCCCCAATCTTTTTTTGGCAGTTTAATTTAGGGGAGATCGCGATTATAAACAATAGTGGGGTGTCTGTCCCCCAGTCATCAATGCAGAAGTGTGTTATTGCTGTGTCCTGTACCCGTGCAGTAAGCTGATAAGGGATCAATATTATTTCTACATTTTTAGAATTTATTTCGTATGAATATAAGAGCAGAATCGCGGGTAAAACCTAGTTGACATAATATACCCTCCATATTTGTTTAAATTCACAAGATTACTATTTTAATCTGACTTATTGAATTGTGTTCATTCAAGTTTTTATGCTAGTATTTACATTTCGTAGAAGTGTAGTTTTGGAGAAATTATTTATAAAATTAAATAAGCAATGATACAAAATGGGTATAGATTTTAATGTCTAAGTGTACTGAATAAGAAGAAAATTCATTGACAAATTCAATATTAAAATAAAGAAAACATTGTGTCCTTAAATATTGTGTATGTAATTTGTGTTACAAACACAAAAGCTCGTAGCTTGTGGCACAGTATCCCCACACAGAGGGTCAGTGTAACAGCGGGGGCCCGATGACAACCCTAAATAGAAAGGGCTCTCAGAGAAAACTTTGCGCTCTGTCCCTCCTTTTATATGAGCTTCATAGAATTCCGCTTAGCTGCGTTTCCACGCGATACATCGCGATTTGACTCCCCACTCGGCAACATAGTTTTTTGTTCATATTTCCTTTTCGCTTTGAATCGTTTTGTTACTAGAGCAACAAGAGTTTTGCTAATGAATGCTCGCTGCACTTTGTCAATTTGTAAAGTTCTTTTTCCAACGATTGCATTTGTTTTTTGTGTCATTTTATCGTCGAGTTTCAGACTGTTTTAAAGTATTCCTTTGTCGATTTATATTTTGAAATAGAGTTATTTTAGTTTGTCAGATGTTTTAAAGTATAACAACGATGTGACATGAAATTCCAACGCACGACGAAAAAATTCTTTGCATTTGAGTCTACATTGAAAATCTTTTCAATAACACGTGCAGCACAGAATTCCCTGTGTTTTCCACACAAATATTACGGGGTGTTAGCCAGAGTACACGTAGACGTGTACGATGTAACAAGATTTCGAGGTGTACATATCGTAGAAGGAAGCATTTATGGCTCGTAGCTTCGGGTTTCAACAGGAAATAAGTTCTACTCTTCCGTGAGCAGCTGAGTTTTGCGCCCAGTGTAAAAATCTCAACAGAAAGCAAAAATGGAGAGGATTTATTTCTAGAAATTAATTTAAAAATTTGAGAGAGTATTTCAGAGGCATTACTGGTCGCTATGCTCAATATGGCTCTTATGAAAATGTTCGAATCGCATAAACCAGTGGTTACGCACTGATTCGTTGAATAATTAAGAGCCGGTTTTCCGTCGGAATAGGTAATTCGCATGTACGTCGACCAGTGATCTGTGATGAGCGGCGGGCGGCTTGCAAGCGGACGGAGACGGACATGCCGACTCGGACACGGACCGCCGGACACACGGACATGCCGGATACACGGACGTTCAGACACATGAACACATGGACAGCGCGGACACACGGATGCTAGGAACCGTGGTGTGCGGGCGGCGCGGTTCTTTGTGCGAGCGAAGAGCGCGGGGCGAGACGCGCTGACGTCATAGCGCGCGTGCGCAATGCGAGACTCCTTGCTGCGTAGAATATGCAAAATCCACAGAAATAACGTCAATTAATTGAATTTATGACAAAGTAATTTTTATAGGAATTGAATTCCAATTGTTTAGCGTTATCATGATTGGCTTTGTTTGTGACAACAATGTCTTTAAACATATGCTATAGTAATAGAAATAAAAAAGAACACGTAAAAAAGTGATTGAAGGAACATAATATCGTAGCCAAAATTTATCTTATCAAAAATAAAGTAACTAATAAATTATTCGGTTTCATAAATAATGAAGATTAAAAACATAGAAAGTGGTAATTAAATTTAGTTATATATAGTTTTTCATAAGCCGGAATAATAATCCAAATATTTAATAATTGGATTGCGTTGTCTGTATTTCGCGCATATACTGTACACGGCAATCCGTGTCGGCGTGGGCAACGCGGCGAGCAGTCGAGTCGGTCGCGTGTTCTGTTGCATCCGTGCGCTACGTGACGCTACGCGACGTAGCCGCTACCGCTCGTCCACTACGCCGCTACGAACGCCGCACTAAATAATACGCCATAATATGCCAGTGACTCAGTGAGGATATTCAATCAAACGTTATTGTTGAGTGCGTGGCCAACTTTGTGCTACTTTTGTAACTCCCGCAACAAAACTCGTGAATATCTCAACTACAGCAAACAAGGTGGGTGAATATTGAATAACGAGATGTGAATAGGTATTGAGTGCTCTCGGAGAGTGCTCTAATGTCAATTGTCAAGGACACGAATACTGATCATAAAGTACAAATTTATGTATGTTGATACACAACCAAGCTAAGTTTAATGTTTTATTTCAATTGCTATTTAAGTTTTGAGCAAACTTTTTGAACGGTAAAATGTCGAACGTTAATATAGTATGCCGTTTTTGAATTGTGTATCGAAGGTAATACGAAACAACAAAGGGATGGACCCCGAAGTGGGGTCGCGAATAATTTATTAGAAAAGGTGCTACATTGCGTTACAAGTTCCATGAATTAAAAATGACTGTACTGGGGGCTCATAAAAATCTATTTACCCGATGCTTTGAAATATAAAATATTCTTTTTACTATGATACTCTATGAATTTCTAAGTATTTTTTTCTAGTTTTTCGGAATTACTTATTTATCGCATATTCCCGTCGGAGTGAAGCGATGTTGTATATGAAAATTTTAACCTAGCATAATATTTCGGTGTTCTTTAATTTAATTCAAGTAGTTTTTTTTAATTTATAAGATAAGTGACATGTTGTTGTGTTATTATTATTTTGTTTTATAATTTGAAGGTATAATGAATGAATGTGAAAAGTCTACAGGTGAATAAGAATCATCGAATAAATCTCAATATGATAATACCATATACAAAATATGTGTTCTCTTTGATAAAATATTACAAAAAAATTCACGTATTAAATTTAAAAACAAATTACATGCATCATAGGTGTGTAAGAAATATAGTCATTATTATATTATCCATATTGAGAACCATTTAAACAGTGTACACTCTGCCAATCAATTAAATAAGGCAATTTTAAATCAAATTAATTAGAACAGATATCAATAGAAGCAATTCCATTGATTCCTAAATGAATATACTATTAATAGAGATATAATGAAAAGTCAATAGTTGTTTTAAAAAAACCGTAGAACTGCAGTATTCCGGTGACGTTAACGAAGTGAAAAAATTTAAAAACTTATGTCGTCAGTGGCTCGTATGCACAATAGTCTTACTTCATGAAAAGTTCTTACTTGATTTCATAAAAAGTAGTAAGTATTTAATGTTTATCAACGCCACATACCCTCATAAATGTGTCGACTGGAAAGATATGATTGTAATAGTTTCTTGTTAGTCGGAACTAAATTTTGATCGCACTGCACTCAACGTCAGGTGCCAGCCCGGTCACTTTGCCGTGCTAGTAATTAAAAAATCTTATCTAGACGATCGTTCTTCGTAGGTAATCGTTATTAAAGAAGGGATTTTTAATAGTATTGAACTAAAGAAAAAGAATTGAAGATAAATGTCTACTAACCTGCACTAGTCAGCGTGGTGGACTAAAGCCTCACAGTTGTAGAGAAGACCCATGCCCAACATTGGGACGTAAAAAGGTTGACGATGATTAGTGAAGATCAGTAGATGAAATACTGGAGGATGTTAATGTTGCAGCATAATTGTATCGACTTCAGACAGTCGTACAGCAGCAGTGGGACGTATATGGGCTGGTGCTGATGATGATGATGAGACAGTCGTACACGATTTTCTGCAATACTTGGGGCATACCGCACTTAATTTTAGGTGTCAGTAGGGTTTCTATACCTTAGTAGTAAAGGAAAAACAACATACACTAAATACCTCAATAATTCATTTCATAAAAAAACCTTTTTTTAATTCTAAAGCGTCCCAATAAGTTTTATCTTTGAACAAAAAATATCCCGATGCATTTAAATGTGTTTTACCGAATGATTGTCATTTTTATCGTTCGCTCCAGAAATGTAGTTTATTTTATTTTAAATGGATGCGCATTTGAATGTCTGACGTGCTATTTAAAAGCAGAATTTTAAGGCTTTCTGAATATAAAATTTTGAAAGCACATTTTTGCCGTGAAATATTTGAACTAGATTTGTTTAAACCTTATTAATACTATTAATGGGAAGTTTTTATATTTCAATGTTTGAAATAATAAAAAAATGTTCCATGGCATTGAATAAAAATTATTACGGGGGTAGTTTATTACTTGAACAACAACTTTATATGATACATTTAACTAGGAAACATGATAGAATTCTGCGGATTGTTTAAAATTGTATGTAGGGCGCATCCTTTTACATTTATTTATATAGTGTCAACTCATAATATCTACTGACTGTATCTCTACATTACACTTTTATAATGAAGCGGAGCCTGGCTGCTGGTAATTAATAAATTTTACTTTTTAATTTTGTTTTGAAGCAACGACTTACTTTGAATTGTTGACTATTTTATGTTACGGGAAGGTGATTTTACAGAATGGGCCGTTCAATGCTCATCATCATCAGCCAATAAACATATGCCCCACTGCGTTGCATTGGCTTCCTCTACAACTGAGAGGGTGCTACGAGTACTTCTATGCTCAATCATCTTTAATCCTTCCAAACAATTATGTATAGGTATTTTTGTTCGGATATATAGATACAACGGTCTTAACGATTTATCACCCTCCTTGTATAGGGTGGTCTTTTCCCAAGATGAAACATGTCCCACTTTTAATCATGTCTCTTATATTAGTATAGCTGTTCCATTATTACCGTACATGGACAGCCATTAGTGTTATTTAATTGATTAAGGAACAGAGTAGTGATAAGTTTCTACACTACATTATTTTTCGGATCGTCCTCGGTAAGAAATAACAAAATTATTTTAAATAACCGTCGAATTATGCCGTAAGTTGTGTTTATTCCAAGTTTAGACCTACAGTCATCGATCTTTCTAATTTAATCGTCCACGACCCGCAAGTGGATGTATTAAATCCGGATATGATACGGAACTCTTCAATATATACATACCTACGTACATCCCTTGTATCTACGAACAGGTAGGTATAGGTATTTTTCTACACCCATGTTTAAGTGTCAGCAGCCTCATGTGGTGGACGGGGGGGGGGGGGGGGGGGGGCTTTTCCTCTCTCCCTTATTCCCTCTACACATACCTCCGATGATACAGGTATGAGTGTAAATGTATCAACATCATCATCATCGGCCTGTATACGTCCCACTGCTGGGCTCGAGCCTTCTTTACAACTGAGAGGGAAAAATAATTATATGTAAATGTATGTGGGTGGGTGTAATTATGTCTACATATTTTTTTTTAGAACAGTCACATCTCCAAGATATTAAAAAGTATTGTAACTATTTTTGATTACATCAAATTCAGTTCATTGCAGAAATTCCATTTTGATTATCATCCTGGCCAATCAAGTCATATAGGAAACGTTTGTGCAGATATAGAACGAGAAGATCCCAGCATAGGGTCAATGGCCCGCCTTGGGAGTCCGGTGATAGAGCGTGGGCGTGTGACGTTTTAATACACTAAATTAGCACACAAGGCATTGTAGTTTGGTTGTCAATATGATACGATGGACTTGAATCTCCAGCCAAGTATGATCAATGCCATCTTTATTATTAATATTTGAATAGAAGTGGCTAGAAATGCGGTGAATTTATAATTCTCTATACCTTGGGGCGGGAAATCGTGCTCCTAGGTTCAATAAGGGGTTTTCCATTCTTGAAAATGTGACGGTATGGGTACTTGCATGGAACTAAATAGTGAAACGTGGGTTTAAAAACACCGCTGCATATAGAACTAGGCAGTAGAATTTCTGTTTCCAATAGTTGCGTATAAATTAGAGAATGACTTTCATTTAGTCGAGTAAATAGTTTTGGGTGTTAAAGCGAAATTAACTTTTAAATTAAATCGTAGTTTTCAATTTCAGCAACATAGACAACCAAAATAAGTAGGTAGAGTAGGAAACCCGCACTAGACCAACGTAGTAGACTAAGGCCTAAACCCTCTGTTGTAGAGGAGGCCCGCACCCAGCAGCGGGACGTATCCCATACACAGGGATATATGGTATGATGATGATGATGATGATGAGGGAACAGATTATATCACTTACTATCTAGGGTATATTAAAGCCGGCATATACAGATAACAAACGAAATAAAATTCCACTGCACCGACACAATAAAGTCATTGGTACGTAAAATACACGCCATAAAAATGGGAAAAACTTTTATGCGCAGGTTTACTATCCGTTTGGCAATAAAACTAGATGTACAATAACTACTGTTTTAGTGAAATAACTCAGTACTGGAATATATGCTACTAAATAATGTCTTTTTTTAACCATCACATAGTGAAAATGTCAAAGGAAAAGTCAAAGTAATCTTTGTTCCATAATACTTTTACAAGTGCTTGTGAATCGTCAGTTAATGCTCAATACACCTAACAGTCACATACATACATAGTTCTGATCCCACATTAATATACAATCTTGTGTAGTGGGTATCAGAAACTACAAGTGACTTTTCGGTCTAACTATAGGTGGGGTTAGGAACCTTAAATAAAGCTTAATCGTTTTGCAAAATGCAATAAGATTTTATGTGATGATCTAACTACTTTAATAATTAGATAAGTTTATAAAATGAGGTTATTTTAATCAAACTAAGTAATAGACAACATACTGTAAAATCCTAAGAAATATGTAATAATATTTTTAAAATAGATAAAGGTCGTGCAAGACTGACGTAGTCGTCATATCACAATGAATTAAATACTTGGTTTAAGCATCGGCTTTCTGGAATTTAGGTTTAACATTTTTGTGCATCAGCATTTGTGTTTTTTTATCTTTTTCCTTTAAGGAATCGTAAAATAGGTTTCATCGTCACTTCTCATGCTATAAATGGCAGTGAATTTGCAATTTTTTTTTATTTAATTACCTTTGTGCACATACGACTACCTTTAATATTTCTTCCTACTTCTCCATCCTTGGTTGTCTGTAAGAGATCACCTTTGTGCGATAAGACCGCCTTTTGTACTTATTTTAGCTACCGTAATCCATACTTTTTTATTTTCTTTGTGTATAATAAAGATTTAAATAAATAAATAACTATTTATCTCTAATGTCACTTCAGTAAGTCATATAGCGTTGATTTAAAACAAAAATCATTAAATGGATATTTTAATCTTATTTATTAATCAAATATACGATAGGTATTATATTATAGGTTTAATTATTTGTTGGGAAGTCAGTTAATCAGTTCTACGGTTCTAAATTGTTAAAACTGATAGCTGATAAATCCTATTTTTCGGGAAAGGAAAAAATACTCTATGAATTTTTCATAGCAAAAATTGGGCTCTTTTGCTAAGCGCGTCTTTCTCAGACTCGGCGCGCTTTCTCTACATGATTTATGAATAAGTAATATGACACATATGAAATACATTTTCAATATATTCCATGATTTATTTCTTAATAATGGTAATGAAGATTTAACGTAAAACCTTTGTAATATATGATTTGGGTTCAATATAATATAGTACCGATAATAGTGCTGATAATAGTACCTAGGGCGTCTTTAGATCCTTTCAAACAGGATGGATGTTATGTAAAACCTCAATTTCGTATCTGGTTATACATCCAAGAGAACGAAGTGTGTTACATGAAAACTAGGGCACAAGATTTGTATCTTTCTCTGTAAATTTGGGTCGTGTGTTAATTAATTTGGACATTTTAAATTTGATTTTATACCTAAATCAGCGTAATAATTTTAAACTATCAATCGTGTTGGCTTAAGGCCTCAGCCCTCTATATTCTGAGCGAGGACCATGTCTAGCAATCCCGTGTTAAAATACCTGGCTCATAATTAATACCTAGGAAAGTCATTACACAAAAATTGGTTGTAGTCGAGACTCTCCTAAATAAATAAAAACGTTCTTCTATTCAGTGTTCCTATTATAATCTTTTTGGCGTATATTTGTGGCTATTTCTTAGAAGTGAAATTAGTTTTCAATTGTTTTAAGAACACTGATAGCTACAACTGGGAAATTGAAGAGATCTTGGTGGGAACGTAGAATACTCTGAAATGGTACGCCTCGAGTAAAAGAATCCAAATTAAAACAAAACAAAGACCATCATAATTTACTGTAGATAGGAAATGGTACGATACTATAAGGATAGGGATTTCCTACTTTTTCTTTATAGTATAAAACCGAGATATTATAATTTTTGTTGATATTTTATTTTAATAAAATAATGTGCTAAATACTCATGTCCCTTATTAAATATTTATTTATTTATTTTTTATTTATTTATTCTTTTTATACATAATAACGTATAAAGGCGGACTTAATGCCTAAGGCATTATCTACCAGTCAACCTTAGGGTGGTGCAGAGATACAAGATAGGTGCATAAATATTGATGATACAGAAAATATAGATACTCATATATATATATATATAAATATATACAAGATATATATAAATAAATACATAAATAGTATATTTATAAACCTACTTATATAAATATATAATATACATAAATACAAAACTACATATACATACATATACATACTAAGATGCTTCTGACAATTGATTCAAAAAAAGTTGCCGAACCCTTACTTTAAAGGTAAAGCGGTTTGTCAACATCCTGATTTCTAGGGGGAGTGCGTTCCATAGAAGGATACATTGAATGAAGAAAGAAGTATGTAGAAAGTCTGAGCTATGAGAAGGACATGAAAGGAGAAGATTGTTAGACGAGCGAAGATTCCTGTCGTGGTTACTACCTAAATATTGAAAGTAAGAAGTCAGATAAGAGGGCGGAGTAGAAGACTTAATAATCGAGAAAAGAGTAGTGAGTGCGCGTAGAGATCGGCGCTGTCGGATAGGTAGCCATTTTAGTTGAGAGCGGAAAAAGGAAACGTGATCAAATTTGCGAAGGTTAAAAATGAATCGAATGCAGTTATTAAGAAGACGGTCATATTTATTGAGATATTCTGCATTCAGATCGAAATAACACACATCACCATAGTCGATTACTGGAAATATTAAGGCTTGCACAAGCATCGCCTTGGTCCTGGAGGGAAGGAAGTTTTTCAAGCGATAAAGAGCACGAAGAGTAAATATTATATTTTGTTTCTTCCTTAAAGCGTAATTTCCATCTATTACGGAAGAGAAGACACAAAGTCGGATTTCTTTCATAATTTTACGAAAAGTCTAATTACATAATTAAAGAGTATTTTATATTTAGCATGTTCTTACTACGTTCGGCGATGTTTCTTCATTAACGACGAGGCCAAGTTATATTAAGAATTCCACATAAAACTCAGTACATCCCAAATGAGGTTTCACGCGACGTAATTATACAGCTTTAAGGTACGGTTGATGTCAACTAATGATGCCAAGAGTAATTTAATATGTGAAATGGAACGCACCGTACAGTTGTAAATAGTTCACGCTCGTGAGTTTTTAAAGTAATGTCTCCGCGGCGGCTTGTTTGGCTGCGGATGAATGCAAGTCATTATGCCAAGTGCACACTGTAGTTCTGACGCCCTACTGCCCCCATGGAATACCTGTACGTGAGAAACTGCAACGCTTATGCAAATGTATGTAAGCGTTATACTGCGTTATTTATGTTAATTTTATGCGTTTTTAGCAGTTTTCTAAACGATATTTGACACCGGCGCCGGCGGCGGGAAGTTTAGAACGAAATATTTTTTTGAAAAATTGTTCTAAATTTAAATAACTCCATTAAAATTAATTGTTGAGGAATATATGAGTAAAGAGGTTGAATACTTTGAATGCAAAGTAAAAAGAAAGTAATAAATAACTACGAAAAAATAACTCCAGGAAAGGTAAAAGAATAACCATAAAATGTAGCCTATTATATTGGTCTATACGTGTAAGACAATTTCAAATCTCTGATTGGTTCTTGTTTTGAAGAAATTAGGCTTTAGATAAGGTTGGTATGATAGAAAAAACTTGAAAGCATTGATATAATATTGTACTGACATAGCCCAATTATAGTTTGTATAGTTTTCATAATCCTCTGGAATATGTATGTCACACTTCAAGTGTCTGTCTATCAAGGACATTTGTTCCACATCACACCGTCTGCACACGTCGTGTCTTCATACAAAACGATGGCTTTGTGTGGTTTTGCTAGGGTACCACTCGTTTTGCATCCAACACATTAACAAACAAAAGACGTGACGGGTGTACGTTTCTATCTCAGCTTCCCTTTGGGTGATCGCCAAACACTCTTTGAACTGGCCATTGTAGTTTACTTAACAGACACCTTGTAGCTCTCCCAACGGATATTCAAGCCGTACAATGAAGCAATTGAACAGAATCGTTAGTAAAACAAAGCAAAAAATTGTATTGACTCCGTACTAAGAAAATACTTATTTGGTATTTTTTTCCTTTTTGCAAATTGTACCAACTAGTCGAGAATATCTTATAGTAAAAAATAAGATAAAAAGATTAAAACACCACCACCACTGATAACTTACTTGTACTACTCATGTTTCTACTGATAATTTTCTAACTGAAAACCCCTATAACTCGTTGCATACTCCAATTTGTGCTGCGCGATCAACTTCGTAGTTCATGGATTGGCGTTTTGCCAATATATCATTTGTATGATAAGGACATATTTTTTAATCGTCCACTAGAACCCTTACAAAAAACAATAGCATTTGCTAATTCACTGTGAAATACATACCAATGCAAAGAGTTAGGAAGAAAAAAGAGACACAACACTCTAAATATTTCATTCTATACTAAAATATATTCGTAACCACGATAGGCTGGAGAGGTGTAAACCGCCAATTTCATTTGTCGCTTTCTAAAGAGTTTGTTTGTTTTTTTGTTTTTAACCTGCATACCTAAAAGTTCTTAGGAATTTCTTAGGCGTGTAGTCCGCCAACCCGCACTAGGCCAGCGTGGCGGTCCCTTTCAGTTGTAGAGCAGGCCCGTGCCCAGCAGTGGGACGGATATGGGCTGATGATGATGAAATAGTTTGTATCGTAATATTTATTTATCGTATTACTTATCAACACAAAACACCAAACACAAACATACAGTAGAGAAGTAAAAACTTCGCCACTTTACATTCGCGATTAATTACATTATACGCGGGAAAGCTGATTGCAAACGGCGTATACATACATACAATTTTTGTAGAGGCGGTCGGTAATGCATTACCATAAGCGACAGCTTTGTATAGGGGGCGCGTCGGTGCCATGCGCGTGTAAATAAAGGGTCCGCCCCACCTTAGGCTACACAAAAATGTATTAGCCTTTGAGTGTATGACTGATTGAATTTCGTAATCCCTGTGCTGGACCAAAAAGGCTTTTATAAAATTCAAAGAGCACGATAAGGTTTAATCCTTTCGCTATTTTATAGTGCAGAGGTGGGCAAAACGTATTTTGATACAGTAATATTAAGGATAACTGTTGTGATGCTCAGAGTAATGATTATAATATAGTTTTTAATTTGTCTTTATTACTGACTAAACATAAATCATGAGCCTCAATCTTCCACCATCTTAAAATGACCATCTTAAAATATTTATTACCAGACGACGGACGTCTCTACACGCATATGTCACGGAACAATTAAAAATATTTTAAAAGTCAGTAATAACAGACATTGCTAAGCTTCAAAATTTTTACATAAAAATTAAGTTTACTGCTTTCCCAACTTGTCTCTGTTCAAAATAGGTATTTAAGTTGTCGTTTTAAACTTTACATTTGCCCTTAAAAATAAAGCTTAATAATTTGGCGGGCAAATGCCAGGAATGTTTTTGAGAAATGATGTCTCCCACCATAACCTCTTTAGAGCAACCTTTGATAAACTAATTTAATCGTCTAGACGGGTTGATTAATTAAATATTAATTCTACGAACTATTATTACAATCTGATCCGCCTTTTTCGTCTATTCGCCTTTCAGGGTACATTAATTTCATCTCTGATTTCTTTTTGAATAAAATTTATGGTGATTAAGGAAATTTACTACAGGGATTTTCAGAGGTAGCGTTTGGATTGTAAAAAGATTTTTTGTGTGAAATATTTTCTGCTCTTTTCATTAAATGCGGCTTCAGTGAGTGCGAGAGAGATAACTGAATTTTATGAGTCGACGAGGAGCCCGAAATCGAAAGACACTTTACTGTTCAGTGCACTTTGGGGATTCAACTCCACAGGGATTTAGAACATTTTAGGATATATTACTTTTAAGGGCAGATAAAAGTCTTTAAGATAATAATACAATTTATTTTGCCTTTTACAAGAGGTTTTGCACACTCGAATTCGTACTATTAAATGTGAAAGTTTGTGAGGCTAGATGTATGTTCTGATATAGGTTAAACTTTAACCATTGAGATAGTTGCAATAAACGCCCAACTTCGAATAAAATTCAGTAAAAAAATTGTTTATTGGCTGTATTGACTCGAAAGATACTTTCGATCTCCGTCAATTATAATATCACAGAAGAATGTTAAGACAAGCTCATATTAATAAGATTTACTTACTGTTTTTTTTTACCCTCATATTTCTATTTCATTTAGACCCAATTCTGAAGTAACGAGAAAAACTTTTGGTAAACAAATTAATAGCCAGAAGGTATAAATAGATGTTATAATTATTGTATCCTTCGTGCCCAAGTTCCAGGAATAACAAAAATGCTTTACGACCGTAATGAAACAAACTTTTTTACGGTGTCAAAAAAGAAATACATTAGCAAAAGTGTCTGTCCGAAGCTTAAAGTCACTCAAATAATAATTCAAGGAAGATTTTTTAACAATATTTCGGTGCTAAGTACCGCCAACTTGGCATCTGAATGGAAATTGAAAAAGTTTTGTACCGTGGTAGACACAAGAGGCGTTTTAAAGGAATTCGGATAAAGGATTTGTCTGGCTCTAAAGTATTTAATGTGTGACATTTTTAGCCGGCGGACGAACGTTAAAATACAACTTCGTCTATCTTAGTGAAGATATAAAGTGCGCTCGGTTTTTACGTGACTTTAAATTCAGACATATTTTCCTAGAAATTTATATTATTATTTATTATCTTGTGGGCACGTTTTGTAGGTTTATACCTATTTTTTAGATTCTAACGACGTAGGTAACGTCTATTGCCCTAGAATAAAATGTATTTGGAGAAGATTTAGTATAGTAGTTTTCCCTTCCAAACATACTTCTCAGTGTTACTTACCTATTTATGTCATATTCTCTCTACTATTTGATGATGTCGAATATTTTTTCAAGATTGTAAACTTATATTCCTATTATATTCTTTTGAAATGTTATTTCGTATGCAGTAATTCGATTAATCTTTTAGAAATTGGGGCGTGAGTATCTGAATCTGCAGCAGATTTTTTGTTTATACAAACATTTAGTCTTATTATTTAAGTATGAACGAATTTATTATACAAAGACAGCCCCGTGGCGCAGTTGGTTAGCCACCAGTTTCCCAAACAAGAGGCTGCGGGTTCGACCCCGCACCGAGACAAACGTTTTTGATAACCACGACATTAGACTCGTATCTTAGTTTGTTTCAGAACTATGTATGTATGTATTGTATGTGACTGTTCGGTGTATTTATAAACTTATTTATTCTGTATATTGTACATAATTTATTGTAAAGCATATATTTGTACCTATATGCTATATATAAAGTACCTACCGACAGCCTGATTTTACAATTGCCTCTAAGATTTAATAGATAATTAAGTACGGAGAACGGGTTCGATTCCCGGGTCGGGCAAAGTCTTATTGGGTTTTTCCATTAGGAAATTTTCAGTAACAGCACGGAGTCTGGAAATGTGCCCGAAAAACGGCAATAGCCCCCTATTACGTGGGACTGATACATACCTGGCGAAATGTGGGTGCAGAAATGCACCTCTGCCTACCCCTTCGGGGAATACAGGCGTGAGTTTATGTATGTATGTATGTGGAGAACTAATACCGTTGCCAATTGTAATTAGAAATGGCAAAGTTTTGGATTAAGACGATAATTAACAATATAACATCGTATCTTACACCAAAAATGTTTCCTTTTTGTCCCTGCGGCAAACTTTCGTCATTTCCCAATTAAATAATTTCATTATTTCGCTACAGACAAAGCAGGGGGTTGCGTTGTTCGGTTCGAGAGCACAACAGGTACAATCAATATTTCCGGACGCCATCTGAGGGCGCCGCATAAAGGGTTCAATATTTAGATGCGACACACGGTTTTTTCAATACGAATGTTACTTTATTTTGCATCCTTTAGTCACACATGCTTTTTCATAATTGGATCCCAAGTAGAGTATAGTATGACCACGTTTCTTGTTCAATATATATTTTTATTCGGTTTTCGAAAGTGGCGACTGTTGATGTAGAGTCCTTATTGAGTAAAGTTCGATCCGGGAATAAAATTCGAGATATCTTAATCGCACGCACCACTTTCCACCGCTAGACTAAAATGTACATGGCCTGCTCATTTACTTTCTACATTTCCACTATCTTTCACGCGGCGATAATATGTATTTAAATCAAATGTTTTAATGAAAAAAAATATGAAATAGCTTTTAACTTACTAAATCTATGTACAAAAGATCACGTGACTCTAATTGATGGCGATAGTTTAAAACCTTTACTATTCAAAGTAGTGGTTCTACAAAGCGATTTAAAAGGGCGGGTAAAACGTGCTTATGCCCTTCCTGGAGGGTTCATAACTCGTAGGGACGCGGCTAACATTTACTTATCGACGTGGAAAGGTCCCATAATACATTTCGTCGCGTCCGCGTCTCCACGGAACTTTATTTGCTCAGCAGATGTGCCGTGGCGTGTGGCGGTCTAAATTCTGCGGAAACGTTTTTTCTAAAGGACAAATTTCCATAATACACGGTTGTTAGATTAGTTTCCCTAGAGGTTTGCCCATGGAATTGTTGTCCGCGGGATCAATTGTGGGGCAAACATGCCCTTAAGAAGAAAAAATTGTGGAATTTCCTTAAAAGGTCTTTTGAATTTAGAATTATTTTTTTAACATTAATGATTAAGGCTGAACTACCAGTACTTAATAATATAGATAACGTAATAAACATGTCATTTCACAACGTTCCTGATAACAAGCTGCCAAGCTATTAACACTCATTAATAAACTTATGCACACTATAATGTACGGTAGTTAATTCAGAAATTGAAATACTCGCAAACATTTGTTAAGTAACAGGGGATATTAACGGGGATTTAGAAATATGTAGATCAAATTAGTGTCATATTTATGTCTAAATCGTTTCGTAAACAAGTAATACTTTGAAATTTATGTCGAAGGTTTCTCGATTCTCAATTTACAATTAATTTGTTTACGATGTTCACGGTAGCACGAAATTCCATGCGTTAATTAGTCAGGTAATTTGCCTGGAATGTTATCTTAAATGGATTTACAAAAGGGTTCCGAACGGGACTCGAATTAGAAGGATGCTTGGGATTACAGCGATTTATAATTTAAATACAATATTTTGGCGTATCTTAAATATGCCCGAGGATAATTAAACAGATGTTTTTTCTCATTCTTTTTTTTTCTCATCAGCCCAAACACGTCCCACTGCTGGGCACGGGCCTCCTCTACAACAGATGTTTAAAGCTAAAAATTATAAAACGTATGTTTCCATATTATATACTTAATTATTAATTTTAATGACCGTTTAAACTGAATGGACATATTTAATTTTTTCAAATGTAACGTGTTTTATACCGGCATGATTTTGTCAAGACACAATTGTACTGTATTTGGATAGAACCATCCATCATCATATGTGTTACCATCCCTTTGTCTTACCCCCGTACAATCACTGCACAAAACTAAAACCATAATTCATTTCACATTGGACATTCCATCTCGTATGAAGCTTGACACAAAGCGCTAAGCTAAAACCGCGGTCGCTTATTATAAATATTAAAGCAAACCGAATGCTACATACAGGCACATCACGCTTGTCATGAGAAACGTTTCGCCTGTGACAGCTGCTCGCGTTTTGTCACCGTTCTGCTGCGCCAAATCTACAAGCGACCGCGCTTTCTGCGCTGACACGTCACAATACAGCTTTACGGGTCAAATATATGACGTTGAATTAAATGAGGAGTGCACTTTAAAATTCTGCTTTACTTGGTTCATTATAAGCACAAAATTTGGATAGCGGCTTTTGTACATGCGTTGACAACATAAGTTGGGCTTGTGATGTGTGATATTTTGATTTCGGTTGTACCATGTTTACTGAGATAACTTTGCTCAGGAATACGTATGAACATTGTAGTACGGTACAGAAATTGGATATACTCGTATGAACTTATTGCCCGTTTGTATCTTCATTTGTTTCTCTTTTGTTCTTTTTTACGATAGAAAAGTCCTAGATACGTTACTTACGTGAGGGGTTTTATATGCAAGTTGCTGAATATTAACGCAATTAAGACCGACACGCACAATTCCAGACTTATTAACTTACAAACGAAATATAAATCGCCGCCAAATTGTACGGGAACGAGGTTCATTTGTTCGCAATGACCCGGGGACAATGAATCCCCATCACTGACGGACGGAATATTGTCGTTTGATTCATTAGGAGCCGCGGGGTGGGTCTGTGCAATTGTGCGGTAACTCACGTCTGTATTAATCAAATTATCAGAGTTCACGTATTTACCTATAATCCCGGAAATCTCAGTGTCAACTACGACATGTTGAACGTTGTGTTTTAATCTGAAAATAGCTTTTAACTGTTCTGCATTGAGTTATGAACAGTACCGTGACCGACTATTTTATGACTTTTGCATTTTACGAATATCGTTTTTTGTCACCACATTACTGAATCAATCTAGTTTAAATATTTTTTAAATAATTGTTTTTTTAGTGTTTTACAAAAGACTTTCATTTGTTTTTTTGCCATTAATGTTGAGAGATAGAAACTTTCCTTTTTGTACATCTAATTTTGGCAGCTTTAACGATTTCATACTTTCGTTTTCTTTTCAATGATTTTTTTTTGTTGGACTCATTCCCAAATCACTCCCAATTTAAAGAGAGATTTGATCCGAGATTTTAGAATCGGTAGATGCAAGAGCTTCTTGAGTGTCATTCATTAATTCAAATAGAAATCACTTGTTAGAATGTAACTCAAACATAGGCAGATGGTGTTGTTCACAAACAAGTCTAAATAATGAATGAAAATCTATTCTTGGGAAAATCAAGTGGTGTACAAAGTAACGCTCAGTAAGCCGAGAATAATAACGGACTGAACAAGTTTGTATCGCAAGTACTCAGACACGCCATCGAATGGAAGTGAAGTAAGAGCAGAAAATCCTTTTCTGTGTAAATACTGTTCTCACGGTTTGCGAAATCAAATATTTTAAAACAATACTCTCAGTCGACAAGTGTGCCTTGCAAATGTAACGAAAGAATGGGTTTGGGAGTGCACAGAGCGATATTGTGTAGTGCTCGGGCTGCGGGGCGGAGGGGGCGTGCCAATCGATATGAACCCCCTTACCGAGCCGGCCTAATGCACCCCTAACATAACACAACTCACGGGGCAAATCTAAGCGGGGTTACGTCGGGATATCCCGTTATTAAAATTTGGTATCCCTTGAAATACTTGTATTAGTGTTTGTGATTTATATTCTGTGGTTATGAATAGTTTTGCTCCACAGCAATTTTGTTTACGTTCTTTCTTGATTTACGAGACATTTTTATGTTTCGGGAGTAAGTTTTACATAATGGTAAATCATCTTTTTAAAAAATACTATAATATGATGTTTGTTGCTTAATATATTTTTCAAGTATGTTATTTTTAATACAATTGAAAAAGCGCAAATTATTCATTTTCTAAAATAATTAACTCTTTTTTAATGTTAAAAATAGAAAATTGTATGCAGTCCGGGGCTTTCTAGCTCTTATAGATGTTTATTTACTTTCTAGTAAATAAACATCAAAACAGATTTTTTAAAGAAAATAGGAACGTTTAAATATTAACTAGTCTCTTAAAAGCGTTTTCGAAAGCTTTGAATGCAAAATAAGCCACTATTGCATTTGAGATGTCCCAAACGGCTGCGGGGCTCGGCGGCAGCTAAAATACTCGGTTCGCCTCTATAATAATTTTTATTTCGTAAACAGTTTTAGGAAACTTTTAACAATAACGGTTACTGTTTAAAGTATCTAATATTAAACGTCAATTATTCATATATGATATTTTATTCAGTCTTTATATTCAGTTCTGCCGTTCACTGCTTTATTTATTATGATAAAAGTAGAACATGAACTAAATAATAAATAATACAACCAAAATTAACATGTTGCTAGTAAAATTAATAAAGTAAAGGATTTACGCTCAGTACTTTCCATTACGATCGCGTAGAAATTTTCATTTCAACATAAGTCCCTTATTGAAGAACATCTGACGTGTTCTTGTTTGATATTATAAAATCATGTCATGTCATGTTTTTATTAGCGCTCTGCGATCAAAGGAAGTCATAAATATTATCATCATTATGCGCATTAATTTTCACAAATTAATCACGTACTATTATAATCTTGTACAACTTGATAAGGTACTAGGAAATCGTTGGATGGGGGCCAACTTGTACATGACGCTCGGTCGTTCGACAGTCGAAGTCCTTTATAAATAAATTAATGAATACACCCAACAGTCCCCTACATAGTTGTACTCCACTGATATACAAGTCTTGTGTCGTGGGTATCAGATACTATGAGAGAATTTTTGGCGTCACAAACGCCCAAATCCAAAATTAATAGTATTGGACTTATAGAGGTTCATGATAACATATTGTAGTTTTACTAAAAAAATAGTATATTTGTTTAATCTTTAACAGCGTCAAAATATGGTGGTAAAATCTTGCGTTCGGATTACCTCTGGCCACAATGCGCTATTTTTTGTTATTTTTAAGCTTGTTTTCGTATCCTCAGTGCTTTCTTCTTATTGCTTGAACTCGGTTACAAGACCTGTGTAATACCCAGTTAAACCTACTTTTTAAGGTCGTTTCTCCTTTCGCAACTCCTGTAAGCAGTTTCTAGAGGTTTCTTTCGAGAAATGGTTTCGTGCACTTATGTTAAATTTAGAATAACCAGATACAAGACAAAACCTCGATTCTCGTAATGATTAAGCGTCTCTAGCGTTTGAGTACGAATTATACAAAACAATATCTGTGGTTAAATTATTCCTAACAATAGCAATAAGCTATGAATGACTTCATCATCAGCCCATATACGTCCCACTTCTGGACATGGGCCTCCTCTACAACTGAGAGAGTTTAGGCCCTAGTCCAACACGCTTGCCGAGTGCGGGTTATCGGACTACACACTTAATAAATTCCTAACGTGTATCCTTTTAGGGTGCAGGTTTCCTCACTGTGTTGAAGCTATTAGTTAGAAAGTCAGTTCTTTTGAATATCCGTAGAAAAAAAAACTACCGCTGAGAAGACACAACGATTGCATGATTTTTCGATAAAATAGCCCTGTGCCCTGGGTATCATAAATTACGAGACTAGTCTGTCATAATACCCAAATTAGATTTTTTTTTCATAAAAAAAAGCTGACTTCACACTAGGATACAAGTCCTGTGTCGTGGGTATCAGAAACTACTAGAGACTTTTCGGTCTTACAAACACCCAGACCCGAAACAAATATTTGTGGTTTACACAAACATTTGTCTCCGTGCGGGATCGAACCCGCGGCCTCTCGTTCCGCAAGCTAGTATTTAGCCAACTGCGCCACGGGGCTATCGAAAATAATTGTCTCAGCGCAGATATTGAAACAATGGCATCTTATTTCACAAGCTTGTCTTTTACTACTAGTAAAAATGTCAGGGAGATAGTTAATTACGTAATGTACTAATGACTCATACATGCAAAATGTTATGTACAAAATATTATACCATAATAGCCCTAAGACTATAGCAAATTAATTAATATAAACGTTATCGTGAATCTTTCAAGAAATATTCAATAAAAGAAAAGGAAAGTCAAGTTAATTGGGTTATTAGTTAACGGGCAAAGAATACAATACAAAAAGAAATATAAATAAAACGACGATGTACTGTAATTGTACGACGAGGGTAACAGACAATAGAAAAAACGCTCCCACTGACCTATAGCTCTTGGAGTGCTACCAAATATTTCACTACATAATTTAAATAGTAATACACACAAGTGGAATTTTGTGCGATGCAGATACGTGAATATTAACTGCTTCTCTTTGAACAAACATTTTACGTTTTTCTTGTAAATGCCAGTTCCATTTCATAGAATGAAATAGTATTTATTTCATTTTACAGTGAAATGTAAGTCTGTTTTTAATAAAATGCAAATATTATACTTTATTAGCGGGGGAATTAAAAATGTGTAGGTATGGTACGAGTATATGGTGGTATTCGTACTATAAATGTTCGATGATGCGCTTAAATAATATTCAATTAAATTACTAACATTAATAAAACTGTAAAATGCATACGAGTCATGAGACTCGTTGATGAGTATGAACTCAACATCATCCGCCATATCACGTTCATTGCTAGACATAAGCCGCTCCCAAAGACTTACAGAGTGATATGTTAAAAACAGTTTGCGTCTAATAACGCCCTACGACTTTTATCAATTCATCCCGGCATTTCTTCACTTCCATCATTCTAGGTATTGTAATGGTAATGATCGTGAACATTGAGTTTACATTACTGTTTAAATTAATATTGTATTAGTGTATATTTACTGTCCTGCTATCAAATTGTAATACGAGTACACAAGTTTAATTTTAATTAAAATTTGTTATAAGTGAAAGGATTAGCGAGCTGAAGTGGCAGTGGGCAGGTCACATTTGTCGCAGAACCGACAACCGTTGGGGGAAACGGGTTCTGGAGTGGAGACCGCGACTCGGCAAACGTAGTGTAGGGCGCCCTCTGGCTAGGTGGGGTGACGATATTCGCAAGGTGGCTGGCAGCGGTTGTATGAGGAGGGCCGAAGATTGAGCCCAGTGGCGTGCCATAGAAGAGGCCTATGTCCAGCAGTGGACGTAAGAAAGGCTGCTGATGATGATAATGATGAAATGCTTCGAATTATAAAATCATTACGTAACAGAATATCAAAAAGCAGACCATACTTATTCTATCACAAAGAAAGTCTTAACCGTTAGTAAAAATTCTACTGTGACGTTACACAGAGGAATTTACGATACAGAAAAATAACAAAGAACTAGGTATTTTTGCTACGAACCTGTATTCGTGTTTTAGGACCGAACATCCACTCATAGTTTCTGATATTTATTATAAAGGACTCATACCTAATTGTCGAGTTATGTGTTTACTCGTACTAGGGTGTTCTTATTTTTGTACTAATTAACATAATCCCTGTTCTAAATTGATTTTGGTAGTCGTACGTGACCGGAAATTGTGTCATATGATAATAAGTCAATTAATATTCTGTAGCTATTGTATTTATGATCTTTACCAAACTTAACCTTTATTTAAAACCGGTCAACGAACTCTGTAAGTAACATATAAACGCTTTTAAATTACTTCAATGAGTGCAGTTGATATTTTCTTAGCGTTTTATTGTGCTCCATTTCTCTTCGTGTGAGAAGTTTCATTATTTTCCTGTAATATGATTCTTGGAGGCGATTACCCGCAAAGGCATTGTGTTTCATTGAACGGGGGGCGATACGGATCTTGTTGCCTTTAATAAACTGGTATTTGAGTCCTCAAACGTTATGTTCCGCTCAACTTAATGTAATCTTCCAACAAAGGGTTGTTATTTAACGTTCTTACGTCAATTTCAACTGGTGATTTATTTGATTAATTGAATAACAATACCGACAAATACTTCTGAAAAAGTTCTTACATTTTAAATATGTTATAAAATTTATTCATGTATCAACTGAAGTCTTCATCATAAAGTAGAATAGACGCTTGACATACAGTCCTACATACCTAATAGTGTTATTTGCGTGTGTCATAAAAGCATTACATTGTTTTCGATACATGTTTCCAGTTTAAAATATAAATAATGATATTTTCCCTTAATAACAAAAGGTATAAGGTACCACATACTTAATACTTAGGTACATAATTATGTAATTTACATACATGCTTAATTATTGACACAAATTACTATAGCTACATATAGGTAAAATCCCTTTTAAAATTAAAGTAATATCCTAACATATTTCACGCCACTTTTACGAAGGAAAATTAAAAGCGAGCATTCACTTCGCATGCATCTAATAAAAATTTGATAATATTTACGAGGAAGCTTATTAAAAAAACTTGCAAAACTGCCACCGGCGCCGCTCGATGTCTACGGAAAACTGATTTCCTGCTCGTCTAGACACATTCCCTCCCGCCCCGAAATTATGTTACGTTCTACAAACATCCTATGTATATTCCATGCATTCATAATCGAACCTGCATAAATTTCACATCTTTACCGTTACTATTGTAAGCTTGAGAATTCCCGGCCACAATGTCACTTTGCTTAAGACACGCGGTCACATGTTTATACAAGTATACCTTCTAGTGCTTAGAGTATGTGCAATGCCTTTGCACCATAATATTAGTCGGTGTTTCTGTTTAAGCTATGTTCTCGATAGTGTGCAACAACGTTTGTAATGCTAGGATTATGTTTAGAGAAATTGTATTGGCGTGTTATCTTTTAACGATGTGCTTAGTGTATTTTTTTCTGTCTGTACTGTTGAGCACGGATTTTCTCTATAACTAAAAGATAATTACTTTTAGATATATAGATAGAGGCCTTTATTTCATTTTTTTTGGTCCTTCGTTTCTTTATTTGGCCTTGGTCCTTCATTACTACAAAGGTAGTAATATAGCGTCAGTCAACAAAACAAAAAAATATTAACAACTGCATTTTATAAGATCTTTGGAATCGTTAAGGCAATGTTATGCAGATGTATGTTGATTGATTGAGGGTTGATTTATTAGATACTATGTCAAAACTCTTTGGTATGCTTTTGATGTTCGCCTTCATGGTATATGTGCGTGATAATACTTATATAACTAAGAATAGCTAAAGATGTATTTATTGAAATAATAAAAATAGCTGCCGTGATAAGTCTGAGCTGACCGATATTTCTGTTAAAGATCGTATTACAGACAAAGTGTTTAAATCCCTTCAACCCGCTTGCTGTGCTCAACTTGTCGTTTGAACTAAAGAAATATGATTCTATAACGTACATATTCCAAGAGCCAGTGGTCAGGACGGCCCCGACAATAGCGGACAAAGCGAAATTGAATGCATAAAACCAGTTGTATGACACACACATACGTATTACGTACGACTGTGCACTGCCAGGACAGCCATTGAGTGACATTACAAAAGGTATTGTGCGCTCGGACTAGTTTATCTCATACCTATTCGTCGAGTCGAGACTTGTTCCGCGCTGATAACGTTCAAAACGTCTCCTTCTGTACAACGCCGTACAGCTGATACTATTTAAATTGAAATACATTGAAGTAAATCAGATTTTACAATAATTTTCAAATATAGTATAGTACGTGCAATGATTATGTTATCGGAATAGATACACTCCTGGTAGATGTAGATATAAAGATTGATGTGCACGGCATTGCAGATAAAGTCAATCATATACGTCTAGATGTAACGGCTCAAATAGATTTCAAGCAGACATTATCAGTTAGTGTGCACATTTTTGCGCGTATAAGTTGTTAAAATGCCGGTGCGGAAAGAAACATGTTACCCACAAGGTTTTGTGGAATTGATTTATAAAATTGCTGGTATCTTAAACCTGACACATATTGACTTTATGTGTCAATTTGGAACTGAAGATATTGATAGTTTTTATAACGGAGTTTATAGAGTGGATATTATTGGGCGCAGAGAAGGACAAAGAATAAAGAAAACTGTGATTATAAAGTGGCATCCTGATCAGGAAGCACGCGTATATTTCAGAGAATCTTACAAGCGTGAATACGTGATTTATCAATATCTCGTCCCGAGATTTTTGGACATTCAAAGACATTTTAAAATTATCGAAGGCTTAAAAATAAAATTTCCCAACTGTATTTTTGCGAGTACTGACAACGATAAGGAAACCATTGTCGTGCACGGGTTACAAGAAGACGGTTTTAGATTACACGATAGATTTCTTAAGCTGGATATATCTCATGCGACGCTTGTGATGAAATACTTGGCGAAATTGCACGCGTTGTCTTTTATATTCGCTGAAACACATCCGAAAGAATTTGAACTGATAAGAAACTTGTGTTATAAAGACGTTCAATATTGTGATCCGAGTCGTATGCCTAAGACCGTGGAATTTTACTATGATGCTTCAGTGAACGTGGTATCTGATCCAGTTGTTAAGGAAAAACTAAAGGCGCTCGGTTCAGACATTTTATCAGTGCTAAATAAATGTACGCTGCCAGTTCCGCGCTACAGTACTTTTTGTCACGCAGATTGTTGGAACAACAACATTCTATACAAATACAAGGTGGGTCTTATTCACGTGCAGTTCATTTTATATGTTAAGATTTCCCATTCAAGTTCATGTTTGAAATACGTTCTCGTTGTTCCCAGGGCCGACGACCAGTGGACGTTGTTTTGATCGATTATCAACTAGCAAGATACGCTTCTCCAATCACTGATATATCTTATTTCTTGTACATGTCATCAGATACAGAATTTCTAACTCATTACTATGATCAAGCATTAGAGATATATTACGGAACATTATCGGCAGTGTTGCGACAGTGTAATTTGGATATAAATAACATATTTCCGAGGGACATATTTCAGAAACATTTAAAAAAATATTCGGTCTTAGGGTTAATAGAAGCATTAATTTCTATGATGATTATCACAGCCCCTTGTGAGGAAGCACTAAAAATGACTGAAACGATTTATCAACTGAACGATAGTGTATACGCGAGTAAACACCAATATGAGCCCTTGTTTGTTGAAAGAGTCAACGGCGTCGTTAATCACTTTTTTGATAGAGGTTATTCCGTGAATTCTGTATTAAATAAATAAACCAATGGAATTCAAAACCCAGTGTATTATTCCGTGTTTGGACAAACAAATTGCTGCTAAACATTTTTTTAAGTTATTATCGTCGCACATACTCGTCATTTCCTTTATAAGCACGAAATAGGCAGGTCCTAATAGAAATTTAAATGTATAGGTAATTTATCTGCTACCCTTTTCGCTATTTTCATAGTTAACTGCGGTTCTATAATTATTACTAGGCTCTACGCTATTCAGAAAGATGAAAATGAAATTAATATTTGTAAAATAAAATTACATGGCCTTTGTTAAATTTGTGGCAGTAATTCAATACATGTAATTTACCTAAACTGCTGATTACAAAACGAGATGTAATTTTGCATACGTAAGTAGTTAATTACTTATAAAACTTGACATTAGCGTTGTTATAAAACAAATTAAAATTAAAAAGCAATATAAAAATAATAACAAAGAATTACACGACGCAAATAAGCATTTAACAGAGATTGTTGTATAAAGGTAACGCGAGAATATTCTCAAGCAATTTCTTTGTCGTCGCTCAACTATAAAATTTAATCTCGTTTATATTTTCAAAAAGGAAAACGTCTTGCTTCGAACAGAACCCAGCTCTAAAAAGGAATTAATTCCTCGTCGCTGCAGTTAATTGTCTGTAACAAAGGTTTTTTATTTGAATCACGAATGGAATGGATGAAATCTTAGCTGGAATGATAATAATGGCTACGGGAACAGATGGCAATACTCAACATTGCTTGCTCCTCTTGAGACTAGGTTTTATTAATTATGTCTTAGTATCTATAGAATGTATTTTAACAATAATTACTTAATCAAGCTAATATTCGCCACGGAATAAGTGATACAAAATATTTTTAGCTCTTTAAGATTACTGTAACAAATAATAGTATAACATCAAAAACATAATATATAATAAGTCTCGATTTAATTTAGTGTATCATATTCTACTGGAGAAGCTTAACAAAATATTATCAAAGTACCGAAATTAATCCCAAACACAGCTCTCCTCTATGTCATACAAAGATTTGAATGTAGTGCTAAAGCTAGACTAAAATATGAAATGGCTGTGTTGCGGTTTGGCATTATGAGTTTCATGCAAGATCTAGTAACTAATCCCAAAATTATCTGAACTAACACGGTTATAAATTAGCTTTTGTATCTACTTTATTACGCTGCATCTGTTATACTCCGCCCCGTTTGTATGTATTTAATGAAAATTATTATTTAGCTCATCGTTTTACTGAATTGCAAGATTAAAACAATATTTTGTCCATATCTTTGGATTAGAGCGCATGGTGGATTAGACACTGTCTTAGAAGTAGTATATTCATATCCCAGGCTAGACGTCTGTTTTTTTTTATCTTGCTATAATGAATTATCACACACTTCTACTGTGAAGAAAATATTAAAGGAACCTGACCTGAGAGTTCTTCACAAAGAGTTTTTAAAATGTATGAAGTACATTAACCAGCG
Source organism: Hemaris fuciformis (assembly GCA_907164795.1). Taxonomy (NCBI): domain Eukaryota; kingdom Metazoa; phylum Arthropoda; class Insecta; order Lepidoptera; family Sphingidae; genus Hemaris; species Hemaris fuciformis. Next base: position 6,412,302 of record OU015446.1, read on the forward strand.
ATATTCTAGCGCAAAGATCTAGGGCGTTACCAACCCAATATGTGAGGAGGTACGTGCTCAGAAGTGGAACGTGTATGGACCAATATAGACTAGATTATAGCAAAAGGGGCTTCAGAATATTTAATATTCCATTACGAATCTTTTTTATAAAATGTTAACAAATATGTACACTACAACATTAGCGTTTTCACCCACAAATCTTTAGAGTGGCGTAAGCATGTTCCTATATTCGTAAAGGTAAAAATCAACAATATTTGCAGTATTTATTCAGTGGTGTAATATAGTTTTGTTGGTGAGGACGTGTTCTCTACCCACATCAACGTCGACGTTAGCACACACATTACTGATGCCCAAACAGCGGATGGGAGTAAATTGATATTCCGAGTAGTACTGGAATAACAAAATCGATGCTACTTTTATTTATTTATTTTTATTTATTTATTTATTTATTTAACTAAAACAATTTAACATAAATACATTTAAATTTTTTACATTTTACATGTTTTAATAACAGTGGCTACAATATTAGATTTACCTACTGTCTCTACACTAAGCAGAGCTTGTCTCGTAGAGGCAGTATGCTCAATAATTTACACAGCATTGGATAATAATAATAGGACCGACGTAGGCAAACGGAGAGAGTAAATAAATAAATCAGAAATTAAAAATATGATACAAAGGAAAAACAGAAGAACATTATTGAAAATCAAACGGTTAGTAAACAAAACAAAAACAAAAAAGAATAACAACCCAAATGTGTGTGTGTGTGTGTGTGTGTGTGTGTGTGTGTGTGTGTGTGTGAGTATGAGTAATGTATGTGTAAGTAAGAGTATATGTGAGTGTGTGTGGAGATTCATTAAATAAAATTCAAAATGTCTTCAGTTTCTGTATAATTGAGACCTTCAAGCCAGGAGTCAATACAACGTTTTGCTTTGTAACTAGAAAAGGCATTGATTTTTAATTTATTGCATATTGTGTTATAAATTCGCGGTGATAGAAAGAAGGAATGTCTTTGACCAAAGGTGGAACGAATAACTGGAACTGGTATTTTGAAAACACGTTTACTTATTAAGCTATCGAGCACAGAGGATTTCAAAGTTTGGCTGTGCATCATAGAGGCAGCTCTTGAAATAAAAAGCTGACGTACTCTCAATACTTTGCATTCTTTGTAGAGCAAGTCAGTGCTAAAACGAGACTGTTTAGACAACATGACTTTCAGGACCGCTCTTTGTGCCCTTTCCAGTTGAATCATTGACGTTTTGGCTGCTCCTCCCCAAACTCTTATGCAGTATATAAGAAGCGATTGACACAGTGATTTGTATACCAAGAGCAAAGTTGGTTTATGACGAATGTGCCTGAGACTTTTCATTACGTATATTATTTTTCGAACACGGGACGCTAAGTTATCGATGTGAATTCTATAAGATAGACGTTCGTCGATGTCTACACCGAGGTATTTTAGAGTATTTGTTTTATTTATCACACTGCATTTGCAAGAGGTTTTGTTAAGTAATTGATTACAAGTATGAATCCGAAGTGTTCTTTGCGGTGGAGGCAATGATCGTTGGTTTTTGCAAAAAGCTATGTATTTTGTTTTTGAGGCATTCAACGAAAGCAGGTTTTTATTCATCCATTCGTATGTCGCTAAAAGTCCACTTTCTGCCTTTTCATACACACTATCCCAGCCATTCCCTTCAAATACTAGCACAGTGTCGTCCGCGTAACATATAACATTAGAATCCATTGAAGATAGATTCAAAAGGTCGTTCATGTAAATAAGAAATAGTGTAGGCCCAAGAATACTCCCCTGCGGTACACCAAAATCAACATTAGTATGTTCACTACAATGGGACCCAATTCTAACAAACTGTTTCCTTTCCAGAAGGTAGCTACTAAACCAGTCATGGACTATTCCTCTTATTCCAATATTGTTAAGTTTCTGTAAAAGAATAGGCAAAGAAACTGTGTCAAAAGCCTTTTTAAGGTCTATGAAAATTGCCAGACACTGTTTACCCCTATCTAGCGCTCTAGCCACTAAGGTATCGAACAGCAACACCGCATCCTCCGTTGATTTGCCTCGCGAAAACCCATATTGTCTTGTGGAGATAATACTGTTTTTTTCAAGATAGTCCACAAGTCTCCTGTTAACGATTTTTTCTAAAAGTTTAGAAAAGATGGACAGTAACGATATTGGTCGGTAGTTTGATGGGTTATCTTTGGCACCAGACTTATAAACAGGTGTGACCATAGCTGTTTTCCAGGAATCGGGGAAAACTCCTGTGGAGAGGCTCAGATTAAAAATATGTGTCAGTGGTTTTAACAGGCAAGGTTTCATTAGTTTAACCAACAGTGGGGTGCAATTGTCTATTCCAGGAGAGGTGTCTAATTTTAGGTTGTCTATAAGGTCATTGACTTCAGTCACATTTGTAGGTGACAGGAATAAAGATTGCGGTGAAGACATATTGGATTTCAGTGTCGATGCCAGGGAAACTTGAGTGGAAGCCAGTATTTTGAGGGTTTCATTAGCCAACTCTTTTCCGACGTTTGCGAAATATCTGTTACAATTATTTAGAGAAATAACGGGATCTTTGTTTTTGTTGATTAGTTCTGTTGGATGGCTATTAGTCTTACTGATGTTGCAAATGTTTTTAATATTTTTCCATAGTTTTTTCGGGCAATTTTTGCTATTGTCGATTAGTTGGGATTCATAATTAGTTTTAATTTTCCTAAGGAGATTGTTTAGGTAATTACGGTATCTCTTGTAGATAATTTGATTTAATTCATTTTTTGGATCCAATCTAGCTATTAAGTGAAGTCTGTCTCTGTTTTTTTGACATCTCAATAGACCTGGAGTTATCCAGGGTTTTAAAATAAATTTAGAGCGGCTTATACTTACTTCCCTACTACAATTTTTAACTGCTTTTTCTAAAATATTGCTCAAGTCAACTACCGCATGATTAACGTCTGTTGAGCTGAAGATCGTGGACCAATCTGCGGACTGCAACTCAATGCCCAGACTTTCAAAATCTGTTTTAAGGCGAAGTCGTTTAACAGCGGAGGATCTTACTTTGCCGACCCTCATGCCAATAATGCAGATGTAGTGGTCAGTTATGTCAGAAACGCAAACCAATCCCATAGCGTTAACAGGGTTTTTGACAAAAAAGTGATCGAGACATGAGTCTCCTCTTGTAGGCTTCGTTATGGCTGGAAGGAGTTGATGTTCACTCATCAGGCACAAGTATTCGTCACACTGTGTGTTCAGTGGTTTCGAGCACAGGTCAAGATTTAAGTCACCAGCCAGAATAATATTTGGTTTGTTACGTGATTTGCGCAGTAAGAGATCTAGCGACAATAGAAAATTATTAATATCCCTAAAGGAGGGAGACCGGTATATGCAAAGCAAGAGTAGATCTGGACTTAATATAACCTCTAGGCAATTACAATCTTCACAGGAGGACTCTGTAACAGATGCGTTAATAGTATGTTTGATGTATACTGTTACACCACCACTTTTATTTATCAATTTATGAGTGCGATAGGATATGTAGCCTGAAATTTGAGGAATAATTGTATTTACGTTTAACCAGCACTCAGTTAAAATAATAACGTCGAAGTCAACCTTTGTTCTTTTTAAAGATACCAGGAATGCATCAAAATTATGTTCAATACTCCTAATGTTAAAGGTTAGCAACTTCAAATTTTGTTTAGATGACAGTAACTTGCCGCATGCTTCTAAACTCTGAAGCGAATAACAGTCTATCGACAGGGTTTCGTCTAAGTCCTTAAATAAATTATGAGTGATGTTAACGTTTTGAGACAAAGTGTGAAGAAATGTTCGGATAAGTTTTAAGACTGTATTCACCAGAGGTCAGTGCAGTCGGCAGTTTGGTAGCTCCACGATGTTGAAAGTAAGAATTGTGTATGAAAATTGATAGATATTCGATCGTTAGTGTATGTGTAAGTAAGTGTAACAGAGTATTTAAGTGAAGGGTTGTGTGGAGATTTGACAGATTCGTTTTATATAATTGACAATTAATTAAAAAGTTAAAAATAATGTAGTATTTTAATTTTAAAAACTTAGCTAATTTCAATTGAGGGCTCAGTTGCTTCTCCACTCTTAGGTAGGCCGATTTCTTGATCCAGTGTAGCTGTAGAAGAAATTCGGATTGATGGATGTCCTTCGCCTTTTCGTATGTAAATGCTACCATTACGAATCCAGCAATATTTAAATCCATATTCTTGTGTACGGGTTCGGGCCTCGCGAAACAACCGACGGTTTTCTTTTGTGAGTCGCTCGTTGATGTAGATTTTAGTAGTCGGGCCATCGACGATGTTTTCTGAGGTAACATTGCGTCTAGTCTTGGCTGCCTGAATCAACTCATCGCGCTTTCGTTTCCTCAGCAGTTTGACTATTATTATTTACTGCTAATTTTTATTTAATAGTACTACGTATTTCTATTATAAGATCTTCATAACTTTAAATGATTTAGTTTAGTGCTGTAAAATATTTAAGGCTGATATTCTTTAGATTTCTTTTCCTCTAACTTTCTGAAGCATATTGAAATTCAACTCAACCTAGCACTTCAGAATATTCATATTACGACACAAAAGTATACGGATAATGATATCCAAAGGGGAATTGTGATTACTCAATCCCGGTAAGCCGATACTTATGAAATCAGATCGTTTTTGCAAAGGTTCATATATTTCTTAAAAGATCTTACGGCGGTATTGAATCATCTTCAGAATAAAAATTACGAAATTTCCTCAAACAAAAAATATTTTCCCTTTCTCTTTTGATATTTTTTTATGATATATTAGATTACGTGATGAATATTATGTGACTGCTTTGTGGTCTCGCAGCAAAAGTATGTGTCGTGCGATCTAGAGAACCCGGGTTCTGTTCCCGAGTCTGGAAAAGTGTTATTAGGTTGGTCTGGAAAGGTGTCCGAAAAACGGCAACAGGCTCGCCCCCTATTACGTGGGACCGATACCTGGCGAAATGTGGGTGCAGGAATGCACCTCTACCTACCCATTCGGGGAATATATTATGTTGAGTAGGAGATCAATGACTAAAAGATGTAAAAATTAAACACACTTTACTATTGTTAATAAATGCGAACATGATATTATATGCAATGTGAAAATAAATACATATAAATTTTCACGACCTTGACCTTATTTCGACGGATAAATGTAAACTATGTTGAACGGTCTGAAATATTGTAGATACTTTTCAAGTGCAAAAAAATATTTAAAACGTATTCTGACAATGTCAGCGTGGTCGCATAATATATTTTAAAATAATTTATCTCAATATCTTAAAAGACAAACGAGCTACGTTTATAAATCTTCCTAAATTTCGTTTCCAAGTGCAAGTACCGCACAGACGGTTTAACCTTCGTAAAGACACGTTAACTAATCGCCTGTCTTGTCCCCGGATTGTGTTCACTGACCCGTGAAATGAAATAAGTGCTTAATCCCTTCTGTTGACTTAGACAAGTCTTACAAGGTGATAAGCTCTGCTATTCACCACTCGCACTTTGGTATTTTCTCACAGTACATTGTGACTTAATTAGAAGGTGTTAAACAATGAAGCGGCTTATTTGCATAATTAAGAGACGCTTTCATAGAAATTGGAAGAAATTTAAAGAATTAACTTTGGTAAGGAGGTAAGTGTGTGCGGCGATCAAGCTTTAATCTCGGATTATATGTACATTCAGATGTGATATCATGTAATTCACAGGTTATAGATGCTAATAATAAACGATTACTACCGAATCTTTAGTAGATACACGTCGAATTTTTATAATCATTGAAGATATTTTTATGTTATTTTAAGTTCAAATAATAATATTAAGCATTTGCCTGAGCCTCAATTGTTCTCCCTCCATAGACTACTCGTGAGCAAAAATAATTAATGGCATATTCGACGACTCTTTATAAGTTCATAAATAAATAATTGAACACATTTTGGAGCGGCGAAATATAAAGTTTTTCACTTTAATTAATACTTTCGTTTGCTTTATACTTTACCTTCTGAATTAATAAAGTTGTGTGTTTTTTGCTTGTAATTAAATTCTTTGTTATTTATTTTATTTTCCTTTATGTCTTTTGAAACGCTACAAATTATTAAAAAAAATACTAAGCGTAAAAAAGAAAATCTACAAGCACATGATAACTGTTTTGCAAGATTTTCGGGGATATGTGAAGTCTACCACTTCGTAACAGAGTAACTTGCTCAATTCAAATCTTTTTCATCAGGATGTATAGACACAAAATTTCCGCTTTACGATAAATCCTAGCAAATATTATACCTTCTTGCTAGTTACTTTTCCACGCCTGAATCGCGGATCAATTTTTAATAATTTAGACACATAAACAAAATGGGAGTTTATATTTAGCTGCTATATTTGTCTGGAGATTTCTCTGAAGATGACGCAGAAAGTAATAAGGGTTAAATCTAGTAGTATGAAATGTAACTTGATATTTTCAAGTTGCGAGGCATTAAGGTAAGTTGGGTCTCTGCCACACAATGGATGGGTTGAAATTTCAACGAGCAGGCGGGCCACTAGTAAGCCTTTGTGGACTTTGGACTGTCGCAAACTCCTTTATTGTATAGGGCTTTGTGCTGTATCGGGGCGCACGCATGGTCAAATCATATTCAGTAAGGAGGCTGATCTATGTGCCAATATTCACTGGGTGGTACTTATTGGCTTAGATCAATTGAACTGAGATATTATGTTGCTAGGGATTCTATCCATACAGGTTGAGGGAATAGTAAGAATTTAAACTTATAGTTTGTAGTTTTCTTTAAAAACGAAAAAAGCTGCTACGGTACGTTTCCTGACACAATGTGTATGAAAATATTATATACAATAAAATACACAATACTGAAAAGAAATTATATTTAAATGAAAATTAATACAATTATTTATATTCAAGAATATTTTTATTTTTATCCATAAGGAATTTTCGTTAATTATCGTTAATTCAATGTGACCTTATATCTTAAAAGTAAAGAAAGCAATTCATAGGGGTAAAAAATAAAAAAAAAAACGAAAAAATTGCACCAGGCAAACATAAGAAATCTAATTTTTAAATTGTCTAAATACACATTAAAGTACTTGGCTGTTTGAAAAGCCACGTCATTCTGTTGTTTAACGCAAAAAATCGCACGGGGAAGTGTGAATAGTCCAGGGTTAAGTGTTGCAATGTTTAAGTTAACCCTTTTAGTTGGATAACAAAGGGCAGGTCGTAAACACTGGAGTAGGGGCCCGCGCGACCCGCCCGAGGTCCGATTATTGCGTAAATGTTAATTTTACAGTCTAAATTGTTTGTTTTGGTCTTAGAATTAACTTCTTATTGAATCAATTAAAAAAACTACTTAATGATGTCATTCAGGATATTTACCTATATTATTCTCTTAATACTTTTTTATAAATGAAATGAAAGCAAATAATTGTTTTTTTAAATGTGATTTTGTTGCTTTACTTTCAGGACATGAGTCCAATATTATGCTTTATTTTTATATGTACATAAATTTTTAAAACTGATTAATATTTTCATACTCACGCTCACACCAATGGTAAACTAAAATTGTTGAAAATAATTTTGATATTCCGAGTCCATTGTGCTTTTTTATACTATAAAAAATATACGAAATTCTACCTGAAGAACACAGTGTGTTACGAAAACCTCGCGTATCATAATGTAATAACTTACCGCTTAAATTAAACAAAAAATGCGTACATGTAAAAAATAAACAGTCATGTAAAATCCTTTCATAATACCACGTAACAGTACCCGACCTTGTCTGAAATTAAGAAATACTATCTCCATTCTTCGTAACCAAGATACAAAATGGATAAACTGGTGGGAGGAGTAGCTAAAGGGAAATATATGTGTAGGTAGAACCTCTCGGGCGACGGTGTCGGGGTTAAATCTAATTTTTCCCCCGCTAATGCCCGCGCCCCGTGCTCCCCTCGCTCAAGGTTGAGTGAGCGCAAAAATTGTAACTTTGCAGTGATCACAGAGTAAATCCGAACGCGTGAGGGTTAAATGGAAAGGTGCCCCTCCGAAGGGCATGCACCATCCGATGTTGTTGTACACTTTTGGAATACACTTTTGGTATATTTTATTTGTCAGGCTCAAATAACGATGCTACATTAAATTCGACTTAAGTAGTTATACACTAAAGTTCACATTCACGTACACTTAAGTTACAATGAAATTAAAGCTTGTAGAATATACGAGACGAATAAGCAAGCACACAACTGAGGAGACTAGATACTGACCGAAATATTTCCGTTGTCCAACTTAAAAATGCAAAGAAGTGAGTGCGGGGTAGGTGGCAAAGAAGGTCTTATTAAAGAAGATCTTTTCCTGCTCAATACGTAATATTATTCGAATAATCAATACACATATTCTACGAAACTTTCAGATAAAAAGGGAGTTCAGTACAGTGAAACGTACTCGCTAGCTACAGTTATTTCTGTATTTTACTTTTGCAGCATTTTTCATTTTACTAAAAAGTTTGAATATTTTTATAGTTTGTGTTTTTTAGTCGTTTTTAGTTTTCGTTTATTTCCGAATAGTGGGAAAGTTTTGGTAAAAAATATATGAAATAGTTGTCACTTTTACAAACAAAACAAAATAAATTACTGTATACTTACAGTAATACAGCAATACCAATTCCAATAAAAAGGTATAACTGATTAAATAGCTTTCCCTTTTACCATCAAATGCCATAATTTATACCAGTGTTATGCAAAAATATATTCGGTTTCTTGACACAGAATGCCTATATTTTATTGCCGTGTTTACTTCATAAGTTTATCGCATTTATACGTAGATCTTCTGAGAAGCGATGCCAGACACAATTTTCGTAATTGTCGTTGACTGTTCGCAATGTCATTTTTATTACATTTTATCGTACAAAAGTATGGAACCTTGAAAGCGAGCGTTCTATTGACTCGGCTAATAAAATATTGATGCCTAAGCGGCGGCCTTGGGTAAAACGCAGACATAAGCATTTGAAATTCGCTTTTCCACGTTACATTTGGAGAGCGCTTCGTATTCTAGTAGTCACTTTTTGAATGACCCTTGTTAGACCCTTATTGTTTTTTCAGTACCAATAGACGCATTGACTGGAGCTCTCAGAACTTCTAGTGGGATAAAGAATTCAGCAGCCACTACAAAGTACGAACTTCAATTGTAAAGGGACATGGAAAATTCCTGTATGGATTTGCAAAATAATGCTTTCGACGATCACACCGTATACAATGAATTATGAATTGATCTTTTTTGTTTAGCGTGTTGAACTATACACACTTTTAGTTCATAGTTTATACATGTTTTAGCTCTGAGCGTTCAAAATGTACCGTGTCAAAAGTTGTAGTTTTATACTATAATTAAGGACTAATCCTTAATTATAGTTTGAGAGGGAATGAACGAACAGTATAATGCCGAACAGTAGTGCGATAGTGTCGGTGTAATTACGGCTCTGGGAAATGTGGCCTGCACCGTCTCGCCAGTGCTGGCGGTAACGTTAATATACTTTTTCACGTTTTCAAAATGCATGATGATATATTTTACGTGCATTTTATATTGTAATTACGCGAAAGTACAGAATATGAATTGAGGCAAAAAATTCACAGCTTAATGTTGTATTTTTTATAATAATCTCGGAAAGGCTTTTACGCTGCTGCAACAGATTCCGGGTTTTAATATGTCGGTTTATTTATGTTTCTACTTTTTAGTTTATTTCCACAATTTCTCATTTTCATGGTCTACAGGATACGGTTAACAGTTTTCTTGTATATATTTTTTGGTATTTTAGGACTGCCAATTAATCTCGGTTAGAAATGCACGGCCTGCGATCATGGCGTCTCAGGTTCTGCGTTCCTAGGTATAGCGAAGTGTTGTGTTGGCTTTTTGCAATACAATATTCTCAGTAGTTGTGTCTGAAGCGAAATACTCTTCGTTGCCAACCCCTTTATATCTTTTTTCTAAATAATTTCGTTGTGGGATCATGACCAATTGTGTTCCCTTAGATTCGCTGAGCTTAAGTGCTCGGTATTGATACTGTGCATGCTGTTGTTGATCCTGGAGCACAGGAGTTACAGTGGCGGGTGGTTTGGTGGGATAGGAAAAAAACCCAGTAGTAACACATTTGATAATATGCCTGAAAACCTAGCCAGTTCAAAAAGTATCATACATCTATCGTCAGACTACATTACTTCATGATTTATTATTTCATTATAGTTGTATATAACGTTTATCTTAGACCATTTATACAGAAATGTTACCGCGTAGATAGAAATGCGGAGTGGAGTCTATATTGACTGAGTAAAGCAAACAGTACTCTGCCCCAGGGCGTTTAAAGAAGACACTTTTAAAGAAGTTACTGCTACGGTTATTGCCAACTGACGTAGGTACTTGACTACAAACTGCACTCACATACAGTTAACGTGAATAATAGTCATTTAAGATTTACATTTATCATAATACATACATATTATACATATCCTCACGCCTGTATTCCCCGAAGGGGTAGGCGGAGGTGCATTTCTGAACCCACATTTCGCCAGGTATGTATCAGGTGTTTAACGGTGTTTCCTTCCTCGCACAACATCTTTGTGGAATCAGCTTCCCTCGGCGGTATTTCCGAATGGATATGACTTAGGGACCTTCAAGAAAAGAGCCTATATTTTCCTCAAAGGCCGGCAACGCACCGATGATTCCTCTGGTATTGTGGGTGTCCATGGGCGGTGTTGACCACTTAACATCAGGTGGCTCACCAGCTCGTTTGCCTCCTTTCCCATAAAAAAAAAAAAAAAAAGGTAATAGGGGGTATAAATCCCACGTAATAGGGGGCGAGCCTATTGCCATTTTCCGAGCACATTTCCAGATTTGGCCGATCCGGGAATCGAATCCGGGGTCACTAGATTGCACGTTAATAACTTGTGCCACGAGACCACAGGGCAGTCGGTTATAATAATAATTATAATCAATCCAACGATTGTATTATAGAGATTTATAATTAATGTATTATTGATGTGTATCGTCAAAGACGGCTTTATAAAATAGCTATCGTTCTAGTAACCTTTAGTGGAAGGGGAGTGGGGGGGGGGGGGGCATAAATTTACAGCCCTTAGCTTGCTTAATGTTTTTTTTTGTGGCTAATGATGATAAACACATCGATGGAGTCCTCAACTGATTTTTCTAAATATTCCAGAATCACATCGGACTATTTCTATAATAATAAATAACTATTTACCATTTTTGCGAAGGTCACGAAATAGAGCAATAGGGTACTAATGTTACGTCAATTGAACAGAATAGCTGACCTCCCCTCACATAATTACGAACGTTCTGGCTTCCGAATAAATATCCCTTGTGATTTGGACTCCTGCATTCGCAATATTTAATATCGGGCAAAAAATGGGATAATCCAGATCAATGTGAACGACCATTATTCGTCAGAAATTTTATAGGGTTTGAAGTATTGATACAGCGAACCATAATGGATTATGGTGAATAATTTAATGGACTAATGTACTTTTGTCCCTGTGGTAATGGACGTGTATATTACGTAAGGTATTTTGATATAATATTTATACAGGTTAAGGATATCAGACTGTATTCAATTTTGCCGGACTAGCGACATTAAAGCCCTCAGAGGCTTAACTACCTCAATCACAAGGGAGTCTCATTTATCATGGAAAATGTATGTAGCCTGAATTGTTTTTACTGTTAGGCCCTTCGCACATGGCGTCGTATCGTAAGCGTATCGTAGAACGCGCGTAGTACGAGAGCAATACGAGCAGGAACATGTTCAAACAAGTCCGCACACGAGGCGGTGTTGCAGCGTATCGTATGAGGTGTTCATTGTCATTACGATAGTCGTAGCGTACTGGCGTAAAAAAGGAAGCGTAAAAAATATATTTTATAATGAATACTACAAAAGTTATAGAATTTGTGAGCCTAATCGAAACATTTCCTTGCCTGTATAATCATTCATTAAGTGATTACTCTAGGAAAGATGTAACGGAGAAAGCTTGGGCAGAAATATCGTCAAAATTAACTGGACAGGTATGTTTGGATGGATCCAATGAGCACGTCGCTTTCTACTTCTAACGAAATCAAATAACAAGAAATCCTCTTCGTCTGAAGAGAAGGTAAGGTCATCAACAAATTCCCCAAACACATCTGGTACCCTTGACGCCATGATTTCAACACGATATTACAAAACGATACGTCTACGCGACGATTCGTTTGTAGACCACTCCGCGTCTCGTGCGCGTAGCGTAATTACGATACGCGCACGAGACAACTACGCCTACGACCCATGTGCGAAAAGCCTTAAGGTTGAAAAATCCGTATCAGAACATAGAAGTTTAACCAAATTGACATTTTCCTTTAATTTTATTATATCTTGGGCTTCACCGATAGCAGTTGTGCTGAAATATTAAAATTTTGTTGAATCACTTTTCGATGCATGACTGATCAATGATTTTAACCTATATTCCTCGAACGCTTATACGGGGTGTATTCAGACCGTGATCGAAAATTAAGGCAGGCAATAGCTACGGTGATGACAAACCCATTGGCGTTAAAAAAATCTGACAAGAAATACAAATTTTGACATTTTTTTGACGGGTTTTTTTTAATGTCACGATGTTTGTAATCACCGCAGCTATTTATCTGCCATAGTTTCCGGTCACGGTCTGAATACACCCTGTATTTGTGCACACTGGAAATGAATAGCATCATTTTAAAATCCGAAGTCGGAGGGAAAATAACTTTCAAAAGATTTGGAGCTACATAGGCTCGGCACGTCCGAATATTTCCACCTGAAAGGTATTCAGTGCATTTGATTCGATTATTATTTCGCGCCACGTCCGCAGCCCGCCGCGTTCCTATATTGATTTTGGGCCCTACGGGTCAATTAACCGTCTTTGTCTTTGAACAATTTGTGGTATTTACACAACCGATACTGCGGCTTACACTAATGATGACGTTTTGTGTGATTAAGTTATTTGTATTTGATAATCAGGCCTGTTACGTTCTAACCTTATTACGTAATAAGCAACAGTGGAGTTTGAGTTTGTGATTTAGTTTATTGATTTGTAGGGCAACATCACAGGCAGTATCAACTATGATATTAATGGACGGATCAATGGCCAGACCGGCAGACTACCACAGCCTCACAAAAAATATTTAGAATAAGTGAGATAATGCGATTGTGAAACGTATTGCTATAAAAAAAACCCATCTACAATGTAGGTTAAGCTTACAAGTACTTTATCTTTACAAAAATACGTCCAATTATCGAATATTAAGAACAGGGGTAATCCTTATTATTTTATTTTTAAATAAATTTCTTGGGTATTTAAAAAGATAGCTTATTGTTGTAACACATTTTTGCTCGTTTATTTTATTTCATCGTCGACTGATTTTAAAATAAAACCATAGATTTATTTCTTAATAGTATTTTTTTATTTGGGCATCTGTATTCTCTGGAGTATTTAATTTACTTTCTGAGGAGCCACTAAAGTTGCTGAAGACGGGTAGTTAAGTTTTTGTGCAACTTGAAGAGCTGTTCAACTGTTTTAATTACAGACAATTTTGTGGAGTTTGCTACAATGAAATTTTACCTTATGTAGTACGAGAGGTACTAGATAAGTTACCGACTTGGAGATCAAAGTATTTTTATTTAATTGTTTTTATTACATCAAACATTTTTTTGTCGCTTTTTTCTGCAAATGACTTATTTTTCTTCTTCCTACATCATTTTAATATTATTGAAAAAAAATTACTAACATTTTATTATTAAAATTAGTCAATAAATAAATAAACTCGCCTACAATACTACAAAACATGTTGCAGCAGGCGCTGTGTTTGTTGCGAGTCTGATTTACGTTTTCAGCCTACGTTTGTTTGTTTTGATGAATGACTGAACCCGCTCTGTCTGTCACAGAACAACTGTAACTGGTTTTATAGAAATATTTAAATCGTTTATTCTACGAGCAAAGTGGTCAATGTAAATAACGCTACAAACCCTTTTGTGTTGTAATATGTTTTATAAAGCGATATGCTTTCAAAGACTTGACGTCGGACTGATGTTGATGAGTTTGAGCATTAATTTTAGCGAATGGCGATGATCCTGCTCAAGTATGAGAATTGATATCAAACAATAAAGGGCAAAAGTAAAAAAGTTGTACAACTACTATTAAGATTAACCAAACGTATTTTTAGATGTCGTCGGGCACTCAATATAATATGTTAATTTCTAACTAATTCCATTCCGTAATTTTAAAATGTAGTATACAGCGCCCCACGCTTTTGCTAAAACTGTTAATTTCGATTTACTATGAAAGCGTGTTTTTTTATTTTTTAAACTTCAAATTTAAAACGAATCGTCTTATTTATGAGGCTTAAAAAGAGTGTTCACCACACGGTAGGCAGCGGCTGGGTTGTGCCCCTGGCATTACTTTAGTCCATGGGCGGCGGTAACCGCTTACCATCAGGCGGGCCGCTTGCTCGTCTGCCTACTGAGGCAAAAAAAAAAAAAAAAAAAAACTCAATAGAATGTGTTAGTAAAGTGAGCACAAACACAATACCCTACATCTGTGAATGTGATACAGAACAGTAAATGTGTGTAGCGCATTCGTGCCCGATTTCAAGATTTACTCTGCCAAATTTGCTTGTTCAATATAGTGCCTACATTGCACTTTCAGTGAGGGAACATGTATTTCCAAGTACAATGTTGCGTACTTGTTGGAACCGCCCGATTGTGAATACAGCTAATTTCCATTTGAGCGTCAATCAAATCTATTGAGGGATGAATTTATTATAAGGATCCTTTTCTTAATTAACGATTAATTAATTATTCTAGGAGCGGCACGTCTATATAGAATAGCTTAATCAGGCTTGTATTGAGCACGTCCGATAAAAATTCTCGGTTTATTCCCGGGGCGTAGTGACAGACTGGAATTAGAAGGGAATTAATTGAATCGAGATATTGTTTCTGTTAACCAATTTCATTTCAAGATTGAGGAATTGTTTTTTTTTAAGAATTTTATGAAACAAAAACGTTTGTGTTTTTCGCCATCATGTATATCGCTTTGCATACTCGCATACTCACACGTTGAATATTCCATAATGTTTGGTTGTCTGAAAGAGATCGTTTTAGGCGATAAGACCGCCTATTGTCCACTGTATTTTAGGTTTTTTTGTATGGGTTTCTCTTTTCTTCAATGGGTTTCTGTTAGCATCGTTGGTCCTGCGATATATACAGAGAGCGATGATGTGTTAGATTTCCGGGTAGAGACACCACTATATAATAAAATGTAAGTCCCTTCCTCAATCTTTGTGGGTGTACATCGACTACAGTAATGATTTTCGATTAGATTATTTGCTTGCTCATTCGTCAAGAATATTTCAAAGGATGCAAATCTCTCATGAAATGCTGTTAGGTTGGAAATTGAATGAAAAATGAATTGCGTATTGTGCTAAGTTCCGTTTTTCTATTGAGTTTATACAATTTTAACAGATTCCCCGCATACATCGAAGAATGGCAGCCTTCAGCAATGTGACTTGCAGTTAACACAATAAAGGATAGCAGTGTGTCTTTCAGGCTGAACTTATGAAGCGATGTACATAGTTGAAAAAGATCCCACAATTGGAATATTGGCTGAAGCACGCATTCTGTAGCAAAGAGCAATCGCTACTTCAGAAACCATCGCACAAAGAAAAGTTTTTAGGTTAATTACTTTCCCTGATGACTCGCGAAACAACCGATTTTTATTGTTCACTGAAATAAATGATTTTTCTTGCCTATTGTCGGTAATTCCTGAGAGTATACTTAATTCCAAGTTGGAATTGGCTTCGGAATTCCCTTCTTTCAAAAAATCTTACTTGTTTTTGTACTATTATTGCATAAACATACTATTTTAATTAGCTGTCTCGTGGAATCGCGAGGTACCGGGTTTCGATTCCCGGGTATAGTTAATCGTTATTGGGTTTTCCCATTAGGAAATTCTCAGTTGCAGCACGAAGTCTGGAATTTTGTTCGAAAAACGACAATAGGTTTACCCTCTATTACGTGGGACGAAAACACAATTGGTGAAATGTCGACGCAGAAATGCACCTCTGTCTACCCATTCGGTGAATATAGGCGTAAGTATGCATATTATGTATCTACGCTGATGATGATTTTTGTGTATTTTAATTTGCTGTTCGTGTGCCTGTGTGCATTATTTTTGTCAACAATATACAGGTTGTATAGTTAAGTCCCTTATATGCCACCACTCCATTCATTACGTAATTAATTAAACACAATAATATCATCTTGTCTTAATAATAAAATAACTGCTTACCTCCTACCTGTTATATTAAATTAGAGTTGGCCTATGTGAGCAAAATAAATAGGCTCTATAAACAGGCAAAAAAACTGTAATCGAAGTGGATTCTTGCTTCCAAAAGAATAAACTCAATCTTCTAATTAGAGAATAGTCTTAAATATAATCTTATTAATAGTCTTGAATAGAAAAATATGATAGGTATCATCATCATCAGCCCTTATACCTACGTCCCACTTGTGTATGATATAAATTAATTTTAGCATAATCGTGCATAGTAATAAAGTACCTTATTTTCCTCATTCAAAAACACATGTTACAAAAATAATTACTAAGACAGCGTTCCCTTTTTCGAGCTGAAAAAGAAAAGGTGGAAGGAACCGAGGGAGTCGCGCCTTGAAGCTATTTCAAGAGACGTCGACCCTAATTAAATTTCAGTAATACGTTTGCATGAGAAATTTCATTTACTTTAGGAATTTGTTTGTCGACTGCGTTCTAAAAATGAAGAAAACGCGCATCCTATGGGCTTGCTCCTACTTACTGCTGAAATAATAATATACTTCCATTTTATATTATGTAATGCTTGCATTCGAGACGAGTAAAAGTTGTAGGCAGCGTTCAGCTGTATAAAATAACTTAATTAAGTGCACCCGGCATGTCATGTTAATATTTTATTTTATTAAAATTTTATGGTTGAAGATCTTGCGCATTCGTTAATTGTGCTGTGGAACGAATTTTCAATGGTTATTTTTGGGAACATCAATCAATAAAAAATGATATTAAATATACATTTGACTTAATATTTTAAGTCTTTAGTTTAAAAAAATATAGGTGGTCGTATAACCCGTGACTTTCTGTTCGCTTAACTTTCCAATAGGAAACAATTTAGTCATCCGACCTGACGAGTGATAATAGGGAGACATTTCGGCTCCTAAAATAAACTGCGTTGATCTATTGGTTCTAATACATTCCTTTTGACTATTTTTATTTAATATAAATACAAAAAGAGAAAATGACTGTCATAATTTTCTGAGCAATATGTTTGGTAAATGTGTTTCATATTGTTTTGAGTCCCTCTCCGCCCGGGCAAAATTTTATATAAAACAATCGACTGTTATTTCGGAATTTTCCATCTATACCACCCACCCATACCAAAGTATGTTAATCCATCAAGTAGTTTTTGCGTTTATTCGTAATATAAATATTAAAAAATAGGTAATAATATTAGGTCTTCCGGTTAGTTTTGAGGGAACGTGTCAAGTAGCTGGCGCGTCACGTCGGTGCAAATTACTTAGATATTCGATGTTGCACGTTTTAGCTTGCACTTTAATTATTCGAAGTAACTCATTTATAGTAAACCTATGCAAGTTTTTTTGTATGATTAAGTATGGAATGCGATAAATATCACTCTTGTCATTTACTACTGTTTTTTACTGCATTACAATGCTCGCCCACACGTCCCAAAACTGTAAGAGATACATTTTCAGATCTTCAGAGGGAAGTGTTTCCTGCATGCCGCAAATTCACCAGATTGTGCTCCTTCTGATTACCATCTATTTCGATCTATGCAATACATACTTGCAGATCAGCACTTATAAAAAAATCAAATTAAAATGCTTATGACACGTCTTTTAGAATAGGCTTGGGATTCTTGGATGCAGTTATGGGTGTTTTTTGATAACAAACATTACATGTATTTTTTGATCCGTCAATAACCTTCAAGTTAAGTTAGTCGCTTTTTAAAATACAAAAAAACAATCCTTCTTTTCTGAGCTGAAACCCGTCAAAAGCGACGACTATTAAAGGGATGCATTTTAAAATGAAACTTTAAAAGGCCAAAGACTTTTTCGTGGTCTTGTTAGCCCCCTGACGCGTTTTTGTTTAGGAAATGCTTGGAACAGTGGTTCATAATCTAATTACTGTAGAGTGCTTCCTTAAGTAAATAAACTCTTTTGTTATGCGAAATAAAGCCTTGCGCGGTCGGGATTTGCCTGTTTGCATTTTACTCCTGTTTTGATTGTTTTAAAAAACGCTTTTCGTTTTGTTTAGTGCACGGCAAAACGGGAATTTGGTGGGTCGCGTTTTATGTTTGTTTTGAGCGTTGTCGAAACGATTTTAATTAAGGTATTTGTAAATAGACGGCACCGAAAGGGTCTAAATGTATGTTTGTTGGCTGAATGAGTTATTTTAGCTTTGTTTGATGTTTAAAGTGAGTGCCACTGACAACCTTAGCTCTACGCAGTTTTTAATTTTAAAATATTATAACTCAAAGATTCACCGTAAAAGATTAGTTGAATATAATCGTAGTAGTTCAATTATTTCGGGTAAATGTTATCTCAGACTGATTTCCGGGATAAGTGTTTAAAAACAAAACAATCTCAAATGGACGTATGTATATAAACAGTGGTTGTGACAATCAGTGCTGGTGCAGTGACTTTAAAAACATGAAATAAACAATAACTGTAAGTGTAGTGTGATAACAACTTTAAAGACACATGTAAATAAGCGAACAGTGATTAAATAATAAACGTTTGACTATTGTGACAATTTATCAGTGTGAGGGTAACCGCATAATAAAACCGTCCATTCAAATAGGAACCGATGTTATTTCGAACACAACAGACATTAAATTAGACCTATAATTTCGACGCCCACCTATAACTTGAATTGGCCCGACGGTGAATGGTTACGACTAGGAAGCCACGAGCTGTGTGTTCAAAACCTACGCTAAGATTTTTGAAAAAGTTAATATTGTAATTTTATTTATATCAACGAGTTACAGTTTGCGTAATAATGGCATCCAACTCTGTATTATCTTGTGCTGGATGTTTTAACACAATCAAATTCAAAGAAATTTTAAAATGTAAAATTTGTGTTAAGCATTATGATCTAATGTGCGCAAATGTGAATAATAAACACTTTAACTCAATGAGTCAAGAGCAAAAAAAGTCCTGGATATGTCATAGTTGCCGTAGCAAGCAGCCTAAAGGTGACAATAGTGACACCCCAATTCGTACGAATCAGCAAATTAATCTAAATTCTTCTCAAGAGGACAGCAATAGCTTTATAACTCATCGTAAAAAGACAATTATAGATTTCGAAGGCGAACAACAGTCTCTCTCGTCACCTCCCTCGCCACTTCACCCTTCGCTATTGTCAGCAATTAGACAAGAAATAAATTCAGCTGTCAAAGAAGCCATACACGACCATGTGAAATTGACTTTGGCAAAAGAATTCGAGTCAATAAAAAACGAAATAGCGTTATTCAAAGATCTGGCAACTAGTTTCGAATATTTAAGTGCTGACTATGACAGTTTAAAATCAGACCTGGTTACATCCAAAGAAAAAATACTACAACTAACGAAGGACAAGGATGCACTTTCGAATACAGTTAATGACCTTTCAACCAGATTGAATTTATTGGAGCAATATTCTCGTGAAGGTAATGTGGAAATTAATGGAGTTCCAGAAAGTAAATCCGAAAATCTTATATCTGTCGTCAAACAATTGGGTACCGTCATTTCCTTTCCACTACAGGATTCCGACATAATAAACTGCACGAGAGTTCGCAAATTAGATGAATCTAACAAAAGGCCACGCTCAATCGTAGCTAAATTCCCTAACGCACGAATAAGGGACGGTGTCTTAGCAGCAGTGTCGAAGTTTAATAAAAGTAACAACTTTGATAAATTAAACTCTGCACATCTAGGATATGGAACAAATAAGTCGGCTGTCTATGTTTCTGAACACCTATCACCGTACTACAAAGCTCTTCATGCAGAGACAAGGAAAGTCGCACGGGAAAAAGGAATACGATATGTATGGGTACGTAATGCTCGTATATTCATTCGTTTAAATGATCAAACTACGGCAAAACAAATTAAGTCATACGAATGTTTAAAAAAGCTATAGATTTTGTAATTAATTTATAAACATAGGCCGTAAGAGATTTTATAAAATTCAATATTTATTACCAAAACTTTCGTGGAATGCGAACAAAACTGCCCGATATTTCTTTGACATCCTTAAATAACAATTATGATATTATCGTAGCTACAGAAACCTGGTTAGATGATTCCATTGCGGATAGTGAGATTTTAGACAACAGATATTCGATTTATCGCCGAGATAGACAGTCAACATCTGCAGCTGGCAAAAGAGGTGGCGGCGTCCTTGTTGCCGTCGCTAAGCACATACAGTCTAGGAGATTATACCACCTGGAGAGCTCGAGCGAAGACTTATGGATATCAGTAAAGATTGTAGTTAATAACACGATTAAGGACATTCTTTTAGGTGCTGTATACTTGCCACCTCCAATTACACTGGTATCCTTAAACTCATTTTTAGATATTGTAAACATAAACTTGAATACAAATCCCGCGGATTTACTTTTATTCGGTGATTTTAATTTAAATTTTATTCACTGGATGTCTGACAGCGCTAATAATCTAAAACCATCTGTTAATTGTAATAATCCCCTTGGACAAAGCTTTGTCGACTTCCTATCTCTTAACAACTTAGCCCAGTTTAATCACGTTAAGAATGTAAATCAAAGAATATTGGACCTAGTGTTAAGTAACGTTGACTGTATTAATGTGGACGAAGCTCCATTTCCCCTAAGCAAACTCGACGTTCACCATCCAGCTCTTGAAATTAATGTAAGCCTTTTAACTAAATCTGTACTTAAAACTAAACCCTTTGCTAGATATAACTTTAGAAAGGGTGATTATCAAAGAATTAAAACTCAACTTAGTCATGTAGATTGGGAATTGGAGCTAAGCAGTGAGGATGTGAATGTCATGACTCAAAAATTCTATAATTTATTGCACACTCTTATAGAATTATATATACCTAAAGTAAAGCCACGTTCTAATAAGCACCCGATATGGTTTTCAAAATCTTTAATAAAACTAATTAACGAGAAGGAAAGAATAAGGTCTAGGCATAAGCGATACAAAAATCCCAGGGATCTTATCGAGCTACATTTGGCTAATAAACGTGTCAGCTTATTAACAAAAAAATGTTACAAGGATTACATTATTAATACGGAGCAGTCGGTACAAAGCAACCCAAAAAGATTTTGGTCATTTGTAAAATCCAAAAAAGGGAGTTCTGATATACCAGGAGAAATGAGACTTGGGAACTCATGCACTACGTCAGGTGAGGACATATGTAATCTCTTTGTGAAGCAGTTCTCCTCGGTGTTTTCTACTCAACATGACGGTCGTCTATGTAGCAAAAATGATTGTGCCGATGGAGAATATCCCCAAGAATCTTTATGCAATATTAGCATTACGGAGCGTATGATATCTAGGACAATCTCAAAGCTGGATAGTAGCAAGGGAGCAGGGCCGGACGGAATTCCACCTTATTTCATTAAAATGACTCAGAGATACCTCACCTTACCTTTGAAATTAATCTTCCAGAAATCATTACAGAGTTCTGAATTCCCAACAGAGTGGAAGAAAGCGAATGTGACGCCCATTCACAAGAAAGACGATAAGCATATTATTAACAACTATAGACCAGTATCCATCTTAAACATCTTCTCCAAAATCTTCGAATGCATTGTCTATCCATCTGTGGCATCATATTGCAAACAGAAGGTCTCTATTTATCAACATGGCTTTATCAAATCTAGGTCTACAGTTACAAATCTGGTGAGCTATATTGGTGACGTTTCAAAATCAGTTGACTGTCGAAATCAGGTAGATGTCATCTATACTGATTTTAGTAGCGCTTTCGACAAAGTGGATCACTCCATCTTGATCCACAAACTTAGACGTTTTGGGATTCACGGTCCGTTGCTTTTATGGTTTCAGTCCTATCTAAAACATCGGTCCTTACGAGTCACTTTTGGTGGATATCACTCTAAAACTTATATCGCATCTTCTGGAGTGCCACAGGGATCCCACTTGGGTCCGTTACTATTTGTGCTCTTTGTTAATGACATCCCAGATCATCTTGTTTACAGCAAATGTCTGTTATTTGCTGACGATCTAAAGCTTTATAAAACTGTATCTTGCACCCAGGATTCCCAAGATCTTCAGAAAGATTTAGATGCGTTGGGTAATTGGTGTCAACTTAATAATATGACATTAAATGCAAGAAAATGTGTGCACATAAAATTTACAAAGAACAAAAAAATATTTCCCACTATTTATTTCATTGGGTCTGAGCAACTACAAGAAGTAACCAGTGTTCGTGATTTGGGTGTCATTGTGGATAGCAAGTTGAACTTTGTGGAGCACATCGACGGGACTGTATCTAAGGCATGGAAAATGGTGGGATTTATAAAGCGGATGTGCCGGGATTTTACTAGTATTCCAGCACTATTAACTTTGTTTAACGCTTTGGTTCGTAGTGTATTGGAATATGCTACCACTGTATGGAGTCCTCACTTTCAAACTCACATAGCGCGCTTGGAGCGGGTACAGAAAGGCTTTACAAGGTATTTGGCATATAAAGACCCTTGCTGCCCCCATCGTGTCGATTACATGGCGCGTTTGAGCTATTTTAAATTAAATACTTTAGAAGACCGACGCATACTACATGACCTGTCGTTTCTTCATAAATTGATCAATGGTTCTATCGATGCACCGAACTTGCTGGCCTCACTTTGCTTAGCTGTACCAAGAAGGATACCTAGATTCCCCCTGGAATATACCTTCAGAAAAGCTCCATTGAGAACAAAGATCTCAACTCCCTTAAACCGTGCCATAGAAGCTTGCAACAACATAAATGACATTGACATCTTCAGGTCCTCCACTGTAACCTTTAAGTCATTATACTTAAAATCGCTACTACATCGTTACTAGTCGGGTTTTATCTATGATTTTAATTTATGTTTTCATTTTTATGTTTTCATTTTTATTCTTTCATAAGATAGTTTTTAATAATAAATGTAATTAAATGCAAAAATTGTAATTTCCTAGTTGTAATTTCGAATGTGGTTATATTTATTTATAATTTTATTCTTTTTTTTTGTATCGTCGCACTATTTTTTAATTTTGTTTTTTTTTTTTTATATATAATTAATATTATTATAATAGCATATTTATTATTAAATATAATTTCCAATAGTAATATAAATAATTAATGTGTCTGAGCAATAATATCAAGAATGTTGTATTCACCTATAATGATGGTACGCAATGTCCAATGCTATTTATTCAACTGTATTTTAAAGTGTATGTGTAACTGTCGATGGTGTCTCTAAATAAATAAATAAAATAAATAAATAAATAAAATATTCGAAAAATTTCAAATTGTTTCGCCGCTAGTGAGTTGTCTATTCCACATTTTTTTCAAATAAATGATTCCGCAGCATGTCATACAGTGCATGAGCCATAACCCATTTACTACCAAACTAACTCTTTATTGAATTGTAGTTTTTGTCGTATGTGATAATCATCATCAGCCCATATAAGTCCCACTGCTAGGCACGATCCTCCTCTACAACTAAGAAGGTTTATGTCTTAGTTCACCACGCTGGCCTAATATGTGATAAATAAATAAATCAATATTCATATGGATATTCTTAGTCCCATTATACACTTCCTTGAATTTGAGTATCACAGCAATTAAATATTTATGGATCGTAGAAATATGTGTAGACCAAACCCTTGGCCACTCATTTCATGGCTGATTTCTGACCAACGGCGTTGCAGCGCTATTATAAGCAATCAATTATATTGTTTTTTGAATTAATTTAATCCTCATATCGTAGGAAGAGCATTTTAGCTAGTTAACCTAATCAATGTTTCACTAGCCAACTTAAAAAAAAGTTTTCGATTAAATCTATTTGTGCTAGCCGTTAACTAGAGCAAAGCAACTCATCTTTTAATAGTAGTGGTCTGAATTCAAATTGCTAATCAACTATTTATATTACTTTCCTCAAAGAGTCTTCGTTTTTTTTTTAATTTGTGTCGGAGTTAAAACGATAAAAATGGTTTTATTAGACTAATATCAATTTATTTTTAAATTAAATCTCGGAAGGTGGAATACAGCTATGAAGAGGTTCCAAAACGAACTAAGGTAATTAAATTTCAATCCTTCTTTCCATTTTTCCTCCGGTCATAATTTAATATGCGGACAAGAGCGAAATCCATAAAACCTAATGGGAAAATTCCGCAACGCGATGAAGCTTTCGAGATTTATATTAGTACCTAAACGAATGCGGCCGCGCCTGTTTAAGTCTTTATTACATCCTGCAAATATATTGGAATTTTTCAGCGCCCGTTTTTATTAATTTATTTTTGATCCGAAGAAATTTAAGTAAAGGTCCGTCAAAGTGTAAGTTGGTTACCGAACAGTATATTACCATAGTAAATGTACCTACTTATGTGTTATGTTTTTTTTTATAATAGGAGGGTTGTTATGATTGACTGAAAACGTGATATTAATACAGTCTCAGGTTTTGTGTCGTGTTGTGGTACAAGACGCACCTTTGCTGGCGTCCATGCTAGTTACAAAAGTGCCATGATATTTAAAAAAATATATTAAATAAAGCATGGTTATTCATCAGCCCATATAAGCAGTACTGCTGGGTACGGGCCTCCTCTGCTACTGAGAGGCTTTAGGCCTTAATCCACTACGCTCGCCTAGTGCGGGTTGGCGGACTAAAGTATGTACAAAATAAAATTAAAGAAACTTTTAGACAGGTCGGTATAATATAAATCTATACATCTATACAATGTAATATTGAAATAACCGCTTTTTAATAAATGCATATGGATGTATACACGGTACATGTACCAAAACAACGTTTTTTTAAAGTTTTGTCTGTCTGTCTGTTTGTTCCGGCTAATCTCTGAAACGGGTGGACCAATTTTAACGGAACTTTCAATGGCAGATAGCTGATGTAACAAGGAGTAACTAAGGCTAAAAAAAATCGACTGTTATGCGGAACAAAGTTCGCCGGGTCAGCTAGTTATTTTATAATGAAGATTCTAGTGAAGCCGGTTTTTTTGCCACGAAGAAATAGAGCATACAGCTTACCTAATTTCATACGTGTAATTATCATACGAAAATGATGATAGTGTTATCAATGTGAAAATAAGTTACTTCTAGAACTATTGACCTATTTTCGTAGACCACTAAAGCTGTTATTACACTGCAGTATAATTTATTTTTTCAAAAACAATGTACGATAATAAAATAATATTAGAACCAATATGTTTAAGTACTTATTACTGCGAAGTGTGTGAATCTTCTACTCACGTCATATTTATTTTCCTTTGTAGCGGTATGTTATGAGATAAAACTGAGCAAAAATACAGAATAATTTATCACAATCTTAGTATTATATTCCTTTTGGGAATACAAACGTAGCTCGCATCTTGGATATTCATGGAATTCTTTAAAATAACACTGAAAAATTATTTCTTCTAGTCATGTTATATTTGAATGCAGCTGGTACCGCACGAGACAATCAGACAAATGGTGTATTGTGTCTGAGGGTACGAGGTTGCTAGATCCGTCGCAATGCAATCACTTCTGCCGCCACTGACCGCGTCTTAGCCGGTAATGAATCGGTGTGTGTGAACTTAGCAGAGCAAAGTCCAGCAGAGCGCATTTTTTTTAGAGTTCTGTTAGCATGCCGAAGAGTTCTATAGTTCCTGATACTTTTTAGGAATAGTTCTGGCGTTTTTACCTGAAAAATCGATACCTGAAAATATCATCTGCTAATTTTCCGTAGCAGATCAAGTTGCTTAGAATTTTATAAAAAAGCGATTTATATTAACACTATGGTCTATTCTATAGTTCCTTATACTTTTTAGGAATAGTTCTAGTCCCAAAACCTAGAAAAATGCCAGTAAATATTAATAATATATTTAGAACAGAACGGAGTATTCTAACAAACATTTGCTGGCGCTAGTGGCGTGTGCCTGCGAGAACAAGAAGGATAGGCAAGCGTTGACAGGGATTATTGAGGGTAGGGACCTGGTTGCGTAGAAGAACGTAAATCTAAAACCAAGAAATAAGATTCTTGCATTTTTTAAGCGACCTGAAATACAAATGTCTTAAAACTCATTATCTTCTTATAGGTCTTGGTGTGTTCTAACTCTTAGACCTAGATTCAAGACCAGAACTCACGCGAAACCCTCAGCAGAGCATAGGTGAAGGTGAAAAAACTGAAATTTCACAAAATATTCGGCGAAAATCTTCAAACAAGACTGAGGACCTAGAACTCCTCGATTTATATTAGGTCTTGATGTGGTCTAAGACCTAGAAAAAGATTCTAGACCAGAACTCACGCGAAACTCCCAGCAGAGCATAGGTGAAGGTGAAAAAACTGAAATTTCACAAAATATTCGGCTAAAATTTTCAAACATGATTGAGGACCTAGAACTCCTTGATTTTTATTAGGTCTTGATGTGGTCTAAGACCTAGAAAAAGATTCTAGACCAGAACTCACTCGAAACTCTCAGCAGAGCATAGGTGAAGGTGAAAAAACTGAAATTTCACAAAATATTCGGCTAAAATCTTCAAACATGACTGAGGACCTAGAACTCCTCGATTTATATTAGATCTTGATGAGGTCTAAGACATAGAAAAATAATCTAGACCAGAACTCACGCGAAACTCTCAGCAGAGCATAGGTGAAGGTGAAAAAACAGAAATTTCACAAAATATTCGGCTAAAATTTTCAAACATGATTGAGGACCTAGAACTCCTCGACTTTTATTAGGTCTTGATGTGGTCTAAGACCTAGAAAAAGATTCTAGACCAGAACTCACGCGAAACTCCCAGCAGAGCATAGGTGAAGGTGAAAAAACTGAAATTTCACAAAATATTCGGCTAAATACTTCAAACATGACTGAAGACCTAGAACTCCTCGATTTATATTAGATCTTGATGAGGTCTAAGACATAGAAAAATAATCTAGGCCAGAACTCACGCGAAACTCTCAGCAGAGCATAGGTGAAGGTGAAAAAACAGAAATTTCACAAAATATTCGGCTAAAATTTTCAAACATGATTGAGGACCTAGAACTCCTCGATTTTTATTAGGTCTTGATGTGGTCTAAGAGCTAGAAAAAGATTCTAGACCAGAACTCACGCGAAACTCCCAGCAGAGCATAGGTGAAGGTGAAAAAAACTGAAATTTCACAAAATATTCGGCGATAATTTTCAAAACTGACTGAGGACCTAGAACTCCTCGATTTATATTAGATCTTGATGAGGTCTAAGACATAGAAAAAGATTCTAGACCAGAACTCACGCGAAACTCCCAGCAGAGCATAGGTGAAGGTGAAAAAAACTGAAATTTCACAAAATATTCGGCGATAATTTTCAAAACTGACTGAGGACCTAGAACTCCTCGATTTTTATTAGGTCTTGATGTGGTCTAAGACCTAGAAAAAGATTCTAGACCAGAACTCACGCGAAACTCTCAGCAGAGCATAGGTGAAGGTGAAAAAACTGAAATTTCACAAAATATTCGGCTAAAATCTTCAAACATGACTGAGGACCTAGAACTCCTCGATTTATATTAGATCTTGATGAGGTCTAAGACATAGAAAAATAATCTAGACCAGAACTCACGCGAAACTCTCAGCAGAGCATAGGTGAAGGTGAAAAAACTGAAATTTCACAAAATATTCGGCGAAAATCTTCAAACATGACTGAGGACCTAGAACTCCTCGATTTATATTAGATCTTGATGATGTCTAAGACATAGAAAAATAATCTAGGCCAGAACTCACGCGAAACTCTCAGCAGAGCATAGGTGAAGGTGAAAAAACAGAAATTTCACAAAATATTCGGCTAAAATTTTCAAACATGATTGAGGACCTAGAACTCCTCGATTTTTATTAGGTCTTGATGTGGTCTAAGACCTAGAAAAAGATTCTAGACCAGAACTCACGCGAAACTCCCAGCAGAGCATAGGTGAAGGTGAAAAAAACTGAAATTTCACAAAATATTCGGCGATAATTTTCAAAACTGACTGAGGACCTAGAACTCCTCGATTTATATTAGATCTTGATGTGGTCTAAGACCTAGAAAAAGATTCTAGACCAGAACTCACGCGAAACTCCCAGCAGAGCATAGGTGAAGGTGAAAAAACTGAAATTTCACAAAATATTCGGCTAAAATTTTCAAACATGATTGAGGACCTAGAACTCCTTGATTTTTATTAGGTCTTGATGTGGTCTAAGACCTAGAAAAAGATTCTAGACCAGAACTCACGCGAAACTCTCAGCAGAGCATAGGTGAAGGTGAAAAAACAGAAATTTCACAAAATATTCGGCTAAAATTTTCAAACATGATTGAGGACCTAGAACTCCTCGATTTTTATTAGGTCTTGATGTGGTCTAAGACCTAGAAAAAGATTCTAGACCAGAACTCACGCGAAACTCCCAGCAGAGCATAGGTGAAGGTGAAAAAACTGAAATTTCACAAAATATTCGGCTAAATACTTCAAACATGACTGAAGACCTAGAACTCCTCGATTTATATTAGATCTTGATGAGGTCTAAGACATAGAAAAATAATCTAGGCCAGAACTCACGCGAAACTCTCAGCAGAGCATAGGTGAAGGTGAAAAAACAGAAATTTCACAAAATATTCGGCTAAAATTTTCAAACATGATTGAGGACCTAGAACTCCTCGATTTTTATTAGGTCTTGATGTGGTCTAAGAGCTAGAAAAAGATTCTAGACCAGAACTCACGCGAAACTCCCAGCAGAGCATAGGTGAAGGTGAAAAAAACTGAAATTTCACAAAATATTCGGCGATAATTTTCAAAACTGACTGAGGACCTAGAACTCCTCGATTTATATTAGATCTTGATGAGGTCTAAGACATAGAAAAAGATTCTAGACCAGAACTCACGCGAAACTCCCAGCAGAGCATAGGTGAAGGTGAAAAAAACTGAAATTTCACAAAATATTCGGCGATAATTTTCAAAACTGACTGAGGACCTAGAACTCCTCGATTTTTATTAGGTCTTGATGTGGTCTAAGACATAGAATAATAATCTAGACCAGAACTCACGCGAAACTCTCAGCAGAGCATAAGTGAAGGTGAAAAAACAGAAATTTCACAAAATATTCGGCTAAAATTTTCAAACATGATTGAGGACCTAGAACTCCTCGATTTTTATTAGGTCTTGATGTGGTCTAAGACCTAGAAAAAGATTATAGACCAGAACTCACGCGAAACTCCCAGCAGAGCATAGGTGAAGGTGAAAAAAACTGAAATTTCACAAAATATTCGGCGATAATTTTCAAAACTGACTGAGGACCTAGAACTCCTCGATTTTTATTAGGTCTTGATGAGGTCTAAGACCTAGAAAAAGATTCTAGACCAGAACTCACGCGAAACTCTCAGCAGAGCATAGGTGAAGGTGAAAAAACTGAAATTTCACAAAATATTCGGCTAAAATTTTCAAACATGACTCAGGACCTAGAACTCCTCGATTTATATTAGATCTTGATGAGGTCTAAGACATAGAAAAATAATCTAGGCCAGAACTCACGCGAAACTCTCAGCAGAGCATAGGTGAAGGTGAAAAAACTGAAATTTCACAAAATATTCGGCTAAAATTTTCAAACATGACTCAGGACCTAGAACTCCTCGATTTTTATTAGGTCTTGATGTGGTCTAAGACCTAGAAAAAGATTCTAGACCAGAACTCACGCGAAACTCTCAGCAGAGCATAGGTGAAGGTGAAAAAACTGAAATTTCACAAAATATTCGGCTAAAATTTTCAAACATGACTCAGGACCTAGAACTCCTCGATTTTTATTAGGTCTTGATGTGGTCTAAGACCTAGAAAAAGATTCTAGACCAGAACTCACGCGAAACTCTCAGCAGAGCATAGGTGAAGGTGAAAAAACTGAAATTTCACAAAATATTCGGCTAAAATTTTCAAACATGACTCAGGACCTAGAACTCCTCGATTTATATTAGGTCTTGATGTGGTCTAAGACCTAGAAAAATAATCTAGACCAGAACTCACGCGAAACTCTCAGCAGAGCATAGGTGAAGGTGAAAAAACAGAAATTTCACAAAATATTCGGCGAAAATCTCAAACATGACTGAGGGCCTAGAACTCCTCGATTTAAATTAGATCTTGATGAGGTCTAAGACATAGAAAAAGATTCTAGACCAGAACTCACGCGAAACTCTCAGCAGAGCATAGGTGAAGGTGAAAAAAACTGAAATTTCACAAAATATTCGGCGAAAATCTTCAAACATGACTGAGGACCTAGAACTCCTCGATTTATATTAGATCTTGATGAGGTCTAAGACATAGAAAAATAATCTAGACCAGAACTCACGCGAAACTCTCAGCAGAGCATAGGTGAAGGTGAAAAAACAGAAATTTCACAAAATATTCGGCTAAAATTTTTTTCAAATTTCAGTTTTTTTCACCTTCACCTATGCTCTGCTGAGAGTTTCGCGTGTGTTCTGGTCTAGATTATTTTTCTAGGTCTTAGACCACATCAAGACCTAATATAAATCGAGGAGTTCTAGGTCCTGAATCATGTTTGAAAATTTTAGCCGAATATTTTGTGAAATTTCAGTTTTTTTCACCTTCACCTATGCTCTGCTGAGAGTTTCGCGTGAGTTCTGGTCTAGAATCTTTTTCTATGTCTTAGACCTCATCAAGATCTAATATAAATCGAGGAGTTCTAGGTCCTCAGTCATGTTTGAAGATTTTCGCCGAATATTTTGTGATTTTTAATTTTTTTCACCTTCACCTATGCTCTGCTGAGAGTTTCGCGTGAGTTCTGGTCTATATTATTTTTCTAGGTCTTAGACCACATCAAGACTTAATATAAATCGAGGAGTTCTAGGTCCTCAGTCAGTTTTGAAAATTATCACCGAATATTTTGTGAAATTTCAGTTTTTTTTACCTTCACCAAGCTCTGCTGGGAGTTTCGCGTGAGTTCTGGTCTAGAATCTTTTTCTAGGTCTTAGACCACATCAAGACCTAATAAAAATCGAGGAGTTCTAGGTCCTCAATCATGTTTGAAAATTTTAGCCGAATATTTTGTGAAATTTCTGTTTTTTCACCTTCACCTATGCTCTGCTGAGAGTTTCGCGTGAGTTCTGGTCTAGAATCTTTTTCTAGGTCTTAGACCACATCAAGACCTAATAAAAATCAAGGAGTTCTAGGTCCTCAATCATGTTTGAAAATTTTAGCCGAATATTTTGTGAAATTTCAGTTTTTTCACCTTCACCTATGCTCTGCTGGGAGTTTCGCGTGAGTTCTGGTCTAGAATCTTTTTCTAGGTCTTAGACCACATCAAGACCTAATATAAATCGAGGAGTTCTAGGTCCTCAGTCAGTTTTGAAAATTATCGCCGAATATTTTGTGAAATTTCAGTTTTTTTCACCTTCACCTATGCTCTGCTGGGAGTTTCGCGTGAGTTCTGGTCTAGAATCTTTTTCTAGGTCTTAGACCACATCAAGACCTAATATAAATCGAGGAGTTCTAGGTCCTGAGTCATTTTTGAAAATTTTAGCCGAATATTTTGTGAAATTTCAGTTTTTTTCACCTTCACCTATGCTCTGCTGAGAGTTTCGCGTGAGTTCTGGTCTAGATTATTTTTCTATGTCTTAGACTCATCAAGATCTAATATAAATCGAGGAGTTCTAGGTCCTCAGTCATGTTTGAAGATTTTCGCCGAATATTTTGTGAAATTTCAGTTTTTTTCACCTTCACCTATGCTCTGCTGAGAGTTTCGCGTGAGTTCTGGTCTAGATTATTTTTCTAGGTCTTAGACCACATCAAGACCTAATATAAATCGAGGAGTTCTAGGTCCTGAATCATGTTTGAAAATTTTAGCCGAATATTTTGTGAAATTTCAGTTTTTTTCACCTTCACCTATGCTCTGCTGAGAGTTTCGCGTGAGTTCTGGTCTAGATTATTTTTCTAGGTCTTAGACCACATCAAGACCTAATATAAATCGAGGAGTTCTAGGTCCTGAATCATGTTTGAAAATTTTAGCCGAATATTTTGTGAAATTTCAGTTTTTTTCACCTTCACCTATGCTCTGCTGAGAGTTTCGCGTGAGTTCTGGTCTAGAATCTTTTTCTATGTCTTAGACCTCATCAAGATCTAATATAAATCGAGGAGTTCTAGGTCCTCAGTCATGTTTGAAGATTTTCGCCGAATATTTTGTGATTTTTAATTTTTTTCACCTTCACCTATGCTCTGCTGAGAGTTTCGCGTGAGTTCTGGTCTATATTATTTTTCTAGGTCTTAGACCACATCAAGACCTAATATAAATCGAGGAGTTCTAGGTCCTCAGTCAGTTTTGAAAATTATCACCGAATATTTTGTGAAATTTCAGTTTTTTTTACCTTCACCAAGCTCTGCTGGGAGTTTCGCGTGAGTTCTGGTCTAGAATCTTTTTCTAGGTCTTAGACCACATCAAGACCTAATATAAATCGAGGAGTTTTAGGTCCTCAGTCAGTTTTGAAAATTATCGCCGAATATTTTGTAAAATTTCAGTTTTTTCACCTTCACCTATGCTCTGCTGGGAGTTTCGCGTGAGTTCTGGTCTATAATCTTTTTCTAGGTCTTAGACCACATCAAGACCTAATAAAAATCGAGGAGTTCTAGGTCCTCAATCATGTTTGAAAATTTTAGCCGAATATTTTGTGAAATTTCTGTTTTTTCACCTTCACCTATGCTCTGCTGAGAGTTTCGCGTGAGTTCTGGTCTAGATTATTTTTCTATGTCTTAGACCTCATCAAGATCTAATATAAATCGAGGAGTTCTAGGTCCTCAGTCATGTTTGAAGATTTTCGCCGAATATTTTGTGAAATTTCAGTTTTTTTCACCTTCACCTATGCTCTGCTGAGAGTTTCGCGTGAGTTCTGGTCTAGATTATTTTTCTAGGTCTTAGACCACATCAAGATTTAATATAAATCGAGGAGTTCTAGGTCCTGAGTCATGTTTGAAAATTTTAGCCGAATATTTTGTGAAATTTCAGTTTTTTTCACCTTCACCTATGCTCTGCTGAGAGTTTCGCGTGAGTTCTGGTCTAGAATCTTTTTCTATGTCTTAGACCTCATCAAGATCTAATATAAATCGAGGAGTTCTAGGTCCTCAGTCATGTTTGAAGATTTTCGCCGAATATTTTGTGATTTTTAATTTTTTTTCACCTTCACCTATGCTCTGCTGGGAGTTTCGCGTGAGTTCTGGTCTATATTATTTTTCTAGGTCTTAGACCACATCAAGACCTAATATAAATCGAGGAGTTCTAGGTCCTCAGTCAGTTTTGAAAATTATCACCGAATATTTTGTGAAATTTCAGTTTTTTTTACCTTCACCTATGCTCTTCTGGGAGTTTCGCGTGAGTTCTGGTCTAGAATCTTTTTCTAGGTCTTAGACCACATCAAGACCTAATATAAATCGAGGAGTTTTAGGTCCTCAGTCAGTTTTGAAAATTATCGCCGAATATTTTGTAAAATTTCAGTTTTTTTCACCTTCACCTATGCTCTGCTGGGAGTTCCGCGTGAGTTCTGGTCTAGATTATTTTTCTATGTCTTAGACCTCATCAAGATCTAATATAAATCGAGGAGTTCTAGGTCCTCAGTCATGTTTGAAGATTTTAGCCGAATATTTTGTGAAATTTCAGTTTTTTCACCTTCACCTATGCTCTGCTGAGAGTTTCGCGTGAGTTCTGGTCTAGAATCTTTTTCTAGGTCTTAGACCACATCAAGATTTAATATAAATCGAGGAGTTCTAGGTCCTGAGTCATGTTTGAAAATTTTAGCCGAATATTTTGTGAAATTTCAGTTTTTTTCACCTTCACCTATGCTCTGCTGAGAGTTTCGCGTGAGTTCTGGTCTAGAATCTTTTTCTATGTCTTAGACCTCATCAAGATCTAATATAAATCGAGGAGTTCTAGGTCCTCAGTCATGTTTGAAGATTTTCGCCGAATATTTTGTGATTTTTAATTTTTTTCACCTTCACCTATGCTCTGCTGAGAGTTTCGCGTGAGTTCTGGTCTAGATTATTTTTCTATGTCTTAGACCTCATCAAGACCTAATATAAATCGAGGAGTTCTAGGTCCTCAGTCAGTTTTGAAAATTATCGCCGAATATTTTGTGAAATTTCAGTTTTTTTCACCTTCACCTATGCTCTGCTGAGAGTTTCGCGGGAGTTCTGGTCTAGAATCTTTTTCTAGGTCTTAGACCACATCAAGACCTAATATAAATCGAGGAGTTCTAGGTCCTGAGTCATTTTTGAAAATTTTAGCCGAATATTTTGTGAAATTTCAGTTTTTTTCACCTTCACCTATGCTCTGCTGAGAGTTTCGCGTGAGTTCTGGTCTAGATTATTTTTCTATGTCTTAGACCTCATCAAGATCT
This sequence comes from Hemaris fuciformis, assembly GCA_907164795.1. NCBI lineage: Eukaryota > Metazoa > Arthropoda > Insecta > Lepidoptera > Sphingidae > Hemaris > Hemaris fuciformis. The sequence continues at coordinate 6,447,010 of OU015446.1, forward strand.
AATATAAATCGAGGAGTTCTAGGTCCTCAGTCATGTTTGAAGATTTTCGCCGAATATTTTGTGAAATTTCAGTTTTTTTCACCTTCACCTATGCTCTGCTGAGAGTTTCGCGTGAGTTCTGGTCTAGATTATTTTTCTAGATCTTAGACCACATCAAGACCTAATATAAATCGAGGAGTTCTAGGTCCTGAATCATGTTTGAAAATTTTAGCCGAATATTTTGTGAAATTTCAGTTTTTTTCACCTTCACCTATGCTCTGCTGAGAGTTTCGCGTGAGTTCTGGTCTAGAATCTTTTTCTATGTCTTAGACCTCATCAAGATCTAATATAAATCGAGGAGTTCTAGGTCCTCAGTCATGTTTGAAGATTTTCGCCGAATATTTTGTGATTTTTAATTTTTTTCACCTTCACCTATGCTCTGCTGAGAGTTTCGCGTGAGTTCTGGTCTATATTATTTTTCTAGGTCTTAGACCACATCAAGACCTAATATAAATCGAGGAGTTCTAGGTCCTCAGTCAGTTTTGAAAATTATCACCGAATATTTTGTGAAATTTCAGTTTTTTTTACCTTCACCAAGCTCTGCTGGGAGTTTCGCGTGAGTTCTGGTCTAGAATCTTTTTCTAGGTCTTAGACCACATCAAGACCTAATATAAATCGAGGAGTTTTAGGTCCTCAGTCAGTTTTGAAAATTATCGCCGAATATTTTGTAAAATTTCAGTTTTTTTCACCTTCACCTATGCTCTGCTGGGAGTTTCGCGTGAGTTCTGGTCTATAATCTTTTTCTAGGTCTTAGACCACATCAAGACCTAATAAAAATCGAGGAGTTCTAGGTCCTCAATCATGTTTGAAAATTTTAGCCGAATATTTTGTGAAATTTCTGTTTTTTCACCTTCACCTATGCTCTGCTGAGAGTTTCGCGTGAGTTCTGGTCTAGATTATTTTTCTATGTCTTAGACCTCATCAAGATCTAATATAAATCGAGGAGTTCTAGGTCCTCAGTCATGTTTGAAGATTTTCGCCGAATATTTTGTGAAATTTCAGTTTTTTTCACCTTCACCTATGCTCTGCTGAGAGTTTCGCGTGAGTTCTGGTCTAGATTATTTTTCTAGGTCTTAGACCACATCAAGATTTAATATAAATCGAGGAGTTCTAGGTCCTGAGTCATGTTTGAAAATTTTAGCCGAATATTTTGTGAAATTTCAGTTTTTTTCACCTTCACCTATGCTCTGCTGAGAGTTTCGCGTGAGTTCTGGTCTAGAATCTTTTTCTATGTCTTAGACCTCATCAAGATCTAATATAAATCGAGGAGTTCTAGGTCCTCAGTCATGTTTGAAGATTTTCGCCGAATATTTTGTGATTTTTAATTTTTTTCACCTTCACCTATGCTCTGCTGGGAGTTTCGCGTGAGTTCTGGTCTATATTATTTTTCTAGGTCTTAGACCACATCAAGACCTAATATAAATCGAGGAGTTCTAGGTCCTCAGTCAGTTTTGAAAATTATCACCGAATATTTTGTGAAATTTCAGTTTTTTTTACCTTCACCTATGCTCTGCTGGGAGTTTCGCGTGAGTTCTGGTCTAGAATCTTTTTCTATGTCTTAGACCACATCAAGACCTAATATAAATCGAGGAGTTTTAGGTCCTCAGTCAGTTTTGAAAATTATCGCCGAATATTTTGTAAAATTTCAGTTTTTTTCACCTTCACCTATGCTCTGCTGGGAGTTTCGCGTGAGTTCTGGTCTAGAATCTTTTTCTAGGTCTTAGACCACATCAAGACCTAATAAAAGTCGAGGAGTTCAAGGTCCTCAATCATGTTTGAAAATTTTAGCCGAATATTTTGTGAAATTTCTGTTTTTTCACCTTCACCTATGCTCTGCTGAGAGTTCCGCGTGAGTTCTGGTCTAGATTATTTTTCTATGTCTTAGACCTCATCAAGATCTAATATAAATCGAGGAGTTCTAGGTCCTCAGTCATGTTTGAAGATTTTAGCCGAATATTTTGTGAAATTTCAGTTTTTTCACCTTCACCTATGCTCTGCTGAGAGTTTCGCGTGAGTTCTGGTCTAGAATCTTTTTCTAGGTCTTAGACCACATCAAGACCTAATAAAAATCAAGGAGTTCTAGGTCCTCAATCATGTTTGAAAATTTTAGCCGAATATTTTGTGAAATTTCAGTTTTTTCACCTTCACCTATGCTCTGCTGGGAGTTTCGCGTGAGTTCTGGTCTAGAATCTTTTTCTAGGTCTTAGACCACATCAAGACCTAATATAAATCGAGGAGTTCTAGGTCCTCAGTCAGTTTTGAAAATTATCGCCGAATATTTTGTGAAATTTCAGTTTTTTTCACCTTCACCTATGCTCTGCTGGGAGTTTCGCGTGAGTTCTGGTCTAGAATATTTTTCTAGGTCTTAGACCACATCAAGACCTAATAAAAATCGAGGAGTTCTAGGTCCTCAATCATGTTTGAAAATTTTAGCCGAATATTTTGTGAAATTTCTGTTTTTTCACCTTCACCTATGCTCTGCTGAGAGTTTCGCGTGAGTTCTGGCCTAGATTATTTTTCTATGTCTTAGACCTCATCAAGATCTAATATAAATCGAGGAGTTCTAGGTCCTCAGTCATGTTTGAAGATTTTCGCCGAATATTTTGTGAAATTTCAGTTTTTTCACCTTCACCTATGCTCTGCTGAGAGTTTCGCGTGAGTTCTGGTCTAGATTATTTTTCTATGTCTTAGACCTCATCAAGATCTAATATAAATCGAGGAGTTCTAGGTCCTCAGTCATGTTTGAAGATTTTAGCCGAATATTTTGTGAAATTTCAGTTTTTTCACCTTCACCTATGCTCTGCTGAGAGTTTCGCGTGAGTTCTGGTCTAGAATCTTTTTCTAGGTCTTAGACCACATCAAGACCTAATAAAAATCGAGGAGTTCTAGGTCCTCAGTCAGTTTTGAAAATTATCGCCGAATATTTTGTGAAATTTCAGTTTTTTTCACCTTCACCTATGCTCTGCTGGGAGTTTCGCGTGAGTTCTGGTCTAGAATCTTTTTCTATGTCTTAGACCTCATCAAGATCTAATATAAATCGAGGAGTTCTAGGTCCTCAGTCAGTTTTGAAAATTATCGCCGAATATTTTGTGAAATTTCAGTTTTTTTCACCTTCACCTATGCTCTGCTGGGAGTTTCGCGTGAGTTCTGGTCTAGAATCTTTTTCTAGCTCTTAGACCACATCAAGACCTAATAAAAATCGAGGAGTTCTAGGTCCTCAATCATGTTTGAAAATTTAAGCTGAATATTTTGTGAAATTTCTGTTTTTTCACCTTCACCTATGCTCTGCTGAGAGTTTCGCGTGAGTTCTGGCCTAGATTATTTTTCTATGTCTTAGACCTCATCAAGATCTAATATAAATCGAGGAGTTCTAGGTCTTCAGTCATGTTTGAAGTATTTAGCCGAATATTTTGTGATATTTCAGTTTTTTCACCTTCACCTATGCTCTGCTGGGAGTTTCGCGTGAGTTCTGGTCTAGAATCTTTTTCTAGGTCTTAGACCACATCAAGACCTAATAAAAGTCGAGGAGTTCTAGGTCCTCAATCATGTTTGAAAATTTTAGCCGAATATTTTGTGAAATTTCTGTTTTTTCACCTTCACCTATGCTCTGCTGAGAGTTTCGCGTGAGTTCTGGTCTAGATTATTTTTCTATGTCTTAGACCTCATCAAGATCTAATAAAAATCAAGGAGTCCTAGGTCCTCAATCATGTTTGAAAATTTTAGCCGAATATTTTGTGAAATTTCAGTTTTTTCACCTTCACCTATGCTCTGCTGGGAGTTTCGCGTGAGTTCTGGTCTAGAATCTTTTTCTAGGTCTTAGACCACATCAAGACCTAATATAAATCGAGGAGTTCTAGGTCCTCAGTCTTGTTTGAAGATTTTCGCCGAATATTTTGTGAAATTTCAGTTTTTTCACCTTCACCTATGCTCTGCTGAGGGTTTCGCGTGAGTTCTGGTCTTGAATCTAGGTCTAAGAGTTAGAACACACCAAGACCTATAAGAATATAATGAGTTTTAAGACATTTGTATTTCAGGTCGCTTAAAAAATGCAAGAATCTTATTTCTTGGTTTTAGATTTTAATATATTTACTGGCATTTTTCTAGGTTTTGGGACTAGAACTATTCCTAAAAAGTATAAGGAACTATAGAATAGACCATAGTGTTAATATAAATCGCTTTTTTATAAAATTCTAAGCAACTTGATCTGCTACGGAAAATTAGCAGAGGATATTTTCAGGTATCGATTTTTCAGGTAAAAACGCCAGAACTATTCCTAAAAAGTATCAGGAACTATAGAACTCTTCGGCATGCTAACAGAACTCTAAAAAAAATGCGCTCTGCTGGACTTTGCTCTGCTAAGTTCACTGGCATAATGAATCGGAAGTCGGAACCGGTCAGGGTTTCATTAATATAAATTTACTAATGCTTAGAAGATATTTCATTTATTATAATTCCATAATAAATTTAAGTTTATATGGTGGCTTGCTTATTTACTAAGTAAGGTTGTTTTAATTGCTAATAAGAATAATCGAAAAGCCAAGTTAAATAATTTATTGTGCTTTAAAAGACTTAAAATGTGTTATCATATTGACAATGCTAAGTGACCACACGGCTCCTGATTAATAGTATTGGGTAAATAATTATGTATCAAGTGGCGAGAGCCGTTGATGCAATCGATCTCTCTCGACTATCGATACAATCATGCCGGCTTGCTTAACGTACTTTCGATCATCAATTAAATCAATCGATATATCGGATATAATATCCAAGTGTTGTTATTTCTCTGCAAAAAGAAACATAGTATGAGGCAAAGAAAAAGAATGATAAATTCTAAAACAAGTCTTACCAATGATGAATGATCATAAGTGAAGACATGCATGTAAAACTCCATAATTAATGTTCAATCCCCAACTAAATATTAATTTAAGATCTGTGTGCACGTATAAAGATGTAACAAAATTTGGGGGTTGTACGTCTTATTTAACTTCCGTTCTTTTTCCTGTTTCTCGTATAATATTTAACGATCTCGTGTCATAACCCGTTGAACACGAACCACGTGTTCACATTATGAAAAGATTTTCGCAGCGTTTTGTTTTATAGCGAGGATGAATTTTGCGTAGACTGGAATTTTGCAATTGAATGAGCAACGCCTTGTTCATTTCGTTTTTCTAAATACAAATATTATTTTTGTTAAAAATTGATCGAATTGTTTTTAACATTAAAATATGGATTGTTGTGCCAATAATATTTATTACAAATCTTTCTAAATGAACATATTGTGTTTACCAGCTTGGTCCTACCGCTAGTAGTCTATAAAATATTTAGTTAGTAATAAAATAGTGTAGTGTGTTGTAGAATCTTTAAAAAAAGTATATTTGGTCGAGCTGGTGATAATGCGTTCGACATTGGGACAAGTTGACTTCAAGATCAATTTTAACAACATTTAAACCAACCTATTATAATCAGTTTGCAATTGATGTTCTTCGACCTTTTCCAGACTGCATGCCGTACTCGCTTGTTGATCGGAATTAAACTAAAAAAACATAATTTAATTTAATTTTTTATCTGTAAGGTCCTATGATAAATAAAATAGTGTGAAATACTTTGAATTTTTTGTAGACAAGAAAGTTTCTGTGACTCTTGGTTCTCATATATCTCTGTATCAAATTAATTAAAATTAACATGGTTTCAGCGTAAAAGCGTAACTAATAAGGTCATCTCTAATATAAAATTGTAAGGACATCAAGAAGCTACTTTATTACTTTCATAATTATGTTCTTCCTTCCAGCCTCTCAAAACACTTTCGTCCACCTGCTACATTACTTAAGAAGATTAATAGATTCCTGAAGTAGGACAATGTGGTAATAATTGGCTAAAGTTCATTATACTTCAAGATGGGATATATTGTGGGTAATAGCCGAAGTTACCGGTTCCAGTTCAAAGCACGTTGCCGTTTGATAGGGCCGTAAAATTTAACGTGCCTTTAGACCGAGCTACATCGCCACTTCCCACTGCATTTCATTACCTATATAGGTGACAACATTGTATTCATATTATCTACATATACATACATACATCTTGCACCCTCTTATTATTATTATTATATTGGGAGAGCTACATTTTGCTACTTATTTCTTAAATACCAAATAAGGAGGGTCCACCTATTGGCGTTTTTCGAGGATATTTTAAAACTCCGTCCCGACAGAGAAATTTTCGACTGAAACATTTAAGCTTGTCCAGATCTCACGGTCGCACTCACTCATTTATGCAATGGGACCAACGATATCAATTTTTTCTTTGAATTAGTACGTATGAATAGCTTTCATTAATACTACAACATAAACATCGTGAGGAAATTATTGTGAAGGTATGCAATTGTATTTACTGACACAAATTAACTGGCATACTTTAAAAAAAATATTTTTTTCTTTTTTAAATGGTACATCCTCAATTTCTATGATGATATAAAATAATACTGTAGAGTGGATTATTATTTCAGCGATAAAAAACAATTGCCTATCGCTTCCACTCAAAACATTCCACGTTTTAATTTCCTGAGTAAACACTCGTAAAAATAGCAGGCGATATAGTCAAATCCATGTTACGTGCTCTTCTTTTATTGAAGGCTATTAAAGGTGAGATGCTATTTCCCGTAGATCTGAACCTTCGTAAGTACTACAGTTCACTTGTTGTTACGACTGCGTTGATGCCATATCAAAAGTGCTGTTTAGATTTTAAAAGGCTTTTTTCCGGTAATAAGTGTAACGTAAACTAGTGGGTGAGCTTCGGAGTTAGATGCACTTGAGATTCTTGTTATCGTTCAGCAGATTTAAGTAGTTAATAAAGCTTCTACGGTGAGAGAAAACGTTTTAGAGGAGGTTAAACTAAACATAGATTTATGAGGGGTAGTTGGGACGTGCATTGTAGTTGAAAGCGAAAAGGCTACTTCAACTTCGGGTAAAGCGCAGTATTACATTTTGAAGTTGTATGTATTCTATTATCTCTTCTTTAAGTTTATAACCATGCTTAAGTATTGAAACCATGCTTTCTCACAAAGAGGATGGATTTTTTAAAATGAATGCTTAATTCAAAAGTATATTCTAATTTTATTTTCTCATACCTATTATCACATTTTGTATAAATCATCGTGAATAGAACCTCCATTCATGTCCTCCATATGTCACACTTAAGCAAAAAAGTTTACACTTAAACATAAACATTTTCAGATTAGATATATCTATCCACCGGCATGTCTTTTTTCATTATAATTAGTATGCCCTGTTTAGATTAAATTTTTTAATTTTTTTGTTAAAAAAGGAATAGGTTATCATTAATGTACTCTACAGTTCTACACTGCGATTTACAAGTGTTAATACCTATTTAAGAATTCACAAATGTATATTTTGAGATATGTGTCAAGTATCGACTTCATTCATAATAAGTCTTTAAACCACATTAGAAAGTGAACGAAGAATTTATCAAACGAAGTAGGTAAACAATTTCTCATAAAATAAATTGTGAAGCAGTGTCACGAAATTACTCACAGCATAATTTAGTTATAATTTATAAAACACGAACACAAATTGCAATAAACAAAGAGGGGTCACCTCCGTAGCTGGCCGCCATCTTTCATTTCGCGATATTAGCGCACGTCTTGTTTGATAAGTATAATGGACTCTCCCTTGTATCCGTCGTGTCTGAAATTTTAAGATGCTTTCTATTTTAGAAAGCAATCGTGTTTGACAGGAATAAGTACGAGAATTAAATAAATGAATACTTAAGTTTTTGACAGCCCCGTGGCGCAGTTGGCAAGACACCAGCTTGCGAAACAAAAGGCCGCGGGTTCGATCCCCGCACCGAGACAAATGTTGGTGTGATCCACAAATATTTGTTCCGGGTCTGGGTGTTTGTGAGACCGAAAAGTCTCTCGTAGTTTCTTATACCCACGACACAAGACTCATATCTTAATGTCAGAACTATGTATGTGACTGTTGGGTGTATTTATTTATTGACTATTATTATTAGTTTTATTTTAATCTTTAGAGCAGTCGAAAAGTCTTAGTGTTTACAATTTTATATTATTGGCTCGTCTTGCTTGCAGGCGTGAGTAATAATAATATATTTTAATAAGTGTTTGTATAGGTATGTGTATATGTATTTTATGTTACTAAAATTTTACGATTGAAACACTACGTGAGTTAGTTGAAATCCTAGCAGATAAACAATTATGTCTAGCTCCTCGCAGTAAGATAAATGTTCGAGTGTGCCAAATATTTGTTAGTGGTTATAGTGCAACCCAAATCCCCATTTGTAACTGAAGGGTGATATATTGTTGGTTGGATTGTAAAAGACTGAGTGGAGTGACTTGACTGGATTGTTGGGTCAAACATTTACGAACATTTTATTCTTTTTGACATCCAATTCTGAATAAATAACTTTTATTTAGTTTACAAAGAAACATACATACCAGTGGCTGTACTTCCAAAGAAGCTTAAAAGCCCAGCTTGCCTTACAAAATTCCGAATAATAATCTTTAAGCTTTAAATCTTTATTTAACAAAAGCAATTTGACATATAAATGAGAATATCCTGACTCCACAATAAACAATTATAAACTAGACATTACACAATTAACGTTTAACGCTTTTGGGCTTCTATGGAAGTACCGCCACTGATACATACATACATATGTACTTTATCACGCATGTGTCCGCTTAGGGCTAGGCACAAGTTGTATCCTAACATAAAATACTTAGTTATTAGTTACTTCCAACATAATAATTTGAGGTGAGCTTATATTCATTATGTAACATCTTTTGTTTAATTTACTGAGCCACATACATATGTATACTTTCTCACGCATATATCCCCCAGTGGGTAGTATTCTTACACCGAAAACATAATAGAAGGCGAGCCCATATTATATTTAAATCTGGAGATGTATAACCGCATTTAAACTGAAGCGGAATATTAAAACATTAATATGAATAGGTAGTTTCGCGAAGAGATATGTAAAACATAAACTATTTAATAATTTAGCGCACAGACTATAAAATTATTGTATCGCGTGACATTGCCGTAACGGTTGGTCGTAAAACAGTACCGTCTAGTGTTTGCGTTGGTGTAGTCAAACAGAGGTGGGTTCGGTTTGTGTTGTTCACTTTTATGGAATATTTCTTGTCTGCAATAGGCTTTGTTTTGGTAAAAGTATTGGCCTTATTTAGCGTCACCGTTCTGGCTTGTATTCGGTAGTTGAAGTATTTGACTTGCTAAAGATTTGGTCATAGTTAAATCGTAAAAATAAATAAAATAAAATAAAAATACATTTTTAAACTTAACGTGAATTAAAAATAGAGTGTGTTAAAAAACTTCACAATCCACGCTAATCCAATATCTGCGAAAGTATCTTTGCAATTCTGTCACACTTTTACGAGGCTATGAGGCATTTCCGAGATTGCTGGACCTATTAACAACCAAAATGCGAGCTTGGGTATCGTACCCTCTATGTAAACAGCCAAATTTCTACGTATAAATTAGTTTTATCACAATAATAATAATTTCAAACTTTAATAAACACGACAAGTTACCAAAGAATTTGTCGCGCTCAGTCTATTTAGTTATGTAAATAAATTAAGCGTTAAAGTTGTACAACTTTCCAAACTAGCTTAATAACATTGAATAACCCCAAGATAGCGGTAAATTACTGTGGTTGTTCGAAGGGGGTTTTACAGTCTTTATTTTTTTTAAACTACCCTGACTGACAATCATTGTTCTGTAATAATGTGCAACTTCTGAAATACGAGTTTCTAATTTACCTCAAAGTTAGCTTGATTTGCTATTCATTGTGGCTTATTTTAGATTTGCAGTCGTAAGGCAGTCATGTTGATATCACGGCATGAGCAAACAATACACCCCACACTAAGATACAAGTATTGTGTCGTGGGTATCATAAACTACGAGGGACTTTTCGGCCTTACAAACACCCAGATGCGAAACAAATATCACACAAACATAGTCTCGGTGCGGGGATCGAAACCCCGGCCTATCGTTTCGCGAGCTGGTGTCTGACCTGCAGTAGGTTACCGCAGGCTGTCATAACTATGGTATAAGTTTTAAGTTAATAAAATTGAAATTTACTTTCCAACGGCAATAAGTTGCGCCTGTTATTATTGAAATACAGACAAAGTTAATGACCAAGCAAAGTTGGTTGACCATGAATTCGATCCCAAAAATGTATTTCGTTCCAATAGTGCTTGTTATTATGCGTATGTAACTCGTTTATTATTTATTAATAATAAAGAATTTCTTCGGAATTATTTTAATAACAAACGTAATCACTTTAATAAAATAGAGGTAGGATTCGAATTGACTTAATATTGAAAGTGTAAAAGGCCTGAAAGTAATAGGTTTACGTATATTAAATAAACAGATCGATAAGCAACTCCAATGCTTTGGTAAACGAGGCGCGGTCTTTAGTTTGATCGCGATGTCCGGCTTTACTGTATAATCATGTCTACCGATTGAAAGGAATTACTATGATTGTGTAACTATGATTGTGAAGCAGTGATGGCCTCGAGGTTTAGGCGCACGGTCGAGAATTTCGGCCGTCGCAGGTTCAAACCCCAGGCACACACCTCTGACTTTTCGAAGTTATGTGTGTATTCACAATGAATTATCACTTGCTTTAACGGTGAAGGAAAACATCGTGATAAAACCTGCACCCCTAAAAGTTCTTAAGAATTTCTTAGGTGTGTAGTCCGCCAACCCGCACTAGGCCAGCGTGGTGGACTAAGGCCTAAACCCTCACAGTTGTAGAGGAGGCCCGTGCCCAGCAGTGGGACGTATATGGGCTGATGATGATGATGATGATGTGTAACTATGACTGCCTCGTGGTCTCGCGGCACAAGTAAATGCCGTGTGATCTAGGGACCCTGGATTCGATTCCCGGGTCAAGCAAAGTGTTATTGAGTTTTCCCATTAGGACATTCTCAGTAGCAGCACGGAGACCGGAATTGTGGCAGAAAACGACCAAAGGCTCACCGCCCATTACGAGGGACAAAAGCACAATTAGGTAAATGTGGGTGCAGAAATGCACTTTTTCCTACCTTTTCCGGGAATCCAGGCGTGAGGTTATGTAATTATGATTGGGTTTTTTTATAGTTGCTGTATATTTGCCGCGTAGATTTATTATGAACGAATCTGTTGTAAATATTGCTCATAAAAGGATTTTTAAGTATTCGTGTCTTTTTGCATAATCTAAACGAAGAGTAAAATAGAAACAGCTGAGATAAGTTCATGCTAAATGACCATATGAATATTCGTATCAATTCGAAACGCGATCATACATAATTACATTACAGTACATTAAGTGGTAAGTTCACCTCAATACAGCACTTCAAGCAGTATGTCATGCACATTTAAAAAAATAAAACTGTTGCGTTTCTCTACTACTACGATCTTACCACTTACTAGTTTTTACTTGCTGTGCTTTTTAGTACTGGCACAGCGAAGTGAGAACACCGCACGTTAAGTGGCGTGGGGTTGCCATCTCTCGTCACTCGACAAGCTTATGTGCATTTATCATTCCAATTTGGGGTCTTTAAATTACTTATTTGATTTGCCATTTGTCTGTTAATCATGTTTACGCATTGGCAATTATTATTTTTCGAAAGAAGGGTCTATCAATGACATGTGATTACCTATATTATGACCTATATTAGAATTACGAGTACACTCAAAGGAAAATCATAATATTTTAATAATCCATTATTTGTAGCTAAACACCACAAACATAAGCCGTTAAAGAGACCGTACAAGCATTTAATTTTTCACGTCTAAGCCCGTAAATTCTTATATAGAAGTTATTACAACCATAATTCTATTTCGTACAACAAACGTACGCGTAACATCAAGACGTTTGTGTAAAAGGATTTTGTCAAAACGTGAACAAATAAGGGAAAGAACACAAAAAATATTTTCCTCTCCGCGCACGATATTGTATGTACGTATGTTTCGCCTACGCTTTCACCTTCCTAGCACGCGCCCGAGGTCTTACTCGTATTTTATTTTTTAGTATAAATTACATAACTACATGAAGTTCGCGCTGCGCTGTTTAGCACGCCCTAAAAATTCGATAACGTGCTTTAGAACGAGCGAACGGGGAAAATTTCCCTCTCGCTGTGACGTAAGCTACGAATTGCCTGCGAGTCTGCGTGTCATTGAATATATCCAACAAACTTCAAATTGCTTGCTGAATACTGAAAAGGGCAAGGGTTCAACGCAAACTCTCGTGTTGAGTATGTTGGATTCCATTACACATTCGGCTGGTTTAATTACATGTGAATTTTTAAATACCTTTTCCGGGCAAAAATGTGTCACAATGGTCGCACGGATTACTGGCAGTTTTATACTTTTTTGTTTTTACATATAATGTCGCGTTTTTATAAATCCTTTTCAAGGTTTGATTGATGTCCTTTTTATAATCCTTAACATTTATAAATGTACTGAAGGTGAAGCAAATAAATACGATGTATTAATTATAATTAATTATTGTGTATTAAAGGCACTTAAAGTCCTGTCCTGTCCCTAATGTTGGCTACTAATAGAAATCAAGTTGTCAAAGCTATGGAAAATATTTGGAACTAACTGGTTTTATTAAAATGAAGCCAAATATATATTCTAACAGCATTTGACGAAGTTCCGACCAGTCCATTATAAACTGATGTGCGGACGTTTTTAACAATGCCGGCGAAGAAATCAATATCGTACCAATCAGCCAGATAACTAATAAAACGGAGTGCCATTACATTGATTACTATTCCACGTTCAACTTGTATACTCAAACACAAAGAGGTGCTATCAATTTAAAACTTTTCTATTAAGGTAAAAACAATGGGGAAAACATAACAAAAGTTTTGCTTTTTTTGATTAAAAACGACAAATTCAGATGGAAGCCAACTTGATCTTTATTCAATGAGAGGTACAAGTTGAGATGCGTCCTTACGGTTAGAGTTTTGTAATGAAATTCCTTGTAAATAGCCTGTGAGAGACAAAGCAAACACAACTACTGCGAGAAGTTTATTCGAATGTAATTGCGCGTATGTTTTCTTATTCTCATCTTACATAAGTAGTTATGTACAGAGGCACAAAATTTTATATTCGTACTTGCATACATAACCATTGAAATGGTTTATGATTTTTATATATGAATTAAAACTCACCTTTTTAAATATAGCAAATTGTAATTTTTGACTGATTTACTAGCCCTACCTGGCATAAGTATACAGCGCGCGAATGAAAAGTCTCGGGATTCGATTCCCGGATCAGGTAATTGTTGGGTTTTTCCTTACAGAAATTAATTGTGCCATACGTTGTCGGGAACTGTCACCGAAAAACAGTTATAAACCCGACCCCTATTACGTGGGATAACATAGCTGGCGAAACATGGGCGTAGAAATACATGCATATGTATTTATGTAAAAAAAACTATTGCATAACATTTTACATTGCACCTATAAAGTATTGACACCATATTGGATTTAGTCAGGCTTTTGTTTTTATTTTATGCTTTGAATTCTGAATATTTTCCCTGTATCACTCTATAAAAATCCAATTACGTAGCAACACATGAAGTGACATTTTACCATTCCGAGTATTTGAAAGCGAAATAGGCAGTCAAACATACTCTCAATCTTATTTATCGCCGTGAGGTACGCAGACATTTTCTACACACATATTTAACTACATATTAACATGTTTGACGTAATAGGGACCGAGTACATTGCCTTATTGGGAATTTCCGTACTCCATTCCGCTACTGAGAATTTCCTATCAGAAATCAATGATAACAGTTTTCCTGACTTGGGAATCTATCGCACGTCATTGTTCGCACAAAGTAACTCGTTTTCTTCTTGTTACATTAATCATTATTTTGTGTGTTCTGGTGTCTAATAATAAGTTTTATGTACTCAAAATTTCGAGGGGATCTCACTCAAACTCTCAACCTTCGTTCAAAGTTCACTTCAGTGTAATTTTGCTTTAACTCATACAACAAATTTTCGTGAGTTCGGAAGTGTGGGCGTGGGTTCGTGCGAAACATGATTTGATAGGAATTAAATATTTATAACTGGCAGTGTTTAAGAGTACCTACCGAGGTGTTCATTTGCCTTTTTTATACTCTATATACACTTAAATATAAGAAGTAAGTACTTTAATCTGCGTTTTGCTATAATTATTTTTCACATTATAACATTGATTTATTATATAAATATTTTTAATTCTTATGCTTCAGATTTATATCCTTTATGATCGTATTCTAAAATACTTTTTTTTTCGCAGAACAATTGCCTTACGCATAAATACGCGAGTGTTAAACGGAGTTTGTGTGTGTTTTTAAATCGATCTGCAGCCGGAACCCTTTGGATTGCAAAGGAGGGGACGTGGGTACTATTTAACTCCAGTTTAATTATGTACGAGACGTCCACCACTGTTTAGGCGTTGGGTGTGAATGGTGGAATTTCGAGTGGTATATAAGACCGCAAGAAAGGGTTCTTGAGACGTATACACTTAATAGAGCTATAGATATTATGTTGGTAGCAGATTCGTCACAAGCATTAGTTAGCTGAGCTATTTTGAGGTTTTATTAAACAATAAAAAACAACTAATAATTAAGTGTCATCATCATCATCATCAGCCCATATACGTCCCACAGCTGGGCACGGGCTTCCTCTACCATTTAGATGGTTTAGGGCTTAGTCCACTACGCTGGCCTAGTGCGGGTTTGCGGACTACATTTAATTGTCAATTAAGTGTCATAGTGCAATATAATGCACCTGGCAAAATTTATTACCAATTGACATTCGTTTACCATCAGTAGCTACTTATTTTGCCATATAAAAACATACTAAGAAATGTCGCACATACAATATTATAATGTTGTCGTAAATATGTCGAACGGGAAATGACTTGTTAATAATTTATTATATTTAAAAGTGACTTACCTATAAGTCGTCATATTTTTTTTTACTATTAAAAGCACCTAAATTCACTATTGAAATCAGTAATTGGTAGGAAAAATATCAGCAAGTCAATAGTCAGTTTTGTTAATTCTGAAAAATGATTCATTTTGAATTACAAGACTATTGTGTTACATAAGAGTGCGATATTAAAAATTCATTATCATCATCATCATCATCAGCCCAATACGTCCCACTGCTGGGCACGGGCCTCCTCTACAACTGAGAGGGTTTAGGCCTTAGTCCACCACGCTGGCCTAGTGCGGGTTGGCAGACTACACACCTAAGAAATTCCTAAGAACTTTTAGGTGTGCAGGTTTTATCACGATGTTTTCCTTCACCGTTAAAGCAAGTGATAATTCATTGTGAATACACACATAACTTCGAAAAGTCAGAGGTGTGCCTGGGGTTTGAACCTGCGACCGCCGAAATTCTCGACCGCGCGCCTAAACCTCGAGGCCATCACTGCTTATTATTCATTATACGGGCTCATAAATTCGTCAAGACCCATGTCATTACTAATTTTTAACCATCGCCGTCGATGGAGAGAAATTGCTTTCAAGATTTTTTCCAAAATTTCTTGTTTATTTGTGTACGGAAAATACTCTCTGTCTCCTGATTGATGGGTACATTTAAGCGGGAAACATTCGCGTTTGACTGGCGCAAGTTTCTAAAAGGTTCTTTGTTCTTTGAAACTTGATATAGGTGTAATAAAACTTTTGGGCCTTTGAATTGTGTGCTGGATTTGTCGTAAAGTTGCGAGATTGCCTATTTTTCCCCCATTCAGCCGCATGAATGCTTTGTTTTTACCCAGCGAAAGTTGCGGGAAGTTACTGAATACCCCACGAACTAAAATTAGCGGTGTTCATATCTCGCAATACGCGTAAATGAATATTTTTACAGTAAAGTTTGTCCTTATAGTTCCGACCTAACAATGAGTGTGTCCAGTAATGTAGAACTTTAATTTGCGATAAATCGGATCGTTTTAATGTTTTTATTACATAAATATTTTGTCTTGATGATAGAACCTGTGACTATTCGTGGTAGAATTTTTTCTCACTGTGTTACGTAGCCAAGAGACAATAGGTACATGGTATAGGTTATGAATAAACGAAGAGACTGTTGCACTAAATCAACTAAAGTGATATTTTACACAATTTATTAGATTAAAATAAGTCAGACAAAATACATAGTTTTTTTCTTGTCAGGTTTTGCTTTTCATGTTTTCCGACGTACCTCTGTTGTAATAATATTGTTGGCTTCGATACTTTTTCCTTTTAAGCAAGTTATAAGAATTATTTTATGAAAGATTTCACTGAAAACAATATCGTACTCATGTTTAAAATAATATGTTGATTCAAGGTTATCAATAACAAAGGATAGGATATGCTTCCTAAACGATTGTTTCACAGAAACAATGCGGCGACCAGATCACTATACAAAGAACTTTCTTAATGCAAATAATATGGTGTTGTACATACATAAATAAACTTAAAATTAACGATGAGGAGAAACATCGTGATGATGATGATGAAATATACTCACGCCTGTATTGCTAAAGGATTCGTAGGCAGATATGTATTACCGTGTTTCGTTTCATCAAATATGTTTTTAAGTCCCATGTATTTGGAGGCGAGCGAATCACAAGGATTTTTAGCAAATTTTTAGATTCTGTGCTTCTATGGAAAATTTATTAAGTGAAAAAACAAAAAACAATTCGGCAAACGACCCGATCCGATTTCCGATTGCACAGCATAGACATGAGTCTATGTTATAGACGGAAACAACGTCATTGTTATATGACGGAAACAACGAGAAAAACAACGAGAACGTAAAAAAGTGTAAAAACTACTTCACTTTAAAACTTACATGAGAAAACATAAAAGTACTTACGGTTCGTTAAACTACCAAATGTTTTCGAATTAGTCAACAATATTTTACACCTCGCTAAAAGCTCGTGTAAAATTGTATCGGATTTTATCCAAACTTTATCTGTTAGTTCACTTTGCTAGTTCCATTTTCGCCAGATGGCGATAGAACTCCAGCGAAAGTTTTGTTAAGTATCTACTCTTTTCGTGCTGAAATTATATTATCGCCATTAACGTAGGCGAAGTGTGAACAAGAGCCTTTTACGGCTAGAGCAATAAAACTCAGGCAATTCTATATTACGTATGCTAAGAATTAGGTTAGGATTGTCTGTATGCCATACATATATGGTGCATAATACTTGAGGTTTTATGCTCAAATGAGTCTAGATTAATGGACCGTTTTAGTTTTAGAGCATCTGAGCATTTATGACGTCATAGCTGAAATGATTCTAAGTTTGAATTTTATGATAAGTTTAGAATTTTTTATAGCAGTGATGGCCTCGAGGTTTAGGCGCGCAGTCGAGAATTTGGGCGGTTGCAGGTTCAAACCTCAGGCACACACCTCTGACTTTTCGAAGTTATGTGTGTATTCACACTGAATTATCACTTGCTTTACCGGTGAAGGAAAACATCGTGATAAAACCTGCACACCTAAAAAGTTCTTAGGAATTTCTTAGGTGTGTAGTCCGCCAACCCGCACTAGGCCAGCGTGGTGGACTAAGGCCTAAACCCTCTCAGTTGTAGAGGAGGCCCGTGCCCAGCAGTGGGACGTATTTGGGCTGATGATGATGATGATGATGAAAGTTATACTTGAAGAACGGTAGTCCAAAATGTTGATTACGTCTGGGTTATCTAAACAGTTCTCTGACATTATTTAAATTTTATAAATGCTATTTATTTAATTATTATAAATGCTAGAAAAAGTGAATATGAATATTTACTTAGTCAGTATATAAAGGATAATTTTTGCGGATGTTAATGTTCGTTGGATAAGATTAGGAATTACTTGTGACGTCACACAATGATGACGTAAAAAACACACCTAGCAAAACCTGTCTGTGGAAATACACCTCTTATTACTTTGAAAATAGCAGCGTGAGTTTGTTAGTACGTACATTTTGTAAAGCTACTTAACATTTACTTTAGTCAGCAATCGTCTTGTGTGTAGACGAAAGTTAATTTACCTCCCGTTTCGGCGAGCGGTCAAATAGATTGACCGATCGAATCCAATCGAAGCGGAAACTTCATCTTCAGACGCCGACGGAAGGGATCCGCGCTCGTTAAGCTAAAGTTTGTCTAAGTGGTCGACAGTTCGCCTTTGAATAATCCTGATTAATGAATTTGTGGCACACGTCTCCATATGATGTGACAGCATGCATGCTTTGTTGTGTATTAGTACAGTTATTCGGTGCAGTAAATTACGAGGGAGAATGAAGACGCATTTGCATAATTATATTCTGAGCTGAGACCTGCTGTAATCTAAAGTAAATATGGAAGTGTACTGTGAAATAAATGTATATAGCGATAACTATTGTCTAGATAATATACGATATTATATGATTAATTATTTTGATGATGTTGCTTAATGAATTTCTTGCCCCATATTTTTTCTTGTCGTTACGGTATTTTACAACTGATAAGTCCATCAATTAGATGTTTATAGATATATGTATAATAATCATATAAATCGTATGCTAAGATGTCCTAGTGATATTTTTACGCCTAGTAGGGGTTGGTAGACATTAGACATATTCCCTCAAAATATATTTAAGTTTTAGTAACGCTGGTTCTTCATTTACAAAGTTATAGAATTTTACGATAATGGAGAAATTTACATAAATTCGTGGAATTAATTCTGTGAGTTGAAATTTGAGATGTTGGCACAAAGCGGCAAACAAACGGAAACAGTCGGTAAATAATATATAACGGTGAATCAGTATTAGCATACTAAGACTAGTTGAAAGTAAAACTACGCTGTTTCATTATTTATTCATTTGGTATTCCGAATTCTGAAATATGAATATTCTATTAGCTTCGAAACAAATCACATATACAAAACTCGACTCACGTGAATCAACCTACTATATTTATTTCCTTTTGTAACATTTTTGTGTATTGTCGAAAATATTGAAACTCATTAAACAATAAATCTTACTGGTGTAGCGTAATATTTTGTTGTTGAATCAAATAGTGATTACTTATCGCAATTCATATAGCTGGTATGTAAAACTATCTATAAATTTTTTACATAAAATATGACGATCCGGTAGCCATAAGCCACGTCCATTGAAAGGTCACCTTGTGAAAGAAGAGCACAATGCCGCTTTGGTGGAAAGGTATGGCTTTCTTGTGAGCGAGAGTAGTATGAGTGATTGACGCAAAAGAAAACGGAGTGTCCAAAAAGTTTTATTTATACATACATACATTAACTTACGCCTGTATTCCCTTAAGAGGTAGGCACTTGAGAGAGGTGCATTTCTGCACCCACATTTCGCCAGATATGTATCAGTCCCACGTAATAAAGGGCGAGTCTATTGCCGTTTCTCGGGCACATTTCCAGACTCCGAGCTGCTACTAAGAATTTCCTAATGGAAAAACCCAATAACACTTTGCCCGACCCGGGAATGAACCCAGGACCTCTAGATCGCACGGCACATACTTCATTTAAAGTTATATTAGTGATTGCAATTGTACATCTATACATTGTGATATAGTTGACTTAATTTCACTCTTGATCAACCTCAAAACCCTAGCAAATAATGTCAACGTCTAATGATAATGATCATGATGACGTATCACCCTCTGAGTCGACAAATACACTAACGTTTATTGTGTATTTTCGTATTATTTCTTTACTGGACGTTTTACTTGTTTAGAATCGCGAAATAAATAAACAGGGTCTCTCGGATCTGTGTCAACACTCACGGGAAATAATTTAATCTGGGCTGAATCATGTTTTATAATTGTCAGTTAGAATTCAGCTGTGAAATGAGAAGTGTGCCTTGGGTTCGGCCTTGGGACTCTAATTCTGGAAGCATGTTCTGTTTCCAACTTAAAGCCCGAATTTCATCATCATCAGCCCATATACGTCCCACTGCTGGGCAAGGGCCTCCTCTACCATTGCGAGTGTTTAGGCCTTAGTCCACCACACTGGCCTAGTGCGGGTTGGCGGACTACACACCTAAGAAATTCCTAAGAACTTTTAGGTGTGCAGGTTTCATCACGATGTTTTCCTTCACCGTTAAAGTACGTGATAATTCTTTGTGAATACACACGTAACTTGAAAAGTCAGAGGTGTGTGTGCCTGGGGTTTGAACCCGCTACTTTCGAGATTCTCGAACGCGTTCCTAAACCTCGAGGCCATCACGACATGCCTGAATTCACCTTTACTTAATTTTACAATCCAAAATAAGTTTATTTCTTTCTTAACTTCTTTCTAACAATCATTCGTGAATGTACATAACATCAATCGTCGAATTATATGTATGTTAATGAGTGAAGTTACGAACAGAACATTTACGTAACTATTCCAAACGTTTGTTGCTATCGCGTCACTTGTGTACATATACTGTGCGATGCATTGGTTCATTCGATAACTCCTTCTTTCTCCTGAACATTCTTAGTAGCAACATGAAGTCTGGCAATGTTCCTGAAAAACGGCAGTTGGTTCGCCGCCCAAACACGAACCAAACCTGGCGAATTATGGGTATTATACCTTCAAAATTGAAGGTAATTTTAAAGGTACGGTTTCTAAATTTCAAATCAATAGAGTTAAAAAAGAAATTATAATGTGCATTCAAACTCTCAAACTTATAAAGAACAAATCAGAAACTTGATTTCATAATTAAAACAGTGAAAGCTGAATCTTTCTCACTGTAAAAGACACTCCACGCCAAAAAGTCTTTGGTTCAAAGTCAAAGCAATTTTCTCACTGTAAAACGAAATGAGGGATGTTTTAATACTACTCGGACACCCACGTGGCTCTTCCATCTTAATTTAAGTCTTTTGCACCTAAGGCCTCGTCTATGAATGGAAGATGGAGTGTTTACCGTCTCTACGCCTCCACAGCGCCCTCTCCTGGCGCTTTTGGGTTAACTGAAGGGCAAATACACTCATGAGGATTATCGGTTTCCATTTAACTGGAACGGTTGGCTCGACGAAAATATATTGGTTAAAGTTTTTTGTTTTTGTTTGAAGTTACTAGAGAGTCTGTTGAAGTTCGTAATTATTGGGCAAACTTTTAGGGATGGTAATGAAGGCGTGGCTTTGGGACGTTGGTAGGTTGGACAAATTGTTTTGGGCTGGATATTGTTAGCTTAAAAACTCGTCGAAGTGACGGTATATGGCACATGTCTTTACTACAGTGTACATATGTTGCGCTGCATATTTTTTTATTCCTCATACAATAAGTTACTTTAAGACTAAAAAAGAATATGAAACAAATACTTAAATACATACTTGCACTAAAGCCAGTGGCCGTACTTCCATAGAAGCCCAAACGCCTAGTTTGCCGTACAAAATTTTGAATAGCAATCTTTAAGTTTTAAATCATTATTAAAAAGATTATAAAATTTTCTGACCCCACAATAATCAATTATAAACTAGACATAACAAAATTAACCTGTAACGCTTTTGGGCTTCTATGGAAGTACCGCCGCTGAATAGCGCCTACATTCTCCGAAAATTTAGGCAGAGGTGCATTTCTGCACCCATATTTCGCCACTTATGTTTTCGTCTCACTTAATAGGTGGCAAGTCTATCATTGTTTTTCCGGTACAATTCCAGGATTCGTACTGCTACTGAGAATTTCCTAATAAAAACCCAAAAACACTTTGCCCGATCCGAGAACCGGCCCGGCACCGCTTATGTTATAAAAAAAATGGTGCAATGAATAATACTAAAAAATGTAAGCGAAAGCTTTTAGTTCTGATGAAATAACATTTTATTGTGACATTGTCAACAGTATGGATTTGTTTTTATTTGGCGTCAACAGTAATTATGTAACTTTAAAAAAATAACATAACACTAAAGAAAAAACTGTTCTTGATTTCTATGGGACAATTGTAGCTCCGCGGGCCATACAATTCTTATTGCAAAACTAAACAAGCAGCATCGAGGCTCTACTTTAAGCGTGTATGAACAATGCTAAGAGAGTGCGGTTTCTGTTATCTGATGCGAATACTGATATGAAATGAAGTTGTGAAAGAATTAAAAGCTACGCATAAAGCGGTGTCGGCGGCGCATAGTGCCAGACCGGTGCAAGTCGGAACTTGTACTAACAATGTAAATGAGGTTTTAATACTAGAGAGCCTCCGGCTTGAATGTTATCTCACAAGGCGCATAGAAACAGTTATTAAACATTCTCGTGTTTATAATACAGTGTTATTTAAGTGCGCAATGTGGTGAGGATTGTTACAAGTTAGCTGTCACGGAAATTGCGAATGTTTAGATTTTTTTATTTTATTATTCTATTCCGAGCAAAATCGCGTTATTGAGTGGTGAAGACATATACAATCATATTAATTAATATTAATTCACAATTGTAGTAATAGCCAGTGGTACTACCGGGGTTGAGCCGTCTTCTTACTAGCTTACTCTCCCACTACATTCATTTGTTGCTAATAAAATTAAACCGTTGCGAGCTGCCGAAATAAACTAAATTGAGTACACTAGTGAAACACTGAAGTCCGTTGGTTACAAACTGTTAATGTTTGGGCGTTTTAGTTTATTCCAGTAATCCTGTGGGTGGATGTAAATTTATTATGTGTACTTAATTAAAACTTTAGTAAAACCCTGTGAAATCGTAGCTGAGGTGAGTAATGGTGGGTGGGCTTAATGTCATTTCCATTATAATGTTACGCCCGTTTGGCTTCTACGTTGGCTTCACACTTTGGTTTTTGCGCAAATGTAATTAAAGTTGTTAACAAGGTTATCTAAAGTGCTGCTTTTGTGAGCAGCTAGCTGTTTGATTGTTCTGCGTTCGTGTTTTGGTTAGACAATGCTGTAACTGTAGATAAATGTTGGTCTTGAATAATTTTGAGAATAGGTACGATTCGAAACTTTTTGAAATTATTTTGTCTTCTAAATTAAACATCTCAAATTTTATCTATTGTGAGGTGGGTAAAGAATTACTTTTGTTCTACCTAAAAGAATATTTGATTATTTTCGAAAGTCTTCTAACTGTAGATGAGATTCGTGACCAATGGGCTAAGGTGCTAAGGGGTATGTCTGTAATCAGTTCTTGACATTTCATCATGCAAACATACACACATACATAGTCTCTCAAGATATACAGAAACGTATTCATACATCCATGTTTCGCCAGATGAGTTTTTATTGCCACGTAATATCACTTACTTAATATGTGTACTTTACATTGCATTTTCATTTAGTATTACTTTTACGTATTCCAGTGATATATTTTACGTGTATCGCTATGACAATAAACATATTAAACTAATTCAATTTCATAATTTTATTGCCTATTTTTTTTTTTTTTTTTTTTCACAATTTACATTTCACAATTACATTTACAGGTAGTCCTAATCAATACAAATGGTTTCAAGGAGAGAGAGAGGAGGCGACTTAACTGTTTTTCTAAGTTCCAGACTAGAAATTAATTTTCATGATTCGGGAATCTCATCCCTAATCTATCGATCGTACATAGTGCACTAATGCCGCCGGACCAACGGGTTAGTAAAACACTTTTAACATGAAAGAATGTTGTATTTACAATAGACACAATATATGAGTTGTATGCTAAGTACGGTGCTAGAAAACACCAACAAGTAGCAACAGACTCCCATCTCACACACACACAGAAAATCAAATATCAGAATTTCTGTAGATCCAAATTTCAACGTAATTGCATTGGGACTAAATATATCTACATATCATTATATAAAAATATAAAAGTAAAAGCAAAACAAAATCGTAAAATGTATCTAAACTTGTAACGATTAGATTGCCGGCTAATAAATCAAATTTTGTCCTATTAATTACGGAGATATTGAGGGACCCCATCGCAAAGTATTATTGCTTGTTTGATACAAACAGATTTGGAAGTAATTGTCTCCGAACACAATTATTACCAATGTAAAATGTTTAGGGACTTTAATTAAATCCTAAGAGGCAAGGGGTCGCTGATTAAAAAGGAAATTTTTGTCGCAGAGTTGCTCGCTGTATTAAAGAAATTACATCACGCCCAGATTTTTGCGATATAAAGCTGTGTTAATTAAAGTATCGCCTCGGCGTTTGATTTTTATTATAGGCTTAATAACACAAATACTGTAGAACGTGCGAGTGAACGCTTCCAGTTGACAAAATTGGCATTTAAAAAAAGGAATGTTAGACACACATTTCCTCGTCAAATATGTGACAAGCAAATGAGGAAAATTTCGAGAGGTGTCGTTAAATAAATTCCGGGGCAGTGTTTTATTTTTACGAACCCCGGGTTAAGGGCGATGGTTATTATGTCGGTGGTATTCACATGTTCCTTTTTACGATCGCAAAAACTCTTCGGGCACAAAGTTTTGCTTCAGTTGGGAGGTGCTAAAAGCTATTTTGTGTGAAATGTTACCGTCATCGCGTTCCTATTCAATCGGGAAAGTATGCACGAAATTTATGACACGAAAAAGCAATGAATTCACTTTCACAATGTAGAATATTGACAAATGGACTTTGCCACAATGCTTTTTGTAGTAATGGAAAAGGTTTTAGTTATATTACACGACGCGCAGACAAATACACCTTCTCTGAAGATTGAACTGTATCACATGAGCTGCGTTTGTTGCTGAGAATAAAAATGTTTGCTGTTTTAGAAAATATTACTTAACTTTGAAAAATAATGCTATTGAAGCCTAAGCCTTTCTATCTTTAATATTAAAAGGGCTTATGATGAATTACTGATATGAATTGTTTCTCGAAGTATATGTACGTATAATGGATTTTCAATAATGAAACCAAATTGGTAGAAACTCTTCTTGTTATTATGTATTCCAAGTATTACGGCCGATCACTAATATCCTTTTCTGTCTGAAGATACAAAAGTGCGCTTCCGAAACGATGAATTGATTTTGGTAATTCCAGTATTGCTGTCTTGCAACACCTAGCCTAAATCAGAAGGCTTTTAATTTGTAATCAAATGTTTACAATCGAAATTATTTCTAACGTTCCATCTTTTCGTATTCTTCTCTGTACATAATGAAATTTTATTTTTAATCTGAGATATTGTTCTTTAGTCATTGTAAGCCAGTAATTAAACATACTATGCGCCTGTAAAAAATGCCGTAAAAGGTATTTGGCTGCGTGCGTTCGTCGGGTGCGTTCCATCGCGTTCAACCTGCCCTTAAATAAAGAGGCCCCGAGGCATACCTTAAAGCTTACACTTGTGTTGAGGACTCGCACGTACGAAGGGTGCACTGAGGCCATATTACCAAGTACTTGTGAACGTTGGCTTTTTAATTAAACTCTATGGTAAACGAGCAGGGAACTTTGAGGTGGAGCGTAATAATATGCAATTTCCTATCTTATGATTACTCTTCGTGATCATAATTGTGCTTGTAGTCTGCATGTATTTTATTAACGCGCTCAGTCCTCGTGAATTTATATTAATAAATGAGATGTGAGTGGCGCAGTACCGTTACCAAATTCGTTGTTCCATTGAAATGTTCATTTTATTATCCAACTGAAAGTTCTTACTCAGAACTACTTTATTATGTACACTCAAGTCTGTATCCCAGAAGTGGTAAGTGGATAATATTTCTACGCCCAACTTTCAACAGTTGTGATTCCACATAATAGGGGCGAGCCGCTGCTGCTGCTGCTGAGAATTTCCTTATGGAAAAACCAGTAGCAGTTTTCTCGGGTCTGGAATCGACCTTGGACCTCTCACCTCTCAATCGCAAGCAGCACGCTTATGCCGCGGGAATAATGAGGCAATCACTAGAAGTTAATCTAGATTATCCTGAAATCTAACATTAAGACCCCTTTTTGGTGTTCGTATGCATCATACATTTACCCGGCTATCACCATAAACTTTGTCAATGGCTTTGTAGCATAACTTGAAAAAAAAAACGATAACCAAATTCATGTGGATGCAACTTTCGCATGACTGATTTTCCTTTGATCTCGATCGTCTAAATCTCGATGTTCTTTTCATATA
The DNA here is from genome assembly GCA_907164795.1 of Hemaris fuciformis. Classification (NCBI taxonomy): domain Eukaryota; kingdom Metazoa; phylum Arthropoda; class Insecta; order Lepidoptera; family Sphingidae; genus Hemaris; species Hemaris fuciformis. Next base: position 6,473,093 of record OU015446.1, read on the forward strand.
TTTTTATGATGCGACCCACATTCTGTTATATTGGACGCTATTTGGCGTTCCACGTACGTACATGCTCAAATGCGATATGAACAAAATGCTTCTCTTTTCGTAGACATGAGTTATTTTTTATACATAAAATACGAGATTTATTACTAAAGTATTCAATTAAAATAGAACGGTCTTTTAAAAAACGTGTGTTTTAAAAAACGATTTGGGTAAAGTTCATCAGTTTTTATTGATATCGCTCGATGAATTTTTATTGAAAAGGAATTAATCCTTCTGGTATTAAATTGATTTGATGCGTTGAAAGGAGATAAGATATCAGAGAGCAATTTCAAGAGTCTATCAAATCAATCATAAAATATTTTCGAAATAAATAAACTCCTGCAAAGGCTATATCTATATGAACCGATGTTCATACTTTATTAGCTAGACCACTCGAAAGCACGCAAGCTAACAAGCGTTCCAAACATCAGTTTTAATAAAAATGCACCAGGGCACTCGAATTTTTCATTCACAAAATATCCGACGAATTTTTCGTAACCTTCACAATGTTCCTTTCGAATTCTGACGCCAATTTATTTGGTGTTTGGGTTCCGTCCAGGTTAAATAATTGAGAGGTAGGAAAAGAGAACGTGGGTACTAATTTTTTTTAGCAAAAACATTGCACCGACCTAGATACAGTCTATTTACTTTTGTTTTGACAAGGGTAATAGAAATTCTTATGGCTTTATTTTAGAGAAAAAAGTATTTTCAAAAATGATACAGGACCACAATATATTTTTTAATTGCAGATATCACACACACAAATATGACTTTTACATATACGTATTTCTGTCCCTACATTATGTCTGAATTGTGTCCAGTATCAAACTAAGAGAGGTTTTCTGTTATAAAAACACAGTTGTTATGACATTCTATCATAACAACTGCTGTGCAAAGACGCTGTCAACTACTATTTTGATTGTTTTCCAATGCCCCTTGTTAGCCTGATAAAGGTTTACACACTAACAAGAAGTAGCCACGATGTCAAATGCCGTAACAAGACGTGTGTTTGATATATTTAATGATGTTTGGAAACAAAAGGTATATAGTAACACCTAGAATATTATGCGAATTGCCACTTTCTTTTCATGTGACTGTGTAACATTGTATTGTCATAAACGAGTCACTTCGTATAAATACGTTGTTTGTTTTCATCGATATTGTGGGAATTTCGCGAAAGAGGTAGAATGCGATGAAGCCGCAATTTGTAAATATCTTTGTTATAAATTTATTATTCTTTGTTTCTTTACATGAATGATATTGTTCTTTTATAATATTGTAAATGACGAGCGGTGAAGGTAATTGGATCGCCGGCACAGCCTGCTGACATGATAGTAACATCTTCTTACTTAAAACAAACCTTTTAAACTTAACTTCTTTTTCACATCAACTATCGATGCAGGAGTTGAACTTTTAAAAACTGTGTTCAGGGCATGGGAAGAGTCGCGGGATGCTATTGGCATTTTCTGCGACTTGTCCAAAGCCTTTGACTGCGTCAAACATGACATTCTTGTCAGGAAGCTTCATCATTATGGCATTAGAAACGGAGCTCTCAATCTTCTGACTTCGTATTTGAATAATAGAGTCCAGAGGGTTGACGTTAATGGAAAACTTTCTCCAGGATCGTCGGTTACCATGGGAGTCCCACAGGGTTCAATTCTTGGGCCGTTTCTGTTTCTCGTGTACATTAATGACTTGCCTTACTACGTAGGGGATAAAAACGATATAGTGCTGTTTGCGGATGATACATCTCTTATATTTAATGTAAAAAGACGTCTCGATAATTTTGACGAAGTAAACAATGCACTTCGTAAAGTTGTTCAGTGGTTTGATAATAATAATTTACTTTTAAATGCAAATAAAACTAAATGTGTAAAATTCACAATGCCCAATGTTAAGCAATTAAAAACCACTGTACAAATTAACGGTGAAGAACTGGATCCTGTTGCGTCTACTACATTTCTGGGCATTACGGTAGACGCAAAACTCCAATGGGGACCGCACATTCTACGATTGGCAAGCAAATTAAGTTCAGCGGCATATGCAGTTAAAAAGATCAGACGTCTGACTGACGAGGAAACGGCAAGAATGGTTTATTTTAGCTATTTCCATAGCCTTATGTCGTATGGTATTCTTTTGTGGGGAGCTGCTGCGGATATTAACACTATTTTTGTTTTGCAAAAAAGAGCCATTAGGGCTATTTATAATTTAGGTCCCAGGGCTTCACTTAGAGAAAAATTTAAGGAAATAAATATTCTTACCGTCACTTGTCAGTTTATATACGAAAACTTAATGTACGTCCAAAAGAATCTTGATAAATTTAATAAAATTTGTAATGTACACAATAAAAATACTAGGAACAAATGTAATCTTGTACAACACGTAACTCGTCTCCGGAAAGTTAGTAACTCTTTTATGGGGCAATGTATACGCTTCTATAACAAACTTCCGAAGGCTATTAGGGAGCTTCCCCTGAATAAGTTTAAGGAATCAATTAAAGATAAACTTTGCAAAAATGCATACTATAAAATTTCAGATTTTATTGAAGATAAGCCTTGGGAGTAAGTAAATTGATCGGAGTTGTATCGTGTTGCTACAGTTTGTATCGCTATGACATGTATCTCTATGACATGTATAGTTATGACATTTATTATGTAAAAATGAAACAATGTGAATTAAAAAATAATAATAATATTGCTGTTTTTAAGAAAAAAAATGACAAGTCGTGTTGCTGAGGGAGTTTCTTGCCGTTTCTTCTCCACAGCTATAACACGTTTCGAAGCGGCAATAGTTTAAAAAAAAATAAGAAGTGTAAAATTGACGATTCAAAAGAGCTTGTAAAAGTCTATTTGAATAAAGATAATTTGATTTGATTTGATTTGATTTAACTTAAAACAATTTCTATACTATGCTGAGTTCAGTTACCCGCAATTAGCCAGCTTAGTGGACTTAGTCTAATGCCTCTGAACATTACCAAATAATAGACTAAGAATAAATTAAGCGAAATCGTCATTTTTTACAATTAAATTGTACCTACTCCTAATAATATTGGATATTAAAAATGTAATGCCCAAAAACATACCTTAAATAATTTAAGTGGAATTGTTAAATTTAGGCTTCATGTAAACCTTGTAATTATCGCAAGATAATATAAATGGCATTTGATATGAGCCATAAAGTTCGCTTTAAATGCGTTCATAACGGGTAGGCGTGTAAATTACTGACTCTTTCTCGTGTCCTCCCAGAGGAAATTAATGTTTTGCATGACAATAAAACTTTATTACGATACCGGGACGACGAATTAAAAATGTGTAATTTTTATTTTTATAACAATGTTGGTATTATTTTAGCATTTTGTGGCACGAATATGAATAAGTATGCATGAATTTCGCATAACGAAAAAGCTTAATTGAATGGAAGATTTATGTTAAAGTAAAAAATAATATAAGGTAATTAATGACAATTCATCATCAGCCCTTATACGTCCCACTGCTAGCCACGGGCCTCCTCTACAACTGAGAGGGTGTAGGCCTTAGTCCACCACGCTGGCCTAGTGCTGGTTGGCGGCACACCTAATAAATTTCTAAGTACTTTTAGGTGTACAGGTTTCCTCACGATGTTTTCCTTCACCCTTAAAGTAAGTTATGATTAATTTTGAATACACACATAATTTCGAAAAGTCAGAGGTGTGTGCTTGGGTTTTGAACCTGCGATCGCCGGGATTCTCGACCGCGCGCCTAAACCTGGAGGATATCACTACTTCTCTTCTAAATCACCATTATCACCTATAAATCATCTCAGGAAATTCACTACAAATTTGAATCAAACTAGTTTTATTAGTTTCTCAGTTCAAACGATGTTTGAACTTAAAAGGAAATATTTTTCGAACTAAAATAGATGCGTAATACTTAGCCCAGATCCAATTACCAGAGACGACAAAATTATAACAGGCAGCCGTTTAATGCGATTTACATTTACAGCGATTTATTTTCCCGCTAACAATTACGCCATTTGTTGAGGGTAATAGATGGAGACTATTTTATTATTTCTTTTGTTCTATTTTTAAACTGGAAAATAGAATGCATGTAATTGAAAATTGAATCCATTGAGGTTTTATAGAAAAAATTATGGCGTAGGTTATTTGATAGGGTCCTCTGACCATGACACCTGTAGGTGTAGAATTACTGCCGTAGCAATGTAAAGGCAGGTTAACAGCTTTCTCCTCGTAAAAAGCTATTTAGACATCACCGAAGTCGTGATGGCCTCGAGGTTTAGGCACGTGGTCGAGAATCTCGACGGTCGCGGGTTCAAACCCCAGGCACACACCTCTAACTTTTCGAAGTTATGTGTGTATTCACAAATAATTATCACGTAATTTAACTGTGAAGGAAAAGATCGTGATGAAACCTGCACACCTAAAAGTTCTTAGGAATTTCTTAAGTGTGTAGTCCGCCAACCCGCACTAAGCCAGCGTGGTGGACTAAGGACTAAAACCTTTCAGTTGTAGAGAAGGCCCGTCCCCAGCAGTGGTACATATGACATATATATGGGCTGATGATGAATGATGAAGATGTCACCGAACAATAACCATTAGCGCTAGGGAGAACATACCTGAAGTTGTCCTGATCGGTGGCAGTATTTTATACATACATACATAAACTCACGCCTGTATTCCCCGAAAGGGTAGGCAGAGGTGCATTTGTGCACCCACATTTCTCCAGGTATGTATAAGTCCCACGTAATAGGTGGCGAGCCTATTGCCGTTTTTCGGGCACAATTCCAGACTCCGTGCTGCTACTGAGAATTTCCTAACGGAAAAACCCAATAACACTATGCCCGACCCGGGAATCGAACCTAGGACCCGTAGATCGCACGGCACATATCATACCGAGGCAGTCAATTATATTTTATACATATAATTATAATTACTTAAGTTTGAGAAGAGTGGGTATATGAGCTTTGGTAAACGGTTCGACATCTCGCTTTTGGTATTGTCACCATACATAAGATGTAACCGTCTCAGATGTCCTCTACATCCGACGTTAACGATGATGACGATGATAAAATGCGAATCCAGCCTTTTTATATTCGGTTACCTCAGAGATTATCAACAACCAAATAAACAAAAAGATTTGATAGTTCAAATTCGCAGCATGAATTAATGGATGTTGCTAGCCTTCGCGTTTCCTTCCTGGTATACCCTAGGGTTATGCAAAGCGAATAAGCTTTTGAATCGGACTGCATATTTGTATCGAATGGATTCGATACTCTTCGCCGTTCCAGAACGTAAAGCAAGATATTTAAAATGAAATGCAATATTTTCAAATTGCATAATTTCATGCATAAACAAGTTTAACTTTTCAAATACGATTATATGAAGCCCTTCAGTGTGGCTGGGGTAGAAAATGTATGCATTTCTTGGAACGGGAACTCGCAGGGGTAACTTTAAAAGAATAAATGGAGCGCATACAACGCGGTTGTTTACTGGTATTAGATGATGATCAACTGCGAGCTACAAACGTATGCAATTTGTATTCTCTTTTTGAAATAGCTTTTTTTTCTCTTTACTGGCAACTTGGTGGTAAGTCGAATACGATACTTACGTCGTAGAGAAAAGTATTATGAGTTTTTTTTACTAGTCGACACAACTATGCCGGCCTGTTCGTTACTATTTCGTCCATATATTCACGCACGCCTCTACTTTCGTAGGTATAGGCAGAGATGTATAATTTCACCCACATTTTGCCGAGCCTATTGTCACTTTGCGTGCGCTGTACTATGTACATATATGCTGCTACTGAGAATTCTTAATGAGAACAAGTCGAGAATGATTCCGGGACCTTTGTATCGCACGGCGCACACTAATACCCCGGAACCAATGAGACTGTCAAATTAGGAATTATATTTTAACTGTATCTCTCTTTTTACTGTATCTCTCTATTTGCTGGTGGTAGGATATTCGTATCCGCCCGGATAGCGACCACCGTACACAGGGCGTAAAACCCGCCATAGTGGCACATGGAAGTGTGCCGCGTTCCGGGGTCAGCCAGTGTATAACCGGTTTTCGGGGGGGCTTCAATCATGGTGATGACCAGGCCGGCATTTTTTGGTCGGTTTGTTGGTCGGTCCTTTGATCACCATGGTATTACTCCCCCAAACTTCTTCACAAGTAAGGTGAAGAGGTTTTGGGCCGGCATGATTGTGTCGACCAACGGGAGATCATCATCTCTCGCTGGTGGGCACTTTTTCTGGACTCCATTACACTTACCATCAGGTGCAATGGGGTCACTTTGCCGTGCCAGTATAAAAAAAAAAAAAAAAAACTTGGGTGTATTCACAATGAATTATCACGTACTTTAACGGTGAATGAAAACATCGTGAGGAAACCTGCACACCTAAAAGTTCTTAGGTGTGTAGTCCGCCAACCCGTAATAGGCCAGCGTGGTAGACTAAGGCCTAAACCCTCTAGTTGTAGCGGAGGCCCGTGCCCAACAGTGGGAAGTATATGGGCTGATGATGAATGATGATGTACCTCTAATGCTGCCACGGTAATGTAACTGCATCAACTACTGGCAAAAGATTTCTTTTTCTCACATCAATCGACATAAATATGTCGACGTGGTCGCATATTGCATCTTTAAGCAAACTGTTTTACTGCTACACAATATGACTGTAAGCAAATCCCGACGTGCTTGTTGTAACCTCGTTAGGACTGCATCTAGAATATTAATTGTGTATGTAAATGTACATAATACTAGTGCACTATGGAATTCATTATCTACAGTTCATGACCTTGCATAAAACCTTTTTATTTTAATTTAGCTAAAGTAGGTATACGGGATTCGCGTTAATTAACTCACTTTATTAATTTTAAATAAAAATGTAAGATTTTAGGACTGGCTGGTCAATATACGAACTTTTGGCTGTGGATTCGGTTACCTTCGGCTTTTCAATGTTATTATCAGCCCATATGTATGTCGGGCCTTCTCCACAAATTTAGGTTACGGCCTTAGTCTATTAAAAAAATGTTACAAAGTTATGTTTATGGTAAGCCATCATTCACGTTTATATTTAAGTGTGAAGTCTATAAATTCAAACTGGCCCACAATAGTGGACTGGGACCTTGACTCCTCAGTCAATAGTAATGGATTACGGTCTCGGATTGGTAACTTACTATATCCTTCCTTCGTGCTTTCCCTTATTGTAATACGACCACCAACCAACAGAAATATTAAAACCATATTCAATGTATTCATCATCATCATAAGCCTCTATACGTCCCACTGCTGGACACGGGCCTCCTCTACAATTGAGAGGGTTTAGGCCTTAGTCCACCACGCCGGCCTAGTGCGGATTGGCGGAGTATACACTTAAGAAATTCATAAGAGCTTTTAACATAGGTGTGCAGGTTTCCTCACGATGTTTTCATTCACCGTTAAAGTACGTGATAATTCATTGTGATTACACACAGGTAAACAGGCACTTAATTTGGTTGGTATTCAATAATAAAATACACCCAACAGTCACATACATAGTTCTGATCCCACACTAAGATACAAGTCTTGTGTCGTGGGTATCAGAAACTACGAGAGACTTTTCGGTCTCACATACACCCAGACCCGAAAAAAATATTTGTGGATCACACAAACATTTGTCTCGGTGCGGGGATCGAACCCGCGGCCTCTCGTTTCGCAAGCTGGTGTCTAGCCAACTGCGCCACGGGGCTGTCAAAAATTTCAATTCAATGTATTAATAAAATATAAAAGGAAGCTTCATTGAGAATATCAGTTGTATCCTACTAATATGAAACTGTAAATTGATGATACATTAAAGTAGTTTATGATATAACAATAAGCTTGCGAGTCTGTCGTCGCACCAACTTTACTAATAAACTGTCGAAGCTCCGCCGATTGTTTCCTCGTGGGAGCCGATAGCCAGGCGGATTATATCCTCAATTATTACCCATGCACGAGATTGATTGAATTGGTGTATGCAATAGTTTCGAACCAGTTTTGTTGATAGTTGTCAATTCGTTCCATTGACGGGATTAAATCATATTGTTGAGGGATTTATTCATTTATTTAAAATTAAAATTCAGTGTTATTTATAACATATACATATAGCCTCACTCCTGTATTCCCTGAAGAGGTAAGAGAGTTACATTCCTTCAACCATATTTTGCCAAGTATGTATCTTTTGTAGGAGAGGCCTATGTCCAGCAGTGAACGTAAGAAAGGTTGCTGCTGATGATGATGATGCTGTCTCTTTACTAGTCCATGATATCCCCAACTACTTGACTTTCCTGTACTGCTAAATTCATTTTCATTCATGACATTGAATTGTTTTATTTTAATCAATAAAACATATATTGATTAAAACAGTCAGTTCATATCAACCAAGCTAATTATAAAATGCCAATCAAAAATATTTTTAAATGAAAATTGACTTACTCCAGACGTAAATTGCATATTATAATTATGTTATTACTACTAAGAATGAACTTTTGATTAAATCAGACATGTCTTGAGAGTACATTTGGCTCCAAGCAGTTTAAAAGAAAGGTATGCATACAAAATAAACGATAGTTCCATACAGAACAGTTATTATCGAGTTGGGAATAAACGTAAGTGGGAAGAGAGCATTAAACTCTAGCACGACAGGTGCTTCAGACTGTTCCACGCAGATAACAGTGTCTATTTGAAAAACTGAAGCAAGTATTTCAGCTTTCATTTCGAGTAAAATGTTTCCACTTGAAAGTAAAACAGAATTTTACTTTGTATTTAAAATCTTTTCAAACGTTGAAATGTACAATTTAATACGGGTTACTTACTTTTAATAATATTTGTTTTTGTTCGCAAAGGGCTCTTCATTGCGTACACTAAACATGACATAATGGAATTTCACTTTAGTTTTTGTGAGAGAATTTTCATCTTCTTTTAAGATTTATGGATTTTTCTTCCTTTTTTTGCTAATTATTAAAAAAATATCATTATACGCGACCACGGACCTTCTCTACAAATGAGAGGGTTTAAGCCTTAGTCCACCACCCTGGCCTAATTCGGGTTGGCGAACTACATACCTAAGAAATTCCTTAGAACTTTTAGGTGTGCAAGTTTCCTCACGATGTTTTCCTTCAAGGTTAAAGAAAGTGATAATTCATCGTGAGTAACTTCTTCGTCTGAGGTGTTTGCCTGGGATTTAAACCCATCCGTCTAAACCTCGAGGCCATCACTACTTCAATTAAAATATACCTATTATTTAATATTTTTAATATTCTATCTGTGCAGTTAAACTGTTTCTTTAGCTGCTTATCTATAGAACGTTCAGTTCAATTACCAAAAGTTTACATACACACATACTTGTTTTTTATTATATTATATAGATACGAGTATACTCTTTGTTAGAATGTAAATTTGTAGATCGCAAAATTCATAATAGTGCCGTGAGATCGACGAGACTGGCAATTTAGTTTCTTAACCAAGAATATCGCTTAATTCATAAGCTAGTATTACACCAATTTTCATATAACTTACCTAATATATTGCGCGAATAATGTAAAAGCTCAACTCAAAATAGTAACGATTTCGTTTTAAGCGAAACGAAACAGCTGAAAGCGAAAGAAGTGTTAAAGTAAATTATACATGCATCATAATTACTTTATAGTCCTACGTTTCCCTTCCTATTTAAGTAAGATTATAAATCTTTCGAAGTTAAGTCTTTACTCATACAGACTAAAAAAATTACAATCCGAGTTGTGCCTTTATATTAGAAGTTCGATGTGTATGTGAGTCTCAGAGTTGTTAGAAGTAGACTTGGATATTACGTAAGAATTTAATAGCTGTAGAACTAATATTCGGCGCTGTAAAACCGATAAAAGCCACGGAGTTCCAGGTATAGAGCACTGAGTGGTGTTATCGAAGCCGCTGTGTGGAACTACGCAGATTAATGCATTAAAAACTTTGTTAGGTTCTTTAGTTAATGTGAGCTATGTGTAATAGGTTGGAGTGTTGTTGAGTCATAGAACTGGAAAATAAGGATAAGAATATTACTCTCTTTATTTAATTATTTTCTTTATGTATGTTTTATGATTGCGTCGTAATCTTGAGTTGTATTCCCAGATCGGTCAGAAGGTTATTGTTTTTTTCATTAGAAATTCTCAGTAGCAGCATGGTGTCTGAAAAACGGCAGTAGCCTTAAGTAAAAAAATGTATAGGGTTTAGACGCAATTAACACATCTATATATACATATATATAACTCAAAGGTGACTGACTGACTGACTGGCTGACTCACATAGTAATCTATCAACGCACAGCTGGACGGGTCGGGATGAATTTTGGCATGCAGTTAGATGTTGTGACGTAGGCATCCGCTAAGAAAGGATTTTGATTAATTCTACCCCCAAGGGGATAAAATAAGGGATGAAAGTTTGTATGAAACTTTGTCAATTTTAAACCGATCGGGCTGAGACTTTGCATGCATAAAACTACTATGACGTAGACCGACCCTGTAGTCTACGCGGACGAAGTCGCGAGCAAAAGCTAGTTTCATCTAAAGTGCTTCAATAAATAAGTGAATAAAAAGCAACCTCTCTTCCCAGGAAACAATTCATGTAATGGGTGAACTCATATACTATCATTCGTGTAATTAACTTGATTGCCCCGAGCGGGAGACGCAGCGCCAAGTTTTCTTTATATGCTATTCGAAGTAATGTGTAGTTAATAGTTTATTGAAATATTATACATAAGTAATTAAAAATATAATACTCCTGCATCTAGACAAATGTTACTGACATATCGTAACTGCAATATGTATAAAACTGTTGGTAGAAGGTTCTAGCTAAGATTGACTTTCATATCCAAGTAATAGGGCATGTCCCCCAACATGAGACTCGAAATTTCACTTGCAGTTATTTAAATAGTACCTAGGACTAAAGTGGTAGCTATTTTTATGCTAACATTTTTTCGACCAAATGAAATCGAATTTTTTCTCAGCTAACTGACTTGTATGTAAATTTATGCCTTTGTGCCTGTTTGTTTTAGTGCCTTGTGACAAAAACTTTTATTTTTTAAAACGTCATAAATGAGAATACATAGGTATTCATCAAATTGTTTCATGTAAAAAGGTTTTTTAGGGATTAAAGAGAGGTTATAAAAAATACGCATAATGTATTTAGCGATTTTATTGTTATTTTTACTAGAAATTAAATACTTAGCAATAGAATTTCGTCCTGAATTAATTCGCATAATGTAATTAATTTTGAGTCCAAAATGCGACGGTGAAACTATTCGCTTTGGCGAGACCTTCGTTTCGAATGTCCGGTATCTAGGTTGAATGGTTAGAGTACCATAAATAGTGGATTGGAATCTCAGACATCCTTTACAATACAAAAGTAGTTAGGAAGGAATATTCTCGGGCAATTTTCTATCGCTGTTTGACGTTTAATGCAATGAATGGAATGCTTGGTCGTTCTTAGTATGATGTACATATAATTAACTGTTGCAGAGAAAAGCCCCTATCCAGTTAGTGAGTTCGTACAGAGGCGTATCTGTAGTTACGTTGACGCTCCCCAAGGAACTTCTACAAACTTTTACCGCTGACGTGTCTACTAACAGCACATTATTTCAGGAGCAAAAACGCGCCTCACTTTATAAATTCCGACGTCAAACTGTCAAGAAAGTTGTTTTTCTTTTGAGACCAGGTTGAACAAAGAATTTAATTGCAAACTTTGCTGGGTTTAGAATTATGTTTTGCAAGCAAATGTTTATTGTTAACTTTTTACATTAAAAGAGCTAATGTTCTTTGAGTGCTATTAAGCATTTTTATATGTGAGTTTTTATCTGGAAAGTAATTTAGCACTTTTAAGTAAAACTTGCTTGGAATACATCCATGATTCGTAGATTCAGATTTTCCTATTAATTATATATTATACTATTATAATATTGGTGTTTATTTATGTGTATGTATACTTGAATATATTTCATATTTTAATTTTATTTTTTCATATGTTAGTACTCGTATACATGTATGTATGTATCTTCACCAGTTCGTTATTTATGCGCCAACTTCTTTTATCTCTGCATCACCGAAGGGTCGACTGTAAGAGAATGCCTAAGGCATTATGTCCGCTTTTATAAAAACTGTATAAAAAACATAAAGAAATAAATATACAGAACGTCAAAATACCGTAATAGAAAACTAAGACAGTAAATAGTAACGGTGATTAAAAATACATTGGGGCTAAAAAATACCCAAAAATAAATTAAAATTTTGATATTTTTATAATCACCATAAACCTATCTTATATTTCAATCACGGTTTGTTTATACTTGTATAATATAACAAAATATTAACATATTCCTTGTTAGAAGATAAAATATACCTTAGGCTTTTTACAGACAAAATTGAGACAGGTACCTAATACTTATAAAGGTTAGGAAAATCTCCTTTTCTTTTCATTAATATGTTTGTAATCACCATTACTATTACCTGCATTAGTTTTCGATCACAGCCTGTGTATTAATTAACGGGTTGTAAGTATAATAAAAATGAACAAGTATGCAAGATTTTCATCACAATTTTAAAAAACCGCCTTCAAAAAAAAAACTATCACAAAACAAATTAAAATGCACTAAAAAGCAAAATAATAATTGCGTATTCTTCTATAACTTAATAATCAACTCACTATTTCCCTTCATCAATATGTAGGTACGATCTATGTGTTTACGACGCAAGAAGCTAGTAATATAATGTTGTTTTAATTATTGTTATTCTTGGAGGCGGTGTCAGCCAAGGTAGGATTCTCGTATTATCATACATCATCATCATCATCAGCTCATATACGTCCCACTACTGGGCACGGGCCTCCTCTACAACTGTGATGCTAGGTATGTATTTTGTAGCGTTTCCTTGGAAATAATCATCAAAATCGGTCCACACAGTCGAAAGTTCTGAGGTAACAAACATAAAAAAAACAGACGACTTGATAACCTCCTCATTTTTTTGAAGTCGGTTAACAAGATAACACGGTATTTAGACGTCTCCTATAACTACTTTAGTATCTTACTAGCTTTATTTAAATACAAGCTAAATTACACTAAACATTTGTCATAATACCTAGTTGAAATCCACGCTGTTATCAACATGAAACATCGCGCAAGAAGTAGCATCAAAGCGTTGGTTAACTTGAGTAAACTATTGTAAATTGCTAGGATAGAGTCACCGCCCGGCCCAGTCGTTAGTGTAATGTACACTACGCTGAAACTTCTGCAACTAGACTCTACACGTCTCAGATTCCGACCCAACTGTGTATGAATACTGTATCAGTTTTCATTTCCAAGTGGGGGATTTTTTTCATCTCTGGATCCTTTTTGATATGTATCCGTTCTTATAGTAATTAGTGAAATTGATATTATAAATATTGTATTTACGATGATAAAGTCAAAGTCAAATTATCTTTATTTAAATTCACTTTTACAAGTTCTTTTGAATCGTCAATAAATTAATATTATAAATAGTCCTTCAACGTTAACGTAGTGTGGGATCAGAACAATGTATATATGTTAGTTGTATTTATTTTTATTTTATTTATTTTATATATGCGTATACGTTTATTATATCTTCAATCCTAAACGCGTTAAATAGAGTGTGAAACTGTTAATAAGTTAAAAATTATTTCTCATGCCAAGTTTTAAAACTCATAATTATGCTGTGAGCGAAGTGGATTATAATGGAAAGCGCTTTAAAAAAATCAATAAATTTGCGCAAAACTGTTCTGCATTTATAAGTAAAACTTGTTGGCATGTTGCAAGTTGACGCGCATTCGATACCCGCACCGTTTTTTTTTCGATCTAAGTGAGCGTCCGTCTGTTGGATACCGTCCGTCCGTCTGGATTTAAGATAACCACGAGATTTGCAAATTGTAGATAGGAAATACTTTTCCTCACTTCCACACAGTAGTGTGGAGCCAGGACTGCATGTTTATTTATTGTATTCTTAAGCTCAATTAGAAGAGTTTTAAAATTTTATAAGCAAAAAATTGTTATTATATTATAAAGCTTTTGACATTTATTGAAGAAAACCATTCTGAAAATCAAGCAAAATGTCTGTTATTTATTTGAACGTAACAATCGTTTATATTTGATTGTAATCTTCAAGGCATCGCCAGGATTTCCAAGAAATCTTTAAGTATATATTTCTTTTCTTTGTATAATAATAAGATCGTAAAATATTTTTTATAGAATAGAATATCTACATTACCATTCTACTGATATTTCAAATCCCTACCCTATTTGATATTCACAACATCCCTAATCATTGACTAGAACATCGAGATTTCTGTAAAGATTATTTTTACCTTACCGAATCTTTCGAATGCATAATTTATTATTTGTTAGTATTTTTTATTCTAGAAAGGTTATTACTGAACCTTTTACAACATCAATAAACGTATTATACCGTATGTGGCGTATTTTCTTATTAATAATGTAGTATTTAAACTTTTCCAAGCATTTTTTGGAGAATTTACCATTTGACCTTTCTTAGATACCTACAACCGAATTACAGATAATAATAACTGTATTTTTATGACGCTAACTTAAAAGCAGCAGCTTCATTTATTGTCGTTGTATCTAGTTATTACTTTTTTAATAGTTTTTTTTTGTTTTATGTTTAAATGGAGCAATTATTATAGTTTTCCATTATCGATAAACGATATAACCTTCTTTGTAATGAAGGTGTTTTGTTTACATTAATGAATAAATATTTAAAATAGAAACAACGAAACTTTTTTGTCCAAATAGAAGTAGGTAGTATATTCAACACTAATTCGAACATCTATTGAAATTGTTCTAATTCGATGTTGGTATAAACGTTGCGGTTTAAATTTCGAACACAATGACCCGTCGGACTAAATACAGTCAGTTCCACAATCTAACCGAATAGAAACAAAAATCTCAATGGTTGGTTGTTCGATTCCATTCGGTCTGATTGGCTGTTACATCATTAATTGTCTATGCTGACCACAAAAAAAAACTTTTTAGCATTAAAGTAAATCAGGTCAGAAAAATCAATACCTTAGTCCCGAGGCATTGTTGTATGCGACGTGCTATGTGGTCTCTGGTTCAATACCTGGGTCAAACAAAGTTGATCTATTAGGTAATTTTCTGTAAAAAATGGCAAGACTTAGACTGAAACTCGTTCTCTATGTCTGTACATAGAGAACGAGTAACTATTGTAAATTGCTAGGGTAAATGGTTGGTAAATGGTTAAAAACATAGCTAGTAAAATACACCTTTCGAAGTACAGGTGAGAATGTAAAATACAGTATATTTTTTTTTAAAGCCAATCCTTTAGTATCTTGTTCTTACCAGTACATATGCGTAGTGCGTACATCTAATATAAATATTGTCGCCGGCGTGTGTTCCCTCGTACAACCGCCGTCACTACGTTTTAATTAAAGTATGAACTATTCAAAGGCTGTTATAACGAGCACTGTGCACAACTTACTTGAGTTATAGCGGTATGGAATTCGGATGCCGCCCGACTGCGCCCTTATTAGCACTCTCTTCTGTATTTGACGGTTATTTATTAGCTTTTTCCTCAATTAATAAAAGAGAGGGAGATGAACAAATATTGTGAAATTGCATATTTCGTACAGAAACGTCAGTTTTCTACATTCTTGGACCAATCTCCGTAGGTTGGTTAGATACTACCCTTTGAAAGGTCTTTGATTGATTGAAGGAGCGTTGATTATTAAGATTGGTGTCGTGAGATTCAGAAATATCTATCAGTCTTGTTGTTTTGTAGGACCAAAAATCCTCTCGTATTTTCCTAAATCCATGACCCAAGATTAGTGTCCTAACGAAGAGTCAGGACAATCTGTATGTCTATTGCTGTATTCATGTCTTTAATTTTATACTGGCGCGGTACAAAATTCAGCAACGCCTGCTGACAGCAACTACGGTGCTTTCCAGAAGAGTATCAAGTAGGTACAATCTCTGACTCGTTTCCCTTCTAAAGTTTATGAAAAGAAAAATCATGAAGGGTTATAAAGTAATTTGACCTTTAACTAATGCTGCAAAATTAATAAATCATCTTTCAACCCTAATTGTTGAACCCTATTGTTTTTGCTTTTTCAATTCACATCTCTGATAAAGACAGAAGTAGGCTTTAGTCCACCACGGTGACGGGTACACACGTAGTTAGATAAATATGACTTAACTAAAATAATTCTCATGGAGAAGTGTCACAAATGCGAATTATTGTGATATAACATCATTGAAATGTGTCGTAGTAACTATTTAACTTTAAAGTCATGCTTTATGAGTCGAGTTACGCTTCAACGGTTTCAAGTGGTGATTACTTGAACTTAGAATATCAGATTACTGTCTGCTTCTGTTGTAAATTAATATGTTTTAATATTAGGTTACAACTTAAATAATTATGATTTATTTTAACAATCTGCCGATAACATGATGAAACAAACAAACACAAGTCCCAAAACAAATTTTGTATTGTTTATTAAAGTTGTAAAATGTTTATAAAATGGGCAAGAATGTACAAATTAGCATGAATATATTTAGTTATAGCAACGTATTTATATCATGTGCAAACTCAAGCACTACGAATCGTTTAAGAGATCTATGGGAATACATGAACTAAAACCATATTTTCCAATTACATTTTTCAATTACCTAGATCAAACTTCAAGGCGCAGGTAAAATGTGTTTGTATAAATATAGATTACTTACTGAGATCGGATTTAAATAAATTGAAATTCTAAAATATTTTTTGAAGACAGACTAGCTTTAGTCAGATAAATGGTGTCGTAAAGTCATATCGCGTTCAGATGAAATATCCGAGGACTTTATATTTCTGCACATTTTAGTTCTCGTTTTATGCTTTTTCGGGCAGTAAATAAGATGGTTGAAATTTTTATCAACCTTGCCCGGATAATGATAATAAAAATCGCTCTTTACTCTTAAACATCTCAGCCAAATCTTTTTATCCCAACTGAGAATTAATAGGTGTAAAAAATACAAATACACTTACTGTGACTTTTATAACAGCTAAATCTACTTATTACTGACTTTTGGCACTGATATAAAGTGCCCGTTACGGTTCAAAGTTACTGAATACAAAAACTTGGTACACTAAATAATTCTTTGAAACGAAAAGGTCATTGTAATTCCGCTGACGTCTTCGAGTAAGCCTTTCAGAACTTTCATACTAATTTGCTCGCGTAAAAAAAAGCCTAGGAGATTTTTTTATCAGAAAGATATTCTATAAACGAGCGAGGAGCGTATTAAGAGCCAATGAATAATAATAAAAGTTGATTATGAAGATCCACCCCGGCGCGCGTGGGTAGGAGATTATTTTATGTCCCGTTTTACTTTTATGCAAAAATATTACCAAAAAGTAAAATCCGATACGACGCCAGTGGAAAAAAATGAATTTGCATTTAATGAAAACCTAGGCAATTAAGGAGGCGAAGCGCACGTCCCGAATGTCATAACTATTTTTTATCTGTGATTAGTGCAGGCTCTGGGTCTCAAAGAAACTTCTCTTCGGGTGCCTACAGGAATAAAATAAAAAAGTTTATTAATAAGTGATAATTGATATTTGCCATTATGTGTTAATAGTCGTCATTAAAGCGTATATCACTAGCATTTTTGAGTGTTTTGTTTTGTTGGTCGGAAAAGATTTTTCCGTTGTGATACATAAATCTGCCTACTACATCGGCATTTACGGCTTGAGTGTATGTATGTTAAGTATATCGATAAATCACATACAAAGCACGCGTTAATCCTTAAAGCTACTAAAGAAACTCCTATCAATTTAAACCCGTTCAGCCATACAGTCACATTTACAATATTTATAGTATAAAAAACAGGAAGAACGCTATATCGCCACAGCAAAAAATTGCTACAACAGAAAACTCAGTATCAAACCCAATTCAAATCGTCGCCTAACATTATGCGGGAACTGCTCCTCAAACGTGACACTTTTAAGAAGTCAGTGACATTTAAAAATTGGTTTAATGTGTACCGAACCCGAGCCCAGAAGCCTCGCGACCTTTTTATGCAAATCTTGAAGGATGTGCTGGGATTTTTAATGATACTGCGCAATTACTTTGATGAATACAGCATTCGTGCCGTGACGACCCTAACGAGAGTTAAACTTAAATTAAATGTCAGGTATATTGATTCAAATTGGGGCGATAAATCGTTTTAAGGGCTTTTGTACGTAGATATTGCGTAACACTTCGTCATTTGAGGGAACTGGGTTGTGTGTGTATAGAAGTAAGGATGGTTTGAACTTGATTCTTGGATGGTATAATGATCTATGAAATTGATCTTCACTTCGCAGATAACTTCCTAAGGTTAGGGAGTCGATAACAATATTTTTTCTGTGTGATTTAGTATATAATGTTTGTGGTTGTTAATGCACTCACGTCTAAAAAACATACAATATTATTAACAAAATAAATATGTTTTTGTTTCCTAAAGTCTTAATTGATTAGAATAATATTTGCAAAAATGAGTAAATTTTCTTAACACGTCGACTTACTTACATCGCTTTTATACTTCAAAATTTCAAGACAGAAGTATTTATCACAAAATTGCCATTGTCATTTGCGGGAACCAAACTCGCGACGTCCTATTTCACAGCCGACTCACCGCCGGGCTGAGAAGGTCGTGAAAACCGTTTAAGATCATAAGTCACGTTTAAAAATACGGTCGTGTGGCACTCTCATTTCCTCTATAAATTTTCTCTCGAAGGCAAGAAATATATTGCTAGCGTTGTGAATGTTGGTTTTGCATCTACATATACCGCATCGCCGAATAGTCGATACAAAAAGAAGTAAAGGAAACTTGTATTAAAGTTACTTATTGACTTTTTGTTCGTGACGCGCGAGCAGAAGTCGAAAAGTCAGTCTCACGTACTACTACAAACCTACTGCGTGTTTTCTCGCCGAAAACAATATGTGAACAAGACGAGGTCAATAGTAAATTTCACCAATACAAACTCGTTATTGGCACGAATCAAATAGAACAACTGAGTAAAAAAACAGACTTGCTGAAACGGTCTTCAGTGAACGCAATCTAATAAAAAAGTAGATGGCTCTCCCTTACGCAGCTGGAATTTTAATCAATTTTGCGGCCAATAACTGGAGCGAGTGAACTCAACGAGCCGCACTTTGCAAATTACCGCCTTAAAACGTTTACTTGGACTATATTCGTCAGGATTCAGCCCTTAAATTAAAAAAAATACGACTTCGTTCGTCCAATTTGCATATCGGGGTCGATTACGAAAATACGAGCACGTTCTCTATAATGACGCAGCCTAATTGCGTCAGTCGTAAACAATAACAAAACATCTGTTCCGCCTCTCAATAAATAAACGTTTTTATTACGGACTACGTTTTATCGACACACCCAATATTTCAACGAAACTGAACCCTTTTCTGACAAAAAGAGTATCTTAAATACAGAGCCATCAAAGACAAGAAACATTTGTGTCGGGGAAAGCGCCTGTGGCAAAACGAATAATGAATTTCACAAGCATTTAAAGAGTCTGTTATACAAAGCTTGTGTATTTACGGTTAAATACCTCTTTGTTATTACTTATGCTCGAATGTCTTTTATGTCAATCTTATTTTCTTGTGGTGTACGAAATTCGACAATGATGCAGTTTGCAATATTAGCCATAAGATTTCTGTCCAATTATTAAAATACTATTTGAACAAACATTTATGCTTCGTAATATTCAGGAATACCAATTGAATACAAAATGTCTCTCATAATCTAAACGTTATATCCAAATTGCTTTTTTATTTAAACTGGTAAACAAAATACACAACAAAAATGTGCTAACGAAAACTAGTCCGTTTCAACATTTTTTTTTCGATGAATTCAATTAACAACGGAATTCCCTTCTGTTTTCCAGTTTTCAATTAGATTTAATAATTCATCGGTCCAATTCTTGTTCCAGATAAACATAACGAAGCAGCGTCGTTCCGAGTGCGAATCGAAACAAAGGAGAACTGAGAACGAGGTGGCATAGTTACAATTTGTACTGAAAGTTTTGAGGCGAATAGGAGCCTTAGCAGGCGTGTGGCAGGTGTCACTGACGGGAGACAATGAGGCGGCGGAGTGTCGGTGGATAGCATGACAGCGCCTGCCGCGGCGGCCTGATGGCGCTTGTGCGCCGTATTCTAGGCGACGCCCAGGTGAGTGCGTCAACCCTCGCATGCATCATTAGCCACACATCGACTAGCTATTAATAGAACCTCCCTGTGGAAACCTCACAGATATCAATAAACAATATCGCATCACTTTAAAACAACACGCCTTAATCGTCGAGCTACCATTAATTGGTGCCCATACCCGCACTTCATTTAATGCTTGTCGTTAGGTAAATGGGAGTGTTTATCATTAATTACAAAGTTGCCATTAAATCGGACTGCGACCATCCCTAAAACATAGCAATGAAACGGGCAGACTTAAAGGACTATTACACGAAACGACGCCAGGTGGGTTAACTAAATGGTGGGTGGGGGAAATCGCTCAGATTAATTTACCTAAATATGGCACCGCACAAATGGCTGGAATGAATGTCTGTTGTAAGCTATATTTCTCTTGAGCGTGCCGAGTATATTAGATGGTTAATTATCTTTACTGAGCTCGGAGCACAGACAAGCTCGGAGTAATAATTGCCGTATGATTCATTATGTAGGCTGAATCTATTCTGAGCTTCCACAAAATCAGACAGCAGTTACGATGAGAATTAATTATTCATATATATTTAATGAAGACGTACCATAATGAACCTAAAAGTAATAGTGTAATTAACGTCTGCTCGCAGAGTTTTACGTATTTATATTCGCTTAGTAAATTGTTTAATATGGTTATCTGAAATTACCATTACACAAGAGTAATGAATAAATTTCAGGTAATTAAATGTACTACTACTCGTATTCGTAGAAACATTTATAGTACTGTTATCATCACGCAGAGCATAAAAAACAAAACAATATCACACGTTCAATAGAATATGAAAATGTTAGCTGTTTTACAAGCAACGACTTGCCACATAACTGTGTAAAATAAGAAACCCTTAGGAATAAAAAATATAAAAAAATTGTAACGCAAATTATTGCCAACAGGCGAAACTTCGCAAAATGGTAGATGAGCAAGTCTCAGTAGGCGCCAGGGTTGAAGCCGATCCTGAGCCTGAGCCTGCTGACCCGCTCATCACGCCAGCTAGCTCCGTCTTGGACAGACCCGAACTCGATCCTCGCCCCATTCCTCCAGAAAGACGGCTGCTTATCGGAACCTTGGATAAGCCGCGCAACGGGTCTCTCAACGGAGAGAAAGAGGCGACACTAAGTAGAACGACAAGATTGTCTATAAGGAATGGAAAAGACAATCCTTTTATAGGTAAGCCTATTAAGCTTCACTAGCGTAGATATAGATCTAATCAATCTGCCTTCATACTCACTTAGAACATAAATTTTAGAAAATCCTTTCTAAGCGGATGTCTTGATCGTATGAACTATTTGTGTATTTCAGCGTTACCCGTTTATTAGTTTGAGCTGTGTGTTAACAGCTGGGAACGATTCCCTATTTATAAATAGATGAGGTATTTACTTTATAAGGTTGAAAGTAATTAATAGTAGTGACTACGCATTTTATAACAAAGTTCACATTGTTCAATAGCGTGAGAGAAACTTTAATAGCGTGTAACAAATGACGTGAAATTTCTAAATATGTTAATTTTATCGTTATGTCAACATTTAACAAAGCACATAACCTGCCGAAAGGAAATTCTGGTCATAAATTAGTCGCTAATAAAGTTTTTTTTATTTTTTATCTTTATGTATTTAGGGGTTTTTATCCAACAAGGATATGTCAACCCCATCATACCTTGTACCTTATTCTACTACATGAACTATTATAAATACTTAAACTATCTTAAATTAACTAAGTGACAATTTTTTTTTGATAAATTTGAACTAGGATTACATAAAATGCTTTGTATTAAACCTACATCTAAAATATTTATATTAAATTCAGCAAACAATGATTCACGTTCTTTTTTATTTATTTTACATTCTAATAGTATATGTTGGATATCTTCTATTTTATTACACGTTAAGCAGATTGGAGAGTTTACCTTTTTAATTATGTAGGCATACTTTGCTGTTGGAAAATGCCCAGAACGGAGTCTGAACGCTAACTTTACATAGTTTCTGTTAAGGTTACTGTCAAACCATGTTTTTTTTGGGGGCGCATTCTGAATAGCTCTGTACCAAACTCCTTTAGTTTTAGATATTTCTATAAAATGTTGTTTCCATTTTTCATAGCACACCAATTTAAATTTTGGTAAAATTTCATAATAGTCCGGTAATAAAGAATATATTTCAACAACAAATAGTAATTAATTGCTGACGTTCATTTGTTTAATCTTTGGGAACTTTAGTCATAATTATAAATATAAATAAATAAATACACCCAACAGTCACATACATAGTTCTGACCCCACACTAGGATACAAGTCCTGTGTCGTGGGTATCAGACTACGAGAGACTTTTCGGTCTCACAAACACCCAGACCCGAAACAAATATTTGTGGATCACACAAACATTTGTCTCGGTGCGGGGATCGAACCCGCGGCCTCTCGTTTCGCAAGCTGGTGTCTAACCATCTGCGCCACGGGGCTGTATATTATGTAGAGTGATTTGTTTTATAAAGGTTTATTACTAAAATGTAGACTTTTTCTAACAGACGACGACAACAAAGAAAACCATGCAAATGGTAAACTCGATTCACCAGTCAAATGGTCCACACAAAATGGCAGCGATAGTGGTACCTATGCAGAAATAGGTACCGGCGCCAACAGCAATACCAGCGAGAGGAACATTCTAGATCCGGCTGACAGCTCCGAAGAAGAAGTGCCACTTCCCGATGCTACTTCGCCAGGAAGAAGTAGCGATGGTCCGGAACCACGTGCTGACATCACTGCTACTCTTGAAGGGGGTAAGGTCTAACTTTGACTTTGACTTTTATATTTGATTATAACTTCTTCACATTTCAAATTTTATTGTGCCACGGCAAAGCGACCGAACTAACACTATAAGGTTATTGTGTTATAGTGAATAGTGTGTTGTCAGTGGACTCAACTATGCCAATGTTTACGAGTCTGTACATACAAAAGTAGATCTCAGAACGCGATACCCTTGCTTGGGTCTCATGGCGCGTTCAACACGTTATGTTTGGCGTTTGCTTTTAGTTCGCTTACCAATATCCAATCACCATCAATATTATATCTTAGTTTATGTAAATTGGTTCAACTTTTATCAGCAACTAAATTAGTTATCGGTTGAATATTTCAAAGACAATTATTTATACATGCAATATTCTCTGAGTCCGCGCCTCTATTAAAAGTCAGGCACGGAAAATCTAAACTTGGTCTGTTTGCGTTTATCTTAAGAGTCTGTAATCCAGGAGATAATAGTTCCTAACTAGTCGAGACGGCATGTTTGTTTTGCTGATGAAGCGAGTTCAGGAGTTAGTTTGAAATTCTTCATAGCTCCCGCTACAAGCCGAGAATGTTATGGTCGTCGTTCGCAAAAGCTATGTTAACACTTACAGTGTTGTCGACATATTGTTGCCAACTTTGTGTAGTAAAAGTTAACTTACGAAGCGACGTGTTTATTGAATGAGCTTATAGGTAACCATACCTTTAAGAAATTCAGGCTTCCACATCATAAACAACTTTTCCCTGATATATGAAATAATAATTTAAGGAGAAATATTTACAGATTTTCGTTGCGTTAAAAAAAATTAATTATAATTTACTTAAGTGAACTGCAACACTAGCTCCTCCTCTCGTGCAAGATATTTTGATTAAAAATGAATATATTATATCAATGTTTAAAAAATAGTCAAAAATATACCATAATTTACAAAAGATGAAAGGTATTAAATAAGCCCTAGTTGTTTACTATGCAATCCTTAATTTTCATAAGTATGAAGTAAAGCAAGAAATATTTTACATTGTAAAAAGTCATATTGCGGCCCAGTGCCCTGCAAAATATCTTCGCTGCTAATGAGCCTGCGGCCTTGGGGAATAAGCTCATTTGCCAAGTAACTGCACATCCAGCCAACTTCGCAAGAAAGGAACTTCCCGCTCGATGCTCCAATTTGTCTTTTAATTCCTTTCGCGATATTACCAACTCCCTGTATACATATTTATTGTTTGAAACAGCGTGGAGCTGCTGTTGGCACTTCATGAATTATTGCGTTGCATTTGAACAGCGTGCAATTGTGCTTTCATCCGTAATAATTGTGCACAGACTGTTTCGTTATTGACTTATTACCTCGAGCAGAAATACGGTCGATCGTGGGACATCGCTCTGTAATTTATCTATTGAGTGTATTTGTCCGGGCTGCGGTAATAAACTAAGCCAATATTTAGTGCCGACTGTCATCTGGTTTATCATATACTTTTTCTCCTTTTACTTCGAAAACGGCGTATCAATATTGCGAATGCTAAATGTCGCAATATTTATTCACTACGGAGTTAAAGGCAGACGGCGGGAATAATTTGTGGAAGGAAGACGTTATTTTCTCTAAGTCAACATGTCTCACTCAGAGCGAACGTACGATAAAATGGGCGTCGTACACACCTGTGACCCGTGCCATGACGTGTGTAACATACTGGTAATCGATTTGTCTGGACCAGCCCGAGCAGCGACTTTCGTGACTCGAACAACTTTTACGTTATTACAATGTTTACAACGCCATCAGGAATTTCTTTTATACGACTATCTCGCCGCCACATTTTACTGAACTTTTCATATTATAGTCGGCCAACTACTTACTGGCGTTTAAAATGTGCCCATTAATGGGATGGGAGCTGACAAGTTTTGGAAATTATGGCTGTTAACAGTTATCGCTTACACTGATATAAAAAATCTACGGCTTCAGCATGAAATACTTTTCGTTCATTATTTATGGACATAATAAATCGAAGTAAAAAATTCCAATGATGATGACATCAAACATTTCACGCTGCGATCGCCGTTACGAATAACAAGTAACAAATAATTTGTTATTTATGTATAATATAAAGGTTTTGAAGGCGCCGAGGCGGCGTCCCCCGGTGGGCGATCTGACAGGTCCCGGCAGGAGGAGGTGCCCGCGTCCCCAGGGATGCTCACCGCGGCCCAACTCGCTAGGCGGCTACGGATGGAAAATGAACGATTACAGGTGCGCTGTTGTTCTTTTGTAACAAACTGTGCGGTACTCGCGTAACTTTTAAACGCATGTGTTTTAACTTTTTTTTCTGTTAAATTGTTTGTTTATGCATATGTTTAACCTCATTTTTTGTAATTTAATGTTTTTATAATATTTTATATTGGCACGGTAAAATGACATTACTAGTGTTTGTAATTTGTAATTTGTAATAGATTTTTAAAATAGAATTATATTGGTGGTGTTTAAAACAGTAATTAATAATTAACTTAGGTAAACTGCAATTAATATCTCCTCCTCTCTTACAAGATGATTTCTTCTAAAATAATATCTTTGTTTAAAGAATAGTTAAAAGTATCTATTTGATAATTTTAAAAAGCGATTGCAAATAGGATATCAACTGACAGATGCCTTATGTTCATATTGGATTAGAAATTATGAATGAGGTCAATGTTTATGCAAGCCACAAATATTTGTTCCAGCTCGGAAAGTATAGGCAAAAGATTTACTTAAATGTTTTTTTTTTTTGGAAAATAGAAAATAAAACCGTGCCAGTATTGAGATCTGTATTTTTAATTAAATATATTAGTATAATGGCAGAAAGTTTGAATTTAATATGAAATTTTAATGTGCCTCACATATTCGTTAGAACATTATACCCAATACTTTGGCTACCAACATTTTGATCACGTGACTGCAAAACCGCTTGTCGTAGCCATAAAATTCCCTGTGATTATTAAAATCCGCTAAAACAATTTCAGCTAACGCCGTTCCGCCAAAATAATTTTGCGCTATAAAATGAGAATACGTTGAACTGCCAATCACGGCAATATTTAACTCTGAATAATTACCCGATAAATTTTCAACTTTATGAGTCCCATTGGCTCTAATATTTTATGAGGGAGTCTAGAGTTTATTTTCCTCTAGTTATCGGAGGAGATCTCGAATATCCCAATAAAGCTTTCCACTCGGTCGACCCCGAAGGTTCGGGGCAGTCAGGTGCCTTAAGTTTATTACTATCATGTCGGTCCTTAGAAACACGGCTTCTGGGATCAGTAAATGTGAGTGGATTAATATTATATGCTATCGCACCTGTCTTTAAGACGAAGGATATTACGTTACGGTTATCGTGACTATTAAGCATATTATACGTTTTATCGATTTTTAATTGTTTGTAGTGTTTTAAATTGGAATGAAGAGGCAATCTTTTACTGTGTCCTGAATGTAGCAGAAAAAAATTTTCATAGTTTCTTATAGTGATAAAAATATTTTTTAAATTAGTGGAAAGTCAGAAGTATGAGTGAAAACAAATGTTATGATGTCAGAATTCTATCGCTCTTTAGACCAGTGTTGTGGGGCATATCGAGAGACTGACGTAAAATTAATTATCATCATCATCATCATCATCATCAGCCCAAAGACGTCCACTGCTGAACATAGGCCTCCCCCAATGATCTCCACAGTGGCCTGTTGGAGTGATAATTATCATAGTTTTATATTATATTTAGGGCTTGCAAAAAATAAAAAAAACTTGTACATACGTTTCACTGCTGCCCATCAGCACCAAGCTATAACAATTATACTTTTCAAGATTAACTTTTATGGTAGAATTGACAACAGAAGACTAACTGAAGTGAAATGATCATTTGAAAAAAAGAGCATTACATATTGTAATCTAGTGCAGATTCTTGCTTGTCGCACATGTTTTGAGAAAATTTTTCATTACCGACATAGCAATTTAATTTCCACGTCCTTGCTGTTTAATACGCTTAAACATAGTACAGTTCTTTTAAGTCTAATCATCATCATCATCAGCCCATATACGTCCCACTGCTGGGCACGGGCCTCCGCTACAACTGAGAGGGTTTAGGCCTTAGTCCACCACGCTGGTCTAGTGCGGGTTGGTGGACTACACACCTAGTAAATTCCTTAAAACTTTTAGGTGTGCAGGTTTCATCACGATGTTTTCCTTCACCGTTAAAGTACGTGATAATTCATTCTGAATACACACATAACTTCTAAAAGTCAGAGGTGTGTGCCTGGGTTTTGAACCCTCGACCGTCGAGATTCTCTATCGCGTGCCTAAGCCTCGAGGCCATCATGAAAGTTAAGTCTTATAAGTGACTGAAAATTGTATGGATCACTACTTGTCTTTATCACTATTGTTTGGTTATGAATTAAAATCGAGTGAAGTCTGATTCAACTCCCGATAGGACAAATTGTTGTTGAGTTTTTCTATTAGCGATACGTGGTTATAGAAAAGGGCTTCTGCATAACTACTGAAAGACAAACATAAGAGGTAATGTGTGTTATATAGGTTATTCGTCACATCATTACCAAGTGTAACCGCTATACATTAATTTTACACTTTACTGGCTTAAAAATCAAATAACTCTGCTAAACCAACAAGAAGGCTCTTCTGAAATGTACGTCATTCTCAATTAATTTTAATTAGTGAAAACAACCACGCTATTATCGATTTCCTCTTTCATCTCAATAATTCGTGCTTGTTATTCCACTCTATAAGAGCATTGGTGTCAATAATCTCTGCACAAATAGTTTTGCTTACGTAATGTCGTATCTCAGATTGAATGAATAAAATTTGCTTTAAGTACTATTTTCGCGTGGTTTTCCATGTTTTGTTGGATTTTTTTATATTTTTTTTTATGCTGGCACGGCAAAGTGCCCATTGCACCGGATGGCAAGTGTAATGGAGTCCAGAAAAAGTACCCACCAGCGAGAGATGATGATCTCCCGTTGGTCGACACAATCATGCCGACCGAAAACCTCTTCTCCTTACTTGTGAAGAAGTTTGGGGGGCTAATACCATGGTGATCAAAGGACCGACCGCGACATACCGGCCAAAAAATGCCGGCACGGTCATCCTTTCACCATGATTGAAGCCCCCCCGAAAACCGGATATACACTGGCTGATCCCGGAACGCGGCAAACTTGCATGTGCCACTATGGCGGGTTTTACGCCCTGTGTACGGTGGTCGCTATCCGGGCGGATGCGAATATCCTACCACCAGCAAAAAATATGGCAAAACCGCATCTAATGGTAATAATAAAGGAGTCCAGGTACAAACTTTTATGTTTGGTCGCCTTCTTGATTGCTTTGTGGTATATAAAGCCGGTGACCTTAACATGCCAACCACCGAGAGCTACTGAAAGTGGAAGCCAAGTATTTTATTTGAGCGTTATTCCTACAGGCGGAACTGACAAGAGTTCGCCGTCTCCTAGTGGCGGCTGCAGAGCGCGGTGAAGCTGGAAATGCCCTTATAGAACGAGCTAAAGGAGAAGATCAGGAAGTCACGCCGCTCGATCCAGCACAGCTTGAGAAAGAGCTACTTCTAGCTCGAGAAGCTGTTAATTGTAAGTCATAATATATTTTTTTGGCTGAACCGACTGAAAAGCTGTAACTGACGATGTTTGGCAGATGTTTCATATATTATCTGATCTATAAATAACTGTGTCTACCTTCTGGATTAGTGACTTAACAATTTTATTGTGAGCTAGAATTTGGCTCGAGATATACTTTTGTTTCGTATTAAAAATATGTGAAACAAAGGCTTTGCAATAAGCTTCTTTTGTTTTGTGATAACCGAGGAATGTTTCCTCTACCCCTGTATTAAATATTTTTACTCTCGTAGGTAGTCAGTCTAATCTCCAATAAACAATACAATAAAAAATTCTATAGTCAAATTAATATATTCAGTTAAGTTTTCGTGGATTTCTTTACACTGAAACCATTATATAATTTTATGATTCCTTAAAAATATTTTTGTAAATTTTTAATTTTTTAGAAATGCATAAACTTTTTATAATTTGATCATTTCTCTTTGAACCCATTATTTTTATTCGCTAGAGACGTTTGAGTAATAAAAAATATTAAAAAATTACTTGTACTATCGTTTTAATGCATTTTATACTACTTTTTGTGATAGCATCAGATATAAAACACGAACTCAGTAAGTCGCAAGTTTAATATAACGAATAAAAGGACATTTACCTTGAGACCGAACTTCAGCATACGTGTGTAAGAAAATTCGTACGCAAGTTATGCCAGACTCTTCACAATAATCCGATCTGATCCCATAAAAGTGGCCAATTTGTTGAGTGCCGCTCATGATACGAGCGGGACGTGTAGTAAGCCGACATTTTGATAAACTATACTCATAATATTCGTACGAGTACCTGTGCCGTGAACGAGGCCAAAATCAGAAGGCGGCTCACGTAATTCTCAGGGTGTGCTGTAACTTCGGCTGACATTTTCTCTGATGTCATTATGACGAAAGTCGTCCGTCCGACATCCGCACATGTTACCCAAACTCGCTAACTACCCGCGCTTAATTGTATTGACTCTAACGTGGTTTTATTTGAGTGGCTAGGAATAAGGAAAATTACTCGGGAGTGATTCAATTTGTTGGCGTACCTATGATAATTTCAGACTAGATTAACTTAGTTACATTAGGCAGACTTCTTAATCCAGTCTGGCGTTCGTTATGACATATAAATAATGCATTGTTTCTAACAAAAAAGGAGATATATTACTATTAATTCACATTCCCTCAGTCTTTGGTCAATGCTATTACAGTGAATCAATCAATAGCTAAAGAGTGCTCTATAATGTAAAACACAATAGCGATCTCAGAAAATAACCAATTTAAGTCTTCAATATACCAAAGCCTAGTTCGATATCCGTACGTCAATGGATTTCCTATCAAACATTGCAAGCACACATTTGTTCGTGACGATATCTGAACAGAAGCGACGCGACGCCACAAAGTACATAAGTCCCAAAGCGAACAGCGGGTGTTCAAAGAGTTTGAATCACTCGGGATTAAAGGCTGGTTCGCGATGCTATTCTATCACACGTGCACACGCACGAATTCTCGTTTCCAATGACGAGTCGACATTGATTTAGGCCGACAAATATTTAGTACTGTCCGCCTTTGATGGAACCTTCCAATATCCTCAACAACGAACGTATGACATGGATTAAATTTTTTGAATGTAATAGTATACTAAAGTGTGTAGTATTATGTTATCATCGGAGGAGCATTTAAAACAATGATACCTTGGTATATAAGGATAAATATGTAGGTACATTTTTAGTTTTCTATGACATTCAATTAATTCATTTAAATCTAATTTCAATTGCTCCTTATAATAATTATGAAATATTTGAATTGTTCGAAATTACGTCAACAGAAAAATATATAAAAACAAAATATAAGTAGGTATAATGGTTAAAACATTTTAAAATTAATAATTGCGATCTTAACTCATAAAAATAAAATATTTATCGAAACTTTCACCAATTTAAAAATCATGCTATTTTTCCGACAACAAAATTCACATGACAATCCTATACCGTTTAAATTATGTAAAGACTGAAGGATTCAAAAGGAAGGACGAAAGACATCGTTATAAAGATGGAACAAGTATTTCTGCTTGATGTAATAGAATATGTCTAAGTTACAGACAAGTCCTTTGTTTCAGCTTTGAAAGCCGATAAGAAGAGGTTAAAAGCAGAGAAATTTGATTTACTGAACCAAATGAAACAACTGTACGCTACGTTGGAGGACAAAGAAAAAGAGCTCCGAGATTTTATACGGAACTATGAGCAGGTAAATAAATCTATTCTATAAAAAAATGCGTTATTGAAGCTAATCTCCTACGATCATTAGTTTATTTCATCCAGTAAATAACATTTTCATATTCTCATATGCCAACGTCGTAGTAAAATATCTTAACATCATCAGCCCAAATACGTCCCACTGCTGGGCACGGGCCTCCTCTATAACTGAGAGGGTTTAGGCTTTAGTCCACCACGCTGGCCTAGTGCGGGTTGGCGGACTACACACCTAAGAAATTTCTAAGAACTTTTAGGTGTGCAGGTTTCATCACGATGTTTTCCTTCACCGGTAAAGTACGTGATAATTCTTTGTGAATACACACATAACTTCGAAAAGTCAGAGGTGTGTGCCTGGAGTTTGAACCCGCGACCGTCGAGATTCTCGACCACGCGCCTAAACCTCGAGGCCATCACGACTTAACATGCATGAATAATTGTGTATAGTGTGTGTACTAGAGCAAAGAACAAATTCAACTTTTTAGGTGTACTATTTAAGCATATTCATCGGTATAATTATAGCATAACTGGAATTTAGAATTCGCCCAACATTAATAATTTATTATAGCACTAAATACAATATTGTCAAATTGGCTAAAACTAATAATTTTTGTTCTAATGAGCTATTTAATTTACCGGTGAACGTTGACAAATATAATCCACATTGTGCACTTAATTAGATTTTCACCAATTATTTGTTATTAATTATTTGTTGTTTTTGTATCATCTGATTAGGATTGAAATTAAATGAAGGAGTCACAAAGGTCATCAACATCTATTTAAGTATTTACATACTGGATGGCACGTGATCGTAAAACCGAAAAATTTATAGACATTGACAATTAAAAGCACTACTACTTTGCGTAATTGGTTAAATATCAGTTTATGAACTGCGGATTCAATCCACACAATGAAGATGAATAATTGTGTGATCCAAAAAGATTTCTTTTGAGTCTGGGTGTTTGTGTAACCGAATAGTTTCTCGTATTTTCTAATACCCCCGACACAAGACTTGTACCTTAGTGTGGGGTCGGAATTATGAATGTGATGTTGGTTGTATTCATTTTTAAAAAATGGCAAAATTTTAAATGATAATATTTTTATATAGATGCGTTCTCGAGGAGGAGCATCATCAGCATTGGGAGCTGAAAGGGCTGAGCGTGAGCGTGAGCGGGCTGCCTTGCTGCGCCACGCCAGAGACGAAGCAGAACGCTCTCTCCAGCTCGCAGCCGCTCTCAGCGCTCGCGACACACAGCTCCGTCACGCCAGGGAACAGCTGTTTGAGGTATGCCATAGGAAATTTCTAGAGGGTAATTAAAATTGTATTTTTTTACAGGTATTAGATTGACAGACTAAATACAAAATACATACATCCATAAACTCACGCCTATATTCCCCGAAGGGGTAAGCAGAGGTGCATTTCTGCCTGTGTACGTCGCGGGCGCCCATCCACAACCGGGGCGCCCGAACAAAGCTAGTGGGGGTGCAACTGCGCCCCCTACAACTCCGGGACGGCCGGGACGTTTACATCTCAAGTAGTCGCCCCACTCGGCGCGGAGATGGCCACCGGGGGGTTTTTTTGGTCGGTATGCCGGTATAGGGATATTGTTAGGGACCCAGCCCGGCACTAACATCTGCGCGGACATGACGTCGCCGCGCTTCGGGCTGGAAGACCGGTGACCCCGACATACGCATCCCGCCCCCCTCCCCCGGGGCTGTCGGGAAGTAGAGCCATAAACAGCTTTCCCCTCGAGAACAAAAAAATAAAAAATAAAAGGTATGTATCAGTCCCACGTTATACGGGGCGAGCCTATTGCCGTTTTTCAGGCACAATTCCAAACTC
This sequence comes from Hemaris fuciformis, assembly GCA_907164795.1. Classification (NCBI taxonomy): domain Eukaryota; kingdom Metazoa; phylum Arthropoda; class Insecta; order Lepidoptera; family Sphingidae; genus Hemaris; species Hemaris fuciformis. The sequence goes on from OU015446.1 coordinate 6,505,870, forward strand.
CATGCTGCTATTGAGAACTTCCTAATGGAAAAACCCAATAACACTTTGCCCGACCCGGGAATCGAACCCAGGACCTCTAGATCGCACGGCACACCCTTGTGCCGCGAGACCAAGAGGCAGTCTACAAACAAAATAACACAAGTTTATAATATAAACAACTTTACTTCTTCATTAAAATTACTCTCATAACTAGAATCAAATAGAAATTTCCAGGCACATGTTATTATCTAAATTGTAGTAACGTCGACTTTGACTTATATCTTATTCGCTTCTCCTGGAATACAACAGTATAGTACACCTGACCGTTATTATAAATAATTACTTATAAAAATATAATCTCCAATACTGCACTTTCATAGAAAGCAAAACATATTATTCCGAAAAAGAAGCAATACGTAAAGTAATCAAAGTGATCGCAAATGTTATTGGCCCACATTCAAATCCACTTGCATTTAATTTCCAAAGTTACTCAGTTCAATAAACTTGAAGCATCTACGGTTTCTCACACGCCGTAGCACCGAGTCCTTGCAATTTGACGGCTGTACTCTGCAGTGCAGGATATTGCAGTCGACTCCAATATATAATGCGGCGAATAAACCTAGTACAACGGGTTCGTTTGTTTTAATTACTGTTGTGCTGCCTCTTAATTTGTTTGTGTAATTAGAAACTATATCGAGGGCACGGCTTAAATGAAATTCATGCTGCGTAAGCCAAGATGTTGTTTACTATATTGACATTACGCTCTGCCAAAAACAATTATGGCTTAATGCTATTGTACTCGTTTTTTTTTTTCATGAAAATGTGGGTGAATTTTTAACCACAGCCAATAAATAAAATTGAAACAGATTGCAATAACTTTGCGCTATTATTTTATTGTTAGGTCTTTAAAACGACTGGTAACTAATACTAATAATCTAATTTAAAAAAATGCTTTTCGTGCAATTTTAAAATCTAATTTTATAACTTTCACGGTATTACGATGAATTGCAATTATATTTTTGACTTAAGATTATAATTAATGCCCTTTATTATGATGGATTCGATTAGATAAAAATTCTTCACAAAGTTTAGTTTCATTGGGTCCTAAACTGAAAAGAAGATGAATTATAACATAACAAAGGTGATGTAGTAATAATAAACCGAGCTGTATCGCCGCTTCGTTGTGATGAATAGGCGTCGTGATGGGCGCCCACCGGCCACTTCGCCATCCATCACCACCACGCGGTGTTAATTACCATTTCAAATAGCTGGCTCTGATATAAATTGCGGGTAATATTAAACGCAACTGTTTCCTTAACTTACAGCGGAACTTTGGAAGCCATTTTTCATATTACCGCAAGTTTGAGTCGGTTTGGTTAATATAAATACGATAAATTGTTTTCTGTATAATATGTCGAGACCAATCTCGACTATGAGTAATTTTAAGATATGTTATTTGTGGATTGTTAGTATGTTAAATAACTTTTGCCGGCTTAAACGTTAAAACAGACTTTGACTATCATTGCAAAAAAAAAAAAAACATTTAACTCACTTATGCTTTTAAATTATGAGTAAGGAGTAGGTAACAACTGTTCTGTATAATTTGTGTTAAATAATCTTACATTCTTCTATCATTTGAATGTCAATATATATTTTGATGTTCTTTCTAGCTGATACTTTAATTTCTTACAAGTTCGAAATACAGTAAAATCATTATTACAGAATTCATACATACACATACATAAACTCACGCCTGTATTCCCCGAAGGGGTAGGCAGAGGTGCATTTCTGCACCCACATTTCGCCAGGTATGTATCAGTCCCACGTAATAGGGGGCGAGCCTATTGCCGTTTTTCGGGCACATTTCTAGACTCCGTGCTGTTACTGAGAATTTCCTAATGGAAAAACCCAATAACACTTTGCCCGACCCGGGAATTGAAGCCAGGACCTCTAGATCCCACGGCACATACTTGTACCGCGAGACCACGAGGCAGTCATAATTCATATCTGTCTGTCTTTGTATGAAACAAGTGCAATAGTTACAATTGAAAGCTCAATATTACCTTTCAGCCGCGATTCGCCCCCGGCCTCATTATTTCACGGATGTGGGCTTGTCGGATCGAAATAACCCAATCGGGAAATATTTTGTATGCGTAAATTAAATATGTGTCGAAATTAATAGAGGCATGAAAGTATAATGAAACTATCCCCAGACGTCATTTTCAATTACATGTATGAATGAAATGTTGTGTACATGACTACGATCTTAATTCATTGACAGCTATACGAGTACATAAAACCTCGCTCATATTCGAGTAACTCGAATGAAATATTTCATTATTTAATTTTTATCGTAAAATATTTGAACAATTTATTAATGTATTTTATTAATTTAAAACACATACGACCGTATAATTTGGATGTATCCACACACTTGTGCCAGTTCAAAACTGATCCTTACAATATAATATACATATATGTATTTCTAACAGCATTATTATTAAAATCATTCATAACCTTCCACTTTTATTCCCCGAAAGGTTGGCAGAGATAAATTTCTGCACCCACATTTCGCCAGGGATGTATCAGTCCCACGTAACAGGGGGTGAACCTATTGCAGTGTTTCGCGCACATTTCCAGACTCCATGAACGAAAAGAAACAACAACACTTCGTCCTTGCCTATGCAAACAACTATCCCAATCTCATCTGTTATAGGCTATAAATAAGTGATCCCATCAACAGGCGAGGCGACAGCTCCAAGCGGCCGGCTGTTTATCTGAGGGCGAGAGTGTGGTGTCGCTCGGCATCGGCCCTCCGATGTTGCTGGGCGGCCCTTCAGGATTAATGGGTGACAGAGGCAGCTGCAGCGCGGACTCCGGTGTCAGAGGTAAAAAAAGGATAACGCCTGCCGTAAATTCAACGTTAATTGCAGCCTTTTTTATTCAATATAAATGGACGTTATGGATTTGGTTTGGAAGGGGTAATAAATTTTCACGTAAGGCGAAGGCAGATTTTGTTTGGAAAAGTAAATGAAGACATTGTTTGGAGTTTGGCATTATTTTGAATTCATAATAAGGAATTTCTTTGGCCTTTGGAATCGTCTAAATTTTAATTTGCCAAAATGGTGGAAAAGTGGTAGAGATCAGGACTGTGTGACATATTGGCATACATATTTGATATTTATGTTGATCAAGTAACGAAAAATAGGAATATGAGACTGTTATTCCCGTTTCGCTACGTGCCAAAAGATAACTTTTGCTTTATCCTTTCGCAATTTCATCATCTTAGTCACATAAACTTTTGTTCAAGACGTCTCTGATTCGGTTTACAGACATAAATTGTAGATAAAATACCATTCTCACTTTATTACTTTCATGTAATACGATTATCCATCTTAGCGCTGAATCCCGTGTCATCATGCATCGGAAACTATGGATAATAATGACAATGATAAATACATTTAAAAATAAAATAAATAAATATTAGTTGATATTTAAAAATGTAAAAAATAGCTTAACTTAAATACAGAGAAATAAATAAAAAAACATCAACAACAATGAAAAATGAGAAACGCTGCTCCAAATATTCTTTACAATCCAAAGCTGCAGCGAATGTGGTAAATAGGTAACACATAATATTACTTTTTATTTATTACCATCGGTTATTGAATGTTTGCTCTCTCGCTCATATTAATACGACGAAGTTTATTGGAAAATATACGAGCATTATGGAAGTTTCGCGTTTAATATTGGTTGTTTGCGAACGCATCGGTTCGGTCAATTTATTAAAATTAATAAATAGCGTTTTGCTCTTCATTTTGTATAATTAAAACAAGAGGTTTCAATAATACTATATTTCGAAAGCTTTACTAAAGCACAAAGCAGTTTTGTAAGTGAACAAAATGGCATTTAATTACGTAACTGCTGAATTAAAAAAAAAAAAACACATGAATAAAAATCGCTTACTTGTTCTAGTTATTTAATAGGGCTGTAGAAGTACGTAAGTAGAATACCTAACAAGTTCCTCGTCAACAATTCTAAAACAATTTACTTTACAATGTCTACTTTCGCCGATAAACTAAGTACTACATTATGAATACACACGTAGAACATATAAAAATCGGAGCTAACTTAGTTCCACTTCTTGTTTAATAAATTATTATACCAGTACAAAAAGGAACCCTACTATTTAGTAGAAATATTTATTTCTGATGAATGTTCCGTTGTGAAATTTAAATTGGTGTGTAACTGTAAATGGTATTTTATGGTGTACAGCATACAAATCTTAATCTTTAAGTAGTGATGGCCTCGAAGTTTAGGCGCTCGGTCGAGAATCTCGGCGGTCGCGGGTTCAAACCTCAGGCACACACCTCAGATTTTTCGAAATTATATGTATTCGCAATGAATTATCACTTACTTTAACGGTGAAAGTAAACATCGTGATGAAACCTGCACACGTAAAAATTCTTAAGAATTTCTTATGTGTGTAATCCGCCAACCCGCACTAGGGCAGCGTGGTGGACTAAGGCCTAAACCCTCTCAGTTGTAGAGGAGGCACGTGCCCAGCAGTGGGACGTATATGGGCTGATGATGAATATTCTAATACACAATTAAATACGAAAAGTCGTATATGCGTCATAGAAAAACGCGCGACCGTCAATATGCAATTTTAGTTAGCCTCTGTCTAGAATATGGAATTATAATATCTATCTGGAATATGAAATTTATAACATGTTTACTAAACAATTATCATAAATATTTATGTGATATTTACCTGCACTATTGCAATGTTGTTCGTTTTTGTTTAATACTACGAGTAGCTAATTTAATTTTTTTTTTAAGAAGAATCGATATACTCTACGAAAAGAGTTTGGGCTGATAATGATGATGATGAATTCAAATCTTCTAATTGTTAGTAACAGGTAGCAGCGATGGGGGCGCAACTTCGGTGTGTGGTGGAAACTTGTCCGATTCAACTGCAGAAGGCGCCCCACCTACACTCGATGCCTATGATACTGACGCTGCATCTCTCGTTTCGTCAGCCCATCACATCTATCAACGTAAGTACATTTCTATTGCTTACATCATCTGAAAATTTATTTTAGCCTTCAATGTAACGTCACGTCATATTTCTATTTTAAGTAAATACGTTTGGTAACATGAGTTAAATTAATCATGATGCAAGGTTAGCTTAGCCAAAAATATGAAACATCTGTTGCTACATTCAGTGCCAAGTTTGCAATGTAAGTGTACTGAGCACATAAAAAGGATCCTATAGTGAAAATAAAAGCCACTCGTTTTAAAACGTATTGCTAGTGACAACAGCAGAAAGTTGAATTTACAAAAGTGTTATAATACACAATGACACAGCATATAATTCAAATATTTATAGTACCTTTCTATACTTAGAAATCGAAACGAATGTACGAGCATTTTCCTTGAAACTCAATAGAGCATCTGTAATCGAAGTGTGTTTGTCTTGGCCGAAGGTATGTTCAATAAATTTAGAGGAGCTATTGTTTTAATCTAAATATTATAATATAGAGATTGTATTAAAACTGCTGCCGAAGGCAAAAGCAAATCAATATGCTGTCTAAGAATAAATAGAAAACATTATTAATATTCTTCGTATATGGTACACACATTCTGAATTTGATAATTTATAAGCCCACATTGATAAGCATACCAAACTCCGGGATAAATCTTTGCCTCTGGCATGTCTTTGCCCGCTAGCGTTAGTATATTATTCAGGAAATTATCTTTAGTATAAACAAAAGTTGAAGTCTTATAATGGATGATGTGCTATAGAAATTCTAACGGTATTATGTAACTTTAATATTGCCTTACCCCTACTGTTAACGTTTTGTAATCTTTCAAACTTAAACAATCTTTTTTTTAAACAAGACTAAGAACCAATCTGCCAAATGCGCAAATTTATAGCTGGTCCTAATACCAAGGATGTAAAGGCAATGTGTCTAGAGTCAGTGATGATCCTGATGGCCCTTGACGACACCCTCAAATTGACCATCGCGAGTAACCGGCATACAAAATACCCGCTGGGCATCAGATCAATCATTTGCTATAATTCTGAAGAATACCTACGCCTTTCATATTGACGGATAGAGAAATAAGAGAGCGTGAATTTGTCGGGTTTATTTTGATAAACTCAGATTGAAGTATCGAGCAGTCAAACAAGTCATACTATAGCTAACATTTATTTACACTATTGTACCACTTATTTCGTCATTAAATGTCTTAAAATTTGACGTCTATCGTTCCTTAATACCCAATTTAAACAGCACAGTAGCAACCAACAGATACTATGTGTTCTTTACCAGATAAGTTATAAGTAGGTATATCAGATAAGAAGGTAAAATTTTGAATTCAGAAGTTAGTGCTTCGCGATAAAAGTTCTTCAAAAGACAAACTCTAACTTAATGCAAAACAGTTCGCATTTCAAGCACTGTATAGCGATAAATTCATAAAGTATTCTGAAATCAGGTCTTCCACGTGCATGGAGTCACATTCAGTATAATAACGCGCTTGCATATATGTATGTATGTATGTATTCTTACAAAGCAATTCATTCTGTCTCACTGACTTTTATACGTTTTAAAATACGACACGAGGAGCAACGTACGTCATATCTCTTTATATCGCTTGCACGTGTCCCAGGAATATGTACCTTTTCATTTTATACAATCTGCGTCGCCCTTCATATAAAAAATTAAATCATAGCAATGAGTGAGTATTCAATTACTTAGCATATTCATTTATTATAAAATAGCAAGATCTTTATTTAAACCTCGTATGCTATTTATAAGTATGATAATATTGTTGTTAATCTAATTTTATTACTCAATACAAGCCTATGTGTACTTTACTGCGTTTCACTTAAATTTAGAGGTGGTCCATATTTCCTCTCATTGTCAGTGATTTATGTATGCTCTCAAGAATGCAGGTTTCTTCATAAAACTCTCATTCGCCATTTAATTAATATAGCTCACTTGAGCTATATTAAAAATATACACATACATACATACATAAACTCACGCCTGTATTCCTCGAAGGGGTAGGCAGAGGTGCATTTCTGCACCCACATTTCGCCAGGTATGTATCAGTCCCACGTAATAGGGGGCGACGAGCCTATTGCCGTTTTTCGGGCACAATTCCAGACTCCGTGCTGCTACTGAGAATTAAAAAAAATAAAAATATACTAGTTTTAAAACTACTTAAAATACACTGCCAGTTCGAATCTTACACATTACATCGGCGTTAGATTTATGATTTGCTCTGCCCCACTATTTTAATCTTTGAATTGTTGTTATTAGTACAAAATCAGACCTGAATACGTGAGCTTATTCTATTCAAATTCGCAACGCATCCAACAAAGTTTCTTTATCGTTGCGGTAAACAACCTAACGTACTTTAAAACTTTTGTCATTTCGGTTAATTTTTGATATCAAATTAATGAGAGGTAAAACGATATTATTTTGAATATTTGTATTTCCAAATGTTTTCTAAATGTTAACTGAATCAACTCATGCCTTCTCTTTGATATTCTTTGAATTTCGCGCAATCTAAATCGTTTATGAAGCTCGACTGGTGTGGAAATACCCAATTGTTAATGCTCATCACGTATATTTTCATAATATAAAAGTTAACGCGACGCGCAGCCAATCATATAATAATAGCTCAATTGAACTGATATACGCTGATGTTTCAATTTGAATACACAAATTGATACTTAAATTTAAGCGTTTTTAAATATTATGTTATAATATTATTTCTTTTAAATGATATTTATTTAAAATATAACTGCTACCATTATTATTTTTTCAATATTTTAGGTAATCGCAATGTTAATTAACTGTAGTAAATGTTTACTAAAGTTATGTGTGTATTGATAATTAATTATCACGTACTTTAACGGTGAAAGAAAACATCGTGATGAAACCTGCCCACCTAAAAGTTCTTAGGTATTACTTAGGCGTGTAGTCCGCTAAAATAAATATGTCCGCCAACCCGCACTAGGCCAGCGTGGTAGACTAAGGCCTAAATCCTATAAATTGTAGAGGAGGCTCATGCCCAACAGTGGGACGTATATATTTACATATATATGTACGTCTGATGATGATGATGATGAATGTTTACTATTGCTTATGATTGATTAAAGCTTGTATCTCGGTGATGGGCGGTATTTCAATACTTCTACTTTAGGCCAGCTACACTTTAGGCATAATGTGGGTGGCCACTTGGCCAGCCTATAACTTTCCGGCATATCTCCATACTCCATGCTACGAGTACTAGTATTTTCTCAAGGAAGAAACAAATAAAACACACTGATACTCACAATCGTACCGCGACATTAAGAAGGCAATGGTTTTACCGTGTTGTTGTTGTATCAAATCAAAGTACTTTGGGATCAACTATGGTAGCAGAAAATGCTTTACCCTATTAAAGGGGTGCATATATGGGAAAATATAAATACATATAGCTAGATAAAAATGATTTCGCTTTCGATAAATTAGGGCTAACTATGCGAATAGAACAGGCTCCAATTATATTTATTGACAAAATGTTTATTAATTTGCTAGCGTTAATCTAATTATAATACTCTGCGGCAAATGTTACGGCTAACTAATTATGAACTGTAATTAAATTTTCACGCGTTATAATTACAACTGTTAATGGCAACAATAATTTTAATAGGGGAATTTTGTATCCTCTTTTATTGCCGAACGTTTTACTCGTAATCGTCTGTATTTTAGATGCTTTAAGAGGTTCGCAAAGTCGTGATGGCCTCGAGGTTTAGGCACGCGGTCGAAAATCTCGACGGTCGCGGGTTCAAACCCCTGAATTTTCGAAGTTATGTGTGTATTCACAAAGAATTATCACGTACTTTAACGGTGCAGGAAAACATCGTGATGAAACCTACACACCTAAAAGTTCTTAGGTGTTTAATAGTTATGTGTGTAATTTTAGTTAGCCTCTGTCTAGAATATGGAATAATAATATCTATCTGGAATATAAAATTTATAACATGTATACTAAACAATTATCATAAATATTTATGTGATATTTGCCTGCACTATTGCAATGTTGTTCGTTTTTCTTTAATACTACGAGTAGCTACTACTTATTTTTTTTTAAGAAGAATCGATATACTCAACGAAAAGAGTTTCAGGATAAAAATGGTTAAAGGTATATTTTTAAGGTTGTTTATAAGGATCAATTTCCAAATGAATAATATTTATAAATAAAATCAACAGTCTCAAATTAAGCAGATCGTGCAAAAACGTTTCCATTCGATTTCGTTATCGTTTTAGGTTTATTAAAAAATTTGTGCAATCAACTAAATTCCGAACCATTGGTACTGTTTATTTTCAATTCGTTAAATTCTGTTTGATTTTTAATTCCAAAAGTTTTTCAAAGCGAAAACAACGAAAAATCCTTTTCACAGTAAACTTAGTGCTGAGATTCGATCGTACATAAAGACTAGCGATGATAGAAGACAGGTTAAATGTCGAAATTTATCACTTGCACTGGCATCTGCTATCACGAATTTCAAAGAAGGTAATATGAATGTTGTGAAATCTTTTCCCGTAGCATTGGACGAGAAATTGAATTTCAAACTTAAAACTACTTTTGTCCTAAAACTTTTAAGCATCTTCATCATTAATTAGATACGTGAAAACTTGTGAGAAGTTTCTATCGTGTTCTCGTATATGAAAGAACAAGTTAATGAAAAACTACAGAGAGTGAATTGAACAAATCTTACGACGACAACAAGTAGATGATGACTCAATTTAGATTGTATGTTCATTTATAATGAAAATAAAAACTATTTCATTTTCATCTATCATGAAGTTTGTATACATTATTGTTAACGTGAAAAACAACTTTAATCTAGATTCCATTTTCTCAATCACCCTAGACCTGCTGGTAATAATTTCATAGCCTTAGGATTTTAAAAGGTTCTTAGTTAAGAATTTATCAAAATATTATGTATGTACGTAAGAATGTATTTAGTTTTAGTAAAATTGGTGATATACATAATGTAAATACCAGGGGTAGACATAAACTTGTGATACCCTCATTAAGATTAGAAAAAACCAGTAAGTCCTTTATAGGCAACTGCGTTAAATTTTACAATAAGCTCCCCAAATCTGTAACTGACCTATCAGATAATTCATTTAAGGTGCACATTAAACGTGTTCTGATGACAAGGGGATACTACAATATAAATCAGTATTTAGAGGATAAGGAAATTTGGCATTAGATCTCTCCCGCACATCGCCATCACCACATCTTGGAACCCAGTACCTTTCACATTCTTCTTTCTTAAACCAAATCATTTGAATAAATACATAAATAAATATAAATTAACCCAAAGCTCCAAGTGTAACTTAAACCATTATAAAAACATCAAATACAAATTGATATCTAATATAAAATGTGCACAAAATAAATAAAATAAAAATAAAATTACGACCGATCGAGTAAATAATTCGAGCAAATAAATAATAAGAAGGCAATTTTTATTTGGCAGGTCATATAATATAATTATGTTATCCTTACTGGACCAAATACATGCCCACTGAGTTGGACTCGCTGGATCTACTCAGGTGTGGGTCGCGCCGCGTAAATTCCAGTAGTAAAGTGAGCCCGCTGAGTTTGTTTCGCCGGGTCTTCTCAGTCAGGGTCGCGTTTGGATCCGGTGGTACCATTAAAATAATACGTGACGTTTCGGAAATACACAAGATCCATCTCGTTATTTACTTTAAAATAATAATAATAAGATATTATGTATTTCCTGATGAAAACTAAAAATAAATTATAAAAAAAACCGTAAATATTTTGTACAAATTATATAAAATGAACCATAGTTAAATTATAATGTAATAATAAAAGATTTTTCTTTTCTGTATTGACTTGTCATAAGTGCTATTTGATTGCCTACGTGACTAAATAAAGCAATTTCATTTCATTTCATTTTTAAATTAAGATTAACACAAAATACGTGTAATAGATCAGTGTCTTTAGTTGGGCTTTAAACGACTTATGTTCCCGAAGGAGTATGCACAGGTTTTTAGGGATCAGAAACAGCGTTTCTTGTAATACTTTCGAGCAGAAAACAATTTGTACTCGTTTTTACGTTCTAATATTTTTTATGATTTATAATTGTTTCGGAGTATGCAAAAAGTGTTATAAATAAATAAATCAACACTGGAAATCGCACACCGGACTTGCATATGCCGCGGCACCGGAAAATCTCGAGCTCCATTCATTAAATAAAGATTGTATTTCTGTTCCGTAGTGAGTACTCCGCGCGACTGTAGCCCGACCGTGTCGCCACACAACAGCGCCTCGCCCTTCACACGATCCATCGACGCTGGCTCTTTATCGAGGTAGGATTCAATACTTTCGATAGTCTAGGACTTAGTAATCAGTATAGAACACTGTGAACTTACAGAGAAATAACCGAACGCTTATTTCGTCAAGACTGATACGTAAAATATTACTGCTCCGCTGTCCAATCTTTGGACATTCCACTAATATCAAAAGCTGTGCATTTAACGTAATATGAAATGACTTTTTTTATATATTAAGACGAACAGTCATTAACAAGAAATTGAAAAGCACAGTCATCTTTAAGTTTGTCAGTCGTTCAAAAGCTTCGGTATTATGTAGTAGAAGTAAAATATTCTGTATGGTAATATGATAAAAACCAAAAAAAAACATAAGGAAATAAAAGACAATGACCTAACAGATACCTAATGACGCAAACCATACCATTTATCAACTTCATTTGTTTTTATCTTTTGCTTGTGTTTTAAAACCTGTTTGTGCTCCATTTATATTGAAATTAATATCCTTGGAGGGTCAGGTCTGTCGAGCAGCTGTCTAGTCCGGGTGAATGCGAGGCGGCACTGTTGGGGGGCATGAGGGGGCGTGCCAGTGGCGGCACAGGGAGCAAGGGGGCGCGTGGCCGGGGGTCCGCTTGGGGCTCTATATCGCGTGTCTTCGCCCGCAGCAGACACCGCACTAAGTCCGGCAGCGCTGTCGTCAGCGGCCATGAAAGCGGTAATCAATCTCATAATTTATAGCTAGCTTTTCACTGTGACTACAATCGCGTGGGGGATTTACAGTATTACGGCTTTAATTATGTCATCCAATGTCGTTAAAAATTAATTAGCAACCTAGCAATCCATATAGAACCCTAGATCCGGAATAATCTTCACTATTTAAAAATCTCAGCACTTAGAACCAAAATAAAATTGTGAACATCGCATGTCTGAAGTAATCGTAAAAATATCACTCACTACTGGATCCACACTAGACAATATTAGCAGCATAGATACCACCTAGCTTCTGGCAGTAAGCTATTAAAATATGGAGATAGCTATTCTTCTTTGTTATGTCAAAACATTATTTGTCGTATAGAACCTGTTTATGCTGCCGCTGGCAACACGGTCAGAGCCTGGTCTCCTCTGGGCAGCGAGGCAGCTCTCCGCGAAGCCGCATCACTTCCACTGGCCAGATGGAGGGCTCCAGCCATCATAGCTTGGCTAGAACTAGCCCTCGGAATGCCACAGTATGCCGCAGCAGTTGCCGATAACGTCAAGAGCGGCAAGGTTTGTAGTAATCCTCATTTTGTGACTAGTACAGCTTTTATCACTCAAATTGCTAGTTTAGAAAGGTAGATATTACGGAGTACCTAAAGTTGGCGATTTGCACTAAGTATATTTTAAATGAAAAGTTGTGTATTCTGTACGAAGTTTAAAGGAATATTCTCAACCATTTTTGCAAGGCAAATTGATGACATATTCAACAGTTTCCATTATTTACTCGTTTTCATTAATTACATTTTGACGTGTGTGGAAAATTTAACATACTTTTAATTATATTCATATATATATATCAGCCTGCATTCACTACATATACAAAAAGTTGTATTCTAAGGAATAATCACTTTAAACATATACGAGTACCAGATAAATTTCAGCCAACAAATCCCTTTGTCCCAAAAATTTGTATAAATCCAGTAAGAACAACCTGAACATTAAGTAGTTATGTAGCAGTTGACGCAATAGTAGCGTCAAATATTGTGTTCTGGTTGTTTCTAGATCCGTGCTTTGAATGGGCAGGTTCTGCTCGAGCTGTCGGACGCCGATCTGGAGGTGGGGCTGGGGATATCGCAGCCGATGCACCGCAAGAAACTGCGCCTGGCGATAGAGGAGCGTCGGAGACCTGACCTCGTCAGAAACCCCAGTATTGGGCAATTGACACATGCTTGGGTGGCTGCTGAATGGTTGCCTGACTTAGGCTTATCTCAGGTAAGGTTCCATCTATTCATGTATCATGTTTTAAAATTTTATACCTATATATCTTGTCAAATGGCAAGTGATTATCGCCGCCAATAAACATTACAATAGGCATTTGTTATGGGTATCCACATTCATCCAAAATGGGCAATTATAGTGATTTAGGCCTCAACCCAATTTTTTGTATTATATGTTACTGTAATAGGTGTCTTCGTGTTTATATGTAGACTTATTTGTACTGTCACTTTATGATGAAAATTTGGCCGCCTAACCAACATTTAAATATTTTTTACGACTTTTGGCAGGTCCATACTTTTTAGCCTGATTCATACATAGGCATATCATATTTTTTTTAAATACTTATTCGTTGGAAATGTATTTCAACAGTAATAAAAGAAACCCTTTCATGTAGATAATTCAATCTTAATTTGTGATGGTTGTGCGAAAAGAAACAATTATGATACCCAAATTATCATCTTTCTTTGGAAATCCTAAAATAATATTACCTCTATTAAATCACCCGATGAATCTGGGCTGAGCTGTGATTAAATTACGTAATTAAGCAGTGCAACTCGAGGTTGAGATGTTCGGGAATAACGTGATTTCTTTTCTTGAAATTGCAATGGAATAAATGTGCTGGGGTCAGGAAATTGCTTCGTTGATGTCGGGGGAAGAGCAGATAACAGTTAATTACCAAGTCCCCTCGAACGGGAATCTCCAAGTACATCGACTTCTTAGACTTATTACTTCTAACTTGATATAGCAATTTCATTAGGGCGAACCTCATAAAACTTAGAAAGAAAATGATTGATCTATAAGTAATAATTAATGACGTAAAAACACGAAAGCCTTTGAGGTTAATAGAAAGAATATTCCTTGAGAGCAATAAAGTCATTATGCCATAATGTCGGCAAAATAATGAGGGTAATAAATCAACAGTATGCCGAGTCATTCCTGGCAAACTTGGTGGACGCCCGCATGCTCGACACGATCAGCAAGAAGGAGTTGGAGAAGTATCTCGGAGTGACAAGGAAGTTCCACCAGGCATCCATCGTGCACGGCATACATCTGCTCAGGATAATGAAGTATGATAGACAAGTAAGTGTGTATTTGATGACCTAACAGTTCCACAATAATTTTTCTTCACGTTACAACAAATTCTCGTCTCTTTTATGTTTTTGTTAATTTATTATTCTTGTGTTCTTTTTAAAAGTGTAACACATTAATTTCAATTTTGAATTTGTAATTTTAGCCACGATCTAAAAGTTAACGAATAAGGATATCATCATTTAATAATTATGTTTTATATTCTAATTGAAAGAAATTTTACACATGAATATGCATCTAAGTATTGAATTGCCATGGCGGTTATAAATTTATAGAAACGCTGTGACATTGTAATTGAACTCAAACTTTAGTAAATCAACAAAATAATTTTAATATGTAGCATTCGTATAAGCATCAAACCATTAAATTGCTCATTCCTTTACTCTCAAGGCGTTATTTATAATCCCATAGTAAACATAAAAGCTAATGTAAATTTCTTTAGTTTTTATAACAAAACACCATAATTTTATTTGTTATTTCTCTTTTATTACCTGAATCCCTTATAGTCTAATGAACGAACCGTAGCTTTCTGTAGCGCAAATGCATGCATTAAAATCCGAGTTCGTGGTAATGAGATTTTCCAATGTAACTGCACTTTATTATGGATTCGTATAGTTTTAATGTAAACTAAGTTAAGCAGGGTTTGTGCCACTGGAATTACATTAGCTATTTAATAAGTATAAATACGAATGTTTTCTTATTGTTCATAATTAAAATGAAAAATATCATTAATGAGTATAAATTCATCAAGCTTAGAATGGATATTGAATTATATAAAAGCAATAAATAATATAGATAAAATTGAAAGCGGTTAAATGAAACAACAAAACTGTGGGGAGTATTAAATCCTACTTCACATTTATTCAGGAATACTTTTTTATAGAATGTCACACTAAATTGATTAATCGTAAGACAATAATCTCTATAATTTATCTGCCACTTTTAGATTATGATTAATCATTTTTAAACAGGAGTTTGATTGACGCAAATTTCCAAATAATTAATTAAATAAAGGATAACGGGTCGTAATAGCGAATTTACCGACATTGATGTATAATGATAAATACAAAAGCTTAGATATTTTTTTTGTAAAACTGGGACGCTATAATGAGGAATCCCTTTTATGTTCCCTTCCGATAAAGGGCCTCAGATAAGGGGCGGAAGCAAATGAGCTTTTATCTTCAGAGACGGTGTAAAATGTTTCATTTAGTACTGAGGCTGTTGCCCTCTTTAATGTAAACTCATTAATCATCAACATTTTTCTTTTATATTATACAGTTGACTAAAAACCTGTCGCGTCTTGTTTGTTATTGTTTATTTTCTCATTGTGAACATTGTGGGCGTCATGTCCGAAATCCATCTTCGTTAGGTGTTTACAAAAGGTTTGTTTATTTTAGGCTCTGGCCGTGAGACGGCATCAATGCGAGAACGTCGATGCGGACCCACTGGTCTGGACCAATCAAAGGTTTATGCGATGGGCGCACAATATTGATTTAGGAGAATTTGCTGATAACTTAAAAGGTTCTGGTATACTCTGCGACGTTTATTTGTTTATTTTCATTTACATAGGACTCTTTCAATTAACGTAATGTTGATGTTCCAACAATAGACAGCGGAGTGCACGGTGGTCTAGTGGTTCTAGAGCCATCGTTTACAGGCGAAACAATGGCGACGGCTCTCGGCATACCGCCTTCTAAGAGCATAATCAGGAGACACTTAGTAGCTGAGTTTGACGCTCTCATCATTCCAGCGAGGTGAGTAAACATTCCGTATATTTACTCCTCATTCGTCGAAAATGTAATATTTGCTTCAGTTATTTCCGAATCACAGCTCAGTAAACATCTTAAGGCAACGAGTTTTTCATCGCAAATATTATGTTTTCTCTTACATTCCATACGATATATATGATTAAATTGTTTGGTGACAAAGCACAAGTGGATGTGATGATTAACCCCCGTGCAATGCAACACATCATCTCTTTATAACAATGAGTGAATGCGGAGCACTAAGGCCAGTGGTCAATGTATGGAAAGTGAGTGATGTGAGAGAGCACTGCATGTCATTCTGTATAGTTGTGAGCAGTGTCCACAGTAACGTCCCCCGTATGTGAGCCAGCTGTAGTTGATTATAATGTGAGGTGCAATCCTGCAGGTATACGATATTTTGCCAGGTGGAAGAACTGCAAGTGGAGGCTGCCCGAGCATCCATGTTGTCCACAAAACAAAGATAAACCCACAAAAATTAAAAAACTTTCATTCAAAAAATAAATGTCGCTTCGGTAACCGTTTACGAAACTTGTATCTATGTAAAATTTCCTGTATCAAATGTTTGTAAAGTTGCTATTTTTACACAAAATATTTTTCTTTGCGATATAAAATTTTTGTACCTGTCTACTGTCGAAACGCGCTCATTTTTGAAACTTTTACGATCGAAAAATTTATGAGCGGTGAAGACTGATAAGTAACTGTAGGAATCGTGGTCGGATAGAAAAAGAACGTAAAAAGTTAAAGCGATCTGAAGTATTCACAAGCGTTTTCTGTACTTTCGCCTTCCTCAGTGTTAGATTCAATGTTGAACATTGTGACCCCCTAGAGTCCCAACTTGTAGATTATACTCGTCACGTTAATGTTTATTCGAGACCTATCGATTTCGTATAATTAGTCAAATATGTATACAACTTAGTAATACTAACGTAAAAGCATCAGATGCTTCGTGTTAATCATAGGGGGTGAATAATATCCCATTATTGGCATTCTTACAATTATTGGTAAACTCCGTTTCAATTTATCTCGGGAAACGAAATATTTGTAATATCGATGATTAAATAACCGCAAATGAATTGAATATCCTTAGGTGTAAACACGGAACCATTCACAATAGCTTTAGAACTATAACAATAATAGCATTTATCAATATTGTAAGATATCTATGTTTTTGACTTGTATACATTGATTCTGTAAAGTTGACTACATTGTATATTAGGCTCACCTGTAATAATATCAAATGAAATATAAATGTGAATAAATCCTCATGAAAAAGATAATCCTAAGGGCCGTGGAGTCAGTTTATTTCGTTATCCATCACCCCTAACTTGGCGATCCTTGCGTCGACACGGAACGGTAATAATCATTTTATCGATACATCATGAATGCCTCTCTGATCATCATTAGATCGCACTCTACTCAGACTCTGTCCACATTTTTCTCCTTCCATGTAACATTGTCTTTTATTTTGTATAAATGCGTTTAAACACATTGACATGTCGTGCTTGTCTGATTTAGTTTCAATATTTTGATTATATTTATCGTTGTTATTTTGAATCACGAACAAGGAAGAGTACTGAGCGCTTTGATTGTATCTTGTACGTGTACAGAAGCTTTAGCGTTGTGTCTGATGCAGTACTGTCCCTTGTCACCAATTCATAAATGTCTTCTCATATTAATATTTTTATTTGTAATCATAATCGTACACAATTAGCATGAATCGTATGATTTCCAGCAACGTGCATCATGCTTTTGATGTCTGTGCAGAATTTTATTAACTTACCGAGCCACTTCGGCCTGTCTCACTGTAGCTTCCGGATATATAAATTTGTAAAAATCGATTATGCAGATGGGAATATATGAGAGACGATGCTAAGCTCCAAATTGAAGCAATTCTAAACATTAAAGAATTTGCATGTGAGCTTTTTGTGTTAGCAATTAATCATGGAATAAACATGAATAGTGCAAATTTGAGAATTATACGTGTCTTATGTGTTGGAGCAAACAATGCTGTGCCTGGCTTACGTTGAATCTCAAATTTGTACCCCGTTCCCTTTGTGGTTAAATGAGTAATTAATTCACTTTCAGGAATATGTTCGGACATCAAATTAGAATGTTGGGAAGGCCATTCTCGAGATCGGTTGCAACAGGATTACCTGGAATTGATCTAAGTGGGGATTCCAGGAGACATAGCTTACGAGTAAGTTGATATTCAGAGTATGGTTAATTGGGTATTCCAAGAAATCAATCAATTAATTGTAAACACTTGCTTAGAGTTGCGTTATCTAATCAATCCTATATTTATTTATTTAAACACATAACGAACTACTTTAAGTTCACATTATCGTAAAATTTGACTTATTTGTGCGTATTATATTAACAACCTACAGAGACGATAAAATTTTAAAATATGTTTTAACCAAATAGTTTTGCTAATCCGCTGGGCTATGTCGGTTACTTTAGTTCTCCTAGCGGATTAGCAAGTTGAAGTGGCAATGGGCCGGGCACATAGCGCGGAGAACTGATGGCCGATATGGCCATAGTGTTCTCGAGTGGAGGCCACGTACCGGAAAGCGCAGCGTGGGATGTCCTCCGACAAGATGGTCGGACGACCTAGTAAAGGTCGCGGGACGTCGCTGGATGCAAGCTGCTTCCAACAGGTCCCTGTGGAAGTCATTAGGCCTATGTCCAGCAGTGGACCTCCATTGGCTGATGAGGATGATGATGATGATGAAATTGTTTTACGAGCGACGCGATCATTTCGTCAGTCAATTGCTACGACATATAACCAACGTACAAATTCTTTCCTCAGGGCTCCATAACCAGGGCACTTGGCGTACTCAAGCAAAAACACGACCGAACCTCGCCTTCGAGTTCTAGCGAAAGCTCGAGCGTGGTCAGTTTGGGGACTCAGTCGTACTCGTACTCTCCTCCGATAGCCGTGAGGACTCTGTCTCAGCTGAGTATGCAGTACGCTCCACCACCGACGCTGCAGGAGTACGAACCGATCTATACTCCTCTGAGTCTTTATTCCCAGTCTAGTGTGTCCACTAGAGATAGTATGCAGAGACTCAACGATATCAAAGAAAACGTTGGAATAACACACAGGTAGGTGACGATTGCCATTTTTTTACATGCATTACTGCCATTTTTGTGCCAGTGTGATCTAACTTGTATCGCAGAGAAACAGCAATTATCTATCACTTATCAATAAAAAATATAATTATATGTTTCTTAGGTTTATTTGGAAGATTGACATACTAAAACTGATCATTATTGCTTGACTTAACTAAGCTACCTGCCAACTGAATTCCAAATTTAAGTTTGCCTGTTTTATTTTTTAATGAATACTTATATATTCCACAACTTAATGCATACATTTAATACATACATTAAATTTCATATTTCATCTCTAATCAAAAGGTATGGACATAGAGCGGATCATGCACACAGAGTGAGCTCTCCATTACCAGCCAAGTCTTTGGACGACTCAGTAGTAAAACAGAAGAAACACAGGCGAGTCAAGAGCATTGGCGATATCAACGCTTGCAGCAAAACTTCAGTTTAATCGTAGCTAATTGTTCACAGTGGTAGAGCACCATCTATATGGAAATATCTCAAGAAATATCTTCTTCTACATAGGAAAATATATAAGGGATGAGGTTATGCTGTAGTAAATATTTTAAAGTGACAATCTCTTCCTTAATTATATATGTTTAATTGGAAAATATCTCCCTGATTGTACCTCCAATGTGTAGAAATTTATATATTAGCGATTCTATATAACTCACGTCTAGTACTAAATATACACGAACTCCTTTTCTGTCGAAACATTAATAAACATATTAGGGGTGTAAAGTAGCTACAAAAATATTTAAACTAATAAAAACTTTAACAATTGTGCTCTATCACTAAAAGGAAATTTATAATTTCCCTTATGAAGGCGATAAGTCGCTTCCTTTATTACAAGTTAGGACGTTATAAAAACTTAGACCAGAAATGTAACAAATCATAATCATATACAATAAGGCATAACGAATACCATCACTTCACACTGAAGATAGACGCAAGTCGTAGAAATAACTGTATAATGTCTTTTAAATAAAATAATCTTCAAATTCAATTAAAAATATTCTTCATATCTGATGTAATTTAATCAACAATTTTGTTCTAGGCTGTGTGGAGCCGCTCATAATTTACCTTATCAGTTGAAATGTACGATAAAGGTGTAATTTTTAATTGAACGTGTGTTATTTAATAATGTTTTACAATACCGGCTATGTACTGCACGAGAGAAGTATTTTTAATATCATCTACCGAATTAATGCACGTGGATGTGATCCCTTTCCATACATTTATACTCGTAATTTTGTGAATCTTTGGAATTACTCGTTAAATAATCATAGATTGTAAGACCATTTTAATTATGTACAATTTCGCATATCGTAACTTCCAAAGCAATTATTTGGAACCAACATAGACTGAATTTTAATAAGTTCACTATCTTATATCTGTATTTGATTTTACGAAGGATTTTTTGAGTGTTTTTGTATTTCACTCGTGATCGCTTTTATTCTATCTAAATGTTTAAAAGGAAATATTTTCAATATTCAATGTAATCATGCTGTATTTATTGCCAAACACTGTGATAAATATATCCTCACGCTTCGTAACATAGGAGAGCCCTTGATATGTAACAAAACTGTAATAAAATTTAACTATACCAAAAAATCCCATCGAGCTTAGAGTAAAATATTATTTAATTTATCTTCATTTATATATCGATGTTGATGTCCATTCCTTTATATTTTATTGTTGTGTTATGTTTGTTTTAGTTTGAATTTTGTTTTATATTATTGTTTAGTTACATATTACATGGAGGCAAATAAACAAAAAATATGGTCAGACTAATGTGTTTTATTTCATGAAAATTCAAAAATTGTCTCATGGATTTTAGGGAAAACTACAGTACGTACTAAACAAATAATGTTAAGTGCAATGCGCTTCTTTGTCGATAGTCATCGACAGACCGAAACTATTTCAAAAACATCTTAACAGTTGATGCAATTATACCTTACCCTCTTAAAACATGGTTCTGCGTATTCTGATTGCCTTCTGAACGGGTAATCCTATTTTGCCACTAGCAAATACATCGCCCAACTTTCTGGCAAACAATGTACCAAATAATGTACTGGCACTTCTGTTATTTCTATAATACTAGATAAAGTTTCATCATCAGCCCATATACGCCCCACTGCTGGGCACGGGCCTCATCTACAACTGAGAGGATTTAGGCCTTAGTCCACCACGCTGGCCTAGTGCGGATTGGCGGACTACACACCTAAGAAATTCCTAAGAACTTTTAGGGTATATTGCGCGAAGACGGAAATATTTACTGCCAGTTTAGTACACATTATACGACAACAAGAATTCATACTTGTCACATACTCGTACATACGAGTACACTCACGGCTGTATTTCGCGAAGAGGTAGGCAGAGGTGTAATTCTGCACCCACACTGCGCAAATTTTGTTTTCCGTCCCACTATATGGAGGGAGAGGATAGGATAGGAATAGGGAGCCATTTTTCGGGCACGATTACATACTCCGTGCTGCTACTGAGAATTTCCTAATGAAAAATAATAATTTAACACTTTGCCCATCAAACCCGGGACCTCGTGGTTAACGTTATGAACAGTCACTGTATTCGTATAATATCTAACAGCGCAAAACCATATACTAAGAGCTATGTCATCACTCCACGTGTTCTTGTGCATAAATAAGGATGACTCACAAGCGATCGCTCCACTACAGTGTCTATAAAGAGCGCAGGAAAGAGCATTCGTCCGTATTCATGTGGACAGCAAACATCCGAAAAGGCATTGTGACTGAAGTTGATTGTTTAAAATCACTTCTCAAAATGAATCCTCCAATAATAACGATGTCACTGCTATTCTTAACAATACTGGGCTATCAGCCTTGTCAGTTGTGAAGTTTTCCTAAAGGAAAACCCAAAATATGAATAATCATCATGAAACCACCAAAGTTTTTCTAAGGAAAACCCAAAATATGAGTAATCATCATGAAACCAACAATTGTGACGTCAGAGTTGTTGACGTCACACATTTCAAAAACATTTCCTCCGACATATCTATATCAGTTCAAGTCCAAATCCTCACTGCGTACTCGGGTGTCCTCTACAATTGAAAGAAGATATTTTCACGATCTCTTGCAAGGTTACTTATTCTAACAAACCGCGACAGCAAAGCTGTTGGATCATTCATTACTGTAAGACGGTGGGACTTACATCGTAAAGCTTGCCCGTTAATACTGCAGTCTAAGCAGCTTACAGCACGGCTCTAGCACGCTTGGAAAATAAATGAATGGAAACAACTGTCAATGTTCCGCAAACCACAAACAAATGCTTATTTATTTGTTATGAACCAAGTACTACGGTGCAGTATTTTTAATAATGTCCGGGCAATATGACCAACCCACATTAGGCCAGCGTGGTGGACTAAGGTCTAACTCCTCTCAGTTGTAAAGGAGGCCTGTGCCGAGCAGAGGGACGTATGTGTTGGGGTGATGATGATGATGATGAATATGACTTAAATTTGGCGATTAATTGTCTTGTATTAACCGCTTCGACCATGATACATATTTTTAAAGTAATATAATAAATAAATTAAATTTGAAGACAATACCAAATATAGATTCTAAAAATGGTATCTACACAACTTTACTCGTAACATAAATTTGACAGCCCCGTGGCGCAGTTGGCTAGATACCAGCTTGCGAAACGAGAGGCCGCGGGTTCGATCGCCGCACCGAGACAAATGTTTGTGTGATCCACAAATATTTGTTTCGGGTCTGGGTGTTTGGGAGACCGTAAAAGTCTCTCGTAGTTTCTTATACCCACGACACAAGACTGGTATCTTAATGTGGGGTCAGAACTATGTATGTGACTGTTGGGTGTATTTATTTATAAAAGTATTAGCCAAACAATATTAATACTAGTTGCTCATACGAACGATTTCAATGCGCGAAGAGTAATCGCAACTTCAGCTTTCGTTCATGATTTCTGTCGCACTTCACCAATAGGCCCCATATCAACTATGTACATATGTGTTGTGTATATACACTATTTTTTTTTCAATAAAGCTTGTGATAAGAAAGAATCGCTGCGGCAAAGGCACCTATTTATTTAATACCTCGTTCCAAATGTATACAAAGGGTTTGTGATAAAAGAAATGGGCCTAAATTTTTGGGAACGTCGTGGAGAAAAGTATTTCCTTTGATGTCTATATAAATATCTCACAAGTTGCGCCCTGGGGACGGATGGGATTGTTTCACTATAAGCTGTGGAATAAACGTATCAAAAAGGTTTTTTTTTGTTCATACGGGGTATATTTTATCCTCATATCTCACTTATTAATACAAGCAAATAATCAAATTAATATTAGATAGCACTATGCAATCTGTGCAGTAATCTCACCAATGATTTATAAAATTAGTTAAGACTTATGGGATATATCAATATTATAGTACCTAAACAATATATGCCACAATTCCTAGTAACTTTGTCAGAAACTATAAATAAATGTGTGCTAAAATACATCTAAATTGGCAAAGCAAGACGAAAATGTTGCCCAAATCAGTCAATATACATCCCATAGCTGAGCACAGCCCCTTCCTAAATCTCGTGAGGCCTAAGTCTACTACGCCGACCAAGTGCAGGTTACTCTCTATTCCACACAAATTTATTTTTTTATCCATTAAATAAAAACACAAGAACACTATAAATCTTACTATAATAAAAGTATACACAGCAAATTAGGAATAAATCAAGAATATGTAATTTGCTCACATTTTATAGCCAGTCCGTGAGTAGTGTCTGAATTTTCTTAGAAATAAAAACTTCATTTTTACCCCGGCTACAGACATGCTAGAATACGTGTTGTAATTACGAATGTGGAATAGAAATAGTTTTTTATACTACAATACGATCGAACTAACAGGCTACAGTCAGTGAAGTTTTACATATAATTCTCGGATCAAGTTATTCGATTTGTGTTTTCCTAACCATATATGATGATAATATTCCATATGTACTCATTTTCATTTTTAGAACGCACGAAATCTGGCTATATTCAAGGCATTTATATCGACATATCCTTAAAAGTTGAATTTTAAATAAATATCTTTAGTGACAGAGCCATGCCGTAACCGGTTTGGATTGTGTCGCGAATGGACCAGCCTGATAGGGGTAGTGCCATTGTCTCTAAGACAATCGACGGGAAGCAATATTGTATGGCGCCCACGATAAGCCACATTGTTAAGCCTACTAAAAGTAAGTGTGTCGAATCCCCGAATCAGTCTTTGTTTATCGCACTGCATTTACCAACAGATTAAATATCATCGCTTTGTCGTGCTTGTAAAAAAAGACATAAAATTATTTATGATTATTTAACACCTTAATGTTCTAGTCAAGTAAACACCAGATTAAACTAAATCCATAGCACATAAATGCACTGAGTGAAAAGCGGGTTAGTGAAAATTGAGTTCGATATTAGCAGCGAAGGATTTCATTACCGGTTGGCTGCGGGCGACAATACAGCCGAGTACGCCACATGTACCGGAAGGTTGGAATGTCGCCTCTATTATATAAGCGATAGCAAAAATAGCAACTCTGGTTACTGAACATAATAATTCTCCTTTAATCATGTAGATGTTCATAGAATTTCTGGGAAAACTATACCAAATTAGGGTAATCACCCACCCTAGAGATAGATTTATCTCTGTATACATTATAATTAGAGGAGGCTTAGACTCTCTTGAATCATATGGCTCCCCAATACGAGTGATCGAATTTTATTTTTAACTTATGTGATATATTTAGGACATCCGTCGAAGTTGTTACAATTTTAATATACCTAATTTTAAAATGTAGTTCATTTTAAAAAATCTACATAATGCAGGTTGCTTTCAACAGTTCTCAGGTCCCTCTTTGGGAGAGGCATTTGTATGGCAGTAACTTTTAATTTCTTCAAACTTCATCACCATCATCATCATCATCAGCCCAAAGACGTCCACTCCCCCAATGATCTCCACAGTGACCTGTTGGTGGCAGCCAGCATCCAGCGACCTTCTTCAAACTTACTACAGCATAATTCGTTTCATTATATTTACTCTTGCTACAGCCAATCAAGCTGACGTCATCGCTTCTCCGAATCATCCTACCCCGGCAATAGTGTTTATCGATTCAAAATCCGCGGAAGTAATTGACGATAAAAACTTCTAGCAAAAACTAATCAATAGTGCTATTGAATATAGGTACGTGTAAGGGCCGATAATGGCGATTCGATTCGATGCACGCATGCAATTAAGCTACAAGACCGCTGTACCTCAGTTAATTAGGTGCCTAATGAATATACAATACGAACTTAACGCAAATTCGCATTCACTGCCCTACCCAAGTTTGCTTTAATGCAGATCTATTGTTTTATTTAGATTGCGTGAGATTTGTGGAAGAATATAACCGTTTTTTATCGAATAACACAACAAAAATAATAGATCTACTGAACGAATCAAAAGATGTATCGTTAATATTTATTGTTAATGCTATAAATTACAACAATATGAGAGAAATATGGACAAAAATATCTCTCATTTTAATATAAACCATACTAAATAGAACTTCCATTATGGATATACAAAAAAAATTATGTGCAAACTATAAAGTTTTGTTTTGATTCATAAATTTAATACCGAATAAAACAAAAGTTCTTCATCCATTTAGTGTTAAATGACCTTTTTGATGTGTGACAAAGTATTGATGATAATATATAAAATAAAAAATATTTTTTGATAGACGATTGTTCTAAAAATGTAGTTACGTAGTTAAATACCAAATTGTATTGATCAATTTCAGAATATGCTTCATCATGTTATTTTACAATATATTTAAGAACAATGTTCTGAAAAATCATTTCAAATATTTTTATCTAAAATAATATTGAACAATTTACTTCTCACACCTGTCAACTAATTAGCCAGACCTTCCCCAAGCAAAATAATATCCATTCCAATTAAGTGGCGAGTGATCGTAAACAAACAAATTAACGCACGGCCTGCGAAAATATCTGGCCGCTACCTATAAAGTTGGTAAGATAATGAGTGAGATTGCGAGTCCCATCACGTGCGCCCGGCGTCGCTCCATCATCACGGCACAATATTGTGTTGATATTAGCTCGGCGCTGTTATATCACCCTGTGACGTCAATATGTGATTCTGGGTTATTAATTCGATCCACGCAATATCATACAAGTGGGCGGAGTGGGAGATTAAGTCATTTCGTGTAGTATCTAGAATATATAAAGCGTCTTAAAGACATCTATCCCGTGTACGACGCAAGCGCTATATAATATGTTTGAGATTTTTATTTCTATAAGATTTAATAGCTACCAATTACAGGGTAAGTTATGTGTACCGGAAAGCGCAGCGTAGGACGTCCTCCGACAAGTCGGACGACCTAGTAAAGGTCGCGGGACGTCGCTGGATGCTGGCTGCTTCCAACAGGTCCCTGCGGAAGTCATTGGGAGAGGCCTATGTCCAGCCGTGGACGAAGAATAGAACGAAGTTCGCTAGCATAATGTTCATAAAAGCATCACAACTATCGCAAAGAACTCCAAGTTAATAAAAATGATACATGTTTGCATAAAAGCAACAGTTGATGCGGCGTATAAGCTAGCTGAGAGAGCATTTTTCAAAGTTTTCCGGAATAAGGTGTCGTTAGCGTCGGCGTGCTTGAGTCCTACGCTCGTCCGCGACCAACTCCCTAACTTGTGCTGCTTAGTTAGCGAACTATTCTTTTCAATTCCGCAAAGCGCCTGCCACAGAGTGTTCCATGAGTTGCTGTAACATGGGAATGGCCGTCTGTCAACACTTTTTTGGCATAAATATATTTCTCTTTTTAATACATTTTTTTTTTGATACAGAGTTCATTATCAAGCGGTTGCATGCATACATACACATATATGTATGTGTTCCTAAATGGCATTTATGCCTAAATGCACAGATAGAAGTGAATTTCTTGTAATAAACTGGTATACTGAAATGATTTATTGTAGTATTTTGTATTAATATTTGTAAAATATCAATCAAGGGCATTGATGGAATGTCACTTGAACGACGACATTTTTCTCGTGTGATTATTATTGAGTAGAAAGACCTAATAAAACTTAAGAACGACAAAACACAATGCTCGATAATACTCCTTTGGAATATTGTCGTAATAAAAAATGACAGTTAAAAAAAAGTCCCTTAAATTTTATTGTAGGTAAAGAACGGAAAATGTCAGCTGATTATATCGCTGGGTACGCGATCTGTATTTGACATTTATTGCTCGCGATCATTGTCCGAAAAAGGGACACTATTATTTTCTTCATAGGTAAGTATTTTAGAACGCGTCACTAGGTTTCAATATCGCTGAGATGGCTCAGTTACTACACTCGAGTCCGCGAGACATGGAATCCACGCATTTTATACTGTCAGCGAAAATTCAATCTAGAAAGTGGAGTAAATCGACGCTTAGTAAAGCAGGAAATATGCAAAAATATTCCTATGAACACGGGAATGAAGTTGAAGCACGGAAATATCAACGAACCAATAAAAATTCACTTGTTCAGTTCGTGGAAAAGGAGGCGAATTTCAAATTTTCAAATTCTGAAACCTTTCAAAT
This sequence comes from Hemaris fuciformis, assembly GCA_907164795.1. Lineage (NCBI taxonomy): Eukaryota > Metazoa > Arthropoda > Insecta > Lepidoptera > Sphingidae > Hemaris > Hemaris fuciformis. The sequence goes on from OU015446.1 coordinate 6,533,786, forward strand.
TCTGCCTGAGCTCTCATTCATATACAAAAATGACGTAATTTTTTTTTAATATTATCTAATATAAGCCACATGTAATTTTTAAGTTTGTATAGTCAAAGCTTATTAAAAATTGTCTCCGTTTACACATAAAGTGTTACGCTATCTCAAGTTTACGTGCAAAATACGAAAAGAAACATGAAAGTACAAGTACAAGTGTACAACAGTAACATATTAAAGACTAAGATAATATAAACAGAAAACAAGCATATACATACATATACCTATTAAGCAAAACGTAAAGACGCCACAAATCTGATTGTCAATTGGGCATTACGTAATTCCATTTCGGGGAGAATTATTTTTCCATGTTTATTAACTCCCGTACTCATGAATATTAACAACGGTTTTTCATACTTCGGATATTTGCTTATACTTACTGATATTGTTTCTTATCTTTAATACATCTTGCATTTAGATACTGAAATCTATTTAGCCAACTACTATGACGTCACCGACTTCGTATCGATTTATGGAATCTTCCGAGACCATTCTATTTGCGTGTTGATTTCATATTAGACTGATAATATTTGCAATATAAATAATATTATTTGGAACACTTTCACAGATTTATCATGATAAAGGTAAGGAATTTACCTTTATCATGATAAATCTGTGAAAGACACCGATTCTCTATAAATCAAAATTCTATTGCATGCTGAAGTGGTTGCCCAAAAGAAATAGAAAAAGAAATGTTAAAATACCTTTTGGATGTACTATAAGTACCTATACCTATAGAGATTAACTAACTCGCTATATATCCAATACATGCTGTATTGCTCCTTTAAACAGAATGGACAGTCGCACGCACAAAACACAGAGTACCGAAGCGCGCCCTGTCGCTGTCGTTTTGTTTCTATTCTCTAGTCACTAAGTGTTCAACAATTTTTTAAGATGTAATGAAATACAAAATCTTGACATAACACGAACGTCCGCATTCCCATTTTGTTCCGAAGAAATTACGAAACAAATCCACATTGTTAAATGTGGGGAACGAAAACAATGTTCTCAAGTTGTAGAAACTCACTAATCCTGTGAAAATGAGAGACGTTCTGAACGCGAACTTATTATTTTGTGTACAAGCAGCTGTCACTGAATACGCCGCCGCAGCTACTCGACAAAGTTGGAAATTCTGCCGCTTTTAAAGGTAACTTTGTTGTATGCACGGAATAGTTTATTTGTTTTCAAATCCCTATTGTTTGTAATGAAGCTTCCGAACTGTATGTTACTCAGTTATCGTGGACAATAAGCCGCCTTTACATTGTTCCGTCATTATAGTAGACCGTGTGCGAGTTGCGACCGTCACAGGCCAACTTATATTGTTCCTATTGTTTGGTTCAGACACAAAGGAAATTCAGCTACAACCACAACCTCTGGCTAATTCTCCACTCGACCAACTAATGATGAAATTATAAGCTTTCTAGTCTATCTAGTATTATAATCAATTATCATCATAAAAAGACGACATTTGATTATTTGTATAATTATTTATTACGAATGAACTCAAACACTATTTATCCGATTTTGATAATTTTTCGTATGGATATAGATGGAACCTTAAGAAAGAACATACACTACTTTTATAAAATTGCGCCTCAGAAAAGCGGGACCCGACCGACCAACCAACTGGTATTTTCATAGTCCAATAGATTGAAATTGAACTAGTGGGCGGGGAGCAAAACCGATAACCGCTAGAACATAAATATTCTCAAGTGAAAACCACGTAGCGAAAACGCAGTATTAGATGTCACGAGGTGAATAAACGACTTAATTCCGTCCAGGAGGTCACTAGGTGTAGGCTACTTCCAACAGGTCGATCAAATTTTTTTCAGGCGTAGTCTTTGTCTAATACGAGATATCTGACTTTTTGTGTGTTCTACATTTTGAATAACTAGTTGCGCCGGGGCGCTAATATAATTTTTGTTTTCAAAGATTTATATGTGAAACATAATAACAGTATAGATATCATTATTCAGAATTTACCTAAATAATTGAAAAGTAATAACCTTACAATGACCATGTAAGAACCAAATAGCCTATTAAGTTGTAATCATTCCTTCAGGTTACCTACGAATGACTAAAACAAAAACAATTATAGTATTATACCATACAAAATGAAGTCAATGATGATCGCATAATCCACAAACTCTAACTATACTCAAAACTGTCGTTTGGCAAAAAGTTTACAGTTCACGAGATGATAAAGGCCGTAAGGAGCCATTTGCAAGTGATCACTTCTATTTAGGAGGATTTGAGTGGAGTCAAGACACAAACACCTACGTACAGGACTGGCATTTGCATGGCAATTAGAACAGAGGCGAGGTCGCATTACCATTTCAATTGTGGGGAATGAGGTAACGCTGCAGCCAAAGACTGAGTAACACCTTTTGCTTGAATAAAATCTTGTTTGCCCCTTTTAATTTTCTGTTTCAAACGAGTAGGATTGAACTCCGCATATGAATTAGCTACAGCCTCTTTTACGATGTTTAATTTGAGTTTGGGTATTGCGTTACATGTTGCCTTTAGAATATTTAGTTGATGTGTATTTTCGTTTCAATTCTGCCCATTTACCACAATATCCTTGTTAAGAACCATGATGCTGGTTTTCCAAATTATTTTCTTTTACCTATTAAGTTCGTCATAACTAATTGTAAATACACATAAAGAAAGCTCATATAAAATGCATCGGGTCAATAATAAATCAGTAATGTATATTTTAATGTGATCTAATTTCATTCGACGTTATAAAACTACAATTAAAACTCTATAACACTCAGCACGAACAATAAGCTCTATTGTGATAACTAATTAAAATAGTCTGACCTACTTTGATTGTACTAGTCAATCTAAAACCAATATAAATTAGCAATTTAATCGAGTTAGACTAGTAAACAAACAATTTTTACATCCAACATTGGAAGCAAACATTCAAATATTATTCGACTAAAATTTTCCATTCCTCATAGAAGCTCCATTGTTGGTTTGTGTAAAAATCAATAGAATCTAGTTACCACAGGATATGGGCAAATGTTTGTCGACAGTGGGTGCCGTCGGAATCGAAATGTAATGATTTTACGTGCCCCACTGCAGCACCGAACTGCAAATAGCGAACGTGCTGTAATCCGATTATCTACCTGTTTCACAAATTCACCGACGCAGTACTTGCACGCTTCATGTGCTTTATTATAACACATTCAATAGTAAATGTGGCAACTACGGATACAGATTAAGCATTATACGAGTATAAATTAGAACGTGTGTTGAAATTATAATTATTAACTCACACGCATTAGACTAAAAGTACTGTTTTAAAAGATAAGAAACAAAAGTCATGAGTATTCTTTTCTTAATTCTTCTGTCAAAAGATAATATTTTGTCTCTCTTTCATTAATGTAGTAGAAGCGAGTAATAACTTCATTATATTATTATAGTAAGGCTCAATATATTAATAATATTACTAATCTTAAGTAAGCTAAGTATGTTTTGAACCAGTCACGCAAGTAAATCCATTATGTGATTCGTCAAAAGATTTTTCAATCCATCCAGAGTCATAAAACAAATAGAGGATAAAAGGAAACGACATTCTCTCGATATTCGCGCTTACAAATCCCAGGCAGAGATTAACTATTCAACCTACGACTTACACTTTTCTTACTGAAATAAAACTTAAAGAAGACTGCACACCTGAGAGTGCTCCGTAAGGAATTCTTTGGTGTTTAAAGTCTGCAACTCATGTCTCCCAATCATTAAGAAAATTCGTGCCCGGCAATGCATTGCTAAGAGTATTCTGTATATCACCATAATCGATTTACGAGGTAGCCAACGGCTGAATAGTACCTTTTGCACCTCAGATGTCAATGAGAAGCTGCAACGTCTTACTTTAATGTATAATGCGTCTTTAGTGCCAAAGTAGACTATAAATATATTTAAACATTATTCGTCATATATCGTTATTCAGAATAGCAATAAGCTACAAAACATAAAGCAAGTATTTTTTTCGTGATTTTTACACATACAACAGTTTTATCCCGAATAATTAAATGATTGCATTTTATGTCGTATATGTTATAATGTGCAATCTAGTCTATTTACTGTCTTTATCTCTTCTTTTTCTCTAATTTTTCTTTAAAGATAAAAATCATAATTCTAAAAAGACATAAAAGACACAACGAGGATCTTTCACGCATTTACCCACATTTTATCTCGGTATTTGTTTGCAATTTACGTGTATCCTCCCCTTATATTAAGCTGGGTGTATGGTAATGTAATTTGTCCACCCCAAGGCATATATCAAATAATATATTCATGAGGCTCTTGTAAAAACACAGTTTTGACGTGGTCATCGTAACGTTCAAAGACTCTCGTGAATTCTTTCATTATAATATTCATGGCTTATGGGGTACAAGTTCTCGTTACCTAAATATGTTCTGCTAATATTCAGTACACACTTTTAAAAAAGAAAGTAAGTGAACATACTGGCAGTTAACTCATGCTGATAATAACCGTAGTGCGGTCCAAATAGTCTATTGGAGAACAACGATTAAGATTATCTCTCACGATTAGGGATGTAAAGCCAAGTATCTAGTAGACTATAGTATGCAGGTACCCTAGCTACGTGCTTGCATATATTGAGACCTGCCGATATTCAAGTAGCGAACATGTTTATGCAATAAAATATTATTTTAAAATGTTTATGGCTGAAGCACGTTCCTATTCAATGATTAAAGAAAACCTATTACTGTTCTAAACTCATTCAATGTTCTTTAATATTGCTATAAATATCTGTCCTTATCGATATACATAAATGAAATATGACTGATGTATAAAGTAGTAGTTTTAAAAAGCTTTTTGTGCCATACATTCCTTTACATTTCGCCTCAACCTGAAATAATTCCCAAAAGAGTTGTATACTTTTCTCGTTGTACAAAGCAGCTCTTTGCCACATAGAAGTTATTAAGAACACGGATCTTCGCTCCGCTTCACCCTTTGTGCAAAAATTTCACAGTAAACCCTCTTTCTACGTTACGTAAACATCAATTTGTTTATGATAACACGTTTTGAAGAGAAAATTACGTGATAAAAAAGGCAAAAATATTGATTCAAATTCTACATAAATATATTGTGATAGAGTGTTGGTAATAAATATGATAATATTTCTCAAAATAATATGGAACCAATCCGTAATAGGCCAGCGTGGTGAACTAAATCCTCTCAGTTGTGAGAAGGCCCGTGCCCAGCAGTGGGACGTATTTATGGGCTGATGATGAAGATGATGATGAATATGGAACTGTATCGTTAAACTAGTAGTCTAGGGTATAAATGTATAAGAGAGACACTACATAGCTAGCTGGGATAATTGATTTTTTTGCTGATGACAAAATATTCCGATTCGCCCAAAAAACGACCTATACCTACCTTACCTATGTCTCAACGTCATCCTAGAGATCAAGATGAAACAGTTTTTAGCTAAAGAAATCCAGCTAAAGCTAGAAATAATCTACGTTGAACTAACTAAAGTTAAACTTCCCTTTTTTTTAGCTCAAGATAATTGCAATCGTTTATCGAGGTTTAATATTAAGTGCATCAGTTACGGCTATTTTTAAGGAAATAAAGATTGAAGAAGATCACTTCTTGAGGTTGTGTCATATTTTTAGTATTTTGAACAAAAGAACTTGCAAGTCGAATTACTGGAATGACATCTAAACCTAACGCCATATTTTCTGTTACTAAACCAAAATGGTTACTGCCTTAAACTACTGTTTTAAAGACCAATTTATGTGACTTTTAAATAAAATATGTGGATGTAACATCCTATGCAGGATGTTTTAATGCTGTACCCGAAAACACATACTTTGATATTGGCTCAGTGAAAGCAATGTGAAAGAACAATAGCTACTAGATTACAGCCACAGTTTTATAGTCACTAAGTATGAGGTAGAACAAAAAGTTCACATGCTCGAGTCTTCGTTCCGTCACAAAGTATAACAGTTTGCAAGCCCATGCTTTCTCGTCTTTCTATTCAACTACTTAGTTCCTTAAATATTTAAGTTATAAATCCGCAGTAACGGAAGTAAAATGCACAGTACAATTGCTGCAATGCTCAAATCTAATGTTTAGCGGAGATTCTATACATCCTCAGATTTTTGGACAAAATAACTGCAATTTTCGGTCTAAATACCCAGCATATACTTACATCATATGTACGTCGTCGAGAGAGGAGCATAAGTTAGATGACCTTATTTGGGGAAGCACTGGCATTGGCAGTCCCCTGACGGAGCTTATCGGCTTGGTATCGACTTAGCCGCGGCTGTAACTCGCTCAGCCAACCCACATCTCGCCACATAAGATCTACACCGTTTTATGTGCCGCTCAGGCTGATTGCTATGTTTGCTTGGCTATCAGATTTTGACAAGTCCAAACGTTTATTTACTTATTCATACACATTTATTTGCTCATACACTTTTAACACTGATACAGTATTTCTTTAATTTTAAGTACCTAAGTCACATGTAATTTACCTGGCATTTTCTTATTTACAAACACGCTGCTACTGAGAATTTCGTGACGGTGAAACCCATTAAAAAGTAGCCTGACTTGGGTATTGGTCGTACAACACTACGTAAATAACGAGATGAGACTTGATTGATATACTTTAACAAAAATATCTAGGACCCAAGTAAAATTAGATAACGTTAAAAACAGTAAATCTTAGCAATTATCATAATCTAAACATTTATTTTATTATAGCTGTGGGAGCCGACTCCGCCCGGGCGCAATTGGAGCTCAGAGAGAACACTGCATTTTTCCGGGATAAAAAGTACCAAAGGTCCTATCTAACGCCATACGAAAAATCTTTCAAATCGGTCCAGATGTTTACACACAAACAGTAAAAAGTACCTTTTTCATTTACAATATTTGTATGGACTGGAAAACTACCAACGCCAAAGTTTATAAACAAACTGTCTACACATTATTACTTAAACGTTAGTTAGTTTCAGTGGCTCAAAGCCGAGCTAGCCACATACTTACATAAGCCAGGTCCAATCTTTCCCTGACCCAGAGCGCGGTTTAATTAGCACAATATTGTCGCCGTTCTAAGCACGAGCGAACGCATATAACATGAGATATCATTACCACAAAGACCCAGGTTTATAGTGTGCAGTGGCGGTACTTCCATAGAAGCCCAAAACCTTAGCTAGCCTTACAAAATTCCGAAATATAATCTTTTAAGCTTTAAATCTTTATTAAACAATAGCAATTTGACATGTAAATGAGAATATTTGACTCCAGAATAAACAATTATAAACTAGACATTACACAATTAGGGTATAACGATTTTGGGCTTCTATGGAAGTACCGCCACTGATAGTGTGCACCTTTTGTTTCTTCATAATGTAATTCCATTTTCGCAGGGCGGTAATGGAAGCCTTGTTATATTAATTGTCGAGAGAGATAACTGTATATGTTGTTCAAAAGTAATAATTTTCAGCTACTTTTCCGGTCTCAGTCCGATGTCTTTGTATTATAAACTACTTTCGAAAACAGCAAAATTTAAAGTTCTTAACCCGCTCTCGGTTATGGACTGCCTGAACCAGATTTAGAATTAGTTTGGTTGCTTTAAAAAACGAGAAAATAACCGAAACTATACAAACTACGAACTACGAACTAACAATATAAAATATGAGAGATCATCTTCGAACATGAAAAGTTGTTAAACCACTTTTTCATTTTAAGCGCAAAGTCATTCGATGGAATCATCAAACAACGGTTAGTACATATGTATAGTTATCGGTTATTTTTGAAGTAAACAAAACTGCAATTGAAATAAACATGAAAACCCATAGGCTAAATGGTTCATACATTTTTTTAACTTTTTGTTATAGTCGCGTTTGAACGCTTAACAATTTAGTGTACAGTGTATTTTAGGGATAAAACATTGACTGGGAGGCTGTGATGCGGGCGTGTCAAATTTACACATTTTGCTTTTACCATTACATTGTCACACCCATCAGTCACACCTACAATTAACATTTGCGTTTTAGCACAATGTAAACATTGGTTTATGTGTTTTATTTGATCAATTTGTTCAGTAAACACAGCACAGATAAATATAGAACATTTATTTACATATACAATTTCGAAAAGTCACATTTCGCAGTTTGGTGACCTTTTTTATTTGATTGGCTTCTTTGGTCCCGTGGCACAGACTGTCTTGTTAGTCCCACGCATGCGATCGGTGTTCTCGGATTATATTCAGAAGTCTTACAATGGTATTATAGATTTATGAGCTGTGTTTAAAAATACAATACCCTGCGTTTGTCCTTTCGCCAAAGTAACACTCAAGAGTAAGTTTGATTTTAATTTTACCTATAAATCGACTCAACAAAGTAGGTGTCAAATGAAAATGAAATAAATTTTATTTTGTCTATTAATTGCTTTCATCTTGTAACTACATACTACATCTGATTTCTATTCCGGGAAGCTGACGAAAATCCCCGGTTTAATAGCCCGTGAAGCCCAGAGGTTGTTAAGGAGCGTTTAAGAAGCGGCTCTATTCGGAACTCGTTTTCTTATTCGTTGATAAACGATCTGCGAAACTCACTGAAAGAGTCTTAGATCAAAGCGAATTTTAAGTTTGTGAACGGGGAACGTATAATTCGGATTTTAATGGCTTAACCTTCTTCGAATTATTTGAACACTTCTCGAAATTTTGTGCTGTACCTAAATATTCTGTTGTTATTTGTTTAGGTCGAAAAAGTAAACCAACCATCGGACTTTAAGTTATCAACGAGAATAAATTAATGGAAAGATTTTTGTTAAAATACATACAGTGAATCTCTCCTCTATCCTTTCACTTTGACGAAAGTCTACTATTACAGATTTATCTCATCAAAAAGAGATGACCCAAGAAATTGTAATAAATTTCTGCGCAAGGATCGCATGCGCGGCTTTCCTCTTTCAATTATTTGAGAACGATACATCGGGTAAAACCAATGACTTTCAAAAACGTAGTATTTATCTGTTACTAGCAGTTCCAACTTCACCCGGGCGCAATTTAAAATATGAGCCGTCGATCTCCTTACTAAAATTGCTACATTCCTCCATAACAAAATATTTCATATGGGTAAATAATTGAATTTTAAAAGCGTAGGTTACTTCCACTTTTATATTATTATTATTGATTTCGATGTCAAATCTATACTACATCGAAATTTATATTCAACACATATTACTTTAAAAAAGTCGTGATGGCCTCGAGGTTTAGCCACGTGGTCAAAAATCTCGACACGATGAAGGAAAACATCGTCATGAAACCTGCACACCTAAAAGATCTTAGGAATTTCTTAGGTGTGTAGTCCGCCAACCCGCACTAGGCCAGCGTGGTGGACTAAGGCCTAAACCCTCTTAGTTGTAGAGGAGGCCCGTGCCAAGCAGTGAGACGTATATAGGCTGATGATGACGATGACATATTATTAATGTCTTTCATGTCACAATGTTTACGATGTATAAAAGATACATAAAGTAAGATGCATTATGGATCCTGAGAAACAGATAAATCAGTGATCCTCTATCGAACGAAACTTCGTTTAAGTTCACACTAATTAGAATATGCATTTACTGTGTAACGTGTGAGAAATTCGTAAAAACTCAGTAAAGACACTAGGAAAGCGTATACACGACGTAATTAATTTTAAAGCCACGTTGGAACATTCTGCTTCAACGTAGATATACGAAATTTATCACGTACAGGAGTATCGAAGCTACATTTGAGTGTTGCCAGGAAAATACACTCCTCCTCATAAATTTCTTACTTATATTTTCACTTATTTTTATGGTATATGTAACCATTAACATCTTAAATAGTAAATACTGGAAGATTCAAAGATGCTATGCTGATCTTCAATATGATCACTAGTGACGAAAGGAGTAGATGTGGTAAACCAAGCAGAAACACGAAACGAAACGTTACCCTGAGCTTAATCATTGTTTATCCAAAAAACTTATAATTATAATTTATTATACTTTATCGATCGCCGCTGCAAACCCCAATATTCGGGGGATTTATATTAATTGGGCAACCCAACACGGTGTTGCGGGCTGTGGCCACGAGTTCGATAAGCTTCAAAATCAATTTCGACCTGTTTACAGAGGAGCCGCCCTTAAATAGACTGTATACCTACCTACCAGTTACGATACGTGTTCTCCTATACGAATATTTAGGAGTACTCTACGTTGATTGGCAGGATGATCATTTCAGATTCGGGAGTTAATACACATCGCGTCTACGAGATGATGCATTAGTAACAAGAACTTTGCTGGGTTTTAGCTTACGTTTTTTTTAATTTCTTCATGATCTGAGTTAATATAAAATGTCTAACTATTCTTAAGTGTCAAATACATTTTATATGTATAAATGCACGGCAAAGTTTTCATTGTCTGCAATTGTTAATATATTGTAGAATTAATAATCTCAACTTGATTCTTTTTTTCGTAATACTCGTTTTACTAAACATGTTTATCGTCAAACATATAATTAAGTGGCAAAATTCTACTTAGTCCAAACAGCTTAAATGTATAATGAAATTGTTTTCAACTAAGCTAAATCTTGGAAAACAAAAGACGTCTATAAAAGTAAATGATAATTTCCATTTATGATTTAATATCCACGAACATCTCACAAAGCGTATATCTACATATTTATATCTTTCAGAGGTCAAGGTTAATGCTATCGTGTCCACAAAATGAAGTGGAGAATATATAATGAGGAAGCCGGCTGAGGTTTTACATTGGAACTGAACTTAAAAATTATATTCATAAAATATTTTATTGTTTAGTATTTTAAGCAGTATATTGCGCTATATTTTTGTAGTCATTAGTCGTCCGACACTGGCGTAAAGTTGCAAGCTGCACTTCCGTTTATTCATTTTATTCAGGCAAAGACTATTCCAAAAAAATGTAGATTGTTTTATACTTGCATGGCAATTAACCGCACGAACACTTATGGTAACTGCCTTGTGATCCAAATAGTATCAACTGACCTCAATCGACTATAATAAAATTATTCCAACACACAACCATACCAGCCTTATAGTAAGTCTACTTTCCTTAAAATGGAATACTATGATTAGTTATCACCTTGTTCTACACCAGTATAACTACATATACATAGCTCTTCTGTGTACGCTCCACTACCGGACTTTAACAATAAAATATTTTACAACTGTTTCTACGGACTTAGTATCGGAATTTCCAAGCTGAATAAATCTAGTGCTAAAACTTTTCCATTCTGAATATATGCTTTATTAAAAAACCGTGTTTAAACACTGTTAGAATTGTTGAATAAATACGACATACAATTCCATTTAAAATATTCATACGCTACGAGTTGTTGGAAATACAGATTTTAGAGAACATTATGTAGGTAGCTCCAACATTTGAGCACGCAATATGTAAGCAAGTAAATACTTGATCCGCCAGTTTACCGCGTCAGCTGCAGAATGTTACAAATTTATTTATTTCAATATCCGCCAGAGGGAGCTTTGAACCGCGGGATTGCACAGCTCTTTGAATTCCCAGGAAATGGAAATAGTGGAGTTTTGTTTGGAAAGTTGTTGGGGAGTGAGGGAGATTACGTCGCCAACAACACTTTATTCTTCATAGGATTACAGTTACCTCAATATTTAGAAATGGACGGACATTAGTAACTTATACTCGTAGAATTAAAGTAGTGTGAATAAAATATTCGCAAAATTTGCTATGGGCAAAGCTGAATCCTTCTTTACCAACGATGATATAGGTTAAATGCTATTCGGCATAATTGTCTTGACCGGCAAGATATAATCGTTAACGTTTCTTCTAAATTGATAGTTATTTAGTTTTAAAGCACGAATCGCAGTTATCTTGCAAGTTTCCTGGCGATAGTTAAACAATTTTATTAATAATTATGCATTCGCACGTAACTAGAAAAAGGTTTTTTTTTGTTTTTAAACCACACACCAGGCTAGATATAGCAATAAGACAACTATATTCGATATTATATATGTGTGTTTATTACTTTTTCTTCTCATGTAAGTTGAGACTTAATGACTAATGAAGCGGAATTTAGTTTTAAAAATGCGCTTACATTGTGCACAGAAGAGCTCACCAAACTCATACATGTATATGTGTCGGTCGTACATAGGTGTGTGATGTGTGATACTACAATTAGAAAAAAAAGTATTAGTTCTGAGCCACTGTCATCAGATACGGTGAAGAGAACAACAATATCATACATACATACATACATAAACTCACGCCTGTATTCCCCGAAGGGGTAGGCAGAGGTGCATTTCTGCACCCACATTTCGCCAGGTATGTATCAGTCCCACGTAATAGGGGGCGAGTCTATTGCCGTTTTTCGGGCACATTTCCAGACTCCGTGCTATTACCGAGAATTTCCTAATGGAAAACCCAATAACACTTTGCCCGACCCGGGAATCGAACCCAGGACCTCTAGATCGCACGGCACATACTTGTACCGCGAGACCACGAGGCAGTCAACAATATCATATGTATATAAGTGTAAGTTATTACATGTGGTACCATCATCCTTTTCAAGTTTATATTTTCCTTACAATACAAAATTATAGGAATAACACTCATTCTTTAACTAGGGACGTTGATAAAGAATATGGATTATTTAACTCTGCCTAACTACAATTAAAAATGAACATCCTTAAAAACAAGAAGAATAAGGACATCACCATTAACAAATTTTTTCGCTTGTATGTCAAAGCCTTGTGAACATAAAAACAATTTTGTATAGGTAAAGAATAACTATTAGCGGTATTTAGAAGTAGTGATGGCCTTGAGGTTTAAACGTGCGGTCTAGAATCTCGGCGGTCGCGGGTTCAAACCCCAGACACACCTCTGCCTTTTCGAAGTTATGTGTGTTAAAAAAATGAAGCTAAATGAAAATAGCGTGTTCAAAAAGAAAGACGTATTCATGTCAACCAAAGCCATCAACGATATAATTATTTGTCATAAGCTCTCGAACAGACCGAAATCGAATTTTATCTCGTTAAATGTAAGCCTAATTAGAGAGCTAGTCACTATTGTTGTAGCACATCCAATCTCTTTTGACTGGCTCACTGGAAACGACCGAACACACTTTCAAAGCAAACACATAAAGAACTTCGCTTTTAGATAATTTCACAAAAGATTTTAAGAAAAAATCAGGGTCATGTTTACATTATATTATAATATCTTCCATTCAATATTTAGTTGAATGAGATTTTGTGAATTTTATTTATTTGTTTCGGATCTGGGTGTTTGTGACATCGTAAAGTTTCTCGTAATTTCTGAAACCCACGACACAAACCTTGTAGATAAGTGTGGGAACTATGTATGTGACTTTTGGGTGTATTATTTCAATTATGTTTTGTGTTATGAAAAAGCAGCACCAATAATGACCTTATTCCCCCAGTTTTTATCTTTGTCTATTCTATGCCAAAATTTTCAATATTTGTTCCACGTTTACCCATGAAAAGTTTACGGACGTATAGACAAAATTACTTAAAATTTTATTGCAAATAGGTGGAATATGGTGTATGGTATCTGAAATCTGTTTTATTAACAGACAGCACAGCGTATCAGCCTCCCTAGTTGTATTAGAAAGGGTGCTTAAAAGCTATATATACTATCGTAAAAGTAGATCCCATCCTTGCATCCTGAAAAAAGTCCTAAAACTCTCATACTTTACTACGCCAACGAAAAGTCTTGTATCTTACAATTAGTATGGCGTCAGAATTATGTGCCCTTATTTTATGAACAACAAAGAGATTTGTAATTTACTTGGTGCGAATTTAATGGTCCAAAACTTATAACAGGCTTTCGTAAGTCCGTCGGGATTTGTTGCTAATTTAGAAGAAAAATACGTGTGTTGTATCAGCCCCTACATTGTATTAGGGGACTTGGGTATAATCCACCATACTGGCCAAATTCAGAATGGTTGATAGATTTACTTTATATAACTTGTCTTCTGGGATTACCTCGCCGCATTGATTATTATAATATGCATAGTAGATAACGAGTGTTGATGGAAATAATATTGAACAAAAGTAATGGATTCCCTGATATATTGAAATAATTGTATTGAATTTGAATACGCTTCCAAAAATAAAATTTTGGAATTTAGTTTGGGAGTACTATAGTTAATTCGTCGTGATGGCCTCGAGGTTTAGGCATGCGGTCGAGAATCTCGGCGGTCGCAGGTTCAAACCCCAGGCACACACCTCTGACTTTTCCAAGTTATGTGTGTTTTCACAAAGAATTATAACGTATTTTAACGGTGAAGGAAGCCTGCACACCTAAAAGTTTCTTAGGTGTGTAGTCCGCCAACCCGCACTAGGCCAGCGTGGTAGACTAAGGTCTAAACCCTCACAGTTGTAGAAGAGGCCCGTGCCCAGCAGTGGGGCGTATATGGGCTGTTGATGATGATAGTTAATTATATTAAGGAATATTACGCTTTCAAATAAGACAAATGACCGACCAATCTGTTTTTTTATCATTACAAAAGAAAACAATCGTATGAATTTCTTTCTTTACAGATTAGATTAAAGACAGTTCCGTGTGCTCTAAGACCCTTTAAAGGACACATTTACTAAACCTTGTTCTCCAAAAAAACATTTGTTTACATAACTTGTCCTAGTATCGCGAAACACCAAATTCCCATTACAACAACAAGTAAAAGGCGGGTGTTATTTATTAGGCGCATATTTTTATGAAAACCACGCCGTCCGTCGTCGCCTTTGATTGGATCTGTGGTGATTTGTTTGCCGGCTGGAATTCATTTTGCGGTGAAAAAAATCTCACGACAACGTGACTGACATGAAAATCCGCCGGTGGAAATTTTGTTTTCTTTGTGTAAGCCCATTTTCAAAGAGACAGGGCTTACTTTGACGTTCCTTTTTACACATTCGCCATGCTCTCTAACGCTTTTGTCCGATATTACATTGATCCATCATGATATCTTTAATGCTGTTCGTCATTCACTTTTCTTTTTTAGAATAACTTAACACTTTTTAATTTATTAATAGGTTATTTAATGTCAATAATATAATGTTAATAATACATTAAGAAATATTTTAATGATTTAGAATAAAAGAATACATAAATACACCCAACAGTCACATAGTACATAGTGTATCCCAACTAAGATACCTACAAGTCTTCTGTCATGGGTATCAGAAATTACGAGAGATTTTTCGATCTCACAAACACCTAGACCCGGAACATAGTACTATATTCGTGGATTACACAAACTTTGATCTCGGTGCGGGGATTGAACCCGCCGCCTCTAGTTTCTAGCCAGCTGTGCCATGGGGCTGTTAATATCTACATTATTCGTTTTCTTACGATTAAAATTAGTTTATATCCGTATCCTATTTCACAATTCACATCTATTTCTGTACAACTCATAATATTCTCATCATTGGTTCGCTGAAGTATAAGCGTGAAAAAGTAACACAAAGCTAAGTTACGAAACATGTATCTGTTAATCATCATCAATCATCTTCAGACCTGGATGATCTATATTATATGTTAAATAATAAATAGACCTTATTACTCCCTATTTTTAGAATACTTAGTACAAAGAATAACTCCTTAACATAACCAAAAGCCAGTCTTTGGAGGCACTTCCCAACAGTGGAACAGTGGCTAGTATATATAAATAAAATTCCCCACTGTATGTTGTATAGAAGTGTGTGTTCGATTTCCTGCTCGGCTAAAGCGTTATAGGATTTCGAGATTAGGAAAATCTCTAGAACAATTTACATTAAAGCAATCTATGAAGTGGGATAACAAACACAAAAACGTACTTCAGGGATACAGGCATGCGTAATAAATATAATTTTCTTCGTAATTTGGTCTGTTTTTCTTCTCTAATCGTGTAAGTGACACCTCGCACCATTAACTCCGGAGCCGTAACCGGTAATACTATTACCACTAAACATACTCCAACAACTTGTTGCCATGGAGATAGTGAAGATCCAGACGTACGAGATACGTCCCAACACAGACGGTATCAAAAGTAATAAATGTGTGACTTTTACGACAGGTTAGCTCGAAGACGTGTCATTTTGCACAGAAAAATATTTTACGCTCCCCCTAGACGCAGACGTCACAGTAATAAACTCAGGGCAAAGCCAGGTGTAAGCCGTTTAATTTGTTCTTGCGTATACCGACCATTCAACTACACTGTATTTGGCTATAACTTACGTTTATCACCAAATTTTAAACCGGTCGGAGAGCTGAGAATTCTTCATTAAAGTAGCGTCTTCTGTTTATAAAACTTTGTTGGGTGCAAGCTGCCTGTTGAGAACATTTTTTTTTTGTTAGAGGCTTGTTACCTATAACAAGGTACTGTTCTTGGTACTGTTTCGTGGTCTCGCGGCACATGTATGTGCCGTGCGATCTAGAGGTCCGGGGTTCAATTCCCGGGTCGGGCAAAATGTTATTGTGCTTTTACATTATTAAATTCTCAGTAGCAGCACCGAGTCTAGAAATCTGCCCTGATGTTTTAATATTACGAGAAGATCGACTGGATAGATATTAAATCGTGACAAAGCCGTGATAAAAACGTAGCCGCATTCTCGGATATGTTAATGTTTATCTAGTAACGTATAAGATTAACACACTTTTGTAGTAATATCCTGCCAGTCTACACTATATCTCGAACCCTTACTAAGAGCTGGTTCCCTTTGTGACGCTAATATAGAAAGAAAATTCAACGTAAAATTATAATATTGTTCTCAGCGTTTGTCGCCACAAAATTAATTTTTTGATCGGTCTGTGTACCCGCTTCTATAAAAACATTACCAGAAATATTGGAGAATAAACTCTAAAGAAATTTTAAAGACACAATAAAACTTTGCACAAAAGCTTACAGAATTTCAGAATTTATCGGCGATAAAAAGGTTTCGGAACAAAGTAATCTATTATTTTTGATTATTTGCGATACAAATAATGTTGTGATGTAGATAACTGATATTAAAGAGACATTTCTGGAGATGATGAATTTTTCAAGGCCCTATGTGCTGCTGGCAGAAATATCATTTAAATGACTATAGCACATAAGTTATACCATAATGCGCCGTGGTACACGTAAATATATAACGTTATTTAATCAAATATACCAGCTCGACTGAGGAGAGTTCCTTTTGCTAGCTATCTCTAATTTTGTCCGCACTGCACTTACTATTAAGAGCCAGCGTGACCACCTTGCTGTCATCATCATTTTGACAGCTCCGTGGCGCAGTTGGCTAGATACCAGCTTGCGAAACGAGAGGCCGTGGGTTCGATCCCCGTACCGAGACAAATGTTTTTGCGATCCACCAGTATTTATTTCGGGTCTGGGTGTTTGTGAAACCGAAAAGTCTCTCGTAGTTTCTGATACCCACGACACAAGACTTGTATCTTCATGTGGGATCAGAACTATGTACATTTCTGACTGTTGGGTATTTATTTATTATTTATTTAAAGTCCCTATTGAGCTATGCCAATAAAAAAAAATATTCCCTCAAAATTCTTAAATTATATTGTTGATACCAGGTCCTTTAGGGACGAATATTTTAACGTCTATGATAATGTCTCTTACAGAACTCTGTAGTACAATCGAAATTTGTCACTTAATGGAAGGTTTTAAATTTGAATTATGGGAAGTTTGTGACAAGTTGTTTACAATGGTGTTCCAATCGAATATTGTTAATGGTTATACTCAAGTTAGGCCTAGTTGTTATTCATTAAGATTTAAGTAGTTGAATAAAAAATATTAAAATTGATAAGGATTTTGTTTTGTGTGGTCATTACTTTTCAAAGTTATGTGTGTAGTTTATCAAGCATCATTAAGATTTTGTTTACAAAACAATAAAACAGCTCCTTAAGTGTAGACAAATAAGCCAACGGAAATTTTCACCGCCATAATCATTTTTAAGGCAAATATTTAACGTGTGCACGAGTTGCCAAGATATACAACATGTCAGTTTGCGTTGCACCAAATTATTCCTGCACTGTGTAATTCATTGCTATGTCCGCTGCCATCTTGGGCGCTAAAGGCTCGTAACGTTTGCGAAATGACACAATGTATTTGCTTTATCACGTACTAAGTTGCCGTATTACGTCAGAGGGTTGTTAGACAGATTTGTCAGAGAAAATGGAGTAATCTTTAGTCATTTCTTTTAAACAAATCTTCCTATGAGCCAATAAATGTCCCACTGCTGGGCCCAATCCTCTTCTACAACATAGATACATCATACACGCTGAAGTTAAAGCTATTTATTATGTCTTAATATATCTGTTTTAAGTGCTTTGAGAAGTACAAAATATTACAAATTTAGTTATTTAGTAACCCAACCGAAAAGAGATTTGATTAGACACACTTTGCGAAAAACGACATTAATTAAATTAGAAAATAAAGTAGGTTGTTTATATTTGCAACCATTGCAAATATTGGTGAATGGATGAATCGAATGTCTAAAATAGAAATGTAATTTTTCATGCAGTCGCTAGCCTATTCAGTTGTCATACTCTAATCCATGATACCTGTGTTATCTGGTACTGGGCTGTTTCCAACTATGCCATTTGAAAATTAAAATTTATACTGAATTCAACAAGTTACCGTTGAATATTTACTATTCCAGAAAAAACTATTATTCGCATTATCCTTATACTTATATCCTTATACAATAATTATTGGGCGTATATGAAAATCTTTCTTTTTCACGTGACTTGGAGAAAGTCTTGGGAAAAAGTATAAGTGAGCTGACGTACCTACACTATATTATTTAATTATCTAGTAAAAATCTAAAAAATATCGAGACTAAAGTTTCAATGTGGTAATGTAAAAAAGTTATTTTAATCGAATAACGAAATAAGACTAATATAAGGATACGTATGCCTAACTGGACCAATGAAAATGCAATTTTACAAAAAAAAAGCACTAATTCCAGGTCACGAGGTCAATGACGTAAGTCTTCCCAGTTACCGGAAACAATATAGAGTTGAGAATCATAAGTAGGCAACATTCGCTCGGGCTCGTTAAGTTTAACTATTCGCTAAGGGTTCGGCAGCTCGCGGCGAACAATCTCGTTCATGTCGGCCGACGTCTACGCGAAATTACACGATCTGGAAGAACCGTTTTATTTCGCAGATAAAATGCAGAATTTCTCGGTGTTCATCTCCGTCAATTAGACTGCAATGAGCTTCCGAGCTTACTTCGCGATGAGGCGAACAATATAGTGAGTGTTTTATTGTTTAATTACTAGTACCTGGATGACCGAGCTTTGCTCGGAATTTTTTATTATTTTTAATTGTGTTTTTTGGAAATTATATTTAAGTACGAATTATTAATAAAATGATGAAATATGAATAATGTTACTTAACAACGCCATCTGCTGGTTTGTCGTTAAAGCAATTAGTTGCTCACAAAAAATAGTATTATTATTCGCCAATTCGCCAATAGATGTCAGGAAGAGTCTACTCAAACGCCTCCTTTTTGTTATTTTTCTTTCAAATGACATTTTCTAAAAATGATTCCTAGCTAGATCGATTTATCGCCCCCGAAACCCCCTATATACTAAATTTTATGAAAATCGTTGGAGCCGATTCCGAGATTCCAATTATATATATACAAGAATTGCTCATTTAAAGATATAAGATTAGCAAATGTTTTTGTAATGGAATAGAACAACCTGCATTAACGTATATGTTTTATGTTGTTCCTTTTTCTTACCAATAATAACATTAGAGTAGTGTGGTGGACGAAATCTTTCTGAACTGTACAGTCAGTACGGTACATATGTATATTGTATATGTATTGATTAGGCTACAGATAATGCTTATCTTAAAACTCTTTCGTTCCTTCCTTGGTTCATTATTATATTGTATTTTAATTCAAAGATGCGATGGGACGATTAATTAGTAGAATTTTTACTGATACTTCTTCACATTTACAGGCATCAAAGATGTCCAGCACGACCGATCGAAAGCCAGCTAGTTGGGTTCGTTTTAAATACGTTGTCTTCTAGAAATATTTATTGAAAAGGCAATGGCAACGAATACACCCAACAGTCACATACACAGTTCTGACCCCATACTAAGATCAAATCCTGTGTCGTGGGTATCAGAAATTACGAGAGACTTTCGGTCTCACAAAGACCCAGACCAGAAATAAATATTTGCGGATCAGACAAATATTTGTCTCGGTGCGAGGATCGTACTCGCGGCCTCTCATTTCGAAAGCTGGTGCACGTCTTGTCTAGCTGATTGCGCCACGGAGCTGTCATATCATTGAGTCGTCTTTACGTAGTATATCTTTGACATTACTCGTGTACACGGGGATTAAACTTATGTTTGCAAAATATAGAAAGACAACGTGACCGTAATCGTGAAAAGAAATTCTCGCGAACACACGTCACGTCAGCATCGTTTCGAACTTCTCGTAGCTTTATACACATCAGCGATTCACTTCAACATCGCAATCGATAAAGAAGTGTCAATTCACACTTTGGACATAATTAGCAGTTGACGTAGATTCCAATTATATACAGTTTTGCTGACAGCGACAGTTTAATCAGACTCGATAATCTTTACCATAATAATTACCGCTTAATGTAAACACGCTGTCATCGAGTATGATATTAGATCATCATTTTGCGATATTATCATATATTATTTCATTATTTAATCCACACTGAACTCATCAGTTCGATCATTTAGGCGTGACAGTAATCAAAACGAAAATGCATTGAAGTGTAAACACGTAAAGTCCTAACAATTAAGTAAACACAATTTTTTCAAAATTTGATTTAGGGTTTTTGTTTTAAGTGTCGGAAACATGTTTTTGAAAAAAGGAATGACAAAACCGTTCACTTCGTGACAAAGAAAACATTTATAGCAATGCCCTATATCGATGGCTTATGTTAATCAATAAATATCGCAGTACAAAATACGTCATATTTGCGTTAACCACATAACCAGAGGCTGTAAATATACACAAGATTCGAACATTCGTCGGTGTTTACCTGCTATCGAAATTTTGCACCGCAACATTGCGGGTTCTCTGTTAGACAACCACAAATATTTTCGCACAATATCGCCTTTGATATAATTTATCGTATAATATAATTTATCGACATATTTTTTGAGTCGCTAGATAATTATAAAAAATTACTTTTTTCTAGTGTAAGTAAGTGTTAGATTAGTTTAGGTGTTTTTGTATAACTGCTTTTTGTTTTGTATTCGATGCTTTTTTTTTCTGTAGATATAATGTAATTTCTTGTTAGTTTAGTCGTTCACTTCTTCTTTTTTTTTTGTGCTTTACCTATAAATGGAAATTGTTTTGGATTGTGTTTATATTTTTGTTTTGTATTTTTTGATTGTGATTGTTCTGTATATTTCCCAAAAAAAATAAAAAAAATAAAATAAAAAAATAAATAAATAAATTATTAGCTTCGCGGAATTAACCCGATGATTTTCCGGGAAAAAAGTAATATATGCGCTATTGCGAATTTAAATTATCGATGTGACAATGTTTATTCCGATTCTTTCAACCGTCCTGGCTTGATTAGGTAACAAACACCAATTCATCCAAACTTTTTCATTTATAATTTCAATAGGACTATCTGATACTTGCTATTACTTGCTTACTTGTTAGTATAAAGACACCATTGTTATATAACAATTACATAGGCTAGGATAAATCGTGATGGCCTGGAGGTTTAGGCACGCGGTCGAGAATCTCGGCGGTTGCGGGTTCATATCCCAAGCACACACGGCACACACACCTTTGATTATTCGAAGATATGTGTGTATTCACAAAGAATTATCACGTCGTTTAACGGTGAAGGAAAACATCGTGATGAAACCTGCGCACCTAACAGTACTTAGGAATTTCTTAGGTGTGTAGTCCGCCAACCCGCACTAGGCTAGCGTGGCGGACTAAGGCCTAAACCCTCTCCGTAGTAGAGGAGGCTCGTGCCCAGCAGTGGGACGTACCTATATGGGCTGATGATGAAGCCTGGATTACTTTTTGCAAAGTTATTAAAATATAAAAATACTGCCAGACTGAAGAATTCAAATCTTTGCTTATACTAAAGAATTACTGGGGATTTTTCTTTGAAAGATTGTATAGATTTGCGTGTCACGTCTCGTGAGAAAGTTTCAAGAAAAATCGTAGGCGTTCTGAATATAAATCACCATAATTTTATTAAAACTAATTCGTAAAAACGTACGTTACTTCCAAACATGAAAATTTCAAATATGGATTTATTTCAAGGAGAATATACACCAATCAACTATAAAATGCTATCAATTTCGCAATCAAATCAGTGTCTATTTAAACCGAATTCGTGCCGGCAAATACGCCGAAATTGGGGCATGAAAGCATTGATCAAGTGAGACAGGCCCTGCCCTTCCAGGTGTATTTATCTGCGTCGCCCGCACTTCACGGTCAATTAAATGTAAGAACTTATCCTAAACTTTGATGTACCGTCGACCTGGAACTAATTAGAATTAGGCGAAAACGACGCCTCCGCCACAGAGCAACGTTTTAAGACGCGAGGTCACCACTTATTAACAAACTTCGAGAAAGCTGTGAAAATTTTCACTCGGATTTCAAATAAAAGGCCCGTTAGGCCTCGGGGGAGGTTTTTTAAGAGACGAAAATTATTTTTTTACGGTAAAAAGACTTAATAAGCGTTTACAGCCACAATCGTCAATTAACAATATTATTTTTGAAATAAGTATTTTCGGTTACTGCCTACTAAAAAAAAAATTCTCCAAAGGGTTATAACGGGCAAACCAATAAGGTATATAATAATTCTTAGAAGTCTATTTTAACACCCGCATTTTACAAACTGAGTTTTATATCCTTGTTGATACTTGTCTCATTGCTACATCAATGCAGACCCAATTTATAACCCTCTGAAAACTATCACAATTATAAATATCACGTCCAACTTAGCGCTTTGCAGTCCAAATAGATAGTCCACTGACCTAAAACAATTATAGGTAATAAATATAATAGACATACTGGTCAATTCACTATCCGATGTAATAATAATATCAGCCTTTATATATACACAGGCCGATTCCACACACGACACAATTATTTAAGTTTCTGTCAGTGGCGGTACTTCCATAGAAGCCCAAAAAGCCAGCTTGCCTTAGTAAATTCCAAATCTTAAACTTTAAATTTTCATTTAAAAAAAGCAATTTGACATATTACTTAATGAGAATATCCTGACTCCACAATAAACAAATTAACGTGTAACGCCTTTGGGCTTCTATGGAAGTACCGCCACTGGTTTCTGTGGTAGTATTTACACCTTATAGCTACTATATAGTACTATATAGCTACTACTATAAGGCAAGCATTTATTTACTATCAAAAACAATAGCAAGACAAAATTATGCGCTGATCTAGAGCAACCTCAATACCAACCAAATACCAGGCATCGTAGATACAGTACGATTCTATTCCCAATTAATTATTAATACTATCTTAATGGATCACGACAATCACGTTGGATATCGACAAACATCTATTTGAATGCATAGTGCTGAGTTCTGTTGCGGATCTATCTAATTGAATAAATAATGAACATCTTTGTCCTCAGAACACAAAACAATTTTTGTAACATGAATTCAACACTAGTCATTTCCGTAAAACTTCAATGGAAACGATGACAGATGAATTATGAAAATATTCTATTAAGCGTAAGCGAATATAAGGACGGGAAATCATTAGCGAACAGATACATGATGTCTGATAAGATCGAGATAGAGGAAACTATAAACAACAGTGTACTATAAACAGTATGGATATAAAATAGCAGTGGAGGTGTTTTAGGATCACAACTTGTATTCAATAGTATGTGCCTATCTTTGCGAAATACGGGCGTAAGTGTGTGTCTAATATGTATGTACGTAAATCATATAATAATTGAATCGACATAAAATATTACACAAACAATTAATACATTTATTACTCGTAATGTAAATACATACATAATTTACCAAAAAAGATTTAGCGCGCCATTAACCCACATATTGTGTATTGTGAATGACTGTACATTTACTACAAACTATTCACTACATATTCCACTCCATTAAACACACATTACGGAGAAATTATTTGTATGCTGTTAATGTGGTCAAACCACAAAATCGACAAAACAGTAATAAGGTACTCTCAATGAGGCAACAGGAATCTAAATTGTAAGAATATTTTAGACATTAACTAACGTTGAAACATTCAATTTTGTGCACGTTTCGATCGGGCGCTTTGAAAAATATCCTATGTCCCTTCTCTGGTCCCTAATTATGACCACGCCAAAAATCACTCTCATCGGTACAGTAAGAATGATCTTTGAAATTATTTATTGAAACAAAAACAAATTTTCCCTCTTTGTAATAATAATAAAAATAAATAAATCTTTAAATAAAAGGTGCTTATGCGTGGCAGTCTGGATACAGTAAATCAAACGAATTAGGGGTAACAGAGCCCTTCCCATCGAACGATCTGTATTATATATATGTAGTGTACATGTGGCACTGCAAAGACGTTACGTCATAAACTACGAATGCCATTAATAAATAATAAATAAATAAAAAATCGAAGCTCTGTATTTAAATTTTAACTATTGAAATCCACTGATTGATCACGTGCGGATTCCATACCTGTTTATGGCGACCGTCTATGTACGTGTGTAGTTTATATTGAATTTATAAAAGCATACCTACGCCTAAAGCGTTAAGATATTTTAGCGTTAAAGAAGTTCATGACTGTTAATTTAATTATAGAATTCTATACCAGCCCACTCACGTAGTAAAATTTATGCGCTAACTTCCCGCAAACGACCAGTGTTGGAAGTATCCAGTGTGGTGTGGTGTGGAAGTGAGTCCTAGCCCCAGGGGGAGTTATATAGACTCAACGTGTTCGTAATTTACTTCTTCACATATTTAGTTTATATGTCCCCGTACGGCTCTTTTATTTCAGCCAACACTTTTATATGTGAATACTACTGTCGGCGAAATATTTGTTTAAAATAACAACTTCTCTCAAAACACGCATAATGCAGAAAAATGTTACAAAATTCCCAGTTGAGAAAATTATTCCCATTCCGCGGTAACTTTTCGCCGAGTTCAAATATCGCATTACAGAGAATGGAATGTAATAATTTCGTTGCAAATTGAAATGCGGTAATTTCGCGATGTTTCAAGTTTCTTTTTATGGAGAAATTGTTGAGGCTAATATTTAATTCTGAGCCTCGTTTAACAATTAACAAAGGCTCATTTACTACAACTTGCTACCCGCGACTTGGCTTGCGTGAAAACTTGTTTTCATCAAAATTTTATGAACAACTTGCTCCAGGGATACATCTATCACTGTACCAAAATCATTAAAATCAGGTCACGGATTTTGACGTGATACAAACCGTAAGATATAAAACCTATATTTTCTACGACAAATTGAAAAGTCAAATCAAATGCTCAAGGTCCTTTTTATTCACCACTATAAATCAACAAAACGAGCCCTAGTGTTACTTTAACGTTTAAACTATTTCGAGTAGTCTGTCTATACTCCATAGTTTTAGGCATTACAGTCTAATAAATGACAGCTATTATCTTATCTATGTATCACACTCCTACTACATCGTCTGCACTGCAACCAGGTTCCATTAGTCAGTATCACTGTAGACACCCATTCAGATACTGACATTCAATTGGCACGTCAAACGCACATTGAACATTGCACAGGTCGGGATTTCGGATTCCAATCTTGCTGTTCAATGGAATTAGAGCTCGCTGAACCAAATTCGTAGAGGTATGCGGACCGTGGCATGCCTTTTGTAAAAAGACAAAATTGATTACGTTAACCCCAGCCCCGGAATGTGGTCACGCAGCCGAAAAAGCCCGACGCTACGAGGTACGAGAGATAAAAATCAATCAACGTGAAAATTATTTGAACAATGGTTATGGTTCGAGCGAGCTGGGATATTCCTTGTGTTCAAAATAAAATATCAAAGCCATACTTAAACCGCACATATAGATATTTTAAATTTCTCCCTTGGGGCAGTTTATATACGAGTACAAAGTTGATGCAATGATGAGCTAATAAGAAAATAATAAGAGCAAAAATTCCCTTACCACACTGTTCATAGTAAAGATAAGTTTCTTCTGAATTTATTATAATTTTTGCTGAAAAATATTTTATGTAAAATCTGTTAGTTCTTTTTAACATTTATGGTACATAAGGTCAACAAATATTACCCATCTCCCGTGACTATGCCGTGCCTCAAAAAATACAAATTGTACTTTTCTTATAAACCTCCACGATATTTTGACCTACTTAACAGATTATTTGTCACAACACAAGCAACCATGGGGGACGTGAAAGTTTTTCCTACGCCATAAAATATCTCCAATAGCCGTGATCGATACATTACGCTACTACATATTAGCATAACTAGAAGCCATTACTTGCAAGCGAGTGTTATATACTTGCGGATATGCAGGGTGTTTGGGCCCCGCTTGCGACGAAATTTATGTTGATTTTATCACCAGCACATGTGCGAATGAAGTCCCGGGAGGATATACGCACCGCACTCGTAAAACACCTATTTCACTTTGCATTTATTCACGCCTGTTTCAGAAAGGATAGACAGAGCTACATTTTCGCAGGTACGGCTCACCAATTATATGTTTCAATTCTATTGACATTTTTCGAGCACATTTCCAGAATCATTGCAGCTTCTAAGAATTTTCAAATGAAAAATCCCAATCACACTTTGTTCGAACGGGTATGTATTGTACCCGGAACTTCTAGATGGGACTGCAGACGGTTGGATACGAGACCACGAGTCACGAGGCAGTCTTATTTTATTCCCATTGATTTAGTCCTATTTCAATGTCTATATTTCGCCTTAATTTAAATTTCCAAGAACATACTCTCGATCAACATGTTTAATGATATCGCAAAATCGCTTGATATTCACGTAAACATACATGGCCGATCCTGTTTTATTCAGTTAGTATAGTCAATTTATAATGAATTCTAATACTATTCATACATTTTAATCATATTTCTATAATATTATTTCTATAATATAATATTATATTATATAGAAGAGAAAGAATGCTCACATTCTTTCTCTTCTATATAATATTTTATTTGATCCTATTACCCCCTCTTATATCAAAGATCGCTTTACATTTCTCCAAAACACGCATTCAAGAACCTTGAGGTCGTCAGAGGAATTGAAATTGAGAATGGCTGTGCATACAACAACTTTCATGGACAAGTCTTTTATGGTCCAGGCTGTTCGATTGTGGAATGCCCTACCACCTGCCATAAGACGAGCGGAAACAATTCACTCATTCAAAAGACAAGTGAAAGATCACTACCTTTCTCTCTGATCTAACTTTTCTCCACTCATTTGTTTATATGCTATAAATTATATATGTATGTATGTATATATTTGTACATATATGTTTATTTAATATATTTTATTTTTATATTGTATATGTTTATTTATGTATTTAAGTGTAAGTATATGTTTAATAATATGATGATAATTTTTATTTACTCAAAGTTATTAGTATTATTTATTTTAATTGTTTTTTTTTTTTTTTTTTTCTTTTACTTCCTTCTTTACACTTTATTCTACCCTCTTTATTTTTCCTCTTGTATTATCCATCCTAAGGTTGCCTGTAAGAAATTGCCTAGAGCGATAAGGCCGCCTCTTGTTTTTTTTTTTTTATAGATAAGTTTCTTTATAATTGTTGTACAAGGAAGTGTAAATAAATAAATAAATAAATAAATAAATTCTAATACCATTCATTCTTTATCTGTGAAATAATTTGTAGTCCCACGTTGCCATACTACAGCTGTATTTTTTTTTAATAGGAAATGATTTAAAAAATCTTCACACGGCGTATAAAAATGTAAGCGAATAATTTCTCCATTTAAACACAATGAAAATATAAAGCAACCGTCGCGATTATTTTCAATAGCAACATTTTATATTAACGTAATGCGATGTAATTTTCTTCGTAGAAAAATTTTGCTTCAGCGAGTACGGAGCGAAACCTCCGCGGTAACTAACCGAACAACCACATTAAACATCTTTATGTTCACTATAATAGTTGGCCTACTTGTTCTTAATTAACGTGTTACATTAGCTTACAAGCTTGCAACTTGCGGAAGGTTGAATCACGAAGTCGTTTAGCAATATGGCGCTTACTTAGCTCCTAATAACCGTTATTTTATATCGGGGAATTAACCGAGCCGATTTCAATAAAAGAAAGGGCAATAGGGTGCCTACCACGAAAATCAGTACAACGAAATGAAAGTACAAAGCTCTCTAAACAATGCAAAAGGTAAAAGTTTTCTTGAAAATTTTATCGCTTAAATTCTTAGTACAAATACACATATAAATTGTTAAAATCTTCATCATTAACATCAACTTCAGCCGTATCATTAACACTGCTAGAAGAACTTCCGCTAAGATTTCCAGAGCAACTTATACGAAGCTGCAAGCAACCGTAATGATTATTATACGTCTTTATTCGTGGACGTCCAACGTTACATTTGGCACAAAGCGGTCGCAACTCGAAAGCATGGATAATCCCCTCAGGCAATCATTGCATTTTTGCACCAATTTTTCTCTAATTGTGTTCGTCTTTGGTAATGGAGCACGCTTATTCCGTTTTTCGGGCTCAATTACAGACTCCATGCCATTTTCTATTATAAAAACTCAGTTACACTTTGGCCGACTTGGTAATCGAACCCCGGACCTCTAAATCACAGCATATACTTTTACAGCAAGCAGTATGTAATTAATGATGTTGATGTTCACTTTTTCATTTTTTATTGCCATATAGTTCAGACAAATGTCCGTATAACTAGACATTATAGGTATCTAGCCGTTCTTAAACTTGTACAAATTTAAGAAGAATTGCAACAAGAAAGAAAAGGAGGAAGTAATCATTACTCCTTGGTACTTATTAGTTTTTTTTTTAGTTTTTTTTATTTATTTTATTATTCGAAATTTTCTAGAGCACAACTTTACCATTTTTCAAGAAGTAGATCATAGCTATACCAGGGCGAATAGAGAGTAACGATATTCAATCTTCTATCTTCAATAACAAAGATTGGGATTCTAACCTAAATATTTGTGCTTCATCATAGTATTTGTAGATTTCCAATCGAACCTTGATGAAGCATTAAGTAGGCAACCTATAATGAAGCGGGGAATTAACAGTATTTTTATAGCTATGTAAGATACAATACAAGTAACCTCACAATGAAACATGTAGGTTACGAAAATGTTGTATTTTCCGCGTTTCAATGGAACAGATGTTGAAGTTGTTTGACATAAAAAGTGGCCTGATGAGGGGCCCTCAGAAAAAGGGTCAAGTTCTTTGCTCTCACGCGCTAAGGGTGAGAATTATACGAAATTAATTTGCAAACTTATAGAAGTCAGAAACGAATAGGCGTTTCCAGTTTCCACTGTGAAGTAACTCTCAAGCTTGGAACTAGTTCTTGCCCAAACTTGCACCAGTGTGAGTGTAAATTATTCCAGATTAGGCGTATTTAATGTCGTGCGAAGTTTTTATACTCCTCATGTTTGATCAGTACGGATATTATTTCGAAAGATGAATTGGGTACATTAGTGTGACAAAGAGCTTAATTGTATTCGTATTTATAAAAAAAAAACTTACTATATTTGTATCAATGCCCTTTTTCGTGTTTAATTATGTATATTAATTATATTATATATATACTATTTGTCTGCCTCGTGGTCTCGAGACATGAGCATTTGCGGTGCGAAGTAAAGGTCCCTGGTTCGAATCCTGGATCGGGCAGTGTTAGTGGGTTTTCCATTACGAAATTCGCAGTACGGTGTCTAGAAATGTGCCCTAAAAACGGCAATAGGCTCGCCCCCTATTACGTAAGACTGATATTATGCTGATATACTGGCGAAATGTGGTTGCAGAAAAGCACCTCTGCCTATCCCATGGGAGATTATAGGCGCGAGATTATTTATGAATGGGTGTATGTTGATTATATTACAAATGTATTTCTTTATTGTATTCATTTACTAGATAGACACATCAAAGGAATTTAGGTCATCTTTCCAGTATTAAAAAGGACGGCATCGCTTTAAAGAGATGAGAGCGTGTTTAGTGGAGCGAACTAAATGAAATCAAAAGCTTAAGCTTCCTGCTCTTAAGTCTATACGTTTGAAGACTCAAAGTAGTGGCAGCTGTGACATAACCCAAAAGCCTTATGAATTATTTAAAGGAGAATCGTCCTTCGTCAGACATTTGAATTATTTTGAAGCCCTTGCCGGTGCATAATTAAGGGTAGGTATCTTATTTAACCCAACGAAGTTTTTTGAGTGTTAAAAATTGCCTGTTCACCGTTGCTTAATTATCTTTAAAGAATTCTTTTTGAAGCACAAGTAATTTTGTTCAAACATTTATCGTTAAAAGTCTTCTAGAATGTTTGCAAGAATATGTGGGCTATAAATTTGACCTAGTGTCCACATTTACGCTTCTAATGTTGCTTGAAGGAAAACGGGTCTTTTGTTGCGACAGCATGCGATACATAACAGAGCGGTGCTGTAAAAATTTCCCAAAGGCTGACCCGAATACGTAACGTAATGGAAGCTCGCGTAGCCTATCCGTGCTTCAAGAAATGTCGACTGCCATTCCGGAGATGGATCTGCGCTTTCCTTTGTCTTTATTCAAGCAACCTCGCTTGGGAAATTAACCTCTAGACGGGATATACACCCCAACGCTTAATTACGCGGATTTATCATAATTTATGTGTAAGTTTGCGTTGCGTAATAATGAAATACTGAAGGAACTTGAAGCTATTATATGTACCTACTCCGGGGACCCAGGTGACAGCTTGCGGCCGTGGCCTAAATGTTGTTTATGTACTTCCAGTTAACGAGCCACTACATAATTAATTTAATTACTTATTATTCAACGAGTTTGATTAATTTCCTATATGGTTGTAACATGGAAATGAATTATAAATTGTAATCATAGTAATTGAAAAGTCTGTTTTTCATACGGGATATAAATAATTGAATTTATAATGAAACGGAATTCCGTCACAATATTAATGAATGTCTGTAATTTATTATTTAATATACGTATATCTGCGTTAATTTTTTTTGGAGAAAATTTCTTATACCAACAAAAACCTACATCAAAAAATCCTAATATGCTAGTAAATTAAGTGAAAACATGCTACTTACGTTCGAAAAATAAACATTTCTGACAATTTACGGAATTAAAAGCCATTATTTACGAACAAACATATAAAACGTACGCATTGGAATTCTAATTTCGCCTCGCAATATGAATGGTTGGCGAAAATCTGCATTGGACAGCTGTACGTAGGGCCCGGAATTAAAACTGACCGACGTCAAAGTGATGGTTATCGATTTCCTATTCAACGCCATTGATGGTTGAGCGGCGACAAAAAGTAATTTCCACATAGTGGGCACGATTTTAATATACTGTATTGTTTTTGAATGGAGTTCCCATACTGAGTTATCTTCAGAATTGGATTCGGATGATATGAATGTCTATATAATAAAAAGCTATGCATTCTGTCTCGTAGACTCCTGTAGAAGTCTCAAAGTTCGTTTTCTGATAATAATTTATAAACCTAATATTTTCTGGAATATAATGTAGCCTGCCTATTTCTTTCTTAGTTATAAAAAATCCTACACATATAATATACAGTAAAGTTAATATTTGTACTTTTTAATAGAGTAATTTAATAGCATAATTCATTGGTAATTTCTAACTTTCTGTCAGGGGCTCTATGGAAAATATTATACAGGGTGTATTCAGACCGTGATCGGAAACTAAGGCAGGTAATAGCTAAGGTGAAAGCTAGAGTAAAAGCTAAACACCGTGATATTAAAAAAAACCGAGAAAAAATAAAAAATTTGAAGTTTTCCTTACGACCCCATCCATTTAATATATATGATTGTTAGGAAATCGTCAAAATTTTTATTACTTGTCGGGATTTTTTTAACGCTAATGTGTTTGTAATTACCGTCGTTATTGCATGCCTTAGTTTCTGATCACGGTCTGAATACACCCTGTATAATATTTCCCATAGATCCCCTGACAGAAAGTAAGAAATTACCAATGAATTATGCTATTAAATTACTCTATTAAAAAGTCCAAATATTAACTTTGTCATTAAAATAAAGTATATTAACGAAACAATCATTAAGGCCCTACAACAATTTAACAAGTTACCATTCATAAGCCACTGTCGAGCTTCAGCCGTTGCAGTCTCAGGAATGATTTCCATGCAACGTGAACAATCTTTGTCGACAAGGACTTTTAAGTCAAGCGATGAGACAATTTATTCAATTAGTTTTATATTGGCTTGAAATTTTGAATACTTTGAAACTGTCAGGTTCTGTTGAACCCAAAATGATAGTATCCACTGGCAAAAAACGATTAAGATTATATCTATATACCTGCGTAATGCTATCAGTGTGTCACTATAGCGGGTAAATCCTACATACGATGGCCACTGTATGTCGGATACGAATATCCTTCCATCAGAAAATTAATGCCACAGTGTAATCAGACTAATACGTAGCTCTTCCATTTAGAAAAAAAGAAATAAAAATGACATCAAAGCGGACCCAGCTGCATACAGTCGATACAAAAACTACAGTAATATTGGCCATATAGTATATGGCATATACATATAAGTGTTATCTGTGAGGAGATAATTCAAAGGCTTGACTTGTATCTATAGTAACCTTACTTTAAATCGTTCTATCACTGGCCATGCATAGCCTGTCTAAAACATATCAAACGATGTATAGATGGCAGGATAATAGGAAACGCTATCAAATTCGTGAATCAAAACTAAAACTGAAAATTTTGAGGTATGATATTAATAATGAAGAAAAATTGATAAAAACAGAAATAATAATAAAAATATATAATACGAATAAAAAATAAGGTGACATTTGAATTTAAACGGCGCGCGTCGAAGGACTTGGAGAATTTTAATTTTTTTTTAAGTTGGTAGTAATGTCCGTGACATCTAATATGTCAAATTTACTTGTCAAAATATTCATTAGTGTTTGAGATACGCGTCATTTTGTGAGCTGCTAAAAGTGAGTTTTTCGTTTTTCGCGATGTCGAAATTTGTTGAGCAAAGGATTTGCATTAAATTTTGTTTGCGGAATCAATTTTCTGCTGCGGATACGTTGAGGATGGTGCAGAAAGCCTTTAGTGATGAGGCTATGTCTAAAAAAATTTTTTACAAGTGTTATAGTGAGTTCCAAGCCGGCCGTGAACGTGTCGAAGACGAAGAGCGTCCTGGGCGACCATCAACCTCAACCGACGAAGCTCACATCCAACAAATCAAAGATTTGGTGTTGAAAAACCGTCGATTAACTATTAGAGACCTTGCTGATGAGGTTGGCATATCGAAAGGCTCGGTCAATACTATTTTAAAGGATGTTTTGGGCCTCAAGCGCGTCAAATCTCGACTGGTACCGAAAACTGCACTCGTAATTCGTGATCATTTCGCCAAAAACTCAACCCATATCGTTCCGCAACCACCGTATTCACCTGATCTGGCGCCGTGTGAATTCTGGCTGTTGAGCAAGCTCAAAAAATCGCTCCGGGGGCACCGTTTTGATACGATACAGGAGATTCAAGCCGCAGCGAAGACGGAACTGAAGACCATCCCGGAAAGTGACTACAATCAGTGCTTTGAAGATTGGAAAATCCGTTGGCATAAGAGCATTGCATCGGGAGGGGATTACTTTGAAGGGGATGAAATTGATTTGGAAGAATAAATAAAGAATTTTCGAAATAAATACAATGTCACCTTATTTTTTGGACACAGTAGTACATTAATGGCGAAACTGGCAAGCCAAGATCCACAGCACTCCCCATGTTTTATTAAAATAGTGGGTCAATGTACTTAATTATTTATTAAAATTATTCTTCAGAATATTGAATTAAAGGCTTTACCGTGTCTGTTGTCGCGGATGCTAGCTAAACATCTACATATAATAGCTACAACAAAGCCCATGACTATTCGGAGTTCCATGTTTAGTGCATTGTGAATGCAAGTGAAAGAAAGATGAAAGACAATGGAAAGACCATGGCAGCGAGAAAATGGGATAAAAGGCAGGCGGCCTACAAATGGATTTTATTGAACCAATGTGTATAGACGGGCTAGAAAAGGACGCTTAAAATGAACATATAGAAATAAATTATCTTCTCCCGAAAGGCCAAATTATGAAGATGTATGGATGTTAAAAAAAACCGTAGCTTAGCACTCCATAGTCCTTACCTAACCAATTAGATACAGTGTGAGTAATATGTGAAAGACAGCAAAAACATCGTCAAGAAATCCTATATTCAGAACTTTACCACCTCGTATTAGGAACTTTTCCAATAGCTGGCAATTGTCTCAATTTAAAATGAAGAAGAAATCCAACTTGAGAGTACAACACTGAGCAAAACTAAAAATTAAAATTAGCGAACCTTTTGACCTTTTGAATAAAGCTTTGACCCCACACTGCCATGCGAGACTGTAATAAGGAAAAGACGAAATAAGTATGAACAATGATCTCATCTTTACACGTCATAGAAAACAAGACAAAACACACCACGCAGATTCGTTAACGAACTAGTGAGTTCATTTCCCACAAAATGTTAAAAACCTGTCCTTTATTTAGGTCCGTTTGCACTTTAATCAGTGCGAGGGTAAAAGATAGGTCAAGTGGAGTACGAGCAATGCCGTGGAAATATGCAAATGTGAATTTTATACTAAGCATTCTGCAAACTAATGACGTGTGGTGTATATACGGCACTTTTTTAAATATTGTCACTTTTAAATTATTCGAAAATAAAGCTATTTTTCTTAAATTTGTTTATAGACTTATATGTTTAATGATTTATAAAAAAAAACACGTAATTCGTATTATGTGTAATAGTTTTAAGTCAAAAATGAAATCATGATTTTATTAACGTTGATTAAATTTTTACAAACCCCTTGTACCGCCATCTACAATTACATAGCTAAAGTAAAAATAAGGAATGTAACAGGCTTTTACGCTACTCCATACAGGTTCTAAACGTTTCTCATAGATGGCGTTAACGCAATGAATTGTCATTTTTCATAAAAGACTAAAAATGAATAAACAAATTCTTCTATACTAAAAAAACAGACATAAAAAGTCGTGACAGAATACAAGTTTATATAATTATATAATTTTGCTGTCACAGCTCGATCAAAAGTCGTGCAGACAATTCAATCCCTAACTCACTTAATGCACTTTGCTTGAACTGAATAAACATGAATACGTACGAAGAAATGCAATTACAAACACAATAAAGAGACCGAATGAAACCCGTCGAGCGCCAACATTTATGATAGGCGTCTGACGTAAAGAAGACAAGTTAAAATTATTGTAATGCGATATATAATACACAAATCAAACTGGGTGCCATACTCACGCGATGCAAAGGTAATTGAGCTGTCAACCAAGATTAATGCTATTGCTTGTTGAAGCCGAGCTCGTTGTATGTTACTTGAGGTGAGATACGAGGGACAGACAGAAGGGTGATTT
Source organism: Hemaris fuciformis (assembly GCA_907164795.1). Classification (NCBI taxonomy): domain Eukaryota; kingdom Metazoa; phylum Arthropoda; class Insecta; order Lepidoptera; family Sphingidae; genus Hemaris; species Hemaris fuciformis. The sequence continues at coordinate 6,569,515 of OU015446.1, forward strand.
GGCGTTAATTATATGCTTAAACAACGTCTCATCTTGTTAAATTATATACCTACTATATCTTCTTCACGTCAGCTGCCGATGATATTCATATCGTTATTTGTAATATTTTTTTCCTGTTTTGTGGATTAGTTTAGTTAGTATGTTCAAAACATTCAGATTTTCTTTCGTTTTAAGTAAAAAAAAAACCTGCAGTCAAATACATAGTTCAGATTCAGATGATCTTGAACTCTTTTTCGGGTATAGGTATTAGAATTCAGAAACTACAAGAGACTTTCCGGTTCTCACAAATATTTGTCTCGGTGCAGGGTCGAACACGCGGTTTCTCGTTTCACAAGCTGGTGTCTAACCAACATACAGACTCAGAGATAGACCCTTATCTGTCATAGCATCTCAGCCAATATGCCTAAGTAAGGCCTTAGTCTGAAACAATTAAGGTTATTTATTTGAACTAGACCACATTCCTTTAACTTAAGTCAGGAACTTATGTTCTCTCTCTCTCTTGAAATATGACAAGGCCAAGCAGTGTGACATTAATAGACTGATCGTGATATGTCAAAGACAAACAATGTGCACGCCTTTAAACTTTTGTTCCATGACGACATCTATAGAAGAAATAAGCAATAGCCAACATAAGTAAATACCCAGATCATCATGATTGCCATTTTAGAGGAAATTTCCAGACTAGCAGCACCTAGTATAGTAGCAACTGATGCTTTCCTTATATCAAAACCGAATGGCACTTTATCCGATTCACGCAGGAATTGAAGCAACGATCACTCGATCACGCTCAACACACTTTTTCGTACCTCCAAAGCTGTAGTGTTTTGACTCCCTCGTAATAGGAAACTATCCATTAAGACCCTTCATTTTACACCTGACTTACTGACTGTTGGCAAAAAAAAATTTGATAGTTTTAAAATAGCAGTGAACCTTCTGCGCTGGAGATTTTATGATGCCGACTGATATGTTGGATGATGTCAAATTAAATTTGCTTGTAGCTAATTCGCCAGAGGGTACGGCATGATGTAGCGCTAAAATGTGTTCCACCTTGTATTTCTGCTCTTACATTTCCTCAAAGCGGGGAGTGTTATTCCTCGCTTGTTTTTATATGAAAACTTGTAAGAATTCCTAACCGTATGTGAAGTTTGCTTTGAAAGTTATTTCACGTGGAGGAACATGTTTTGTCTAAAGCATAAACATTACATAAATATGCATAAAAACAAGAGAAAAAATTAAATCTTTATCTAAAATATTTATGAGGTGATATTATACTATTCAGATTTCTTATGTGCAAATATCCTTTTGTGAGTTCAAAATATTTTTACTGGCTTTATAACGTGTACAACTTACAAGTACCTTTAATATTAAGACGAATTCTAGAAGCCAGTATTTTACGTGGTACTTTAATAATACACGAAAAGTGGAAGAAGATTTTTCGCAAGAAATCACTTCATTTCTTTCACCTACCAGTTCAGTTATCAATTGCTGTGAGAGATTGACAGGGTAGTATGCTCTGGTATTAATATTGTACGAGCTAATAACAATCATACATTTATTTAACACTAGCTGACCCGGCAAACGTTGTTTTGCCATATATATAAAATTCTCGTGTCGCGGTGTTTTTTGGCAAACTCCTCCGAAACGGCTCGACTGATTTTTATGAAATATTGTGTGTATATTGTAGGTAGGTCTGAGCATCGGTCAACATTTAAGGGTTTAACATTTAGGGGTATGTTTTTTTTCTATTGACTTTATTTTCTTTATTTTTTATGATTCAGCATTGATAAATTATTATAATCATAAATTTTCACCCTTCTACGATCAACCTCTATCTTATACTGACCATTTTAATTTGATTTTTTTTTATTAAAATGTAAATAAATGATAATAGCACTGAAAAATTATAATGATACGTATAACAGTCATTGCTTTGATCGATATACAAATTAAACAAAAAAATATGGTCAAAATTGTATAGAGTGAGATATACATATACATCTATATATATATATATATATATATATAAAATTCTTGTGTCACAGTTCGAAACAGCCTCTCAAACGGCTCGATTCAAAACCTTTATTTAAATACGTTCTTTAATTTGAGGGGACCATTAACCATATTGACGGGATAAACATAAAATGTTTGACAGAATATTAGGTAGAACAGTTTATATGAGAAAATTAAATTGTTGTTAAAATAAAGTTGTGGCTTAAAGGTCTCAGCAACCAGGCCATAAGCTCCAAAAAAAATAAATAGTTGTTACACTATTTGACAGGATTGGACAACAAATGTTTGACATGTAATAAACAAATCAGCATCTATTGAAATGATTAAGTATTCATTACACATATCGAGTTTTCATTGTTTTTAAGATGTACCTATTCTGCTATTCGGGACGAAAACAAATCCAACAAATCAAAAACTATGGCAATCGGTCCAGCCGTTCTCGAGTTATAAGTGTTGTAACAAACACGACTTTCTTTTATATATATAGATTTCATTCATTTGTTTCGTCTCTTATTTTATTCAATCATGACAGCCCGATCAAAATTATTTATAGAGATCGATTCCAAAAAAGCAAAATACTTTTATGTGGCATTGATTTAACATCTGGGCAATTGTTAACGTCATGTTATCAGCGAAACCTATGCACAGGCTGTGGTGATATAACAGTATATATTTCCTAAACCACGCAACGAATTACCATGCGGTAATGACCATCGTCATCATTTTTATTTGAAATTTAGTTATTGGAAAAGAGAAGAGATTAAAAGCTTTAGCACACAGCAAGGCGTTTGTTGTTAAATGTAAATAATTTAATATTAACAGGTAAAGCATCGGAAACTTTACGATCCCTTTTGATATAAATCGAACTTTTCAACACTTTTATCTCCAAATCTTAAAGTTCCTTAAACCGCTTAACCTTTTCAAGACGGTGTATATCAAGTTATATTCTACGTGTTTTAAATCCATACGATTTATTATTGTGCGGTCAAATCGAATGTGGCAACTCATTTTATATTGCATATAGTTGCTGTAATGTTTGCAAAACAAATTCATTTATTCAAAGCCTCTCGATTATTTCAACAAACTGTAAATTGCGCTTCAGCTTAGCCGTTTTGAATTGATAGAATAACACTAAATTTCAAATACAGATTTGATTCTAGTGTTCAAACTTTTAGGTATATTAAATGGACTAAACGTCCATAGTATTTTACAGGACACGTTGACTTATTCAACGAATGAAATGTTGAACTCATTCAATCCAAATATAGACAGACCTTCTTCAATGGCAACTCTAAATCAATCATTTATTAGACCTTGAATTATAATGTTGCTCGTAATTATTTATAACAAGCTTTTGCCCGCGACTCCGTCCGCATAGACTATAGGGTTGGGTTCAGAAAGAAAATAAATTGTAGTCGATTTTACTCCACAGAGTCCCATTTATGTCCATACCAAAAATCATTCACATCGGTAAAATGTTTTAGGCGTAAAATCGTAACAGACATAGTATAGTTATTTTATTATTATTTATTTATTTATTTATTTATTTACACTTTATACAATTAAAGACATAATTGTAAAGGTGGACTTAATGCCTAAGGCATTCTCTGCCAGTCGAACCTTGGGTGATGCAGAGATGATGCATAGTAGATAGCATTATAATATGTAATAAAAGCCAATTAAAAAAGTTTCATCGTTCTAGCTTCAAAGATGACGAATTTCCACATAAATTTTCATCCCCTATTTTTATTTTACCCCCTTATTGGTATTTTTTTACAAACTTTGAAAGTCATATTTATTTATATCTAATCAACAGCCTAAAAAATAAGTTTCGAGCTTCTAGCTTTAAAATGACAATACTTCCATACAAACTTTCATCTCCCCTTTCAACCCTTTAAAACCCCTTTTCCGGGATAAAATGTAGCCTATGTCCTTTCTCAGGCTCTAAACTATCTGTGTACCAAATTTTATTTAAATCGGTTCAGTAGTTTTAGCAGGAAAGCGAGACAGACAGACAGACAGACAGAGTTACTTTCGCATTTATAACATTAGTATGGAAGTATGGATTGATTGTTGTTAAATATTTTGCCCTTAAAAAATATATAATATAAACCAGTGAATTACAAATAATTAAATTGAACATGCTAGAATTACTAATACTTTATTTGCAATGTCATTTTTGTAATTTGGGTATAAATAGAAAACACCATGATATTAATAAAACCTCTACCTAAGAAGCTTTGTGGAATAAGCTTGCCTCAGCGGTATTTCCAAACAGATACGACTTAGGGTCTTTCAAGAAGAGAGCCTATATTTTCCTCAAAGGCCGGCAACACACCGAAGATTCCTCTGGTTTTATGGGTGTTGACCACTTAATATCAGGTGGCTCATTTACTCGTTTGCCTCCTTTTTCCATTAAAAAAAGCACTGGTTGTTTTGTTTGGTGAGTCATTTTGCAGAAAAACTTTAAAGCCCTTATTAAGAGCTGTTCCGTCGACAGCACTGAACCTGTTAGCACACAAAATTATAGTTTCGAGGTGAGAAAACGGATGAATAATGATCAATGAAGAGAACATACCGTCCTCTCGATAAGACACCTACTCTAATTAATATCTATGTAATAAGTACTAAAATAATAACGGTATAATTGAAGCCGATGGAGACTTCACATTCATGGATATCGAATACAAAAGAAACTAGACCATTTACAAAATAAAAATGAGAATCGAGTTAAGTAGACCGCGAAGCGAGGGACTATAATGGGTTAATTTGATCCATTTTGCGGAGCCACAACTGTCTGTAATTAGACCGCATTATGTATTTAATGATTGTACATAATAGTATAATAATCGTTAAGATTATATGAAAAGTAGTAATATTGGTTAAGGATTCATTTGTTGTTAAAATAGAGGTTTATGCGCACGTATGTATATATTTAAAATTACTTGTACCTTACTTAGAGAAACTCTATGTAAATTGGACTGTTACTACAATAAAATGTAGTCCGTACTTCGAAACGGTGTAGCTAGCTATTAATACTGTGCAAAATTATTGGTTTCAGAGTTCTTTATATAGGTATTAACAATACGACGTCAAGGACAGAGTAAAAGGGAAGGAATAGCAGACACTCGAAAGCGAAGGATCACATCAATCCGCACTAAATCAACTAGGACTAAGGCCGTCCTTAACTGAAATATAGACGTATCAAGCAGTTATTACTAAAATTCCGGAATGTGTAATATAATATCCGAAGTAAAATACGTGGACTGCGGACATCCGTAAACTCCCCCGGACCATACACGCATGAACAGCTCGTAAATTAATCTCGGGGTCGGACATTCCTTTGTTTGAGTTTAAGGGGTTGCGTACGTGTCCAATAGGGCGACAGACCTTTATCACACAATAGACTGAAAATGTTAGGGAAGTGCACCGAACATTAATCTACTACCGTATTAATTTGTTGTTTTTACACAAACTAGGCTAGTTTGTGGTGGTAAATGATCATTGTTATCCCATAGACATCATTGTTACAGCGAAAATTTTATTGCGTTTTTCGATGAGGGTAGTGTCAGTAGCAGCATGGAATCTGGAAATGTGCACGAAATCAGCAATAGACTCCCTACTATTTATTATATTAGAACTTAAAATATCAAAGGCGAAACGTGGGTGCATGAAAAACTTCGGAGATAAAGGTGTGACTGTGTGTCCGATATTACCACCCAGCTTAGTATCTGCTTATACATTTAGTCCGATATGATTACTGGCTAGTGACACTCTGGTGCATTACCATAACAAAAATGAATTCATATAGTAAATCCATAAAACGATGAAATGATGATAAAAGCCAACGTTTATACCATTTTGCATGCCCTCATTACGAGAGGAACTTTATTTACATTTATCATTCCGCGTCGACGGCGACATTTTATGACATGTAATTACTACTGTTCATTACCTTTATAAAAACTACCGTGATTGAAGTGTCCTTCTCTGGATATATGAACAAAACAGACTGCAAGAGTATACTAATAACAGCCAATCCTTTTTCTTTTTTTTAAACGAAATTGGTCTTCAGAGATTACGAAGTTCATTTTTACATTTGCAATATTTACCCATTTGCCTTCAAGCAATTGTCCGTCATTTGTCTGGCTTTACCTGGTTCTTTAGTGCTCATTTTGCGTTTGTTGTATACTACTGAAAGTCGTGATCTGACGGTTGGCATGTAATATTCTCAGTTCAGAGTGGTGCATATTAACATTGTAAATTCATTTAACTTTATCCGATAACCTTTTATGCAGTTTTGCGCTTATTGAATGTCATAAAAACTCTTTCTAGCAAACATAGCTTACTCTATAATCCTATAAAGACATTATTGATTGACCAAACAACATATATAAATACAGCTAAACATTGACATGTAAGTCTAGTATCATGTGGTACTTATGAGAGTACCGCAACTAAACTTTTTTTGTACTAACAGGGACTCTCACAAATATTACTGCCTAAAACGATTGATGCAGGTCACAGAATCGTTTAATTCTGAAAGGGGATCAAATATAAAATAAAACATTTGCCCTTCCACGTCAATATAGGTAATGAGAAAAATATTGTAATTATAAAAAACAATGAACAAAATCGTCGATGCCCATGTAGGCAACATATTAGCATCACAATTCACATTGTTAAGTTGCCATAACATGCATACAATCGTGAATGACTGCCGAAAGCATTCCGTTGTCGATAAATGTGATGCAGCCCTTCAAAGATCAATCGTGCATGTGGAGCCGCCTGGGTGGTTCGCCTAAATAAAATATTTATTCAACGGCCACACAATGGCAACGTATTTCAATGACGAGCATGTCCAGCAAAACGGTCGCGGTACGAGTAGCCAGCGGCCATCGTGCGCCCTACCCTTAAACACGGAACATTTTAATACAATGCATGCGCCCGCAATTACCAATTTTTACGGCGTCTATGTTTTACGTTGAATACAAATTTGAATATTTTTTTTACTTGCACGCTGCTTTTTAAAAACCTTTATATTATTTCGTTTATAAATATTCTGCAAACTGACTGCTGCTTTCCCAAACTCATTGTAGTTAACATCGTGGCTTCCTATAGAAGTTGTTCCGTTACTTTTGAAGAAATAAACAGTCTCACACACGAGCTTAAACAATACCGTGCTGTATGTGAATTCTGTTTATTTCTTTATCATTTTCATAGCACGTACCTACATTATGTCTAAGTACAAATATCATCTGTGATTGAAATAATCGAAGGAAAAGTCTGAGGAGAACTCTTACATATGTGTAACAACAAAGTGATATCATAATCAACTGTCACTATACGCGTTATTTCAAAGGAAATAAATATATGCCGTAGTATATACGAGTTGTGTTCACCTTAAAATATATTGACAAAACGAAAATTTAGCCTTAAATTTGACCTTATTGCGTGAAAACATACTAACTGTGTGCGGGAGTGTTTAGTATTTTTATTTATTGCCTTATATAAAAGATATACATAAGTCTTATCAATATCTGATCACCCCACAACGAGTGACTAAGAAGCTCTTTCTTCAATTATCCTAGGATGATTACTGACCGCGGTTAGTCAGGTTTGTGTCAGCTTCTGCCCTGTGGCAAGGGGGCGTTAGAATCCCACCACGGTATCCCCTGCCTGTCGTAAAAGACGACTCAAAGGGGCCCTTGGGGTCGCTGGGCGCGCTGCGGGGGCGGCGCGCCCTCACTGAAAGTGACCCCGAGAGGGGCGGCGGCACTGTGGCCTGTGTACGTCGCGGGCGCCCACCCACAACCGGGGCGCCCGAACCAAGCTAGTGGGGGCGCAACTGCGCCCCCTACACACTCCGAGACGGCCGAGACAAATACGTCTCGGAGGCGCACCGGGCGGCTGCGGCATTACGGTTGGCGCTTCTCGCCAACGTACCGTGGTCGCCCCACTCGGCGCGGAGATGGCCACCGGGGGGTTTTGGTCGGTATGCCGGTTTAGGGATATTGTTAGGGACCCAGCCCGGCACTAACACCTGCGCGGACATGACGTCGCCGCGCGCTGGGCTGGAAGACCGGTGACCCCGACATACGCTTCCCGCCCGCCCCTCCCCCGGGGCTAGCGGGAAGTAGAGCCATAAACAGCTTTCCCCTCGAGAACAAAAAAAAAAAAAAAAGGTTTGTGTCAGCTTATTTTTAATATTTGTACACCGGATTAAATTTTGTTACGTTTTGAACTAACTTCTTGACAACTATTCAGGGTTTAGTGTTGTTGAAAGCGCGTCTATTTGATTTAATGAAACTAAGGTTTTTAATACTAAGTTTCACGGTACAGATTTTCTATTTGACACTAAAAGGACACTAAAAGACTGCCTCGTGGTCTCGCGGTACAAGTATGTGCCGTGCGATCTAGAGATCCTGGGTTCGATTCCCGGGTCGGGCAAAGTGTTATTGGGTTTTTCCATTAGGAAATTCTCAGTAACAGCACGGAGTCCGGAAATGTGCCCAAAAAACGGCAATAGGCTCGCCCCCTATTACGTGAGACGGATACCTGGCGAAATGTGGGTGCAGAAATGCACCTCTGCCTACCCCTTCGAGGAATACAGGCGTGAGTTTATGTATGTATGTATGTACTAAAAGAACAGCATCTTATAGTACTGACACTTACCATTTCTACATACATATATAACCTCATGTCTATATTCCCCAAAAGGGTAGGTAGTAGTAGCGGTACTTCCATAGAAGCCCAAAAGCGTTACACGTTAATTGTGTAATGTCTAGTTTATAATTGTTTATTATGGGGTCAGGATGCATGTCAAATTGCATTCTCATTTACATGTCAAATTGCTTTTGTTAAAAAAGCTTTAAAGCTTAAGGCTTATAATTAGGAACTTTGTAAGGCAAACTGAGTTTTTGGGCTTCTATGGAAGTACCGGCACTGGTAAATATAAGTGCATTTCTGCACCCACATTTCGCCAGGTATATGTATTAGTCCCACTTAATTGGGGACAATAAACAATTGATTTTACGGACAACCCAATAACAATTAGTTCGAACTGGAATTCAAATCTATCGAAACCGGGTGTGCCCCGAGACGACAAGGCAGTCTCACATCTATCATATTTTTATCTATATGCCAGAAAAACCAAAACAATGAATTTCTCACACTATATAAAGTTATTGGTGTCAAAGAACTAAAATAGCTGCATACAAATAACATTTTATAGTGAGAAAACTCATTGACCATTAAAGTGGCTCTAACACGTTAGCGATCTATATCTGACAAGAAATAAATGTTGCTAAAGTCCCATGTAGTAATAAAACACAGATGGAAATTATATTCAGCTTTTATGGTGTTCACAAGCGCATTCGGGGAACACCTACGTGGTACTTCCAAACATGGGAACAAGATATCACCTTTTATATCAGATTGAAAGAAAGTTTATCTGTCATTTGAATTGGTTAATATATTACCTAAGAATTTCGATGTTGAAAATTTACTTTCACCGTCTTCCATATACAGAATTTCTTGATATACTTGACAAAGAATATTAAAATATTTGATGGACTTTTTGGTAGTATCAATTCATTTAAATGTTAATTCGTAGTATAAATTCACATAAGATAAGATGAAATTAGCGTTTAAAACATTCAATTAGTCGTTTAAGCTTGGAAACGTCACAGCTCTAAGTAGGTGCGTAATTGTCCCAAAGAATGTTCCGTGGGAACAGAGGCTCGATATAGTGGTGTTAACAAGTACCAATGTTAGTGTATAGCCTGCCAATGCCCATGTACGACACAAATAAACTAAGACTTTATTTTATTTTCCTCAGGGTGGCATAACCGGTGCATAATTAACTAACAAGACAAAGTTTTGCGTCCGATTTACCGCATTATAATTGGAACACTGGATTCTATCACAAGAGATTAAGAACTAAGGTTGCTTATCGAACTTATATTGGTGATGATTACGAACCCGTTCCCTGTAGGTATTAGGAAAAAAGCTAAGACACCTTGTAACGAGTTACGCAAGACTGGCACATGATAAAAAGTAGTTTTCCTCTCAAGGGATAGGAAGTTCGTTACCCTGTGAAAGGCCAGAAAGGAAATGTTATGCACCATTGACTATTAATTTTAATGCTCCCGCGCAGTCGAGCTTAGAAAACTTACAATGAATATGGAAATACAAATCATAATATTAAATTGAGTATTGTGTGGTTTAAATTAAAGGAAATAGGCATTAATTGAGTCGTGGAGTAACTGTAAGAATAAAAGATTTTTCCCATCGAGAAAAAATTAATAAAAGTACCAAGACAAAAATATTAAGTATAGTGATAATAAATTAGAAAGTCCATACTAAACAATTTTAAACAAAGCTATGGGTACGTGTAATAACGAATACGACGATACTCTAACATATTGAACAAATAAAACGTCCACGAACAGCTTTTAAAACTAGTTTAAAATTTATATAGGACCCGGTAACTCGAATAAAAGTTCCACATTAAGAGAAGCTTTAACAAAAAATAATTTTTAAATTAAAAGAGCTTTAACAAAATAAACTGTACATTAAGCAAGCTATAAATAAAACAGAAGTCGTTAGTGGAAGCTACCAGATCGATAGAACCAGTGTCTTCACTGCCTCCTTTTATCAACTAACTAGAATAAATATTTAATTACCATGCACATATATAAACGCTATCAATAAAACATGGCATACCGGTAATGGACATTTCTCATAGTTTTTATAGCGAACGTAGAAGTTCCATAAAGGTTTCATTGAAGACAATGTTAGACTTTAATTTTTTTTTGCTCGGTCTTTTATATGCAAATTGTGAGCAATTTATCAGTCCGGGACGTCTGAATGGGTGACCGTCTATACCCTTTGGTAATAAATGGTGAGTGTCCACAATGCTCTCGTCGTGAGTTTCGACCATTTCAATCAAATACTTTAAATACGTCGCTGCAACGCTCCTAACTTTTGTTATTACCTTTTGCTGTTGTCAAAGGGGTATGAGACTCGGGACTCGCTTTTATCGTTTGTAAATCAAAGTTATTTACAGTTGCTTGAAATGATCCTTTCAATGCGCATTTACTTTGGAATTTAGTTGACGGATATGTTCTTTACGACATGATATCCATATATATTTATAGGTAACTAACTATTTAAGGAGAAATATTGCATACATTTTCCTTATTTGTAAGCTTCTTTTGGTATATAAGTATAGTAACCTAGACTAAAACCATTCAACCTTAAACAACGTGGAAATGAGACGAATATAGTCTTATTGAGAAATCGTCGGTAGCTTCTGTATTCAAAAACAATATCCAATAGAAAACAAAAAAAGCAATATTTTGGAGTGTTTGGCCATCTGCCTCCTTCTGCGTTAGGTATACATCAATCTCCCACAGCTGATTATATATCCGCGGGAATATTTCATTCGCAGTTTTATACAGTGATATTTTTTTTTGTAATAAAGACAGCTTTTAAAAGTCATATTTCTTACTTTAAGTTTAAAACCAGGAATGCCGAGTGTCCCAAACGATCACGCATGCTATAATACACAAAGTTTATTACTTACGGCAAAAATGTCATCAAAATTTGCATTGCTGAGCACTTAGGGAATTCTTAAGGTGTCACATACTGGTATCGGAAAATGTTTCGTACGCAACGTCGGTGTAAAATGGATATAAACAGTGGCATAAAAATACTTATAGATGTGTTTACATGTACTAGCTGGTCTAAAAATAAAATAAGCGGCACGCGCCGAAGCTTCCACCTTTTTATGGAGAACTGGTTGGCAGTTTTATCTCCAGAGTATAATTTATACTACAAAACGAAAGTCAGGTTTAAATTCTAACTTGATACCACTTTAATACAATAAACATTTTACACTCCGGCAAAAGCTGTATACAATTTTGTTTGAAGATGTGTTGCGCGTTATGGGAATTGTTATACGTTTTGGTGTTACTTATTTGTCGAAGATACGTACAGGCATTATTGAAAATGACTTGCACCTTATGCTCGTACATTAATAATCCTTAAGTATCGGGACATAATGAAGACCACACATAACTCAATATGATATTTAGCACTCAATCTGCAGGACCATAGATACAAAGTGACAAAAGTGATAATTATGGCAGTAGAATTTTTATTATTGGATGTAAAATTAGAACGTTGGACAATTTTTTACAGGTTACAAAATAAATTAGTATACAGAAAAAAGTAACTTAAACATGATTCTACAGCAATAATATTTTTTTCAAATCAAAGTTTAAAGCAGTATGTTTAAAGCAATGTTCGTAAATAGTAAAATCGCTTCTCAACCACTTTTCACGACTGAACAAATGTAATTTAAATAAAAAAATTATTATCCCATTTACAAGTACCTACGTTCACTCGCACCGCAAAAATTATGATCGTTGAAAACAATTATATTTTTAATATGATCTGCGGAGATGCAGCGGTTGAGATGAATAATTGACTCTTTATGTCACTTAAATCATATTCGGATGCTCTTGAGGGCACCGTGTAATAATTTATTGAACAGCCTACGACCAAGACGCAAAGCCGCTTAAGGTGTTCTCTGCGCCGGGAACAATAAGTTACGCACAGTCAAGAATATTTTACCTTTATTTAAATACGTAATTAATTTCCGACTTTATGTTTAGCTTCATTATTAAAGCACGGCTTAATTTTTCTAGAAATATATACGTTCAATAGAAAAGGAATTTCGTCTTTTTTTTTATTTGGCAAAGCGATAGCACTGCCTCCCGATGGTTAGTGCAATGCGTAAATTATTACTATACCTAGCTTATTTATGACGGAAAGTGTCCCGGAACACTGGTTTTTCCATCCGCAAATTCTCTATAGCAGCACGGAATCTATTATTGTGCCAGAAAAATAAGCTAGCCCCCTATTACGTGGGACGATTTTTTTTTGTCGAAATGTGGGTGCAGAAATATACGCAAAAAACGGTCAAATTACTTGTCATTAAAACATGAAATATTGTTAATAAATCGCAAGATCTAAGAGGGACGTTAGCAATAGATTAAACATTGTCTACAATCTTGTTAAGAAAAAAGGATAATTCCCATAATATGTAGGCGTCTGCATTATCATCTACTAATTACTTAAGCGTCGTCAAGCCGCAATATTCCCAAGCATTTCTTAGAGCATTAAGCAGATGTGTATGATAATGCCTTTTTGAAATTAAGAACGCAAAGTATGCGCACATCGCCTGCCCGTACAGGATCCACAAGTTCTCTTAGATCGTGTTTTCCTTAGATGTCCTGAGAAGCCAAAGGAACATTATCAGTTGTGCAAACATGTGGCACCTGTTATTCCCACGGTTATTTCAATACGTATCGATATATGGTATTGATGAAACACACGTACAAGTTGCACGCCGCAGGGTCTCACTGTCATAATACGTTAGATATCATTATTTATTGCACTATTATGCATAACATGGCAGTTTGCGAGTTTTATTTAAGAAGCAATCATGAGAATTATTTTACAAATAAATATTCTATATAGGTAACGGGAGAAATATTTTAATTTACTCCTATTACAGTAAGGAGTCAGACAAATATTTGCTTTGATGTGAAAATGCCAATTTGAAACAAATCTACCGCCCATTTCTTCCTGACTGCCACAAAAGCATTTTAAGTAAGGCAAAATCCGATATGTAGTTTTAAGTTTGTCCGTCACAAACATTTTTTTCATCAAATCTTTCCTCTTCATAATATAAGTAAAGATAAAATGTTCAAGGGATATAACCAATTAATTAAGCATTAGCTAGATTAATAGCAGAGGTTGTTCTTAAATACTGACATCTCCAACTTTTCATAAAAGGGGATTATGCAAAATAAAAAAGTGGTATTACACACAGGAATATTTAAAAATAAAGGTTCAGACGCTCGAACGCTATGTTCCTTGACACAACTTTGCAAATCATTAACATCGTATTTTAAACTGAATAGCCAAGCAATCTGTCATCGTTATTTTTACATTAAATTACAATAATCTAATATATGTTTTTGTAGTCAAAAATTAATACCTGACATTACTAGACTCGTAAAGGTAAGCAGAGGAACATAGATTTCTAATTTCGCACTTAACACAGTACTTCAATAAATAATCGCTTAGAATTTACAGCACGAGGTTTTTTCTCCCCGTCTTTCACACGTAGCGTCGATCCAATAAATAGTTTAAAAATAAAATCAGTATAAGCGATAATAACATGACTTTAATAGGACCAATTTATCGTAACTTTATCTAAAATAAAATAGGTTAATGCGGTAGGGCATTAATGTCAAAATATGCGGCGTGCGGTTAAGAGTTCCTGGGTTCGACCCCGGGTTGTGTTTTTGCTATTAGTAAAGCAGACAAAGTCAGAAAATGTGCCCGAAAAACGGCATTTGCTTCGGCCTGTTTTATGTACATGGGACTTTAAAACACAAACTGTTAAATCATAGATACTAACAATGTTACAAAGGCCCATCAACTCAATTAATAGGTAAAATTTTAAAATATATGAAAAAAAATAATTAAAAGTTTTCAAACATATCTTTAAACCTAAAGTTTTTTTGACAATGCATTCTGATGTTCTATTAAATATATTATGGGCAGCGTTTACCTCTATCAGCTAAATTATTCGGAAGTTTGTTGTACCCGTGATATGAAAATAAAAACTACTTAAACAACATTATTGGAAGTAAGTATACATAAAAGTGCTTAATGTTATACTAAATTTAAGTGTCCGTTTAAGTACAAAATAAAAGCTTGTGGTGTTGCCCTATGTCCAGCATTGGATATCTTGAACTTAATAATTATGACTAATTGTTAGACTTTTTTTATTGGAACGACAAACTGACATGTACTGATGATGAGCACAGTGTTGTGCAAATAATGTCAGTCGATGACAAGAAATGATTTTGATTGTTCTTCACCAGTTGACATAATTATTTCGTGTATTTAGTGTGAGTGTAGTTTGAAAATACCAGCTGGATACTCATAATTTATTCTATGTTACATATTGTCCTATATATTACATATTATACTCATATTCGTCATCATCACCAGCCCATATACGTCCATCTGCTGGGCACGGGCCACCTCTACAACTGAGAGGGTTTAGGCCTTGCACTGACCTAGTTCGGGTTTATTCTACCTATTAGATTATGTTACTCCCATGTTAACAATTTCTCACAAAATGACGTAATGTAATGATTTGCTTTCGATTTTCTTGACTGGTATTTCTATAGACCCATTAGTGTTTATGTCATGCTATCTTTTGCCACTTTCTACCTGATCTTAATCGCTACTATACCCGATCTTCTATATCTTTATAATCTTCTACTGTTCAAATGCTGTAGCGATTATTTTGAAGTAAACATCTTTGTCGCAAGAAAACGATTAAATAAAATGCTACAAAACTCAAAGGGAATGATTTTAATTATCGCAATAACTTAAAGAATGACACTTCTATTAACTTTGAAGACTTTTAATCGTAAAACTTACAGTCTATAGTATGAAACTTAAGCAATTTATTTTGACAGGTACTCACAGAAGGTACGTCGGCTACTTAGCACATGACGTTAACGTTTTTCACTTTAATGGGACTTCTATGGCAGGATATTAATTTTGATGGACGTAAGTATTCTATAAGAGTAATACAAAGTTGAAACATGTTATTGAGAATGTAACGAACCTCAATTAAAGTCCGCCTAGAAAAGGTTGTTAATTGATTCTCATCTTTTTTCACATGTAAAGTTTTATTAGAAATAAAAGCTTGCAACCCGTTTCATCGCGATTAAAACATTTGTCGCTAATTTATTTAAAGTTTTCTTTTGTTATTTTTTGTTTCAACGTCTTTACTTGCAGTAGACGTCGCGCCAGCGTCGAGACTGAATTTATGATTCCTTTATTTGCACAATTATATTTTTGTAATTGCCTATTGAATTGCGCAATAATGTGCCATATTTAAAAATATTGAATAAAGACATAACTATATTAAACTTAGTCTAGTTTTATAAAAACACTTTCCAGTTACAGCAGATTTATCCACATTGGTGATTAATGAGTTACATTAATTAACTTTCGAGCGATTATGGAGAAAGATCATTGTTATTTTTTGGTTCCTTATAGGTACGAGTAGCTTACTATCAGGATTTTACATTGAATTAATCTAATATCTTACAATTCGACAAAATAATTTACAAGTATATCAACGTAAATAATTAAACATGTGTTTAATTGGCTCTTCTTTACATTTACAACCGAGTTTAATGAAACCGTATGAGTAAACTCAAGGCACAATTTTCGTATTGTGTCAAATAATTACAGTGACACTGTTTGCCGTCAATGAGGCCGTGTGCCAGATTCTGAAACTACTAGGCAAATGTATTCAACCGACTTCGCAGTGTCATAAAGAACATACTTTGTTCAAAAGTTCATTTATGGATACAAATAAAATAATGACTGTCTCGTGGTCTCGCGCCACAAGTATGTGCCGTGCGACCTAGAGGTCCCTGGTTCGATTCCCGGGTTCGCAATGCATTATTGGGTGTTTCCATTAGGCATTTCTCAGGGGCAGCGTCAAGTCGTGAAATGTGTCCAAAAAACGGCAGTTAAGTCTCCCCCTATTATGTGGGACTAATACAGTTTCTGGCGAAATGTCTAACCCTTCGGGGAATAGAGGCAATGTATGTATTTATGATAAAATAATCTAGATACATCGTTGCTAACAAAATTATCTCGTAGTAATCGATCATTAGTTTTTGTCTGTCCGACGCTGGTTCGGCGATACAATACCGTGTTATTTTCCCACATCCATCAAGATCGCTTCTGATTACATTAAAATCGAATTATACTTTGTTTTCAAATTAGTTTTTGCGCGTGCTCGGACTTGTTTGAAATCGAGACGTGAGGTAATTTGTCTACTCATAGGATAAATGTATTGATTATCCTTATTAGAATTGCGTCCAGGGTTTCTCAACTTTATGTCAAAGTCAATGACCTTCATAAACAGTTTTCAAGGGTTACCCTCGAGAAAAGTATTCGCGTTGAATTTGTGGCGAAGAGTTCCTTGTTGGTCCCACGATGTAGATTACTTCAGTTCAGTTTCCCTAGAATCCCTGGGCCGGGAGACCTTTTCCCGAAAGAAGTCCGAAATATCATCATCAGCCCATATACGTCCCACAACCCACTGCTGGGCACGAGCCTCCTCTACACCCGATTTAGACTTTAGTTTGGTGAACTAAGGCCTTTCTCTGGCCTAGTACGGGTTGGCGAATAATCCAATCCAATCCATCAGCCAATCGAAGTCCACTGCTGGACATAGGCCTCTCCCAATGATTTCCACAGGGACCTGTTGGAAGCAGCCTGCATCCAGCGACGTCCCGCGACCTTCACCAGGTCGTCCGACCATCTTGTCGGAGGACGTCCCACGCTGCGCTTTCCGGTACGTGGCCTCCATTCGAGAACTTTTTGGCCCCATCGGCCATCAGTTCTCCGCGCTATGTGCCCGGCCCATTGCCACTTCAGCTTGCTAATCCGCTGGGCTATGTCGGTTACTTTAGTTCTCCTACGGATCTCCTCATTTCTGATTCGATCTCGTAGGGAAAACCCGAGCATAGCCCTCTCCATAGCTCGCTGAGTGACTCTGAGCCGTCTAATAAGGCCCATAGTGAGAGGCCACGTCTCAGTGCCGTATGTCATCACTGGTAACACACAACTATCGAAGACTTTCGTCTTCAGGCACTGAGGTATTTTGGACGAGAAGACGTCGCGTAGTTTCCCGAACGCTGCCCAACCGAGTTGGATTCGACGATTGACCTCTCTCTCGAAGTTGGACCTGCCTAACCGGACCACTTGTCCCAAATAGACATATTCGTCTACAACTTCGAGAGTCGAGCCCCCAACTGCGATCGGGGTGGGCACAACATGGACATTCGACATGATTTTCGTCTTGTCCATGTTCATTTTAAGACCCACCTGTTGAGAGACTCGATTGAGGTCTTCGAGCATAGTGCTAAGGTCTTCCAGCACTTCTGCCAAGACTACAATATCGTCGGCAAACCGGAGGTGTGTGATATACTCGCCGTTGATGTTGATGCCGAATCCTTTCCACTGCAAGAGCTTGAAGGCGTTTTCCAGCGCGGCAGTGAACAGTTTCGGAGATAGTACATCTCCCTGTCTCACGCCTCTGTGTAGTGGAATAGCCTTCGTGCTCTGATCTTGTACTCGGACCGACATGGTGGCGTTGCTGTATATGCTTTTCAACACCTCGATGTACCGACAGTCAATGTGGCACCGCTGGAGAGACTCTAGCACAGCCCAGGTCTCGATCGAATCAAAGGCTTTCTCATAGTCCACAAACGCTAAACAAAGCGGCAAGTTATATTCCTCGGTTTTTTGTATAACTTGCCGAAGCGTATGGATGTGGTCTATGGTGCTAAAGCCTTTTCGGAAACCGGCTTGTTCGGGAGGCTGGAAGTCATCAAACCTGCGTTCGAGACGATTGGTGATGACCCTCGAAAACAACTTATAGACATGGCTCAGGAGCGAGATGGGCCTGTAATTCTTCAGCAAAGTGTTATCACCTTTTTTGAAGAACAGTACCACCACGCTCCTGCTCCATGCCTCTGGTGTTGAGCCCTCGAGGAGAACGGAATTGAAGAGCCTCTGAAGGACTTTAAGTACCGGCGTTCCGCCCGCTTTCAGAAGCTCTGAAGTGATTCCGTCCTCACCCGGCGCCTTGTTGTTCTTAAGTTGCTTCAGGGCCATCTCAATCTCACACAGGCTGATGTCCGGGATATCATCACTGAAGTGGCGGATCAACTCGGCTCTCGGGTCTTCGGCCGAGCTAACAGTCGGTTCGGCAACCGAGGTGTAAAGCTGTCCGTAGAACCTCTCGATCTCTCTTAACACCTCTGCCCTCGTCGACACTACGCTGCCGCCCTCCGTCTTCAGCCTAGACAGCTGTCTTTGCCCAATAGACAAGTCTCTTGCAAACACTTTGGAGCCTCCGTTCCGCTCAATTGTCTCTTTAATGCTCACAGTATTGTGAGCACGGACATCGTGTCGCAAGGACTTCCAGATCCGTCTATTGAGCTGACGATATGCTTCGGCGTCCTCGGAAGACTGCAGCGCCATAGATCGACGTTCGGCCATAAGGTCAAGAGTGTGGATCGAGAGTTTTTGAGGTCTATCTCTACGGCGAGGTCTAAAATGCTTAGATCCCACCGTATGGACAGCTTCTACCAAACCGCTGTTTAACTCGTCCACTGCAAGGTTTTCTTCTAGGCAATCAAAGCGATTTCGAAGCTCGAGTTGAAAGCTCTCGGGGTTTTGGATATGGGCGCGAGTAGGTCGGAGCGTAGACTTCATCATGCGACGCCTTTCTAGCTGGACGTTGATATTCAATGAGCCTCTAACCATTCGGTGATCACTGCCGGTTTTCACCCTGTTGATCACAGAGACATCACTGAATATCCGTCTATTCGTCGTCAAGATGAAATCTATCTCATTTCTCGTAGAACCGTCAGGACTCAGCCAGGTCCATTTCCTGTGAGGCGGCTTCTGGAAAAAAGAGTTCATCGCGAAGAGTCCCTCTTTCTCCAGAAAGTCGGCCAGCCTCTGACCCCTGAGGTTCCGTTGCCCATGTCCAAATTGCCCCACTTTCAACTCTGCATCGCTTCTCTTGCCCAACTTTGCGTTGAAGTCCCCCATAACAACATTGAAGTAGGTTTTGGAAGTATGTATGGCCCGACTTATGTCCTCATACATCTCCTCTACTTCTTCATCTGGGTGTGTCGAGGTCGGCGCGTATACCTGTATGACCTTCAACGAATATCTTTTCGATATTCTGAGTATAAGGTACACTACCCTGCTCGACACACTTTCGATGGATACGATGTTGTTGATGAGAGACCTGTGGACGAGAAATCCGACACCTCCTCGGGACTGTTGGTCGTCCCCCCGGTAGAAGAGCAGGTTACCGGACTTCAGGGTTATCGTGTCCTCCCCGATTCTTCGGACTTCCGACAACCCCAGAATGTCCCAGTGTAACCCGCTCAATTCTTCTTCCAGTTCGACAATCTTCTCGTCTGTCCTCAACGTGCGTATGTTGTGTGTTACCAGGGCCAGTCGTCGTCGGGGGTGGTAGCCGGGGCCAACCCGGGGATTCTTAGCACCCCCTGCCCCGCCGTAACCATGGCCGCTACCGTAGCCAGGAATAGCGGGGCTGCCGGGGACTGGGGGCCTGGTCCTTGTTTCACTCATCAAAAGGTATTTGCCAATACTCGCCACGCTTGGCAGGCGGGTTGGCGAGCGCAGGAGGGGACTCGCGTTGATGACGCTGCTGCCCGTCATCAACCAAGGAAAGGGAATAGGGTGTGTGGGTAGAGGATGGTATGGGAAAGGAAAGTATGGCCTATAGGAGTGGATACTGCAGTCACGGAAGGGGAGGTTGGTAGTGACTGCAGTAGCTCGGGGAGGTCGAGGTCGCGTACTCGAAGCCCCTATTCTAGGGTAGGCCATGACCACTAGATAGGAGCATCCCTGACGAATAATACACCTAAGAAATTTCTAAGTATTTTTAGGTGTGCAGGTTTCTTCACGGTGCTTTTCTTTCCAAAGTAAAGGTAAAGTACCGATAAAGTCTGGCACCTTGTACCAAAAATAAAAATATTAGAAGTTTTCATAAATCGTTTAGCACATTTAGAAACGGAAAACAAATAATAACTTGGTACCTATCAAAAATTTACGTTCTAAAATCAAAAACTAAGACATGCTTCAGTTTAAATTAAGATTTTTTTATATTTTTCCCAACTGCTTTTTTAGGAAAAAAAATTCTATATTAGCTTAATAGTCGAAAGTGTCTATAAGTGGCAGTCAATCGCATAGTTTATAATTTTTAGTTGATAACGTAATTTTCTTGCCCCGATCGTCGGATAAACGGACTTAATTACCCGTCATTAAAACTCTTTACGCATAAAATTAAAGGCATTAAAGCACGCACTTACTTTCGCTAAATGTTGTTTTATTTATACTCAATTCATAATGAAAACCATAAGGCGCCAGTTGATATATTAACGATATTATTTTGATACATTTCATACAATATGTGGATAGACATATCATCTTTATTGAAAGAATCCGCAATACCGCTTGCCCGCAGCGACAGATCAAAGGAATTCATTTATTAATGCTGTGAAAATTTATTTATATCTGTTCTCAAATTCACTTTTACACTGTTTTGTTGCTTTAATTAATCAGTAGGTACAGTTACTGATCGAAACGCACTCTGCGAATTGAAAAAGGCGTAAAAAGGAAATTTAGAAAAGGCTAATACGGGCTAAAGAGAAATCTTTATCGTATTGTTATGAAAATAACAATATCTACTTAACATGGCCTACTCTCGATGCTAGATGCTCGAGATGATGTCTCTAATAGCCTATAAACTTACAACAGACTGTTAAGCACCATTTTTTTTCGGAATATGGGCACTATTATGCGAAAACCAGCTTAGAACCGGAGCACGCACTAGCTAGGGTAGGCGACATATAATTCAACACATAACGTGAAACATTTTTGCGATGGAAACATAACTACAAATATTACAGACTCATTGTCCAATTGAATCTATACGAAATAATACTACTTTGGATCAAACAAAGCTTTACTTTTCCAAAACCGAGAATCGTGTTGGGACTTCTCGGTCGCACATCCTTACTACTGCCATAGGACCAACGTGAAAATTAACTTCATTTTACCGGAACCTAGAATCGTTTTGAGAAACAGCAGCTCCCGCTCAACTGTAAAAACTGCCGCATTGACAGCTGGTAGATCTAAGATAGCTATAATTTAGAAAAGTACAGCATTTCTTATAATAAATACATCAATACACTTCTACCTGCAGTCGCATTCATTGTCATTGTTTTATTTCTACCTCAGCTGTATTAAAAGTTTCAATAAGCAGAGGAGCTAGCCTAATGTAAAGCATTGTGCCGAAATCTACGTAGGTACCTGTGAATGCTAGTGTGCAAAATCAGGAGCATGTATGTATGTGTGTGTAGTGTGGTGGTTAAGCGTCTATATTTACATACATATGTATATATCAGATCAACTATTGAAGGTTATTCGTATTTACTTACACATCGACCACATACGACCCACACAAACAGGGATGTTATGGAACTTCGTAACCGAATTTTTTTTTATCAAGGTAATGTACTTAGATTGTGCAAAATGTAAACAGTGTGATAAAAACTTTAGCCGGAAAGAAGGCATAGTGCCTCCACTGAAACTTCATATAAAATCCAAACACAGTGGTTAGTACAAAGATCTTCTATTGCTGGAACAAAATAAGCAACAAAAACCAAAAACATCCAAACAGCTCATACCTTTACAAGGTTGTCGAAAACAGTTATATTTTACTTCAATCTGATATCCGTAACCGAAATTATCCGAAACTAACGGATAATCCGAAATAATTACATATCCGTAACCGTATCCAAAACCGATTTTTTTTTCCTATATCCGTATCCGTATCCAGATCCGAAATATCATATCCATAACATCCCTACACACAAATATGTTTTAAATCAGGATCAGTTTCGGTACGTCAGTATTTCGAATCCTTTATAATATATATTAACTGATGAGCTACAAACG
The DNA here is from genome assembly GCA_907164795.1 of Hemaris fuciformis. Classification (NCBI taxonomy): domain Eukaryota; kingdom Metazoa; phylum Arthropoda; class Insecta; order Lepidoptera; family Sphingidae; genus Hemaris; species Hemaris fuciformis. Next base: position 6,592,219 of record OU015446.1, read on the forward strand.
TAAACATTTCGCCTTCGATTAATTTAAAAGGCCCCGTACGGAGATAGTGATCTATCTAGTTAAGCCCCGTAAGTTAATGCAAGCATTATAACGTGCTAAAAGTTCACACGTCGTTTACTCACAGCGAGGAGGCTTGACAGTAACTGTAGCGAGTAACCCACAATGTAACAATACAACAGTTAACCTCCCACGTACGCCGCACGCTCCTAATATTTGTCCAAGTATGAGAGTTACCTGTTGTTCCGGTAGCATTCTGTGCATAATAAAAAGAACCAAGAATATTATTAAAATATTTTTTATAGGTGTCGTAAAATAGATATAAAACTTCCTCGGTTATCTACGTATCTTGGCGTTAAAAGTAACTTATGAATTTTGAATGTTTGTAGGCAAACGTTAATCCCATAGTTTTACGGTTTCCGGAATACGATAATCAATGTCACAAAAATGGGATAATAATCGATAACAGACTTGTTTCCCACGGAATAGGCTTTTTAGTGAAAAAAGCTTTATTTTTCTACATCTAAAAACTGTATATAAACAAGTAAAAATGGAATGGAATACCACATTTTTACTCTTCTCAAAAAAGGATATAATATATTTGCGCTTGTAAGGATTGAACCTATAAATAACAATAAATCCGTACACCACGTTAAGGCCCAAGCACGGTTGTCATACATTTTAAAGAATAGTGTCATTTAAGTTTTACCTTAGAAGGTCTCCGTCCTCATTCTTTGCGCCGACAATCGCCGAAACAAAGGCCTATAAAGTATCATCACAGTATCACAGACATCAGGGCCGTCGCAAATTGGTTTATTGAGATTGCAACCACGATGCAAGTAAAAAAGGAACATTCCGCTTTCGACCTTCACTTGCAACGTTTTTTTGTCCCGTCAATGTTTTTATTACGCCAGCAATCCATACTCATTATAAAAATGACAGCCTTAAGTACTCACAAAGCTCTCAGAAATGGTGGTGTTGTAAAGATTTTTACAGGACGTAATGGCGGTCTCTACATAAATCGCATGAAATAAAATCGTTAATGATTCCGAACTATCGTCTTGGACCGCAAATATAGACAGAACAATATTATTATAGCCAATAAAACAATAAAAAAGTACCTACGAGAGTAAATTCGAATCCAGTTTTAAAAAAAACCTTTATTTTTTAATTAAACGGCCAGCGTTGAATTATTTTTCTTTCACGTTGATAACAATCAGGCACAAATCACCTCACCTTCAAAAATCTCAGTGCCGTTATAATAAAAAGTCTTAATTAAACAGATCGGTAAGTTCACACGAATTCGGCTGCAGAGGAATCCCGCATGTTTTTCAGGTTGTAAGTCATTAGTGGCATGAGGAATAACACTTAAAATGTGTGTGCCCTCACATATCACCATAACGACCACTCAATACTGCATTGTGGATTCAATTTATATTGACCATACGGCGTTTTCTCTTTTAGCGCCGACACACGAAACGTAACATTGTTCGGCTACTATTTACGCGCGTGTTTATTTCAAAATTGCAAGAACATAAAGTACTTAATGGTGTTTACGGAGGACTTTAAAGAGCCCTTTATCGTGTATTGTAACGTAATTACTTGCTACTATTTTTCCATTGCGATTGAGTTGGTCTTATTGGTCAATTCTAGGCGCAGCATCAATTGGCTATCAATTTAATAATAAACAGTTATATTTTTTATCGATACAATTATTACTCGTGTCTAAAACAATTAGTTTCATTTTAAGTAATAGCATTACGTTAAATGCAATTAAATTATATTGCAATCAAAATTGCTACACGCAATTTAGGAAACATGTTTTGCGTAAAATATGCAAAAATATTTGAAAATTATTTCTTACAAAACTTTAATTCTAAATAAATTTCAATACTGCAACATAAAACTAAACAAACCCGCTGCAAAATAAACTCATTTAAAATAATCAAAACAATCTCTATTCACAAGTCACAACAAACAGCCTTATTCCGAATAAAAATAGACCAAAAAGTATTGATAAAAAGAGTGCGTAAATAAATTCAAAGCTACATGTGTGGCAAGAGGAGGCGGAGGTACGGACTTCTCCTGGCATGGAATTAGAAATCGTGAGTCCCTACCACTCTCGCAACACGAACGAACAATTTGCAAGCCACGACAGTCAATTAAATTGATTTTAACACTAAATAAACCCACGATTTCCAGCCCTTTTCTACATTTATTCACAGCTTGAGTTTTCAAACACTGCAAGGTGCACTTGATTTTTTAATGTACAGTTTTACATGGAGCTTATCTTCCACGCTGTAGACTTGAATTAAGCTTCATAGTCATTTTTTTTAGTTAGATTTTTAGTTGAAATACATTTTTTTTTATTGTCATTAAAAAAACAATGCCCTATTTTTACGCAGTGCGTAACGAGTCCTAACTGCTAGTGTAATAATAAAACTGGCTATATCCCATGGCAATGCGCATTTTCAATACGTATTTGTATTGTAATTTTACGAGTGTCAGCCTACTTGACCTCAGCTATTTAATGATATCCTTATTATCATAATTTTAACCAGTATAAAACCAACGACCAAATTTCTGCTTTGCTACTTTTCTTACTATTTGGCGCGAGCTTTACCAAGCTTTTAAACTATATTAAACCCTTTTATGGCAGTAGTACAAAAACTACACATATCAGGTTACCTTATCTTGGAGCTGTAGGTATTATAATATAAATTATTTTTTCCCTGTTTTCTATATATTAAACTATAATGTTGTACTAACCCATTTACTTCAAATCAAAACAAAAAAATAAACATTTATTATTATTATAAAACGAGGAAAGCAGTAGAAAGTTGAGAATGAACAAAAACCTCAACCCATCTATTAATTATAATATGTACCTCGAGAACGTAGACATGAACAATGCAGATTATCTAATAATGTGAAAGTGGCTGTCTGTCTGTACTACGCAGTAAACCATCATAACGCGATAAGGCATAATTAATTGTAGTATAAGATTTTACTCACGGTGGATATAGGCCGTAAAAGTTATTACACGATAACCACAATGTAAACACGACAAAGTAACTCGTTCACTGTATATTGTTAGCTATTCACACGTAGGTACTCTAACTAATGAAATTGTGTGAATTTAAAAATTTCATTCATTTTCATAGCACTTAAGGTTAAGACCGCCATTTCCAATTTGACAACTTCATAGATATCAGTGTAAACGTGTAAAACCGCCGCGACTTAGCAATTCGATCAATACAGTTATTTCTATGATCTACATAAATTTCTGGAAGACCGAAGAGTCACTTATACAGTCTTATGGGTTTTCAAACTAAAACGAATAAGTGAACACGAATACGATGATAAGTGCAGATCGCTCTAATTACAGTGTCGACTGGCAATGCCGGCCTAGAAGTTACTAGATGTACAGGAAGAATTTGAATAATTTATTTATAGGCTCAACTTAAAAAGAATTCCCAATTACAAAGACATAAAATATTATCAACTAACACTGATCAAAAGCTTGTGTAATTTTTAAGAAAAGTGAGATGAGCTTCTAATTAAATGTTCATGGTAATAAAATTAATTAGTACTTTAAAAAAATGTTAGGTGCTATTTAATGACACTGTGTAAACTTTTAAGCTATAAGCATGGATTGCTTGTTATCAATGTGTTGTTACGTTTCTGAATGATTTTCTCTTTGATGATAAAGTACATTTTTTGCCTACGTTTACTCCAGACTTCCAGATTCAGCAAATATGTTTAGAAACTTGTGCACTCTAAATTCTTAGCCTTGAATGTCAACTATTTCTTTTTTCTTCGTCTTTGTTAGTGACTTATTTCGTGTACTACCTAAATGGTCTAATTATGATTCACAACCAGTCCAGTATTACATTAATACCGACGCACGCAAACAACAGAAAAAAGAAGTGCTCACTCTTAAAAGTACTCAGAAAATTGTCTCTACTTAAACTTGATTGTATGGTTTAATAAGAGATCTGTAGCTTAAAGAGCAAATAACAGACACATGCAAAACGCGTTAATAAACGCAGCCAGTCATAAAAATCTATTATTCTCAAGTATTTATTGGTGGCAAGGTTACCTTTCAGTTGTATTGTGTTATACGTGGTTTTATTGCAATTTGCAAGTTAAATAAAAGGTGGAACACCCTGCGAGCGAGCTATTGCCTCTCTAACGCCGATAGCGGGTTCAATACTCGGTCGGGCCGCGCGTGCGACTAACGAACGAGATGGCTCTGCTACGATAAAACCAGCATTTCAATAGCGCATGCACAACCATAGTCTCACTTCGTACATTCAAATAATGTCTAATGAAAGCATATTTTTTGCACTAGAAACAAAATATAGCATATGTATTACTTAGTTTTAAAAAATGGCAAATCTACCACTTTGTAATTTGTCCCGAAAGACTATGAAAATATTTCCGTCTATAAAATGGAAACCGTGTCTAGTAATATGCCAAACATATGTAGATCATGACTTTTACATATAAAATTATAAAAAAGTAATTAGTATTTTTTTATCGTATCTAAAGTTATAGTATCTACTTGTACATGCTCTACAATAAGTAATAAAAATAATAATGAAAAAAAAATGTTGTAAATAAATAATTTTAAGGTATTTCTTCGTTATTTTTTTTTGAAAAGAACAAATAAATAACATTTTGTAAATAACTTGTGCTAAATTATAAGGAATAACAAAACTAAAACACAAAGACATAAAAGAAGATAGCGCTGAGATAATTGCCCTGCTCGTCATTGGAACTAATATCTTGAAAGATTTACAAGCACTAAACCGCTATTAAAGCAGTAACTATAGAAATAAACAGGCTTATGGACTTCCGAATGACATAACATTAAGGTCTATGGTTGGGTGCTAAAGTGACATACGTTGTTTTCGAATTTTAAAATTTAAAATTGTTTTTTACTGTATTTGCAAGTGTTGATTATGTGTAAATGTAATTAGAAGTTACAGTACCTGCCAGTGAGTGTTTCCTGATATCACACTTAACCACACAACGAACTTTTCCACTGTGTTTTATACACCACCACCGCACATCACACGAATATGGAGGCTATCGTTTCACAATCCATGAATCAAATCGTCCAGTCCTTTATTGAGCAAATGGAAGCGTTTATGGAGCCGATACCTTAGCAAGTAGCTTCAATACGTTCCGAGAATTTATGTTAAAGTCCATGAACATTCTCCACAGTCAAATTGAACTACTCGCAAAACAAGTTGACCATTTGGAAATGCAGCGGCGCCGCAAGATCCTCCTGCTGCATGGTCTGCCTGAAGTACAAAACGAAGACACTGCAACAGCTGTTGTCAAATGCGTCACGGAGACTCTTCATTCTGGATTCACGGCAGACAAACTCACTCGTTGTCACAGATTGGGCCGTAGCACTGCGAGCCAACCACGTCCAATCTTATTCAAATTAAATGACTTGCTTCTTCGAGATAAATTGAGGTCTTCCAAAACCAATCTCAAAGGTTCAGGAATAACATTATCTGAATTCCTCACAAAAACTCGACATGACATTTTTATGTCGGCGAGGAAAATATTTGGAGTCACCAAATGTTGGACGCGTGAGGGCAACATTTATGTTCTCTGGCCTGACAATGTGCGACATCGCGTCAACACTGTGAAGGAGTTCGATGCTATTGTTCCCGTGAAGACGACAACCGCAACCAAGGAAGCAGCAGGTGGTCGTAATACAGCTCCAATGAAGACCAGACGAGGTGCAACAGTTAAAAAATAGTTGCGTAGTGTTAATTTTAAATTTTATCTGTTGTTAAGATACTTTGCGATACCTTGTACTGACTTATCTTACTTATTGAATCTGACACTTCTTGTTGATATCAACAAATTAATTTTTATTTTACCCTCAGTTATGTTTGTATTAAATAGTGTTTCATTTCCAATATTAGTGAATGTAAGATTGTTAGCATTCGTTATTTGTTTTTTTTCTCTCTTTTTAAGTAGTCAGTATGAAAGCATTTTTCTTTTATGAATTTTTATTTTTTTATTATTATTATCATTTTTGTGTGGTTTTGTTACATTTGTTTTTTTTTAATTTTAAATATTTAAATGTTAAACACAACTGGCAGGTGAATAAGCTTGAATAATTTTAAAATATTTATATGTTTATTTATTTATAATAACTGAAAAAATATTTAAATTTATATGTTACATAGCAGCAATTTAAATGACAGCAATGAATATTTGTCCTGTGCCTCATCAATTGCCTCAGATGAAAGCACTGATAGTTATAGCAGTATACCCTCTCTCAAAGACTCAATTAAGTCTGTGTTTATGGATTGCAATAAAAATTTCAATATACTACATATCAATGCTCAGAGTATTCCGGCACATTATTCCGATATGCTGGCATCGTTTAATCATAAAAATATTTACGCCATATTGATTTCGGAATCATGGTTGAAACCTTGTCTTCTTTCGACGTCTTACTCCTTACCAGGTTTCCAATTGATACGTATTGACCGGGCCAGTGGTGCAGGTGGTGGTGTTGCCATTTATCTTCGTAGTAACATTCCTTTTTCTATTATAAGTATGTCTGCGCAACCCCCTCCGCCAAACGATGGAGAACATCTTCTTATTGAAGTGACTCTCGCCCACACTAAAATTCTTCTGGGCGTATATTATTGCCCGTCATTACGTGTAATTTTTTTTCTTCCTTTGAAAAACTACTAGAGAACTTTTCTGGTAAATTTGATCATACTATCATTATGGGAGACTTTAATACATGCTTAATTAAGCAAGACTATAGATCAAATTTAATAAACTCTGTTGTGAAATCTAGCAATTTAACTATTCTTCCTTTAAACGCTACTCATCATTTCCCTAATACTACACCTTCACTCCTTGATTTAATTCTTGTTTCCTCTTTTAATCATGTTCATGTGCATGGTCAGTTACCAGCTGATGCATTTTCGTATCATGACTTGATTTTTCTTTGAAGAGATCGCTCAAAGCAATAAGACCACCATTTGTACGTGCATTCTGTGTTTTGAATATGTATTTTTTTTTCTTTTTTTTGTTTTGTCTTCCTGTGTATGTACAATAAAGTTTATTTCTATTGTAAAGATCTTGATTAGATATTTCTCGTAAGGAACAAAGGAAATGCATGATTGCATATCAACCTATACCTTTAATACTTAGACAGCTATAATAATTAAAACAGAAATAGTAGTTATTTAACGACCTTAAAACATACGAGTGTAGAGCATTACAATAAATTAAAAAAACGTCAAAAAGAGTCCAACTGATGAATTTTTCTTCCTTCGCAAAAGGTTTAAAATCACCATTATTATCATCAATTAACGTTTTTTTATGGGTTTCTGGTTGGTCATGGGCGTCCATTAAATACTACAGTCAGAGTGATGGAAGTGATTTGAATTCTGCAGTAGGTTGCACTAATTTAAATTACAATAGGTTTCTATGGAGATGTTTCACCTTATGCTAGGCGACTATCCGAGCAGATACTTCTATAAATTGTGGTATCAAACGAGACGAGCCGAATTTATTACCTCTGCCAAGTGGCTAAAATTGGTAGAAATTTTGTTTTTTTTTTATATAGTTGTGTGAGTACTACTACTTATGTACATATATTCTTTATAACTGAAGTAAAAAAGACCTAGTGCACTTTCAAAGAAATCATAAATGTGCAATATCCCCTGGTGCTTTCTGTTACTGTTAAGGCAAAAGATAATTACCTACGCCTCATTTGTTTCTTACCTCAATTAAATTTATTGTGGCCACCAACGACGTACTTCTGACCTTCCAGGCCATCTTTTACATCACCGTCATTTGTAAAACAAAGATGTGCATTTGTTTAATGATTATGTATTTGTTGGAACCTTAGTTTTCCATCCTAGTTTTCCAGCTTTGCTCAATTTGTTTATATTACATAAGCTGTGGGGCCCGGCTCCACTTCGGTGCAACTATGAACTCTAATTAAAAAAAAATCTTCCCAGGATAAAAATTACCTTATTTCCTTTCCCATGGTTTTATGCTTCGATCAAATATACACTAGATTGAGGATCGCGAACAAAATCACTTGTCTTAAGTGGCCGAGGTTGCTTATACTTACACATTTGTGTTTCGTACTAAAATGTATAGAAAAAAGTATTAAAATGTAAACAACTTCAGGTAACAATAAACTTTAATTCTTTACAATAAGATTTAACATAGCGTATAATATATTTACATTTAAGACGTTATGTCATTGAAGAAGAGGATATAAAAATGCCATTTTTAAAGAAAGTCCGTTATAAATGAGCACAAATATTCTAAAATAAAACGACACAGTTGGCCAATAAGATTGAAAATAATTTTTGACATTCGGCGCTCACGCTGTTTTAGAACTAAATAGTTTTTGAAGCGTCCACTTCGAACAGAGTCATTATAGAAAGACATAGAGTGGCTGTTTTTTGTTATGTTTAGCCTTACTTCGTAAGTGTATAATATTCGGTTATATTTGGTAGCATAAGTAGAAATCGTTGTTGATCACGCCACAGGTTTTGGTATCGAGAAATAATAATTAAAATGAAAACTGCAATTAAAAAAGTTAAAAGATTTTTTTAAATATATTTTTTTTATACACCCAACAGTCACATACATAGTTCTGATCCCACACTTAGATACAAGTCTATTGTCGTGGGTATCAGAAATTACGAGAGACTTTTCGGTCTCACATACACCCAGACCCGAAACAAATATTTGTGGGTCACATAAACATTTGTCACGGTGCGGGGATTGAACCCGCGGCCTCTCGTTTCGCAAGCTGGTGTCTAGCCAAATGTGCCACGGGGCTGTCAAATATTATAATTGAAATCATTATGCTCAGACATTTAGGTACGCACACACACTAAGTTATCCTTTTAATTACCATGAATTAAATTAAAGTAAAATAAATTTCTAAGACGCTTATTCACTTTTTGTTAATTATGTTTCTTTTTCGAATTCCCCGAGTATAATTTTGCGGCACGTTGTCAATTGTTGTTTTAAGAATTCTTTTCTTGGTGTGTCACATAAAGATGTCACATCTGATATAAAAGCTTCAAGAGTTTTGAAAGAAACTACATCATTCTGAGGAATACCGCGTTTTCCTGCAGAGTCCACATAAGTAGTTTTTGTGGGTGTGGCCTGTAAAAACGAACTAGTTATGGGAAGGTTGATAAACTTAATAAAAACAAATACAATTAATGTCGTACAAACATTCTTTATATATAATTTTATATACCCTGATTTGATCATTCATTTGTCAGGTTGGAACAATCACGTACTTGCACTTTATTTGCAAACTCATGAACCTACAAATTGCGAAATATTAATGAATAATATAAAACCTATATAGAAGACATAACCGTTGCATAATATTTTAAATATGTACTTTTAGGCAATTTTAATTTAGGCATCGCTGTTTTTAGTAACCTACGCCTTTGTATAAGATCCACGTAATAGGGGACGAGCCTATTGCCGTTTTTCGGGCAGAAATTCCTAATGGAAAAACCCAATAACACTTTGCCCGACCCGGGAATCGAACCCAGGACCCCTAGATCGCACGGCACATACTTGTGCCGCGAGACCACGAGGCAGTCGCGCCTTTGTGTATTGCCCGTTATATCCATTTTATCAAAATGCAAAGAGCATATTATTGATTTTTTACAAGGCTTGTAAAATTCTTCTCCTCGTTCTCTTGCAACTATTGATACACATTCTGCACAGCGAAATGGATTGCTAGGGAAATTAAAAAAAAGGCTAGTTCTACTCAACTCCATTCTTGTTCCAGTATAACCAATTTTGGACATAGGTTGGCGCATTGTACCAAACATTGGTGAAACAATAATATTATTTGTCAATTTGCTCATATTTATGTCTAATTCTTTATTTGCTTTTTAAAAATTAATATTTATTGACATAAACTTGCCGAAAAAAAGATATTCCCTCCGATTTTTTTGTATTCCGATGATTATTTTCACAACTTTTAAACGCGCACTGCGGCGTGTTGACGTGTTAGCGTTGGCGACGATTGGACCATACTGATTTGAAATAAGACCACATTTTTTGTTGTGCTCTTATTTTTCGGGCCGTTTTTGAAGCGCTCATCGGAAATCTAGTATATATTTGATCGAAGGTTTTATGTATCTCCATACCAAAAATCCTTCAAATTGGTCCAACGTTTTAACAGACACACAGATAGAGTTACATTAATGTTTAAAATATTAGTATGGATTGTATTTATATTCACTATTATAGACATGTCTAGATCGTTACCCAACAATTCAATGATAGACATCCTACTAATTTTCGTCATCAGCCCAAATACGTCCCACTGCTGGGCACGGGCCTCCTCTACAACTGAGAGGGTTTAGGCCTTAGTCCACCACACTGGCCTTGTGCGGGTTGGCGGACTACACACTTAAGAAATTCCTAAGAACTTTTTAGGTGTGCAGGTTTTATCACGATGTTTTCCTTCACCGTTAAAGCAAGTGATAATTCATTGTGAATACACAAATAACTCCGAAAAGTCAGAGGTGTGTGCCTGGGGTTTGAACCTGCGACCGCCGAAATTCTCGACCGCGCGCCTAAACCTCGAGGCCACCACTGCTTACTAATTTTACCCGATCCCAAATTATCACAGAAACTTTGTATGTGGAACTATTGAAGCAGAAACTAGTTTAGGAACATGAGCGGATCAAACCCGTTAGTACATAGATACGGTGAGTATCCTATATCGCTAAACATGGGGCATAGGTTATTGGCGGCAAAGTTCCATTGCGTGATAGGTTACGTATTAATAGCTTTTTATAAATAAAAATGTGTAAAGCTTATGTATATCCAATATGAGCATAAAAGATCAATTAGTCAAACTCATACTAATATGTCATGGAACTGGTTAATGTTCCCAGAGTAGACTGATCCTTCGTGTTTATTTGACAGCCTTGGCAAAGTTGGTTACAATCCGGCAATAAACGAAACACTGTGAGATTGATCCATCCATAAGATCCATAAGATCCGAAAGATTTCCTGACATAGATAATTGTAAATTGACAGATGTATAGATATATTATTAACAACCCTTACTTGCGAAACAAGAGACCGCGGGTTCGATCCCCGCACCGATACAAATGTTGATGCGAGCCACAAATATTTGTTTCGGGTCTGGGTGTTTGTGAGACCGAAAGGCTCTGGTAGGGTTCTGATACCCACGACACAAGACTTCGTATCTTAGTGTGGGGTCAGGACTATGTACATATGTGACTGTTGGGTGTATTTATTACTTCATTGTCTTCCTTCAGTGTGTTTTTTTTATTAATACTTGCATCCTATTTGAGAAATCAAACAAAGAAGTGGCTTATTGTTGGAAAACAGATTGCCATGAAGCAGACAGATCAAAAAAAAAAAAAAACTTGCATCCTATGTTGTAACCATAAGTACATTACCATACATCTATCAAGTAAATAAAATCACCGAAAGAGAAATAAACTTCTCTCGATGCTTGATACTCTATTTGGTAATCACTTTACTTACAAAAAATGACAAAATGATGATTTTACCATTGCAATATTTATCAACAAATAATAACATTTTAAAAGACTGAATCGCTTATGCATTAAGACAGATCTTTAAAAAAGTGAATAGCAGCATTTAAAATAAAGATACTCTGTTAATGCATTATAGATGTATTCAAATAATGAATGGGTGGAAAAATAATAAACAAATCAACATTGACAATTAAATATAACCGTTGTTCTGACTGGGTATTTGTTGTGGGAACAAAGTTTTCACAGGAAATAATTTTATGCTTCACTTGTTCAACACACTTATCTGATTGAATTTGTGTTTATTCCCGGTAATCCGTGGCGAATTGAATTATACATCCTTGATACTCATATTATTGGCTTCGTGGCACTTAACATCTTAAAGGACTGAGTAAGGTTTATTAAAATGTCTTACACGCATTGTTATTAGAAGGTCCAGTTTGTCTCCAAACGACCTTTTCCTCGCTTACCTATAAACAATTATCAAAAATAAATGAAAATAAATACTGAAACAAAAAGGCCATATAGCTTAAATTCTTGCTTTGCTTCAAAAAATTTATGAAACATATACAATTGCAAATTTTTAATTCAGTTAATGCTTTTATGCAATGCCGTGTAAAATCTAAGCAAAACAGTTGGAAAAAATATTTTATGGACGTTGCTTTCATTTTAATGAAAGAAATACATTGATACCATCAATTGGTTTAGATAACACAAAAAATATGGAGGCTCGTTCCTATTATACTTCTATCTTACACACTACACAGTCGCTTTAAATAAAATATCATAAGTAAGAACAATAAATCAGAATGGAAACTTTACTGGACTGCCTCGTGGTATCGCGGTACATGTATGTGCCGTGTGATCTAGAGGTCCTGGGTTCGATTCCCGGGTCGGGCAAAGTGTTATTGGGTTTTTCCATTAGGAAATTCTCAATAGCAGCACGGAGTCTGGAAATGTACCCGAAAAACAGCAATAGGCTCGCCCCCTAGTACGTGGGACTGATACATACCTGGCGAAATGTGATGTAGAAATGCACCTCTGCCTACCCCATCAGGGAATACAGGCGTGAGTTTATGTATGTATGGAAACTTTACTTTTCATACCTAGTCTAATGAGTAATAGTATCCATAGTGAACGTTATGTTAAGATTTCTATTTTAAAAAATGTTTTTTTTTTAATTTATAATTAAAAGCTACTTTACTAATAATAAGAAAATTTAAAAATAAAAAGATTGTCAGTCATAGCAGTCGAAAAATCGGCATTATTGCAACAACCAAAAAACTCGTAAATGATAGTTTAGTAACTGTCACGGCAACGCAACTAGGTACACTCGCTGATAGTACGCGGGCCAAATAAAAGGTCGATCGGCGAGAAACAATTACGATTATCTCTCCCCTGTCAAGAACATTATGCCGGACAGGATATATGTACATGGGCTGATCCCGGGCTGCAACACACTGTGGTCTAATCTGTTCTATTAGAATTTTATATTTTATTTTATACAACTGAAAACTAATAATAAATCTTATTAACTGATGGCCGATGGGGCCAAAAAGTTCTCGAATGGAGGCCACGCAGCGGGAAGCGCAGCATAGGACGTCCACCAACAAGATGGTCCGATGACCTGGCTGTGGAGATCATTGGGGGAGGCCTATGTTTAGCAGTGGACTTTTTTGGCTAATGGATGGATGGATTGTTGATCAAACATGAATAAAATTCATAGTGATTGATGTAATATTATTATTTAGTAAAAATAAAATATATTTTTATGCATTTGATCATCATGTGTAGGTAACTTCAATCCACTGTGTAATTTATTTCTTTATCACATCTCATAATTATACCCTTATTTGTGAATATAAAGTAATAACCCTTTTCGCAGGATTGAGTTTTTTCATTGGTCATAATTACAAAGAGCACGGTGGCCACAACATGTCAAATTAATACCCACAGATATAATCTGGAGCTATTGAAAAAGCGTTTTATATCATGATGGGTTTATTAAATTGTCGCATGTGCATGTGCATGTAATTTATAATCGAATCGTGCCTGTCTAGTGGTCGTAGGAAACTTATTTCCTATTATATTGTCTACATATTTATGTTGTATTACGTAATTTAGTGACTAGTACACGCTATTTCCTTACTGCAATGAACCGCAGCAAATTTTAGTTGAAAAATTGTAATTTTAAATATAACTTTGTCTAGTGATACTGTAATGTATAAAATAATCTCTGAGTGTTGGTAATTAAGCGTTTAAAATCGATTCTAAACCTGATTTATGGATCGTAATTGAAGTTAGAAAAATGTTTAACAAATATTATCTCAACTATCAGAAAATAGTGCACAGTGATCTTAATACGGCGTTATGACGGCGTTAGTGCAATTGAGGCTCAAGTGCGCCAACCTAATCATTACACTGCATGGCGTGTATAATCGATCTTACGCAATTAAACAAACTGCCAGATGAACGGGTTTACTCAACTTGCTATAAAACTTCTTGTTCCGTGTGAGATTGCCGTAATCTGATGTTTTTATAAATAACTAGTGGCGTTGGGATGGTGCATTGGCGTCGTCCCGTCACGAGAGGAATCGAGAGTAAAAACTTGTATAGGAAACTAGATTTTCACGTCCGCAAGCGTTTAGAACGTTTAGCTGCAAGGGACGCATTGTTGATACGCTATCAGCTGATCCGGCGCAGTACGGCATGGTAGCGCGCTCGGAGCGCATGCGCGCACCACAACACATCGTCATGTTACAACTCCGCGACACCGACACTAGACTTTAAAAAAAACTTATATTTTTTAATAATTAGAATACTTTAACAAGCCAGTATGGCTGGGACGGCGAGAAAATTTGTACGTGTGACGAAATTTTTGCTGGCCGGCGTCACAGTATTCTGCGTGAGTTGGATTGCTTCTGTGAACGAGTGGCATGCTAGTGTACGCTGGAGTGACAGACACACAAGTCTTGGCAGGCTGTCCACAATGAGGACTATTGTGGCGTACTCGGAGGGCAAGCAAGCGGAAATGGACCGACCTTCGCCCGTCGGATGCGATCGACTTCCAGATTTCCCGGAAGTGCCTTTAATCGTTAGTATTCCTTTTTCACATCAATGGCAGTACAAGCGACGATATTAGGTTACACGCTTAAAAATCCGTCGCTTTGTGAACTGATATTAATAAAATTATTTACATACCATATGGCATAATACTGTATTTAAAGTAATCCGAAAAATTTATGGCGAACAAAAATTTTGTTTTCTTCTTTAAAATTAAGTATTAACTGTTGTTGACCAGGATTTTCTTCAGTATGTGAAATTAACCAAGCGCACTGATTTGACGAAATAAGGTGTTTTCTCACAGTGTTACATTTTGCGCCGGAGGCCAACTGACTAAGGGTGTGTTTATATAATTCTAAATAAAGTGGATACTCCAATTAGAATAATTCAATGACGCTTGCCGCATATTCGCTTCCAGAATGCACACTTTTGATTTTTCGAAATTACGTACACTAGACTTCTGTTTTCTGCGTGACAATACGCGTGCCGGGCTTTCGAGAGGTTTTAATCGGTGCCGTCGTATGTTTTAGCAGATACTTTTTAGTTTATTCGTAATAAATCTGCATATCCTTTGGTCTGGTGGACCGGAAATACCGAAGATTTATTTTCCCCAAGTACCAATAGGTAAAGAGATTCCATCTCAAAAAAAAAAACTCGGGCCTAGTCTAGCCTATGAGAAGCCCTGAGTCCAATACTGAGGCATATGGATTCATGTAGAGTTCTTAATACACATAGTAGCTGCGTATATAACAATATGAGCATTAAGAAAAAGATAATTTATTCTATCTGTAAATATTGTGTATGATATATAATTATTTTATCAGAAGTGCTAAAACAGCAATAAACTTTTTAATACGAAACAATGGCTGCTTAACATACAAATTGTTATTCGTGGCAGTTTGGCAGATAGCATCAGCCGCCACTAGAAATGTAAATGAGACCGCTTCCTGGCAGATTGAACGAACAGATGGACAAACTTATGATGCGGTAATAGATAGCGATATTAATATTGATCTGGGAAAGGACTGACACACAGCATCTCAGGGTTGGATTGTATAAATTAACTGTATTCAGCGTAAAACATGAATGAAACGTTCGGCCCGCAGAAAACATTCACATTAATTACTAAGTAACGAGATCCACTTCTTTTTTATCATGTAGTAACGAGTTTTCTAGACCTATTCAAGTACTGATCAATAAGTTATGTTTTACTTAATTATTTGATTAAGTGAGGATATATTAGGGTATTTCAAAACATGTTAATCAACTTTGGCGACACAAAAAATATTGTTTTTACTGAGAATTTTGGATAACAACTTACATTATTGTAAAACTTTATTCCTTTTATATTTCTATTTATTACATAATGTGTAATGACCGCCATCATAAAAACATATTTTGTTTATTATGTAATTTATTTTCATTCCTGTGCAATGAAAGTATTATTCTGATAACGTCTTCACAAGCTCCCATGATGGCTGTGTATGCAAATAAACATGACGAGAATAGTGTGGGAATGCACGTCAAGAAAATATTATCTATTGTCAGTTCTACTTAGTATGCGGCATCGTATCCTGTTAACGTATCTCTGGAACTGTTTCCATTTTGGAACCACTATTCCGCTGAATATAGTAAAAGAGATAAAATTCCCTTCCCGAGAATGTACCTAATAATCATTCGCACTTCACTGGAATACTTAGTTCATAAAGAACTAATTATTTCCATAAAAAAATTAGATAATCTTAGACTTTATTGGGTATTTAAATTAATTAATTAGCCTACTCGTATTAGTAACTTAACACAAACAGGTCATTAAAAAAACTCCATTCACTGCTGTGTTCCAAAAATCCATTATATATAAATAGAAAATAAAATAACAATTTGATCAAACTAATAAGTAAATTGTTAAAAAATTATTTTAAGACAAATAACTTCGGATCAATGTAACAATTATGTGACAGTATAATATCAATTATTCGAATATAAAGTTCATTCTCTTAAGAATATTTACATTATACATATGTATATACATAATATAAATGCGAAAGTAACTCTGCCTGTTCCAATTTCATTACTAAGCCGCTGGTCCGATTTAGGCAACGGAACGGAGTTAGAAACCTTAACATACGTCATTATTTAACCTATAAACAACTGATATAGGTTAAATGTATTTACATCATGAATTATCACTTACTTTAACGGTGAAGGAAACCATCGTGAGGAAACCTGCACACCTAAAAGTTCTTAGGAATTTCTTAGGTGTATAGTCCGCCGACCCGCACTAGGCCAGCGTGGTGGAGTAAGGCCCTCTGAGGTGTAGAGGAGTTCCGTGCCCAGCAGTGGGACACATATGGGGTAATGATGTATGTGTCACATTGCTGTGACACACAAGCAATGAAACTAGTACCTGTATAAATAAATAAAACTCTAGTAACTGCAATCTAAAGTGCGGCATCATTTCTCTGCGTGCTTAGCTTGGTGCCATAAAGGTCAATAAATACAATGAGCATTTTGCCCGCACGCAGCGGATGTGGAATAAATATTTCCCTTTATTTGCAAACCTTCGCGTTTATTGACACTAATATAAAAATCTCTGCAATTTTAATTTGCGGTATTCAAAACTCTGCATACTTGAACAACTTTACATATTGTTTAACTCTACATTTTTTTTGTAAATTCATAGATATATAAATTTGACTACATTTATGCCAGTAGATATTTGCTTTTTTAGAATAATTCCAGCTGTTCCCAATTTTCCCTTCGCCAAATGTGATTTTCCAGGCAAAAAGTATTCTATATGCAATTCGAGACTTTAAATCTGTTGAATTGCTAAATTTTATCCAGTTTTTTTTAGGTTTTGGCGTAGTTGAATTACATGTATCCATACAACAATAACAACATTTTCAACATCATTTTAATTAAAATGTAAAGACAGCAATGCAAATATTTCTTTGTAAATAGTAAGACTTACGTAAATATATGTGCCAAGCTCGCATTTATAACTAAACCGCATTAATTCAAACCGCAGAAAGACGTTGCCGCAAGTTCTATAAACTTGTCAGCTAATCTTCCATATTTATTTGTAGTGAAGCAAAACCTCAACGAGAGCGTTATTAAAGCTTCAATGTAGAACATAATTATTTAAAAATAAAGTAAAAAGTAATAGAATACTTTCTCCTTTACATTTTTAAGTGGGTTAGTAGATATTGCAGTTTTTAGAAACGTTATGAAAAACCTTACATTGCGGAAGTATAATATCTGTCTGTTCATAGTTTTACTAAGTCATAAAATGAATATTTAAAATTCAAAACGACATGGTTCGGTACCATTTACATCATAATTTTAAATAATAATTTCATGATTCTAGCAATTACTTTTGTATTACGTAAAGAATACTATTATGAGTTATAACTTCACTCCCTACATATAAAAGCTCAATACATATGTACGTATGTATATGTCACTATAACATAGCATATTACGAAATGGTGACACTTAATAAAAAAACGTGTTTTTCTCAATTTGGTAATTTTCAACCGCTGTTTTCTCTCCTATTTAAAAAAAATATTCTATCATATAGTCCTAGTATATAATATAACCTTTCTCGAAGCAATAGCTTTTAAAGTCATTCTCAATTTCATCCCAGCGTAATCGAATACTCTAAATTGAATGCATAAAATATGTAAACTAAATCTCGAAGCGCCACAATGCATTTTCTTCGTGTGCTATACATAATTTGTCATTGATATAAATCGTTGTGATGCGAGACGCTCCAGGGGCAAGTCTAAACCAGAATCCATTTGTGCTTAGTCCTCGAATACTTTTACTTAAGCTCGTTTTATATCTATAATGTTGATAATCTATTCCGATGTTGGTCACGAATGGAAAATAAATCGAAATCAATATCGAATGGCTGGTCTAATAGCATACCGCCACCGATCCTCGCCGCTCCACAGTCCAACGCTATTTTCTATTGAATACATTTAATATATTTTCAGATTGTGTACTGCGTTATCTTATGTTTATTTTATCAGCAATGCGTATTATAATAATCACAGGTTAAAAGGGTTATGTTAAAACAGCCGCAAAGGAGATAATAAAAAATAATATAAACATATTTAAAGCGTATTGGTCTGCACTCTTACAGAAAGGTCATACAACTTGCGACTTTTAACACAAATGTATCTACAAAAATGCTGTGTTTTGCCACTCTACTAGTCTCAATAATAGATTGACCGTGACAGCAAAATTTTACTGTATATTTTTCTGCAAAAGAAATAGGAAAAATGCGGACACAAACTCTAAAACAATGTAATTTTCCTAGAATAATCAAGTGACACATACGTTGTATCTTCCTAGCTGAGATCTCCCACCGATAGCAGTCGAGTAAACTTAGTAAAACATTATGACGTCGTCTTTATTACGACGCGGTGTCAACGTAATCACAACCTGTCCATTTAACACAGCATCGTCTTTACTCGCTAGCTCTCGACCATCCGCTTTGCATACTTGTGATAACTGAACGAACGTATTTATGTTTATAAATAGAAAATGCAATTTCCGGTAAATTGCTCCAGGTCAATAACTCGCATATATGCGTTGTGCTGTATAATTACCGTATACATATAGAGGTGTATTTCTGCACCCACAATTGTGTCTAGTCCTACGTAATAGGGGGAATCTATTGCCCTTTTTCGGGCACATTTCCTAACTCCGTGGTGCTACTGATGATTTTCCAATTAGTTTAGTTTAAAATAGCTTAAAATTGACGATTTAAAAGAGCTTGTAAAAGTCTATTTGAATAAAGATAATTTTACTTTGACTTTGACTGATTCAAAATCCCAATCACATTCTGCCCGATCCGGGAATCGAACCAGGCGAAATAAATAAGTGGTTTTTCTGATTGTAAGAATCATCGCCCACGAATACCCACATCCAAGACATTGCGTTGGTGACTTTTAAGATGGAATAGAGACGGAGAAAGTTTTAGTTTGAACCTCGACATATTACCAATAGGTCATGACAGCCGCTATTTGAAGTATTACGTGACCTTCTATTATATCTAAGAAAATACATAGCAATATTACCAAAGGTTATCTAAATGAAAAAGTATAAATTCTTAATCGCTTAACATTTCATAATTCTTCCACCGTCTCCCAAATCTTAACTCTAAGCTCTAGCTTTTCTGTCGCATTTCTTTCAAATGTATATCCATTTCAATAAAGGGTACTCGTGTGACCTGCTTAAACTTTTGCTGGACCAACGCAATATAAAAACATGAAAAAAAATTGTATGTACATACAATCATGCTCATCGACAGATATGATATCACATACTGCCAAAATCGTCCGATGTAGGCGTATAATTCGTTTCGATGAAATCATTTCTTCAATTGATTTGACATTGATCCTGGAATAATAACATTTAGTATAGTAAGGAATACTAGCCAGGTTATTGGTTGTGGAAAAAACTAATAGATTTCATAAAGACTCAAAATTCAATATGATGAAAGTATTATTTTTTCACAAATGTTAAACTTCAACTTTTACTTAAACATTAAATTGTACCTTCCCACAATCGAATTTCTTACTAAGAACTTCAGTACGCAGGATTATCACGCACTCTCACATCAATCATCTTTTCTAGTTTTGCAAGTTTTGCCTTATCTTAAACTTAATAATCACCTGCCGCGCCATTTCTAGTTACACATTACATGAACGTCATACGTACTTAAATGTGTAAAGCGAGTTAACAAAATGTGACATTTTAATTGATACCTTGTAATCTTAATATCACGCAGACTTCATTAGTATGTGTTTAATCTTTACCCTTTATTTTTATCGTGGGATCATTCTATTATAGCCTCTCAACCACTTTATAAGTCATTTGGTATACGTCAGATTGTTGCACTTAGCTGGAGAAGCTGTGTAGTATACTATCACCATCATCATCCGCCCAAATACGTCCCACTGCTGGGCACGGGCCTCCTCTACAACTGAGAGGGTTTAGGCCTTAGTCCACCACGCTGGCCTAGTGCGGGTTGGCGGACTACACACCTAAGAAATTCCTAAGAACTTTTAGGTGTGCAGGTTTTATCACGATGTGTTCCTTCACCGTTAAAGCAAGTGATAATTCATTGTGAATACACACATAACTTCGAAGAGTCAGAGGTATGTGCCCGGGGTTTAAACCTGCGATCGCCGAAATTCCCGACCGCGCGCCTAAATCTCGAGGCCATCACTGCTGTACTATACTATACCGTCAACAAAAATTACTCATTACTTGTTACCGCGGGTCAGTGAATAAACACAATATAGACATGCTCAATCGGAGTGGCAACACTTTCTCCAGGAAACTAAGGTAAAACAATAGCTTCACCATCGTGCTACTTCGGCTGGCGGAGTTCGCACGACCTAGTAACACTTATCTTCTTTCCCCTTCTCTTCTTTCAAATTAATTGCCGGTAAAACATCTTCAATCTCTTTAGTGATCTATTCATAATTATGAAATAATTTTAGGATGTTTTTGTGGAAAAACATACAAATTCAGCCTGTACTCACTGAAAGGGTAGTCAGAAGTGCATTTTTACACCCACAATTCGATAATAATGTTTCCGTCCTATTTAATAGCGAGCCTATGACATGTTGCAAGCACATTTCCGAACTTAATGCCGATACTGGGAATTTCCTAATCTTAAAACTCAATACCACTTTCTCCACCCAAGAGTTAAACTCGGGACCTTGATCTACGACACATACTGGTACCAAGGGAACAACGAGGCAGTTTTAAAAATATCTTGCAATAGACTTCATCATATTCAACCGCCCATATACGAGTACGGCCTACTGCTGGGCACAGGCCTCCTCTACAACTGAGAAGGTTTAGGCCTTAGTCCACCACGCTGGCCTAGTGCGGGATGGCGCCGGGCGGACTACATAACAAAATTCCTAAGAACTTTTAGGTGTTCAGGTTTAATCACGATGGTTTCCTTCACCGTTAAAGAACGTGATAATACTTTATGAATACACACATAATTTCAAAAAGTCATAGATGTGCCCGGTGTTTAAACCCGCGACCGTCGAGATTTCGACAGCGTGCCATAACCTCGAGGCCCTAACGACTACACTGAAATAGACTTATTATAGCCAAGTGATGAGTGGTGACCAGCAAGCTTGCTATCAGTTGTTTACTCTTACATAGCAAATACAATTTTTTTAACCTAATAGATATCATGATATTTACGACAAAGGTAATTATTATTATAGAACAAGTTTGAACATTACTGTAGCCATACGCAATAACTATTAAAGAACCGGTCAAAATAATTAAGTAACACATTTCACTGCAATTTATGGGGGAGTTAAGATGAAAGTAATTATGGGTTAAATATATTTATAAAGTTTGGATACTATCGTTATTCTAAGATATTGCTTTTAATGTATTTATAAGTAGTATTTTAGATGCATCAGTTACACAACTAGCGACCGATATATAATAATTATTAAGTAATTAAGGTAATAAATTTCGGGTTTTCTTTCAGTTTTTATAATTTATTTAAGTTGGGTCAGTATAATCTGAGTTCATGCTGGTAGTTGATATTTTTTTATTGATATATAATGGTATTGAATCCTCAGATTATTTCCTCTACTTATTTTTATATGCAAATAAGTATATGACGTGCCATCGAGACTCTCGATTCGAGAGGAGCCTGTTTCAATTACTGAGTAGGGCAACACGCTAGTAGTCTGGAAATGTACCCTAAAATAGCCCCGCCTAGTTTAAACATATTAGACTAAAACTCAGCCACAAACATAAAAACCATACAAACGTAATTATCAAAAACCTCCTCCGACTACCCCTAAGTATACACGGACGAATGTAGTATAAAAACACACTTAAAAATCGATGCGATATACAGATAAATCAGACGTTACTATTTTCGCACCATAACAATCAACGTTGGTCGGTAATGGTAACATATTATTACAGTTATAATATAAATTACAAAGATGCGAATGATATTTAGCCCGTGTGAAATGAGACCACGTATTCGCGTATCATTATACATTATTGCTCTCATTATTTTTTTCGACCCCGTGCTCCATTTACAGCGATAAACAAAAAAATGACGTACCACAAAACCATCAAGTTTACCATTATAAAATATATCTGCAATGTTCAAATAGATGTTATAAACTGGCCCATTATGATGCGCGTCTAGTCCCTTTCAAATAGAACTTAATAAATACCTACCTGCAAAATGCTTTGGTATTATTTTTATTTATTAATGCAATCATATTAGCTTTGTTTTTATCTCAGGGAATTCATACTGAACATTCTGACTTGTCTAACAAAAGTATCTTTTGAACTTGCGAACTGCGGGGGAAGTAACATGAAAGAACTGTTCTAATTCCTACATTTATGTTAAGTGTTTACCAACTATTCTACAATACTTTATACAAAGCAGGTCAAAATATAAATATCGACCTCACAAAGCAACATTCCCATTTCCGTCAATACCGTTTTGGTGTCCGATTCATTTCGCGGTACATTGGTGTCGTGAACTCGCGCTATTGAATCGAGACCTTCAAGCATCACGCTGTACGTGACTACCAAATAGAGACGGTACTTGGGTTGTCCCGTTACCGGATCCCACGCAATTCCAGCCACACCAAAACACTTTCACGATCAATAAGTACCAGTAGGGCTGTTAATTGTATAAATTCATCAGACAGCGTATTAAAAATAATCTATATCTATTAATATTGATGCAAAAGTGACGCCTACATCATAGCACAATTCGATCGATTAGGTTTGGATAATTGATCGAACTAGTAATTAGTAGTAGTTAATTGATAAATAGTAACTTTAAAGATTTAAGCTTCTGAAAGTTGGACTAATGAGGTAGTAAAATAAATATGTGTTTCATTCAATTTCAACACCTCGTTGAACTTGTAACATAGAGAAACATTTTCTTAACCAGAAACAATAATCGATTCTCGTGTTCTTCGTAAAGCATCTTCGCAAATTTTAATAATAACATAAAACAATAATACTTAATATTAATAATAAGCATGTAGCGCAGTACCATGATTTGAACTTTATTACAAAATAAAGTACACAAGTACTTAAGTGCAAAGTTTAAGGTCACAAAGTTCATCCTGATTATTTAAGTTGCTGCCTAAAATACAAATTTAGTTGCTTAGCATGCCGTGCAAAAAACAATGACTCATCTAGCACACTTTTTGAAGAATTCAACAACATAACTGTTAATATTTGTGTGACAGCATATTCACAGAATAGAGTCATAATTCGTGATATTGCGAATATAGTCCCGAGTACGTGCAGTCACGTACTAAACCAGAATGACTACAGTATAGTTACTGGGCCATTTTAAATTGTGTGCAAAATGAGCTTGAAGTTTGTTATGTTTTGACAATGCACTTTTCATTGCGTCTAAAACTACTCTTATTGTCATTCAAGGTTGTAGAGCGGTTATTTTAAAGAAATCACGTGTAATTTAATTCTAAGATTTTATAAAGCCACTATTTCGTATAACAGTGAATTCGTTGCAACACACAGTTACAATTACATGTTTGTGACATCGCCCATTCTGTAAAAAAAATACATTCAGTACACAAACCGGGATGGCTCTTATTTTAGAAAACATTTCATTTAGGTACCGCTAAAATATCATGATCGCTAGATTTTAAAAAATCTGTTATTGTCTATTGGTTATATAATCATAGTATTTTTCTTCTCAAGGGTAAGAGCAAATATACATTATTTTAATAGCCTATACCATATATTTATTGTCCGTTTCCATGTGCATAGAGTATGCAATAATTATTTTACTGGCAAAACGCGCGTTCCAGTTAGCTTCACCGTCTAATAAACGAGACGAAAGAAGTTGTTACTACATTAAACTTTATAAAACTTATAATTATTCAAATGCGTCTACAACCGCCAAGTAAACCATTGCAGCAATAAAAATACAATTAGCACAATAAAACAATAATTATCGCAGGCTAAATCAATTTATGTGCATGGTATTAAAACTTTTTTATACCTGTAAATGTAATTTAGACATAAAAACCTGTAACTCCGATGCGATGGTGCATAATGGCATTAAGGGTTATCTGCCTTATGGCCATTTTTAGTATTAAAAATCGTCTCCATTTTATATTAATTTAAAATGTTACTTAACATCGCGGTGCAATTTACTGATTGCGCTGAGCATGGAATTTAATAAACTAATAAAATATATATAATTTACCATAATCGAGATACAAGCACAAAAGTTGAAGCTGGCCCTAAGCCACTTAGACTTTAGGTATCCACCGCGCCAGCCTAATGCAGTTTGATGCACTTTATACCATTGAAATATTTATTGAAAACTTTCATTCAAAATTTCTGATCATTTTGTTTCTTGCCTAGAAGGAAAATGATTATCATACTACACATTTCCGGATTCCGTAACTGAAATTTTCTAGATTCCTAATGAAAAAACCCTATAACACTTTTCCCGACCCGGAAATAGAACACATTACCTCTAAGTCCATCATCGCACGTTAATGCTCAAGACTAATGAGGCAGTATTATTTATATACTCGTACATAGACCTAAAGTCTGAACGCCAAGTAACTATTAAAATACTAAAATATACGTAACTTACAAATCGAAGAAATGTGTGCTCTTAAATCAAAACCGCGACCATTGCTCTAAAGCTCTATGTATATACATAAAACTTTATAAAACATGTAGTAAATGCCTATACGGATGACCACACATTTTGTGTTCGCTTCAACTTTCACTAATAAATAGCCGGAGCGTGTGAGAGTGACGTAACATTTTTTCTCCGCAAACGGAGTCTGGTTTCGGTGAGATGCTATCGTATTTTAACAGCGGCAAGTAATGAGAGCCTATAAAACAAAGTAATGTAATATACTATGAGTGTAACCAATATTGGCAGGATGATATTTCAAGGTGCAAATTAATAATATTATTTTTTATATTGATCTCCTGTGAATTTAATGAATAAATAAATAAATTACATCCAACAGTCACATATATATGTAGCACAAACAACCAATCCTGGAACAAATATTTGTGGATCACGCAAACATTTGTCTCAGTGCGGGGATTGAACCCGCGACCTCTCGTTTCGCAAGCTGGTGTCTAGACAACTCTCCACGGGCTGTCAAATATATTTGGCAAATATTCCTTTCTTAAATAAAGTCAAATCTCTCTGTCGATAGGTGTGATTATATATATTTTTTGATCCATATTTTATCTGATTAGGTTTCACACTTATTTGTACAGAACATTAATAGTTAATACATAATGTCCATGAAAATAACCCACATGCTTTAAAAAAAACATATTTTCCTAAACAAAACTATACAGTTATCGTTAAAAATAATTACCCTTTTTATATAATACAGAACTGGAACGTCAAATGCAAGAGATTTAATAGTACTCTTTATTATACTTAAAACAAAAAAAACTTAACCAATTATTTTTATACTTTTGTGTTCATTTATGAACATACGGCCATTAAAGCAGGAGCCATATTCTCCTATATAATGCATCTGAACTCAAAGCAATAAAATGTTTTAAGATTATTGTTCATCGGAAGTTTAAATGTGGCACATATTCATTACGTTTATTCATTAATCGATCGGGAGGCGGCGCAACAGGATTTTGATATCGTTATGTCACTGCAAGTTTCAATTAAGGCCGATGTCGATGTTTATTTTGTAGCGGTACTTAACTGTTGTGAGAAAAGCTTTGAACGCTTCAGAGCATTGTATTTGCATTTCCAATGGTTTGTATCCGGGTTAATAAGCAGGCTAATGACGCTGGATTGGTATTGGCTGATTGAATAGATGTGTAGTACTATTTTTAGTATGTTATGTAGAATAGATAAAAATAATATATCATCATCATCATCATCTGATGATGCTCATATCCGCCCTACTGTAGGGCACGGGCCTTCTCTACAACTGAGAGGGTTTAGGCCTTAGTCCACCACGCTGTCCTAGTGCGGGTTGGCGGACTACACACCTAAGAAATTCATAGGAATCTTTAGGTCTGCAGGTTTCATCACGGTGTTTTCCTTCACCGTTAAAGTATGTCATAATTCATTGTGAATACACAAATAACTTTAAAAAAGTCAGAGGTGTGTGCCTGAGGTTTAAACCCGCGACCGTCGAAATTTTTTGACCGCATGGCTAAACCTCGAGGCCATCACAATTTAACTTAATATTTATATGTGGTCATTAAATTATTAATCACGCAATTTTTTCATCTGGGCTGGATCCTTCCAGCCTAATAGGTGAGCGATGACTAAAAGCTGCTACTGAGAATTTCCGAAGGAAAAAGATCAGCAAAATGTCACTTTACCCGATCCTGGAACCCTATGGCGCGCGATCTACCAAAATAAATCTACTAAAATATAGATATATTTGATACACTTATTTTCAGAATCGCACGTGGTCGCCAGGCATTATCAGAAAATCGTCTTGGCAACAAGTCGCCGGCACGCAGGTGTCATTATACGCGGCGTATTATGACGAGCGTACTACGCAGCGGTACGTTAGAATACTAGCTTCCTTTCATGGTAAGTACGCTATTGACCATTCATTCATTCACGATCACTAGGGACTCTCTAAATACTTACATTTAACTAATACAAGCCAAATAGTATCAGCAGTTTTCAACATTTTAATTATCACTTTTTTAATAAATTGTCAAATAATGTGACGGAAAGTTATAGCTCAATCGAACCTGTACTCTATTGACTAAAATCCTTTCATGTTACTAATATCTCCAACAGACATTATTTTTCAATAAACAGCAAAGCGAATGAAAGGTTTGTATCCCGGAAAATAAATGTTTCTTTCGAACATCCGATAAACATCGTTAATCGTTCACAGCGGGTTCTCAGTAAGCATTCTGAATAAAAGGGCCACCACAATAGTACAGCTAATCAAAATCATTATACGAAGCCAAAGACATCAGTAAACATTCACAAAAATAAAACGGTGTATTCGCACCTCGCAACATTATAAAATCCAGCTTAAGAACATTCAAACTGTACAAAGAAATTTAATTTTTAATCCTTGCTATCAAAATTCCGCAACACTTCCAATTAGTGCGGACGCAAAAAGCGTAACAATCGCGTAACTACAAATGGGCATCGTTATAAGATTCAACCCATTAAGGTTGACATTCTCGGGACACACTGACGCAATAATTAACAAGACATTATTATTAAGACGTAGGCCCTGATGACACTTAATTAAAATCTCTATGTCTGCTTTAATACCTGAACGTTGGCAGCCATGAATGTATTTGCTATTACTTTAACTGTAGACTTTGTCTAAATACGTATATTCTTTGGTTACGACCACCCACCACCCCCTGCGTGATTAATCACTCATTTGTAATAGATGGAATGTTTTAGGGCCTTTCAAATACTAATGCCTCTCCGTGCAATATTCCATCATTTTATAGTGCTATGATATTAGTTGTTCTAGGTAAACAAAACCGCATAAATTCAAATAAAAATTCTACAAAAAATTACTCGTATAATGCTAGGCATTATAAATACGAAAATAAGTTACATTTGTTCTATGAATACTAACAACGTAAAACAAAACTAGTTAAAATTATGAATATGCAGCCATGAATATCAATCATTAAATAATCTCCATCGTACTTTTGTGCATAAATACATACTAAAATAAAATCATGGTATAATATCAAAACATTTTGCAAGGTTTGGTTTTGTAAGAAATTTAATCAGCAATTAAGTTATGTTTGGATGGAGGGCTGCGCGCTCGTCGCCCCGGGCGCCCCTGTAATGTACGCCACCCTAAGTAAAGTAATTATAGACTTTTCAAAACTCTTTTAATGCGTAACCTACATAAACCTATAAAGAGATACAACGACGCCAGATAAACTTTTAAATGCAACGTGATCTTTAAGAGCAAGATTGTAAAATATAACATTTTATGATCGAAATATTTTCTGTAAACAATAAAAAAGCGAATATGCGAAAAAACAAATATCATAACTTGAAACTCGCGTTCTTATTAACACAACGATCTCCTTCAATAAAGCCATCAGGGAAATCTCAAGCGTTGATAATACCACACCATAATTATTGGAGAACGTGATAGCCGTTCGCCACCACGTATTTTCTCTATGCCGGGAGTAAAAAAGCTTTTTGTTCACATCATGATACAGAGTTTTTGTTTTGTTTGTATAATATCGGTAGTAAGTCACGTGGTAGATGGCTCATTAAAATCTGACCGCGTTATCTGCTTACACTGGAAATTTAAAACACTTTTAAATTTTTATCAACAAACGTGTGGACAGAACTAACAAAAGCGTGGAGGGAAAAGTGCGCGGATGGGGACAGCGGAGGCGAACAAGCAGCGCCGATAAACTCGCACTCATTTGTCACTCGAAGCGAGCGTACACGTCGTGTAAATTCCTTCCCGTCCAAGATAAACCCACTCAACCCTTACAATATAGCGAGGAATGAAAGACGAATTAAAACACTACGCCTTTTCGATACAGCCCCCTTTTAGCACATGGCTATCTCTCTTGCGGCAATAAAATCAGCTTGAGATGACAAATAAGATAATCGCTTCCTTATTTTGTAGTGTTTAAATCTGTCCAATAGTATTTTTTGTACCATTATACTTATACGTTTTCAATTGTATTTACTAAGTTAAAGTTTTAATTTAACAAAAATGTAAATTCAATTTGTTATGGACGCAGTTAAGTAGCATGAATAAAGATTTTATCACCGCGCATACGAATAATATTATTATTTTCACACGCTTAATCGACATACAAACGAAAAGATACGATACAATATTGTATTAAAATATATAGACATGATTCGGTATTTAATTAAAATGTCTATACTTAATTAACAAAATACATAGGTAAGCATCTATGAATAGTATAAAAGTTCGTATAGTTGTCTCTCAACTATCAAATAACCACATAAAAACGACATTCTTCGTAGGTAACTATAGTTACATGTCTAGGAAGCAAACTCATCCTGCTCTGGGAGGCTGTAATCGAAATACCGTTTTAATGACAGTTCCTTGAAAGCACCGCTGTGTCGCGTACTTGAGGAAATGGCTTGTACAAATTACTATTATACTACCTGGGGTAATGTTGTTTCTCTATATGAAATACGGTCGTTTCAGTTAAAACGGTGATCGTAAATACCATTATTGTTAGCACTTCCCGACACTTTTACTCGTGCACGAACGATAATATCTCTTCGTAAATAATGAATAGGTTAGGTCCGTCGTTATGACACGATCATAAAACAAAATGCATTTTTTTGTATTATTTATATTTGCAGGTCGAAACTATTCTGCAGAAAACGAACTATATTGCCAGACTCGTTCCTTAAAACCATATGAAAATAATGTGGAGGTGGTTGCAGCGAAACCGCTTGAGATTTGGTGGTTTGAATGGGATAGAAGCTCAACTGATGTGGACACACCGCTACTCCTCTCTTGTCCTTTAACGGAACCTTTGATTGGCCCTTCAATTGTGTCCGTAGTCACTGAACCGTGTGACAATCCTACAAACGCATTTCAATTAGAGCCCGAAGAAAAGACACAAAACCGTAACTTCACTATATGTGTAAAAGATATGAACTTCGATAAGGATATATCACAAAGCTTAGTGGAATGGGTGGAAACTAATAAGATACTCGGTGCTGATATTATCGATGTGTACGTCGATAAAATAAGTAAACAAACTGCAAATGTTTTGCAGCATTATCAAGATGAAGGCTACATTAGATTGTTCGACGTACCAGTTAGTGATGAGCCCGGAAGATCTCTGTGGCAAAGACGAAGAGATCACATCATTACTTACAATGACTGCTTGTATAGAAATATGAGAGAGTCAACGTACGTTATACCACTAGATATTGACGAGATTGTACTTCCAAAAATAGCGTACACGTGGCCAGAACTATTAATTAGATTGAAACACTACGGTTGGGATCCAAAAAAATACTCTGCTATTATGATAAAAAACGTATTTTTTTTCGATTTCATGCAAAAAATACGTAATAATAAAAACGACGATATAAACAAGAGAAAAAACACATTATATGTCAAACGTGATGCTGTTCGAATTGAAGGCTCTGAAAGTATAGACATAGACCAATTAAAGTTTATAGATGATAATAATTTTGTTCTAAATGCAAACTTAGATGACAAAACCATACTATATAAATACAAAGCGAGATGCCACATGGATCTTCCAGAACCTAAATTATCGAGGCATATAGTCAGCTCCGCAGTAATCAGCCCGATAGGATTTTACAGTAAGAGTTTTATGGTAACGAAGAAAGTGTTGACAGCGTTCAATCACTACCCGCTGGCGAGTCTTGGCACGTCAGGGTTCACTGTATGGTCAGCGCCCTTTAACGAAGTACAGCTCAATCATTATAAGGTAAAACAAGTTCAAGTTCATTACCAATAGTTTGACATTGTTATCCCTATAAGGTTAGAGGAATAAATGGACCCGGCAAATTCAGTTAAGATTATTAAACAACTTGGCATTTATAGAATTTTTGTATTACGATATCGTTTTAAGTATTAAGTATGAAGTGATATTACGTCATTGGAACGATAATAACGTTAGTAACAACGTAGCATTTATTAAGCAAAGTCTACTAATTTTTTAGACCCAACCATTACACACATTACTGGTTGCAATCCTACGACGAAATACGAACTCTGTATTATCGGAACTATTACGAGAGACAACTCGGCGTCATAATAATACAAACCTGAAGTAAATATTTGTTCATCACAACAAATATTTGTCTCAGGGAGAATCGAATCCATGCCTCTTATTTCAAAGACTGGTGTCTAAATGCCACACAAAGGCTGTCAAATATTAATAATGAAATTCTTTAGGAATCGTGCAACAAGACGGTGGTAGCTGAATGCGGGCGGTACGAGGAGCGGGCGCGCATCGACCGCACCGCGCTGCGCCTGCGCAACAACATCACGCGCGCGCTCGCCACCGCCATCTGTATACCAATAAATAATATGTGACTGCTGATATTTATTTTTGAACCTTTTATAACCTTCAACACTACCACATTACACTTATTCACACTCACCAACCTTATCTCACTGACTAATCCGCCTTACGCACCAGCTAAAATATAAACGCGGTGATGCCAAAAATAAACCTCAGAAACGCCATAAAATTTCCTTACAAAGAGCAAGCAGCACTTGGTATCTGATTGTAAGCTAGAACGTTTGTTCTATGCCGGTACATAATGACATAAATCAGTGCAACAAAAACACATGCATTATGCGAAACTGCGATGGAAACTGATAAAAAGTTCCATATAAAATTAAATATATATTTTTTATATCATCGCATTTCGAGGCGCGTGCTTGAAGTACATGTAAAAATAGATTTTAAATATTTATGAGAAAGCCACGAATGCGTCCATCAATCGAGAATGATAAATGACGTCGGTGGAATGGGTTGTTGGCGGGTTGGTCCGGCAGCTTGCTCACTCTTTGAACCTATCATAGTTGCAATAGAAACCAGAGATTGCAGATTGTTGAGGTACTTTAAATGAACAATACTTTATTTAAAACAAATTACATAGGTTATTTTTACCTACAAGATTAATGAATTCGCAATGAAAAGATGCAACGGACCGAGTCAACATATTTTAATCTTTATCAAGAATGACTTCTGATGTAAATTTATGATTTTTTACATGTCACTTTTAACAAGCAACATGTAAATTATAATTGATCGAATCCAATGACTAGGTAAACCTTTTCAATCTTCATTCTTCAACTGAGTAGAATCATTGTAGCACAGCCTGACCACTGAAGTCTAGTTTAAATTAAGTATGTAGATATTTTTTTAAACTAATAACTGACGGATGAATCCAGTTTTATAATTTTTAAAATTTATTCTTTTTAGTGCAATCTCGTGGTCAGGAAATAAAATCTGACGATTTCCGTTACACAGTATGTTTAGATGTGTCTGAGTCAAATCTTGGCGGTCACGGGTTCCACTGCACACACCTCTGACTTTTCGAAGTTATGTGTGTATTCACAATGAATTATCACGTACTTTAACGGTGAAGGAAAACATCGTGATGAAACCTGCACACCTAAAAGTTCTTAGAAATTTATTAGGTGTGTAGTCTGCCAACCCGCACTAGGCCAGCGTGGTGGACTAAGGCCTAAACCCTCTCAATGGTAGAGGAGGCCCGTGCCCAGCAGTGGGACGTATATGGGCTGATGATGAGTATGTTTAGACTTCCATTATATCAAGAAACGGTTTTAATTATCCATTACAGACACTAAATAGTTAGAGATGTGTGTTTTTAAAGGAAAAAATCATGAAAGATATAGACTTTGTCCAGCCGCCACATGACAGAAGAATTGTCGAATAAATAACCTGAGAATCTTACGCTTTCATTTATTTTTAAAAATAAAACTATGTCATACATTCATGTGATTCAAACACATTAATTTTAACTCAATTTATAGCTTTTGCGATAGAGACATTGTCTGTTTGGACTTCAAAATTGCATACAGAGAGAAATTTGTTGTTGGAAAATTGATCTTGTAGTAACATCTTATACGCCACTTAGTGCATTTTTATACTTTTTAAAATTTATTTATAAACACTAAAAGCGTAACAAACAGTTTATTTGTTTGTTTTCAATTTTTTAATGTTAAGTATAATTAGAAAAACTAAAACATACATATCATCATCAGCCGATATACCTCTCACTGCTAGCTACGGGCCTCCTATACAGGTGAGAGGAGTTAAGCCTTAGTCCACTACGCTTCAATCCGGGTTGGCGGAATAAACAACAAAAAATTTAAAGGTGTGCAAATTTCCTCACGATGTTTTCCTGCACCGTTAATGTACGTGATAATTTATAATGAATACACACATAACTTTGAAAAGTCAAAGGTTTGTGCAGTGGAACCCGTGACCGCCAAGATTTGACTCAGACACATCTCGAAGTCATCACCACTTATACTATTACGTACATATAAATTATGTAAAACATCCGCTACTTAGAGACACTCAAAGTTTCATTCGAAAATTTGTGATTGATTCATGATTGCGTTCGAAATATTCTACTTTTTTAAATAACCTACTCGTACATTTTCCGCAAACGTCATCAACGCTCCGATAATTCCTCAGGTATTGTGGGTGTTCATAGGCCTTGTTGACCACTTAACATCAAGTGGCTCACTTATTCGTTTGCCTCCTTTACCATAAAAAATCTTACTAAATTGTTTGAGCGCACAATTTGCTTTAAATCTATGTCGAGGATCGAGCCCGAAGGAATGGACACTAATATTTCTACGCCCACATTTTCCCAACTGTGTCCCCAGCAGTAGAACGTTTATGGGTTGTAATTTTATTTAAATGTGAAAACTAATGAGAATTGATGTGTTTATGTTACCCATAATTCAATAATGGATGAATGAATTTGGATAAATCTGGTTTAGCAATATTTTATTACCTGAGCTAACAGGGGACAAACGAGGCATTCGTATACCTATCTAATGCTTGTATACCAATTTCCTCCGATTGCAATTCTATCCATAAAAGACGATACTGCAATGTGCTGGGTGTTAGAAACAACGTGTGTCTAATACAGTGTGACTAAATATACCGTGATGTGGTTATAATGGTCAGGCCTCGCATATTTTTACATACATACCTATACCACATCAGACGCAATTACAGATGATTCAAATCTAATGTGTATTACCGTAACGTATGATGGCCAGCACGAAAGTCCGAAATGGCGAGAACATTACATCATCGCCTTTCGTCACGGCAATTTTGAATGGAAAACAATTTTGCATCATCCATGAAGCGAACGAGGTTCTCTCCCAAAAATGGTAACTTATATTTGAAATGTGAATGTGAGTTCGTTTGTTTTTGTTTAAAGGCGGCAATCGAATGTCACGAAATGTACGCTCGTTTTCAGAGACAGGACAAAGGGAATTATGAAAACTATAAGCTTTCTGAAATAGTTAAGTGTCCGAATCGTAGTGAACAAATCTTTGCGGCCTAGGTTACCACGTTGCAAATATCGTCAATTTTATTATATTTGCTTTTCGGGTCATCGTCGCATAAACGTGTTATTTATTATGTAATAATATACTAAGAAATCACACTTATACTTGTGATGTTTAATTAAAATACAAATATATAAGGAAAATAAGAAATTTGTGCGACTTCTCGCCATCGTAAAACACCAAACTTGAAACCATTATTTGTGAATCATTCAAATGTCAGTTTCGATATAGAAAATAAACATTCGAGCTTCAATTATATTTTTTTTTTCATTATCCTGTATTGAAAATACAGTCTAGTAAATTTAGACCAGATTTTTTTTGTTGTTATAAATTCCGAAAAATGATCAGAGTAAGCGACCACCAACTGTGAACACCTGCAAAAAATAGAGATCATAAATGCATTGCTGGTCTGTCATGACAGTTTTTTAAAAATGTGATAGAAAAAGAGGGGTGGAGATAAGGATTACGGGGCATCAGTAAATCTCATTCAACGAGCGCTACAGTATAGCAATGGTGTAGCTTCTAGCCATTTCACACCGAGACAATGGTATCACTGCGGAGGAATCGACCCATACATAACACAGTCAATGCCAACTACAGCGTGGGTCTAACAATTTTATATAAAATTTATATAATTTAAATATTTATTAAAAAATATCTTTGCATGTTTTAGCTATATGCGAATATTGTCAGATACTCGTAATACGATCTTTACCCGTTACTTATGTTTAAGAAATGATTTATTAGGTTTTCTTTATTTTAGTTTGTTTTCGATACATACAAAATTTTAGGTCCCACCGAGATTTGAACTCGGATCGCTGGATTCAAAGTCCAGAGTGCTAACCATTACACCATGGGACCTCTATTTGCCGTAACAAATGTACCAGCTACGTCTAAGTACATACTATTTGAAAATTACTCTCTGTCAGTATTCGAGACACCAGTGCAAGTCTCATCCATTAGGGTAACACGTTCTAATGCCATAAATGATAGTCTTTAGCTCTTCTGTCGTATCACTGACAGACCACTTCCAACTTGAAAGTAGTTAAAATAATGCATAGGACACTTGCGTTCTGTTTTGCCTGTAACTTCCTCACATCAAACATGATTAGACGTTTACTTCTCTGCAGGCTTGTATGGTGAAAAGAAAACGGTAAGTTTATGACACCTATATATTACTATTTACGGTCGGTGTGTGTAACAAATTGTCCTAAGTCGGCGGTATAGATGTGTGGGATGGTCATAGCATCGGGTCACTGTACATTATCCGGCAATTTCTATGGCTATACAATACTAGCGGAATATCTATCGTTCATAAAACAACTACTACGCAACACATAACTACCTTGTTCGCTAGTCGATAATATGAGAACGGAACAAAAGGCAAAAAGAATTTATAACACGCGAATCGCATTCAGAGGAACACTAAACCGTTGTTACTGATCCGGGAATTTTGTGTCATTTTTTTATTGCGGAGTGAATAAAATTGATTACGTGTTCGATGTGTTTCGTTCAATAATTTCAGATATATGGAAACTATGCAAGAAATCTTTTCTTATTTAAATGACATGAATATGAACAGTACGTTATAAATATGCCTTGTTTTTGTCTATTATTTCACAAGAGGCAACTGACTCATTGAACCTGAACTGATTCATTTACAAGATCAGATAGCGTTGCCTAGTTTATTGGACATTGTGCGTACGCTCCGATCCTCGATAAGGTGATATCGTGTTCGCCACAGTAATCAATTACTACCGCCTACCTGCGGGCTGCCCATTCAAACCCTTAACATTTTTATTGTGGCACCCGGTCGCGAAAATTAAACACTCGTTACATTCTCCAGATTAACGATAATACGCCAATTGAATTTAAAATGTTTTATGTGTTTAACTTTTTATTTAAGGTGCAAGTCGAACAATCGCCTGTTTAATTAATGATATCTGCTCGCGTTAATTAAAATTAAGGCGATCGATCAAGATGGAAGATTCACGTACCCTGTATCGTAAGTGTGTTTACTGGTACATGTTTCTGATTACTTATCAGTATCAGGCACTTATTAAAAATAGCTTTTACTTTTTAGTACTTGTGTCTTTAAAAGAAGGTTCGGTTCTTGAGTGAGAAGCATAAACAATATAAAACAAATAGGGCTCTGATAAATGGTAACCGACAATATGGTAAAAGCCGCCGGTAGTCGTTGAGTCGCATTGTTCAATCTGCCGATATCATCAGTCCACTTACCTCGTGTCCGAAGCCAGTAACTACTTACCCGCACGTCAATTAACGGAGGACAGTACTGCAACCAACATGTCATCGGCAACCGTCGTGCTCAATTGTATTTTGTCAATATGCCAGCGAGGTTACTCTGAATGTGTCATGAAATTTTATTTAATTGTATATCACAGATGTTTCGATAGCAATTTGTGTGGAATTATGTATTTTACTTCATCGAGCTCTTGAAGTAGGAGTTTTTTGACAATTTCTTGACATAAAAGTTAACATTATTTTACTTAGATATGCGTTTCATATTAGTGTCTACATCAACTAAAGGTAGTAAAGTAAAAAGTAATGAAAGAAATAAACAGGAAAATATTTTAAGTAACTGCCAACAATGCCATGGTAAGTATATAATTTAACGTGGAAACGTCGCCTACCTGTTCACGCAAGAGGAAGAATAAATAATGTTTAATCATCACAAAGCGGGAAATACAACAATAAAGGTTCGATATAAAATAAAACATTCATTTTATACATTGTGACAATACAACGGTTGGTATTAGCGAAATATTTTTCTCGATCTAAAGACTTTATTATACAAATATTTGTTTCGGGTCTGGGTGTTTGTGAGACCGAAAAGTCTCTCGTAGTTTCTGATATCCACGACACAGGACTTGTATCCTAGTGTGGGGTCAGAACTATGTATGTGACTGTTGGGTGTATTTATTTATTTATTATTTATTTACTTTTGGATCTTTCAAAGGTCATTTAACTACATTAAACACTTTTTTCCAAGTTATTATCAAAAATTTATTTTTATTTTATATTACGGATTTTGGCGCGAAGCCTAAAGAATCGCGAGGTCGTGGCCACTCGCCCATTTCGACGTACATACTACGCCACTTCAGCCTGGGTATAAATATCCGTCTTACACTAATTACAAATATACAGAATCCTTTCTTCTGGTAAAGGCCTTATTGTCTGGTCAACGTAGTACGGCACCAAATCAGTAGCACTTAAACGCCGCCTGAAAAAATATAAAAAATATTTATTAATGTGTCATACTGATCTCCATACATACTGTAAGGGTAGTGTCAGCGACGAGGCCATAACAATTACGATGCTATACATTGCATTTACTGACGTCATTTTGGTGCATTAGCATGCTTAAGTGGGTGCCCGGCACATACAGACACTTTTATATCGTACACAGTACTTACTTGCCCAGTTTATTATCATGCCTTTGTCAATCCGCCTAATAAGAATTCATGTGTAGTAAATTTGCTATCGGACATTTTAAACTTAACACAAGTGGTGAAGCGAACGCGATAATGAAAGTGAAAAATAATGTTTAAATAATAATATGCTTTGTATACAGAGTTTATTCAGACCGTGATCGAAAACTAAGGCAGATCATAAACAAACACTGCGACATTTAAAAAAATCCGACAAAAATAAAAATAAAATCACGTTTTCCTTACAACCACATCCATTTAATATCTATGATTCAAAAAAAATATTTCTTGTTGGAATTTTTTTAACGCCAATAGATTTGTAATCACACTTTATGAGTAAATACGTGTTTTCTATCCAATATTCTAGATACGTACACAATCACGACTGTATTACCAAAGGGTAGGCAGAGGTGCATTTCTACACCCACGTTTGGCAATTTTAACTGCTACATACATAATAGTAGGCAGATGGTCAGATGCCGTACGGCTTCTTAAAATTTTCTTATACAAACACCTATAATACCGACCCGGAACGCGAACCACATTGACTCATATTTTCTGCAGTCGACTTTTTATTGTTGATGATGATGATTAAGTAATAATTAGATCTACTTATTGATACTTATATCTACTTATAGATAGTTATTAAATAATTATTGCCTACTTACAGTAAATAATATAATGCCCAGTTAGTTGCTGCCTCATTTACCACACACCATAATTTAACACATTTTTTGTGCTTACAGGTTCCAGATTCCATTCCACTTCGGACCATAGTTAAGTTAGGCTTCTCCGTTCCATATTTTCAATTAAGCGGGCATAATTTTGTCGACTAGTATCAGTTAAATACTTTTTGGTAAATTTCTCTTTCAGAAAAAATAATATACCTAGTTTTTATATATTCAGTAACATAAATCAATTAAGGACCTAAAATAACGAAGCTTCTTCTAAAACAAATCATACTTTTCTAGGAATAAAGAATAACATAACCTCAGGCCTGTATACCCCGAAGGGGTAGGCAGAGGTGCATTTCTGCACCCACATTTCGCCAGGTATGTATCAGTCCCGCGTAATAGGGGGCGAGCCTATTGCCGTTTTTCGGGCACAATTCCAGACTCCGTGCTGTAACTAAGAATTTTCTCAAAAGATTAAAAATTAATTTTTACATAACAATTGGATATATGGGCGACGACACCAATTCATCTATTCTTAGGATCTGTTCTTACTCCAGCTCTGCTTCATTGCAACTAATACGGTTTGGTAAGTCGTGATGGCCTGGAGGTCTAGGCGCGCGGTCGAAAATCTCGACGGTCGCGAGTTCCAACCCCAGGCACACACCGCTGACTTTTCGAAGTTAATTTGTGTATTCACAAAGAATTATCACGTACTTTAACGGTGAAGGAAAACATTGTGATGAAACCTAACGATCATATAAATAATGATGATGATGATGAACTTTAAATACATGTCTTGTATGAAAATTCTTTAAAATACAATTCATTAAAGCAGCAAGCATTAGCAGTGACGTAATTATTTATGAGCCTTGCAGTTCAATTTTGTTGACTCCAAGCAAGCCTTCTACTTAACGTATAGAACAAAAGAGCAAATTTTTAGCAACAATTAGTACATAAATCCTTTTAGAATATGTTATTGACTATAGATCCCATAAATGGATAATAGGATGTTCTTGTAACTGCACAAATGATTTACGGATGAGTAACACGACTCGTGTACTCTGCCTACCTCACTAGACGCTTTAAATTCTACAGAATCAATGCAGTGCCTTAAAATAGCGCATGTAAAACGTATTCACTTTGCATATATCATCCAAGGGAACAATAAATTATAAACAAATGACATCTCAGACAAGCCAACAGACCAGACTCCGCGGACGAAGCGTCAGCGGCTACCAAGATTTTAAATGGAAGATAAAATTATTTTAGAGCCTTTCGTATTCTTAACGTACGTACGTAGTTTATGAGTTCAAAATGATTTAGTACATGCTCACACTACCAAATGGAAAAAATTCAATACTTTTGCAAAATGTACTTTATGCCATATTATGAGTTTAAATATTTCTGAATTTTACGTTCTTAAATTCTTGAAGGTGTTTATGATTATATATTTTTGCAGGCCGTTTTATGCTAACTATTTGAACATATTTGAAAAGACTATGTCCAGCAGAAGACGACATGTATATACATAAATAATATTGATAAACGTTATCAAATCAGAGTTAAAAGATTCAACACGAGTCGACGATGAACATTTGACAGTAATATGACAATTAGTGAACAACTTAATTTTTTTACAGGTATAACAAGCCAAGGCCATACCATAAACCGTTTTTTTTTTAAATATTTGATTGGTAAAATGAAAGGTTATGTTGAAACATATGATTTCACAAAAGTTACCTTTACGCTCAAAATCATCACGAAAAAAAAATGGAATACTTGGATACTGCACAATAAATTAAGTCTTCGGCAAGCCTTTAACTTTCTACTATATTCCTTTCTATAATAATATGGCCAACTACATTTAACAATAATCAACTGGATCACTCCAGCAGATTTTTTTAGCATCTGAAGCCATTTTTCTTTCAGCTGAAATCTGAATGCGTGCTACATGTGACATTTGTCATTGTCTTTTGTCGTCCTACACCGATATCTTAAGCGTGTTATATATCTTAAGCGTGTGTTATATACACGCTATTTGGTCATCCAAATAAAGCATCATGAAGCGAAAACTATTCTTTGAAAACCTTATTGCGTAATAACTCAAAAGTAAAAATGTTGATGTAGGTATCTTTCTATTCAAATAAAGAGAAAGTCTCAATTACTTTATAAAATGAAAAAAAAGAACATTTTATTTAATAGGAATTTTAATGACTCCTTTAGGAATATAAACATTATATTAATGTTAAAAATGCAAAGCCATACATTTTTTAAATGCTACATCACATCTAATTTCTGTATAGGATACAAAGTATTGCAAGATTTGCGCTGACGAATTGTGTAACACACCCAACAATTACGGCCGCGCAAAGTATTAGCACTTTACTAGACTTCATTACTTAGTATACGTGTCGGGCCTTACACAGGGCGTGACTAAAATGTTAGTGTTCTATATACCTTATAAAAATAACTCATTATTATAATCTACGAATATATCAGTATTTTATCTTTATTTACTATTTCAATATAAATTTCGAAGTCAAGTATATCCACGACGACGTCGATAAAAAACGCTAGAAACAACTAGTTTCTAGATGTTCAATCTTTTATCGGTTACATTTTGGTAAGTGTGGTCAAGAACTGCATAGTCCTATATTTCTCCTTTCTTATTCCGCATGCGGCCTACCAGAAGAACGGCTGGATTTTTGGTTAACTCGAACGAAAAGATTTCCTTCTTTCTTCATCAAACGCACGGCCGAAAAAGAAACGAATTGCCTGCATACTTGTTTCCGATGCATTATGATCTGGTGCACTTGAAGGCAAGAGTGAAAAGACAGTTACATTCCGACAAGTGAGATTATTGTCAAACGTTTACCTTCCTATCATTATTGAACTTACTTACTTTGTTAATTTTACCAGTGTCTATATGAATTTATAATTAAGAATGGAAATTAAGAAGACGAGCAAAATGAGTGCATAATTTTAAAATGAGCAACAGCTATAATTAATTACTTATTTCTTTTTTTCAGATGCATCGTCAGACCATACGCTGTCCGGAGAATGTTAAAGGGCATGGCAATTATTTTAAGAAATTTACTAATTTAAGGCAATCACCATGTATAATACGCAAATAATAACATAATTACAAACATTTCAACCTCTTCGTTGTAAAATGCAAATTAGATGCTTATGTCCAGTTTTTGCATTTTCATATAACGATGTGCTTAGGTGCCGTCCACAT
Organism: Hemaris fuciformis; assembly: GCA_907164795.1. Taxonomy (NCBI): domain Eukaryota; kingdom Metazoa; phylum Arthropoda; class Insecta; order Lepidoptera; family Sphingidae; genus Hemaris; species Hemaris fuciformis. Next base: position 6,634,381 of record OU015446.1, read on the forward strand.
TACACTGCGTTCAATTTAACGATAATATCTTTGTTCAATGCATGCTGGACTGCAATGTGTGTGACCGAATTTTGAATGCAAACTTTACTTACCGCTATGACTCGAAACATTTTAAATAAGCTCAAAATGACTGAAATTACAGATTAGGAAGAAGAGACCCTCATAGAAATTACCAATAATTAAATTGAAAATTGTATTGGAATTAACCAATATCTATACACATATACCCATTTTATGAGCGTGATAAGATGGAACAACTTTATGACTCACGATAACATAAAGAGGAAGAACCGGTGGTTCAAATGAGTAGGTAATCTTATTTTAAATATTTCCTGGGCAGATAATTTCCAATGGCACATACGAAACTTGTTTTTTTCACAGAACAATAAATAACTATCAGGTTATATTGGCCCTTAGCGTTTAAGGTCAGCATTAAGCTTAATTTTATTGCGTTGGACGACCATAGCGTTTTAAACGCTGTTGTTAGAAAACACTTTTAACTATGTACTCCAAGCAAAAAACGAGCACTGCTTACAACAGCTTGCTAACAATCGCTGGAATGACGCAGAATGTGAGCGCACCACTCTGAAACACTCGCGAATTGCACGAATTAGATTCACTTCAATAAAATTTGTAGAGAAATATCTTAAGGCTCGCATCGGGACCTGTTTTGTTTACTTTTATCGCTGTTATAAACCCAAGCTTTAAAACATAGGTATAAAACGTAAACATTTCTACATACAATACAATTAATCATTAGTTCAATCTTTTAATTAATGACCGAAACCAAGACGTTTAAATATGATAGGATGACGAGACAGAAAATTTAATAAAATCTTTTAAATAATAAATTTTAACCATAGATATATATTATATTCATCATCATCATCAGCCCATATACGTCCCACTGCTGGGCACGGGCCTCCTCCACAACGGAGAGGGTTTAGGCCTTAGTCCACCACGCTGCACAGTGAACCGCCTAGAACAAGCTAGCTGGACAAAACTATTTCTTATCATTTAGGGCTTTCTACTGGCGTATCATACAAGATTATGATATTTTATAAGTCAATCAGTGCTCAAAATACTTGGAAGAAATAAAAAAACTGTGTTTGTATGTACTAAGCAAAGTATATTTCCAATAATGATTTTTTTTTTTTTTTTGAAAAATCTTAAAAACTATCTAGGTATCTTACTATATACAAACTATTTATATTAAATGTTATATAACTAAACACAATAAACGTAAAATTTACAAACAAAAAAAAAAGGTTTAACATTTCCTATCAATCAATCAGCTTATCGCAGTCCACTGCTGGACATAGGCCATTTACATTTACTATACTTATAGTAAAAAAAATTAGTCCTCATCTGACGATTCACTGGAAGAAGAATCGTTAATCAAGTAATCTTCCGCATTGCGATGTAAATTACTTGATACGCGTGAAAGGGTCACTGCAGGCGGAACTATTAATTTTAAAACTTCGGATGGCAATTTATCTGTTTTTTTTACAGGTAAGTCTCTGAGAGAATTAATTACAGGATCAGATGTAATTAAAAGCATATTCAATAGATCTGTATTTGTGGCTATACGGGTTTTTTTTTGTGTATGACGTTCGCGGAACCTGCGGATATCTTTATTCCTGGCCTCTTGTGCTTCTTCTGAAAGCTGACCAATCGGGACAAGAGCAAAACGAATCACTTCTGTGCTGTGCACAAGAATTTTGTGCACAGTAGCTGGCATGCAGTACCACGAGTACAGACTTAAATACAATGACCGCGTTTCTTTACATAATTTTTCGAATTCAACCACATTAATATCATAACCAGCTGACAAAGTTCTTAATAAAATGTCAATACGAACGAATGACTAGTTGCCTTACAATCTATATAATAAGCTAAAGCTTCGTCACTCGTTAACTGCCTGGCACCGTCAGCACACACGTTACTTTTAAACGCACTATTGCTGCGGTCGGGACTTTCACTTATTTCCCTCAAAGTTTTGGCAATTTTCCGCTTACCAGATAAACGAATGGCTACTTCCGCAGCTGTTGTTAATTCGCTGGCACTTCGTGATTGCACAAGGTCAGCTACGTAACGTTTTTTTGTCTTATACGATGACTCATCGAATTGCTTCTTTGGTCGACCGCCTGCTTGCCGCACATCACTTGAAGTGGAAGCTCTCGAGCATTCTACGTTCAATATAAATTTGACTTCTGAAGCCAACCATCTCTCCTGTTCCATTAAAAACCGTTCCTTCGTCATCTTTGTGGACACCCATTTTTCCGCAAACTTTGAGGAAATTCTCGCTATCTGCATACGGAGGTCCCTCAATGACTCTTCAGGTATATCCGTTAAACTAAATTTCATCAAAATAAAATCAAACAGACGTGAATTTCTCTCATTTTTGCCGTATTTGAGCCATTCTTCAAATAATTCAATTTTGGGCATAGAAACGATAAGTTCTGAAATAAAGAAAAAAAAACTGTTGCATATTGTTTCGGGATTTAAATTAGGCATTAATGTATAGCTACATAATTGAGCTATAATATAGAAAAAAAATCAGAGCGGGTACACGTGGGTACAAAAAGTTACACTCTTTGAAATAGAAAAGAAAATCTAAAATTTTACTTAAATTTTACATATTATTCGAAAACAAATTTCTAAAATCTGAGATAAATATTTGGTTGTAATAATTAATAATATCAAAATACACACCTTCAAGAGAAATATCCATCACAAAAAATGTTACTATAGCCACTTTTAACTTCAGGAGATGTTTTCAAAAGTGCAGCAAAAATGCAACTGATGAAGCACTTCAAATGAAAATAAATTAACCCTTACATTTAACGTCCAATGACTCATCGATTTGGAATGTGTGACATAAACATTTCCTGGAATTGAACCCTATAAGGGGTTGTTTACCACTAATTAATGTCATTTCTAAGAATTTTGAAAGTGAGTTTTGTCCAGCTAGCTTGTTCTAGGCGGTTCACTGTGCGCTGGCCTAATGCGGGTTGGCGGAAAACACTCCTAAAAAAATCCTAAGAACTTTTAGGTGTGCAGGTTTCATCACGATGTTTTCCTTCGCCGTTAAAGTACGTGATAATTCTTTGTGAATACACACATAACTTCGAAAAGTCAGAGGTGTGTGCCTGGGGTGTGAACCCGCGACCGTCGAGATTCTCGACCGCGTGCCTAAGCCTCGAGGCCATCACGACTAAATAGTTAATTCAAAATAGGTTTATTCCCAGTCCAGAACAGATTTTGGTTAGGGCAATCATTGCGAAAAATACAACTCTTAAATGCTATTACCGGAGCTTTCATACTAAAATTTACAACGTCATTCAGATCTCCATAAAAGGTAAAAAGCATAGTCGTAATCCTTAAAAGTATTCTTGAGGTAGTCATATTCCGATGTTCATAGGTCGAATTCACACTTGTGGGCGCACAGTTTTGTTGGTTGGTTCAATGCAAGCGGCGAATATTTGGTATATTTTAGTGCAGCAAACAACATGTTTTGCTGCACTAAAATATACCAAAATGATAATATTAATCACATATTTTTCACATTTATATTGGTAGCATTACGATCTGAAGTTGCTTTTACTAAGTAATATCCTCTGCACTTAATAACTAATTAAAATACCTCTAATTATTCTGTTTCGGCCCAACAGAACGGCTTTATAATTAACGAACCAACATATTTATTTATTTACGATTTATACATAAATAATGTAAAGGTGAACTTAATGCCTGAGGCATTCTCTCCCAGTCAAACCTTAGGTGGTGCAGAGATGAAAAGCGTAGGTGCGTAAATTGATTTATGATACTACACATGACATTAAAGCAAATACATACATACGATATATAAAATAAAATATATATTATATGTACGAAAATCTGTAACCTGGAGGAAAATTGCAACTTAGCAAAACTATTCCACACTTTTTTGCCTCCACAGCATTGTAGACAGTAAAATATGACTACCATTAGATTTAATATCTCCACTCCTTACATGATTTATAGGACAAATTAACGGTACGACGGTAAGCCACATACGAGTACTTTGGATTAGAAATTAATAGATGCAATTTTATAAAGGACTTCCCGCCATCTAACGATACAGGACGAGACCGCAGTAGTTGCAGTCAATGCACCATTGAAATTTATCGTATCCTGCGAATCTACCGGCTCCGAGGCTAGAGTCGGTCAACGACCTAGGAACAACGTTGGGATACCTAGCTTGGTAGGCAGCGTGGTTTAAGGCGCGCTGGATGGAGCGACGAACCCGGATGCTTTGCATTTATTGTCCTATAGATAGAATCCCATGGTTTGAAGTCTATTGATAATATAAACATAATCCCCGAATTTATAACTGTAATTTTTAGCCTCAATCAATGTTATAGAATTAATTACATTATTAAAAATCATATTATGGAATTTCATAACCTTAAATGCATAGATCAAAAGTTGATTGCATCTTTCAGTAATTACTTAATGTCATTGACTATTACAATGTTCCATAACGACATATTACACCGCTGATAAAGCGCAATAACAATTAATCACATGAGCCATAAACGTTTTGACGTAGTACAGTCATAACCACGTAATGAAAATACTTACGATACATTTTAATACTTCAAAAGTTAACATGCACCCACGCGATGCATTTCCATAAACATCGCATTTAGAAACAAACCCTGATCCACGGTAATGATGTGAACCATTTGCCTCGTTCTTGTTGTAACGTGACGTACCTACTCTCTGCATGACATCTCACGTTATACCAAAATAAGAAGAATTTTGCAACATTGTGGTTTTGCAGAACTAGTAAAGTCAAGTAAACCTATTTCATTCAATGCGCTTACAAATCTTGAGCACTTATTTTAACTCTAAAAATCTACTCGTATTTTAACTTTACACATGGTTATAACAACAACATAAACAGAAACATAAACAGAAAATTATTATATAGACATAAACCATATCTACACATATAAAAATTAAAAACATAGCCGTTCTTTTTCGGATCAACATATTTATTGGTACAGATTAAAAGCCATCTCCGTTTTGTAAATATATACAAAAACTCCGAACTAATTTCCTATAACATAAACACAGCTAGTCCCTCCCATAAAGGTTCGTTTAAGCGTCATTTTATATTAATAGGTAAACTATAAAGAAGATGTTGTGATTCAGAGTTTAATGAAAGCCATCTAATGTTATGAAACACGTCGATAAACCATATTTCAAATAAATGCATGCACGTGCTTATAAAGTCGTCCTACGCAGAGTACAATGCACGCAAGCTGAGTGGGCGGATCGTACAACGTAAAATAATTGTTGACGCCTCCGATCGTGGCTTTTATGCTTTTATTTCAATTAGTTTTCACGCCTTCGGACACATAAAATTTACATAAGAAATACTTTGTTTTCTACATCTTCAATAAAATCATACAATTTATAAAAGTTTTTCGTTTTAAAAGTTCCTACTTGAACATCAGTGACATTATAAGTACATCCGTCCCCGGGGCATCTGTGCACGCTTATCAAAAGCTGTTCGAGTTAATTTAACAAGCCTAGCATTACACCAGTCTGGAATACAGTTAGGGTATCAGACGATACGTTTCCTTGATCGGTATAACGTCTATATAACTGTAACTAACCAGTTAATTCCAATATTTACATTCTATTATAGACTAGTTGCATAAGATGTGGACATTAATAGGCTTTTACTATATGTAACTATAAAATAATTTTAAAAGGAAGTATGTAGGCTTAAAGCTCACTAGGTGAGAAATAGACCGTTGCAATTGAGGCATCAGGTTTGAATCCAGTTTCACACCGTAGTGTTTTTAAGCTTAGTAAGCTTAGTCCCTACAAATAAAAAAGCATAGCTTACCTCTATATTCATCATCAGCCCAAATACGTCCCACTGCTGGGCACGGGCCTCCTCTACAACTGAGAGGGTTTAAGCCTTAGTCCACCACGCCATACCTCTATATTAGCATAGCACTTACTAAAATGATTGGCGAAGATAAATTAGGATGTAAAATCCGGCCATGTCATATACAAGAAGAGGTGACCAGAATCACTAAAAGAGTAGGTATATAAGACTCGCCCAACTTGACAGCAATTGACTTTTAGATCTTTTAGAAGCTTACCTTTAAGTATTAACTTTTTCACTTCAATGCACCAGTTTGGCCGCTCCAGATGTAAATTTTGCCATTGGATGCCACAACATATTCGGTGGCATTTGAGGGAATCTTTGTAATTAAATTTATTAACTTGCTAATTTGGGTGGCCCTCAAAAAAAATAGGATATTGGGCATTTTAATGTCATCCGTGTTTAGAATCAAACCATTATAATTTGGATCTTCATTAGAGCCCTTTCCATAGTCGTCGTGTTATCCGCTTGAACTTCGTCACAAGTCACAAGAGCCTGCAATAAAACGAAGAATTGAAAGCAGACATAGTAGATGAAAAGTATACAGGTCCCTAACATCCCGTTTACAGAAACCAAGTACGCTCCGTACGTAAATAAACGCAGAAAAAGTGCACAAACATTATTCCCACACACACCTCTAAGTGGCTGAGAATTTAGTTTTATTTTTAAACCGATAAACTGCCTTTACATTATTAAAACCTCACCGGATATACAAAGAATGCTTCAGAAACATAAAGAAGTTACGTTGCTTTGAAGTACATATCAAATACGAATGTCCCACAACTGGGCACGGGCCTCTACAACTGAGAGGGTTTAGGCCTTATTCCACTACGCTGGCCTAGTGCGGGTTGGCGGACTACACTAGAGTCTAAAGATGGCAAGGCACATAAATGTGACGCGGGAACAATTGTAACATAATATCACCGTGAATTTTTACAGAACACTCTCTTCGAACAGCATATATGTATGTACGACTTGTAATTGTAGTAGTGATGGCCTCGAGGTTTAGGCGCGCGGTCGAGAATCTCAGCGGTCGCAGGTATAAACCCCAAGCACAATCCCTGAATTTTCGAAGTTATGTGACATGTGTGTATTCACAAATCATGACTTACTTTATTATAACTTATTCACGCTTTGCAAAATTAGATAAAACAACGTACTGCATCGGGGCTTTAACTAGCATGCAATTAAGAAGACCCGGCTTCGATACATGAAACATAGTATACCCATTAGAAAATTCTCAGTAGCAGTACGGAATCTAAAAATAACTTTGTGAACTGTTATAGGTTCGGCTCCTGTTTAAGTAAAACTAAGGTTAAGGCCTCGAGGTTTAGGCACGCGGTTGAGAATCTAGGTGGTCGCGTGTTCTAACCCCAGGCACACACCTCTGTCTTTTCGAAGTTATGTATGTATTCACTAAGAATTATCACGTACCTACTTTAACGATGAAGGAAAACATCGTTAGGAAACCTGCACACCTAAAAGTTCTTAGGATTTTTTTAGGTGTGTATTCCGCTAATCCGCACTAGGCCAGTGTGGTGGACTAAGGCTTAAACCCTCTTAGTTGAAGAGGAGGCCTGTGCCAAGCCGTGGGACGTATAAGGGCTTATGATGATGATGATATGTACGACTTACTAACATACAGAAATGAAAGTTTGTATGTTTTATTTACTAGACACATCATACACATTACAAAGGCGAAAATCTGTAGGATATATGTGTAGATGTTTGTTACTCTTTCACGTTACTACTAAAAACGATAATTACATATACCATACATACACACTCAGGCCTATTGAAGGGATAGGCAGAGATGTATTACTGCACCCACATTTCGCTAATTAATTTCGTCCCACATAGGTAATAGCCATTTTTCGAGCATATTTTCAGACTCAATGCTTCTACAGGGTATTTTCAAATGGAGCACGTAGTGGTTCCTTGAAATAATAGTTTGATGCAATCGTGAAAGCAAACCGATTTAATTAAACTGTAAATAATGAAAAGAAGCCAAAAGGGAATTTTCCATTAGCGCGGCGCAAGGAAATAATCTAAAGCTTATCAAGAAGGTAACATGTCCGCATGAACAGTAAGCGTTACATTATCTTTATTAAACAAAGAGATATCATGCTCACTAATGTTTAAATGTTAGTTTAATAATTATAACTAAAAGTAGAATGAGGCAGTGATGGCCTTGATGTTTAGGCGCGCAGTCAAGAATCCCAGCGGTCACGGGTTTAAACCCAATATTTGGCTTTTCGAAGTTATGTGTGTAAGTATGTAGGTACAATGAATTATCAAATCATTGTGAGGAAACATGCACACCTAAAAGTTCTTAGGAATATCTTAGGTGTGCAGTCCGTCAACTCGCACTAGGCCAGCGTGTCGGATTAGGACCTAAACCCTCTTAGTTGTAAAGGAGACCCATGCCCAGCAGTGGGATGTAAATGGGCTGATGATGATGAGGATAAATTATAATTAAAACCTTATTATATTCTTATCTAGGTCTCTCAGACTACTGCATTGTGTTATCTGAAATTGGCTAAGCATAACACCAACAAGGAAAAGATAATACATACCTACCTACTCAATAAATATACTCGATTAATTTAATATTTTATTGTATTGATAAATGATCGCCAATATGCAATAAGCCAGCCAGCTGGACTAAGGCCTAACCCCTCTTAGCCGATGCTAATGTTATTGTTATTTATATTTTTGCACATTTTTTTATTAGCACTAGCACTTCTAGTTATGTGTTCTAGTTATGTGTGTATTCACAAAGAATTATCACGTACTTTAACGGTGAAGGAAAACATCGTGATGAAACCTGCACACCGAAAAGTTCTTAAGAATTTCTTAGGTGTGTAGTCCGCCAACCCGCATTAGGCCAGCGTGGTGGACTATGGCCTAAACCCTCTCAATTGTAGAGGAGGCCCGTGCCCAGCAGTGGGACGTATATGGGCTGATGATGATGATGACTAGCACTTCACAGGAAGTGGAGTGCAATTTAAATGAATCGAGATGGTGATTATCAATTACGTTTATCTCTTAACAGTTATACCATTCTGTTCAATACCGGATATACAGAGGCTGATCTTGAAATGTAGCGCACACATATAAGTATCAATGACTAAATCTTATGATATCTTTACCTTAGCGGTCTGCCTTACCCAATGAAATCCGAGGACCAATTGTTGTCAACTTATTGTTATTTGAATACTATTTTCTATGAGACAATGGAACCAAATCCATATTGACTACAGCGCATTTCTGTCTACTTACTTAATACCTCTTTTAAAACAAACAGTGGGTATCCTTCAAAGGAGACCAGCATCATTTCAATAGTAATTATTACCGATTATAACATAATATGTTACAAAAGTGGTTTCACATATTTTTTTGCAAAAATTCAAAACATATTATCGAATTATGAAATTGTATATATTTTTAAAATTATATAATCTGAACTTAACAACTGATAAATTCAGCACCATTTACCTACCTATATGTAGTCCCATGGTGAATAGTGGTTAGCACTCTGGACTCTGAATCCAGCGATCCGAGTTTAAATCTCGGTGGGACCTAATTTTTACCTACGTGAGAAGATACTTTCACTGTAATACATTTCAGGAGAATAAGCAAATTAAATAAAAGATACATTATTATTGCATTTCAAAATATGCTGTTATTCTTAAATTAGCCCCAAAAATTTTAAACAGAAAATTATTAACTGGCAATATAACAGTAAAACTGGTTGTCTTGGTAATGCGCATGTAAACAAGTGTTATTAAATGTTTACATACATACGTTTTTAAATATTTCTTTGGTTGAAGCAAATCAAATATACTTTCAATACCTTGTAAAAAATGCATTCTAATAAGCTAAAAATACTGATCTTAGGTCCATCTGAAGTAAGATTTCAAAAAGTATATACCTACTCAGTGATAGCTTGTTAGACATTACATATAACGTTGGATATTGATTTTGCAGAGTGGAAAAACGCTTATAGCAAATTTCCTATCCGATTCAATAAACATCGAAGAAGTTGGACCACCAAGACCGACACAAGGCGTACGAATTGTGGAATTCGAACTTTCTAATTTAAATGTCAATGGAAAAATGGTTAATGTGGACATAGAACTGTGGGACTGTAGTGGTGATCACAGGCAAGTAAAGAATTTCCTCACAAGTTTCCTGGCTAAGTGTGTTGATAAATTGTCATGACATGACGTGTTTTCATGAGTTTTGGACGTGGTACGTATTATAGGATCCAAACAACTCCAACTAATATTATTAGCAATTTTTACAAAATTTAACATCAAAACTAACATTTGGTTAGATATGGGTTTATGCATCTGATAAGGGTTTTATAGGATTCCAAAGGTTGGTATCTTTGTGTAGAAGCATTGTGAGGAAGTCTGTGTCTGTAACTGTTGGGTGAATTTATTTAAGAACTTTACTTTTCTCAAAATCATTTTATAGTATTATCACTTCATACTTACGACCCTGACAAAGTCCTAATAAGACATATCCTACTTTATCTTTATATATTCAGGTTCGAGTCTTGCTGGCCTTCACTTAGAGTTGGTGTTCAAGGAGTAATTTTGGTATGTTCGCCAAACACCGCAGAGTCAGCATCCAGAGAACTGGAGCTTTTGTACAATTACTTTGTATCGCAACCTAAATTGTCTGCCAAACAATGTGTAGTTTTATACAACTGCACTGAAGACCAAGACGATATGGAAACATTAAATTTGTGTATGTATAATTAATAGAATTGTGTACCTACCTACTATTACTTGTTATCAGTGTATTTCACAATTTTATTTATTTCGTTACAGCGTCCACGTTTTCTAAGGTTTCTCAAGTTCCTATCAATTTAAAGTCAGGAGGTAACAGATTGAAAATAGATTTTTCTAACTACGTCGTTTCTGTGTTGCAGACAATAAATAAAGACAAGTGAATATGTTTTCTTAAATTGGATTGTTTTGTATTGTTATTTTATACTTACGTAATAAAACATTCGTTGATTTGCTCCTTTCGCAGCACGCAGATGCATATTTTACTAAAAAAAATAATGATTCTACTTTCCCACATTTTATGAGTATATCAGGAGTTAATTTAAAAAAAAATAAGCATATTTTTTGTCATTTAAATCCAATGACAAAAGTTAAGGTAGGAAATCAAGACATAAGAAAATATAAAAATTAATTTATTTTAAGTAGGCCTTTTCAGTAATACTACTTCTTATAATATAAATCAGCCAAGATATTTTTTACATTTCAATCATGAAGATTTGTGTAATAATCCTACAATTATTGCTTTTCACGCGATGAATCGCTTCGTAACAATTTCTTTATACAATAAAACCTAAAGCTAGTCATGGAATTTGTTTCTTTTTTAAATTTTAGATACATTAAATTAAAGTAATGAAGCCAAGATTTATAGTAAGAATCGTGTATTTCCGAAGAACATAAAATTCCAATCATGAATTCACACATTCAGTCTTAAAACATTTGGCTCTTATAATGAGTAAAAATTACAACTTAATTGAAACTAAATATAATCTGCCACTATGTTAAGTATTAATGTTATTGATCCATTGCCTACTGCGTAAAAATATTTACATTATATGAGACCTTGTACATAAAAACCGTAAAAGTCTAGCCTAGAAAATGATATAAAAAGAGCGGCATCTATAATAAGTCTGTCATTATATAATTATCACCTTGATCACATTCTGTAGTATGTGGAAGGGTTTCTTTATATGTTCTAAAATAATTTATTACGCTTATTTTATGTTTTTATAATCCATTTAACGATTTACAAAATTTAATTCCTATCGTTTTTCCAATTGCCTCGATCATTAAAGTTTTTCCGATCTCTATGTCCTCTACCACCACCTCCTCGATTCCACCTATCGTTACCGCGACCTCGATGCCCCCCTCGGTTTGGAAACCTGGGATAATTTTGTTCTCCGTCCATGAAATTGAAGTCATTTCCTGGACCTGGCCCATTGAAACCCATGTTACCGAAATTATTCGGTCCACCGAACGAATTATTATTAAAGTTGTGGGGAATGTTGGGGGCTATTCCCAACAGACCAGGGGTAGGACCACCTCGTGGGTCTGACATTGATTGATTGTAGCTGTGCATATTATTAATATTCATGTTATTCATACCTGCCATACCCATTGGTGGGATGTTCATCATATTCATATTATTCGGGTCCATTGCACCGGAGGGTACAGGCATATTGGAGTTCACACCGAAGGGATTTGCATTTGGAGGAAAATTGACAGGAGTTTTTAGTAAAGCTTCTTTTGGTTTTGGTAAATATGAGAACTCACCATTTTCACCAAGAGATATTCCCAGATTGGTAAATATATTACCCAACATTGTATTGCTTTGTATAGATGCAAGATCGAATTTTTTCCCGGACGACTTATCTTGATTATACTGTTTTATCATTTGCGTCACTGGTGCTAGATGTTGATTAACGAAAATTTTTTGAGTCGAACTTAAATCCTTATACCAATTCGAATTTTGTAAAATAGTTTGTAATTCTAATGTATTGCTTTTCTGATCTAAAGTTTCACTAGTTTCCTTAGGTTTTCTTCTAGGATCTACTCTAGGGCCACTAGGAGCTGGCTTGGCAGACTTCTCGCTATCACTATTAGATTCGTCTATTGATAACCTAAATACCTTTCTTAACCTAGGATCTACTAAAGCTTGCGACTTGGCTGTACTATTTCTAATATCCGTGTAATCCGGTCGAGGTATATATATCTGTAATAATTTATATGGTATAGGAGGATGATTATTAATAGAGGCATTAATTTCGGAAGCTGGTGTATAGTTTGGAATGGGTTTAAATCCTAAACGGAAATCTATATCGCCGCTAGTTCCTTGCCGCAAATCAGTATCACCAAAGTTAGATTTTCGAAGATCCACGTCCGTCCTCCGGCGACCGTCCGTGGGCTCGCCGTCTACACACTCATAAATTGACACTCTAGATGTTTTTTTTGCCGGTGTTTTATTAGAGTCGTTTACTTTTTCCGGAGATCTTCTTGATCGAGGATCCCTCGATTTTGGCGAACTTATACCTTCTGAACTATTTTCAGCTTTACTTTCATGTACATTGTTTTTCATGGTGTTTAACAATTTTGTTACTTCTTCACTTATGTCTATCTTAGAAAGATCACCAATCCTACTTAAAACAGTAGAAGGCTCAATAACATGAGGTGTAGGCGCTTGTGGGGACAAAGATGCTTGTCGAGGCGAAGATAATGGTGATTTCTTTTTGGTACTTTTTTCTTCGTCACTAGAATACCACTTCTCATCAATCAATAAATTATCTTCGTCATCAGTAGTCGACCGGCGAGTCCTTTTTTCAACATTTTTGCTGCACTGTGAGTCTGGTTGAAGTAATTTCATATCGCTATCAAACTCCTTTTTACCGCCTTTATCGGGTACTGATGTAGGTAATACGCATGAATCATCCCCAGGAAAAGGACGAACTCTGTGATCCACGTCTTTTGATTCAATAGCACTCATCGGTTTCTCATTGTCAAAAGTTTCATTTGATATATCAATGTTTTCCTTATCTTTCGAAGCAAATTTTAATGCATCTTTAGTATACTGATCAATATCAATCATATCTTTATTTGGTCGCATGTCCATATGTATAGATATTTTACCTGATGTATCATCAACTGCATTTAGCGTTGCAGGTGGTTGGAAACGCATATCAATGTCTTGACCCGGAAAATCGGATGGCACAGGTTGATTTATTGAAGTAGATATACCGGGAGGTATCCTCAAATCTAAATCCTTCGTTGTTGTTTGTCCCATAAATTGTTGAGACTGTGTTTCGTTGTTTGCATTATTAATCAAACCTAACTTTTGTATACTCATGGTATTTAGTTGGATTTCTGTTATTTGTTTTAATGTGAGGCCTATACTGTTAAGTTGTAAAACTGTTAGTTGTCCCAGCTGATCCAAATTTTCAATTCCCATTTTTGTTAAATCTGAAATTTGTCGCGATGTTAAGACACCAGTTAAATTTTTTATACTTAAAACATTAGCCGGAGTTGCATTATTAGGCGGAGGATTATTAAAATTTAAATTTGAATTATCGTTTTGCCATCGTGATTGCCGAATTTTGGGCGACATTTTATTTTGTTTGTCATTATTAAATTGCATAAGATGTATCGAATCGGAACCTTGAGGATTAGGTATATTTAAATCGAAAAGAGATGGTATACCTTTTTCGGTGTGGTCCGTGGTCTCTGAATACTGTTGCATGAGTTTTGCTTGAGTAGACTGAATCATCTTTAGAGCGCCCTCTCTATTTAATCTAGGGAAGTCACCCAATATTTCTTTAGGGGCAGATTCAATATGTTTAAGAAGTATATTTTTAATATTTTCCGACAATGGCTTACCATGTGCAAATTTACATTCATCCTTATATATACAAGGAAGACCAGTGTGATAATATTTACAGGGGAAGTCTGCATGCATATACAGACATTTGTCACGTTTAGCGCAACAATCCATTAAATAAAATTTACAAAGTTCCATCTTGCGTGGCGGTTTAGCATCATGTGAATAGATACAATCGTCACCTTTGTGACACTTTCCTTGCATAAAGTACAAACAAACGCCATCTGGATCTTGCATAGGATGTGCCCCCCCTCTTCTCCTATCATTTTTATTTCTTTCATTTTTGTTTCTTTCACGCTGCTGTGGTCGATGTTTTTGCGTACGATGGTGTTGATGTCCACGAGACTCATGACTACTATCTGAAGCGTATGAATCCCTATCCTCATCTGGATAAACTTCCATTGGAGAATTTCTATGGACAGGGGAAGCACCCCTAATACACATCATTTCTGTTTCATCCATTTCATCAGAATACTCTTGTTTCTTTCTTTTTTTACTTGGCCCATCTTTACTATCGTGTTTTTTTCGTTTTTTATATTTTCTTCGGTCCTCGTCATCTTCAGTTTGTATGTCTTCACATTCATTTTTATTCATAGCTTTCCTAATAGCCTTCTCAATACTACCAGCAAAATCATCCTCCGGGGGACTATTATACCTACGATTTTTTTTGTTCTTATCCTTTTTCTGCTCTTTAGACTTTGATTTCTTTTTCTTACCTGATCTGGGATAATAAACTTCTTGCGTTTCTTTTTCTTGTGGTAATATCTCTTCGACAACTGGCGTGGTGTCATCATGTTTATCATGATTTTGATTTTCTGTTGTTTCCTCATCTTCGCTCTCAATCTCTCCATCTTCCAAGTCATCTACATTTGTTGCAGACTCTGCCATCATGAAGGTGTCACTGAAATTGAGATATTAAATAATATTATATTTTATATACATAGTTTATACCCGTAACAACTATATTTTTGTAGATCTAGTAGGTACCCCTATAATAATTATATTTGATGTAATTTTATAAATTTTAATAATACATCATAAAAAAATATTTCATAAACATCTGTAATTTTGTTATCGAATTCTTTCTTTAATCCTAAAGAAGGCCGTTGTCAATCCATAAATGGCAAAAGATAAAAGAGATGACGATATTGCCTGTTAAGAATTTCTTTCTTGCTTATAATGTTTGATAAATCATAACAACCTAACATTGGTTATATGACGTAATCATAAATTTAACAATAAAGACAATAAGTTCAAAAAAATATCCATGTTGCTATTACTGTATTTCGAATATTG
The DNA here is from genome assembly GCA_907164795.1 of Hemaris fuciformis. NCBI lineage: Eukaryota > Metazoa > Arthropoda > Insecta > Lepidoptera > Sphingidae > Hemaris > Hemaris fuciformis. The sequence continues at coordinate 6,650,072 of OU015446.1, forward strand.
TCATCAATACAATATTCCACTGATATTTTGATTCAATATATTCTAAAAGTAAAACATAAATTATTAAGTGAACATAGTTTCGTAATTCAATTTTTAATGCCTCACACTCGATAACCTTGAACTCGCGACCGCCAGGAAACAAAGAATGAAACTACTTTCGTGAATATTTGTACTGATGCCACGTGACGACTATTTAGAAATTAACGAGTAATATCAAGAGTTTAATTTATAACTACGACTAGTATTATTCTATTACTTCCTAAATAGATACTATTTTGTATCATCGCAGAAATAAGACGAAAACGTCAATGTTCAATGAAAGCGCATTTGGCAACAATACAACACGCTATTTTTAGACATGCGCAATGGATCCTATAAGAGCGCGCGTGATTAAACATTTATTATAAAACCGCTTTATCTGACCATTCCCTACCCTTACAAGCCAATCATTAAAAAATAAAAATAATAAAAAATAATGTTTCGATAATATTAAATTAAGATATGAGCATACATAAATGGTAACAACGCCACGAAATTGTTACTTGAATGTGTGTAAGAAAGAACAGGACGACAATATCTATGCTAAAAATACGAACTTCTCACTGATACCATGTGCGCGTCACCAAAGAATTTGTAAAATAATGACGCCATTTTTATACTACTCTACCAATTTAAAAAGTCGAAATGACAAAGTAATTTTATTACAGATGTACAATTCAAATCAATCAAAAATGAAATATCCACACCATTCCCCAGCAATATTACCCTTATTTATCTAACAACGAAACACACACAAATTGCACGTATGCTATTCCAAATACAAAGTGGTATCTATTTTTAGAAAAAATCGAATTTAAATTTACTAATAAAATTGTTATTAATATGTTAAGTAGAGTAATTATCTGTACACGGCGAGCAAACTTCGATTTTTGCTTAAATACTATACCTAATATTCGTTGGAACAATTAACATTGGGACAATTCTCCAATATTCACAATGTTACTGAGATTTTGCGCAGTTTGAAATTCAACATGTATGGCAGAAACCAGTAGAGTAACTGTTCATAGCCACTACTTTCTAGTAATTTAGTTTGATACAGCCAAGCAAAGCAAGCAGAGGGTGGCCGTTCACATTTCACAATGTCTTGCTGTGCGCTGCGTTCTCGCCGCGGTTTGAATGACGTCAGCCTTCTAGAACGGCAAGATATCTATGTGTCCTTCCTTTCATTGAGGTCACGAGGCGTATAATGCTCACACACACTAATACACAATGAAACGTAGAAGTACTTATGGCGCTTAACGTAAAACCTAAACGCACACATCGACATTGACGCGATGACCACCTTAATTTAGCAACGTTATAGGCGACTCAATTATTATATTTTCTTTGTCAATTATGAACAAATACTAATTAATAAATAAAAACATTACTTTACAAATGATAATGATGAAAAACTATTAAAACAACCAATGTACCGACACCAAAACCTTCCGTAATTACATTTTAGAACTAGATTTGTACCGGCAAGACCGATTTAACACAAAACATGTTTCACAAAAATAAAATTCATGCAAAAATGTTATTAATTTCCCTGTAAATTACAAAATCACCAACGGTGAAGCTGTCATTATTATTGCATGCGCCATTTTGGCATTCGAAGCAATAATATTCGATTAACGGGGCATGACCAGGAACCAACTATAATAATTAATGTTTACCAATTTGCAATGTACATGATTTCTTCGACGTAACGCGATAATATAGCGGAAAGTGTAGCAGATGAATGTTCACGTGTATGGTAATTCCTCTAGCTGATTAAGCACTTTATGTAAAGGGGGACACGCATTCTTAAAATATGACCTAACGAGTAAATAATATTAAGTGTTACCAATCTTACATTAATGAACAATTCACTATGTGCGACTACTATACGCCATGTAAAATGGAAATATTCATAGCATTGCTGCATAAGACGTAACAATTCGAGTACGCTATAATGATATCGAACGGCGACTGCAACGTAACAAAGAATAACCCAAAAATATTTAGTTCCAATTTTGATCACATTGAATGATGAGGCAATAGCGCTAGTTACGAGGAAACCACTAGCGCCCTCTGACCATTAAGTTTTATCCCATTATTCTAGATTACCACGGGTAATGGTATTCAAAAGGTAGTCTATTACTTAAAATATTAACTAGATATTAAAACCTTAATATTTTATTATTCGACTATATGTAACATTTTATTTTTATGCCCCAAATTATATATTGAATAAAATAGTAATCATATTGACTGCTATGTTGCCATCTAAATGGAATAAGAAAAGTTACCACTATTTAAAACCATGATCCTAGCGCACTAGCGACTACTTTTTTTTATCGTATTTAATATTAATATATATTTCTTTTTTAAATATGTGAGTTATTTTATGTAGTGTCATCATATTTTTATAGTATCATTATAAAGATATGAATATATGCATAAGGAATTCTTGAGATTAATTTTCAAACATAGGTCCTATACATTATTCAATATAAACATATCACGATTACCATTTATAAGTTATAAAAAGTATAAATTCATAGTGAATAATTTTGAACATTTTTGTTCACTCAAAAAAAAATGCCTTTAGTAAACCTAAACATTATCTATAATCACAAAAATCTCTTAACGATAATGTCAATGTCACCATGATAATCAAAAACCAGAAGTCGATTTTATCAATTTTGTGATAAGTCAGCATCTTACAAAAATACAAAAAGAATTAAGAAACTTAGTTGTTATTTCTTAATTGCCATTGAATAAATGAATTGCAAGGCTTGTGTGAATGTATTTAAAAGTGTTTTTAATATATAATAGGGCAGTGATAAGATTTTTTCCGGTAAAAGTTTACGATGTCCGATCCAAGTAATCCGTTCGCTGGTTTATTAGGAACCACAGAAGTGACAACTCCACTTGAGCCTTCCCACCCTGAAGACAGTCCTATGCAAGTGAACATTAAGTCAACACATAATAATGAAAGTGCTAACACAATAAACAACATCGTTGAAAATGTTTTTCACTTTACTATTAATGCAAACGCTGTTGACGTGAAATCAAACGGTGACATACAACTAGTATATTTAGAAGAATTAGCAGAAGCAACAAAACCGAGCATTCACATAGATTTAGAGGCATTAGAGCAAGCTTTATTTGAAAGACTTCTTCTGCCTGATATACAAGCCTGTATAATACCAAAACAAAGTAAAGTATACAAAGAACATGTCATACAGAAACAAGTTTTTCCTTATTTATTTAGTTCTATGCAAAATCTGCAAAGTTATGAAACTGTCTGTGATGACCTAGTGAAGAATGCAATAGATAAAATGAAAGAGCTCATATTCAGGAATGCTGTGACAGCTTTGAAACAACCAGCACTTTTTGAAGAGCAAGATTTTGCAGAACAGTTAGAGAAACTATTGCAGCATGTGGATCCTCAAAGTCACACATTTTTCATTGACATTGTCAATGCATTTATGTCAGATGGTAAGTTTTATTTGTTTTTTCCTTTTAACTTAATGTAAATATGTCACAATAAACTTTAATATAACAAATTATATTTTATTATTTCAGCAGATGGGAATGCTCAAGAAGAGTTAAAAGATACTATGATACCAGTTCTAAAAAGGATTCAAACAGTAATAAACAAATCTAATTTAATAAACCTCCCCATTTATATTTTGCCATCAATTCAACTTTTCGCCAGTGAGTATACATTAGGTCAATTTTAATTACTTATTTAATGGGGACAATATTGTAAGTTGTAAATAAAAATATGGAGGTGAAGTTAAGACATCTCAGGAAGTATTGAGGCAATGTTTTTACTATCATTTTGTCATGTTTTGTACTGAAAAATCATTTCTAGGTATAGCTGCACCAGAATTATTATATTTTTGAATCACCAAATGATGTAATATGTATATAATTCACCGTTATTATGCCTTCTATACATTCAAATAAATAAAATGGGAGTGTCTGTTTGTAATATTAAAATAACCACTTTTTACTACATGCATATGGATGTATACACAACACACAATGTTTTTTACAATTTTTGTGTCTGGTTGCTCTGGCTAATCTCTGAAATGAACCAATTTTGACAGGACTTTTACTGGTAGATAGCTGTTGTAATAAGGAGTAACTTGGGGTACTTGGGCTTTATTTTTATAAATATAAATAATAATAATAACTATTTTCAGCAGACTAAGTTAGTTTATTTGTGTAAAAATTAGTTTTGCTATAAAATAATAATATTTCATTAGAATCTTAACAACAGGTAATTCACACCTAGCGCCAATTTTAATGGAAGCTTGTGAACCAAAGCTAGAAAATAATGGAAGATTATACCAAGAATCTGTAATTGGAGCTCTCTTGAGTCTCTCAGTATTACCAAGAACTGCATCTTCACTACATGAGTTCTTTGATGTTCCTATGGATCAGGTACGACAGACTACATAGATTTATTACTCTATTTAAGTATAAATACACTCATTTATAGTTAACAGTATTGTTAAGTTTATATAAACATACTCACTCACACCTTTTTGCCCTGCAGGGGTAGGTAGTGGTGCATATTTGCATTTATATTTCAATAATCATGATTTTATCCCACTTGGGCTAGAGTCTAGACCATAGACAAATTTTTCAGTTCATTTTCAGACTCCTTATTAAATTTAATTATTTATTACAGGCAGCTACATCTCTTGTGGAAGTGTCAATATGGAATGCTTCCTCGCATTTAGCAAACAACATGCATAAAATATTTTTATCTTTACTAAAAGGTGGCCCCCATATGAGGAATCGTTTATTAACATGGATAGGTAAATGTTTAAAAACAAATGCAGGAAGAGGTAAACTTTGGAATGTTCAGGTAAGAGGTGTTTGTTATATATTATGTTGTAGTAGCCTTAATATAAATGTTAACATTATTGAGAACAATATTAAGCTGATATTATGTCCAATGGGCAGCTTTGGAATTGGGCCTCTTAAACATTTCACATTCTTTGTAACAGAAGCCAATGAAAACTCATTGAACAACATTAGTAATGCAGCCTAATCCATCAAAATAATCTGTACAAACTCTATAGAGTTTATTATTATTAAACTCTATTTTAACTATTTTCAGGCTGGTGAAATAAGTGCAGCCACATTGAGCTGCGTGTCAGATGGGTTCATGTTGAACTTAGGTGCAGTGCTTTTGCAACTTTGCCAGCCTTTTTGTACATCACCAGATGACCCAAAGTCTCTCAAAATTGACCCCACCTATGGAGCAGTTTTGGTATGTAATTGTTATTTTCTGATCTGCAGATAGAGTATTAATTTCAAACATTTTTGTAAAACTGTATTAAACCATATTCCATAAAGAATGAGAATAACATCTTTGCATACCTAAGTGTTTAGGCACATTTCTTTTGTTATATGACAAATTATCATCTTTATTGAAAATCTTTCAGCCTGAAGAATGTGCTGCTAAATCAGTTCATTTAGACTGTTTACATAGTGAGACATGCTTACTACCAGTAAAAGAAGGAGAAGATGGACAGAGCCTGAAGCGACCTACAGCTGACACTTATAATTTTGTTACTGAGTGCTTTTTCATGACACAGAAATGTATAGATTTAGGTAAGTATTGCAATTAAAAAAATTCCCCAACTAGAGCCATTGGAATTTATTTTGTTTTTTTCTTTTTACCTAATTCTTACCATAAACATTCTTTTTCTTATTTGTTTTTTAAATTAAATAGTAATATAATTTCTATAAAAACTTATTTCATTTGGGCACAACAAAGTGACCACGCCTGAGATTAGGCTTGTTGAAATACTTATAGAGTGCTTTCCGCTTAACTTTCTGTGGCAGTATACATTTTGGATGTAGAGGAAGCCCATGCCCAGTGGGGGTTAATGGGCTTATGCAGTGGGTGATGATGATGATAATAATTAGTTATATGTGTGTGTATGTTTGCAGGCGTGCGTGTGTGTGCGGAGAAGCTGTGGCGGTGCGGGCAGGAGGTGAACCAGGCGCAGCGAGCGCTGGCCGATGCAGCACACGCCAACGCACGCCGCCTCGTCGAGGCCATGCGCTCGCGGGCACACCACCTCATGACCAGGTACCAAGTCACTCCACATATGCTGGAGGTGACCCTCCTCTACGGTTGAGAACGATGCCTACCTCTGAGGGATAATAGCAACTCGTTCCTTTATATATGTATATTATATGACTGCCTCGTGGTCTCGCGGCACAAGTATGTGCCGTGCGATCTAGAGGTCTTGGGTTCGATACCCGGGTCGGGCAGTATTATTGGGTTTTTCCATTAGGATATTCTCAGTAGCAGCATGGACTCTGGAATTGTGCCCAAATAACGGCAATAGGCTCGCTGCCTATTACGTGGGACTGATACATACCTGGCGAAATGGTGCAGATTCAATCAATTCAATGGTGGGTGCAGAAATGCACCTCTGCTTACCCTTTCCGGGAATACAGGCGTGAGGTTATGAATGTATGTATATTATACTATTACAGATTCGTGAGTCTCCGATGCGCGTTGCTGGAGAACGAGATGCTGACGAACCTGCACCGGCTGCAGGCGACCACGTGCACGTGGCTGGTGCAGGTGGCGGCGCGCGAGAACCCCCCCGCGCCGCAACACAACTACGCGCCCGGGGACCTGCGCCCCCTGCACATGCCGATCACCACGCCCCCGCCTGACACGCTCAGGTACTACAATATATTCTCATACCGGGAATAATGTATGGTATCCGTTGCACTACCAATTTTTTTTTACACGGGTATGACAAGTTGACCATGCCTAATTGTAAACATGATGCTGTTTAAATAGTATCACTGTCTCTCTCTTACGTAGCGAGAGACTTCCATCTCACGTCACTCGATACTCTCATATTATCATGCCGGCCTATTGAGGTGTTTCTTTACGTATAAAATACTCAGGGCTATAAAAACACGCTACGTTTGAAAGACTCAGCAACGAAAATGATTTAAATTTATTTCTAATAGCATATTATATATCTTTCTTTTATTCTATCAATTTAAATCAACAACTGCTGTACTTGGCTTTCAAACCAAGCTATATGGAAATAAAGTATTTACATAACATTAATATATGTGTGTAATTACTAGGTGCATACCCGAGTTCGTGTTGGAGAACATCGTGGTGCTGATCACGATGGCGCGGCGCACTGCGGGCGCCATCACCGAGGAGGCTGACGTCACAGGCCTGCTGCAGCCCGCGCTCACACTCGTGCTCACATTCATGGGAGATTCTTCTAGAACCTACAACCCACATTTGAGGTATCTACTGAAAATAATTTTTGGAGACTGAGACTTTGGAGAGTTTGGAGACTTGAATATATTGAACAGCGGCAATGGCATGTGGCTTTGGTGATGAAAAATAGTCACATAAAAATAAAACTTAGTTTAGATGTTTTAAAATTACAATGAATTATTCGATCACAACATCCTTCCTTGTAACATATTTACATTATAAGTTATATTACTTGGTGTGGGGATGGAATCCACCATGTCTCTTATTTAAACTAAAACATGTTTATCTACATCAAGACATATGTTAATAATAATTTCGTTTGTTTTAGAGCGCGATTAGCAGAGTGTTTGGAAGCCATGTTACCAAATCATGCAGATGACCAACAGCCTTTGAGCAGTTTAGCATCCTTCTACAGGGAGCAGTTGTTCAAAGAACATCCGCATAGGCACCAGGTAAAATAGAATATTATAACATTTTATTGTTAAATAACTTTTTTTTGGAAATATTGTTATTAATTTTTACTTATTATTTTTTTATTGAATATGGTTTTTATAGTCATATTCTTATCCCTTATTGTTTGTTGTTTATGTATGAATTATTTTATTAAAATCAAATATATTATAATCACTTTCAGTGTGATTAAAAAAATCACGTGACCACCTCTTTTCGGTCTTAGTGAATTAAAAGAATATCAGCTAAAGAAAAGAGTTAAACCCAGCAGTGTTACAAGTATAGTGTTGTAAAAATCTAATTTTTTCACTTTTTTAACATTCTCAGCTCGTGCCATGTTTACTGGATGTCTTTGTTGGTATTGAAATGACCGGTCAAAGTGTCCAGTTCGAGCAAAAGTTTAACTATCGCCGTCCAATGTATCTAGTCATGGATTTTCTATGGGAAATGGAAGAACATCGGGATGCCTTTACGTAAGTATTGTTCAAGTTCAATGTACTATACATTAAAGTAAATTTTTGGTGGTCAATTTATTTTTCTTTGAGTATTATACAATAAAAGTAAGTATGAGATAAGCTTAATTTATTAATGATAATGAGGTTTTTTTTTTAATATAGATATCCGGGAAAAAAATTATTACTTTACATCCTGTTATCATAAGCAACCTATCATCTAATTTTACAGTTTAAATAGCGTTATCTAAATAGCGTTCGTTGAATAGCCTAATGATAATAAAGTCATCATCAGCTCATATACGTCCCACTGCTGGGCATGGGCCTCCTCTACCATTGAGAGGGTTTAGGCCTTAGTCCACCACGCTGGCCTAGTGCGGGTTGGCGGACTACATGATAACATGATAATAAAGTAATATTAATTATTTGTTAAGGAAATAAGATGTTATTTTTTCTGGCACAGGCGCTTAGCGAAGGAGGCTGAAGCGAATATGGAAGCAGTACACCCACCGATTTTTCTACGTTTTGTCAACTTGTTGATGAACGATGCTATTTTCTTGTTGGACGAAGCCCTTGGCAACATGGCCCAAATAAGGACAATGCAAGCTGCACAGTGAGTATTTTTTTTTTAACTCTTTTATGGGCGTCTCAGATTTGCCTTTCCGCACACAATAATTTTATATTACAATAATATTATAAGGCTTATAAAATAGTATACTCTTAAAATAATTAGTATTTAATTATAAATAGTCATTTGGCACTTGACTTGCAATGCAATGTGAACATACAGTGTATGGATACTAATAATTGCAGTATGTATTGCTTCACATCAGTTTTTCTTTGCCACAACCTGGACGTGATGCGCAATGTGTACTAATAATAGAACTATGGCGTGGGTCGAAAGGGATTAGAGCACTTTTACATCAAGTTAGTAAAACTAGACTTGTGAATTGTTAACTATACTAATATTATTGTTTTTTGTTTGCTTGACTGCGTTAATCGCAGGAACTATTGGTACCAATAGGACCGGAGAAGCAATGGAAATGTGACAAAACGGGGAAAGAATATTCCTTTTGAGGTGTTATGTTTGGCAACAAGTTCCAATATAGAGTATGTGACAGGGAGTCGGGCGCGTGGAGCAGCCTGCCGGCGGCGGAGCGCGAGCAGCAGTACGGCAACCTGTCGCACGTGGGCATGCTGGCGCGCTTCGACAACATCCTGGGCCGCGACACCGTGCGCACGCTCGTGCGCCTCACCGCGCACGCGCCGCAGCTCTTCTGCCACCCCACGCTCGTCGAGCGCATCGCCTCCATGCTCAACTACTTCCTGCTGCACCTCGTCGGACCCAACAAGAAGAACTTCAAGGTGCTGCACACCCGTACCTCACTTCACTCATCATATATTTCAATTCAATACAGCATTTTTATTTTTATAATTGAGTATAAGTATATTTAATTCCATTTAATTTATATCTTATTTTTAAATTTGTATCTGCTTTTAAAAGTAAATTTAGGTTGCAAGCTCTCAATAAACACAATTAATACGTTAATTTTTCTTATATATATAATTAGAAGACATGTTTCTACAACTTTTTAAAATTCAGTTGCTTTATCTGGGTTTCGAAACTTTGAACTCGGCTTGTATAACTCCCAACAATAACAAAGCCACCTAACAACACAATTCCAAATAGAAAATTTAACAAATTACATATCCTATATCATTTTTGTAAGAATTTTCTTTTTACCAAGCTTAATATAATAATTTCTACTATACATTAATCACCTAAATTCAATTAACATTTAAAAATTCTATTTATTTATTACTAATTCCCAGGTTAAAGACATGAAGGAGTACGAATTTGACCCGGCTAGCACGGTACTCGACATTTGTCGCATGTATGTTGAGTTGGGCAGCAACAGTCGTTTCTGCGGGGCTGTTTCTGATGACGGCAGGTCTTATTCACCTCAGTTGTTCACACTGGCAGAAGCTGTTTTAAGTAAGCCCTTTTTATAAAGACTACATGTCTCGCTCATGATTCCATCATATAACTAAATAATAATCAAAAAATAAATAATTAAAAACAAAATTGTATGTCCGATACATGTGATATTATATGTTTACATCCCTTAATACGTAAAAGAATACAAAATTCATTATATTAAACATTATGAAATCAAAGCCAACAAAACCTAGTTTAATATTAAAAAATAAAATTTAGCCACATAAGTAAGTAATTAATTTGTTTCTCAGTTCGCATTGGAGGTGGTGGGTTGATTGGTTCACTGCAAGAAGTAGCAGCCCGAGTGGCAGAGTTGGCTGAACAGAAACAGAGAGATGAGGAGATCCTGGCCAACGCACCTGACGAGTTCCTCGACCCTATCATGAGTACTATAATGATGGATCCAGTCATCTTGCCTAGTTCTCGCACTACTGTTGACAGAACTACCATTGCAAGGTTGATAATCACATTGATAAAGTTACTAGAATAGTAATCTTTCAAATTGTTAATGCTGGTTTTATATCAAAAATCATTTTTTAAGACAACTATAACAAAAATATACCATACGTTTGGTTATTCTAATTGTATAGCAAATATAATTTTATACTTGTATTAAAACTAAAGCAGCTTTTCAGGCTTTCAACTTTAATTCATAACTGGCTAAAAATACAACATAAATATTAATGTGGCCCGCATTATATTGGGGATGTTCGAGAAACCTTTTAAAAATATACTGCCGTGATTGCCTCGAGGATAAATCGTAATGGCCTCGAGTTTCAGGCGCGCGGTCGAGCCAAAGCTATGCAGGCGCAGGTTCAATTCCCTGTCACACACCTCTAAATTTAAGAAGTTAAATGTGTATTCACAACGAAATATTTAGATATTTCGTTGTGAATACACATATAAGTTATTGTAATTAGTTACTATAATGGTGAAGGAAAACATCGTGAGGAAACCTGAATACCTTAAAATTATTCGAAATTTATGTGTGTAGTCTGCCAACACCTCTCAGTTGTAGAGGAAGCTTGCGCCCGGCAGTGGGACATATATGCGCTGATTATGACGATGATGATGATGTTGATGATAAACAGAAAACCCCAGTAACTGTTAGCCATGCCTGAGATTCAAATTCGTGACCCCTTGTCGTTACGCCGATTACTTATGACGTGCTGCTATTGAAGCTATAATTACTACTTCTGCTATATATTAGTTATTTATTATGTATATTTTATAGTCTGTAAAAATATTTAAATTTATTTTTTATTTCAGGCATCTTCTTAGTGATCAGTCAGATCCATTTAATAGATCTCCCTTATCAATGGATCAGGTCAAATCCAATACAGAACTTAAAGAGAGGATACACGCATGGATTGCAGAACAGAAGCAAAATATAGCTCAAAAATAGGACCATAATACAATACATTTTAACATTTGTATAATATTTCAGTTTACTAGGCAAGCTAGTATTTTAAATAGACATAATAATAAGTAGATTTCTTACTGGGCTATACACGATTTTGGAAACTATTCACACTGGGTTCAAACAAAAGACAAATCTGAGTGTCAATTGCATAAAAGTAATATTAGTATTATAGGAATTACAATTAATTGTTGATTTTAATTAATTAATTGAGTGATGTGGTGAGAGATAACTCAGATGCTTGGTGTAAATCCATGGACCACAGTGTGGCATTTAATAAAGTATGTCAACATTTTCGCGACTTTTTGAATTGGTATGTCGTTAATATTTTTTCAGTTGATTTTTTTTTGTAAATTTTTAGTCCTTTAAGTTTTGGTACATATCAACATGTGTAATATGTTTGTAAATTATTATTTTATCTTTCAATCCGATGTGATATCATATACATATGTTTTCCTGTTTATTTATTACAAATAAAAATCCATTCCATTGTCAATGGTGAATTGATTCTTTATTACTTGGCTAAAAATTATAATGATGAATATGTTTGTAAACATTCCCCTGATCATAAAAATTTAATGCTTACAGCTGAAGTTCATGTTTAATAATTTTATAAACTTAAAATATCGTTGAGTTCCTTGTTTTAGTTAAAGTTTTTCTCCCGGAAATGCTGTTCAATGGGTGTTGACTGTCTCTTTGTAATGGAGTAGTGAATTACTTAATATGTATTTTAGTATAAAGTAGCGTTAATAATAATAAATATAATTGTAAAAAACGTTTGTTTCATTTGACTTGGCACTAAGAGTAGTAGTTAGTAATTATTCAAATTAAAGAATATATAATAATATAATATATATATATATAAAAGTTAAATACGTTAAAAGCGGTTGATAAACATTCATGGCAAAAGTTACTGCTGCAAAAATGTTAGAATAATACTATGGAGGGTAAAGGTAAATAATACTTAAGTATTACTTAGCAAATAGCAGTGTGATACAGTCTGTGGCCTGTGCAAAGTCTATAGACAATTTTGAATACACTGCACTGTATTTTAAAAGTAGGTACCTACCTACCTCCAGTGTCCAGTCTCCGATGAAGTAAACAAATTGATGATTTGTTTTTGTGAAGTAAGAATATTTATATAAAAATAAATACTGCTAATATATTTCGTTATTAAAATAAATGCCACAACACACAAGCCTATGCTAAAAATACAACTGTTTTATGGTTACGCACAAACATTGCTGTTTGCTGTCGCCCACACACAACGACCGTAGACAATTCCGTTGACATGGCGGAGTAATCAGCTGTTAATTGCAATGCTGTTGAATAGCTGAAAAAATATTTAGTAGGTATCGTTATTAGCTCGTTAATTTAATTATTTAAGTTGCATTTAATTTTAAACAAAAATCAGATGATGATATATATCACTCTTTGTTTACTAGAAGGAGAATAACTAATGGCGCGATGTCTCTTGTCACTGTCAGCTTCATTCATCCATTGTGCAGAAAAAATGTGACTTGTTCGCTTTGTAATTCTGTTTTTATATAATAAGTGGTTGTTGAAAATTAAGTGTAGTCGTTATACGTGTCGGATCATTTTTCTAATGTGTTACTTGTCGTTTTGCATAATAATAAGTGTTGTGCTTGAAGTGGGAATGTAAAATTTCGGGGCCTAAGAAACTCGCATCACAAAGAGTGTGTACGGCGTCGGCGAGTAAATTGAGTATTTTGGTCGTGCAGTGTGAGTTGACTATAAATTTTGGTGACAATACTGCGGTGTTTAGTCGCGGCGCGGCGACAGCTGGTGAAAATGTCGGGCCGTGTAAGGAAACAGTCCGATTGTCCCGTCGGCAAGCAGGGACCGATGCGGGCGACGCTGCCTGTCTCTTCAGTGATGAAGCAAAGCGGCGGACTGAAGAAAAACGCGAGCAACAGTCCTACTCTCTCACCTACCAACTTGTGGCGAAGGATATCGCCTGATCACGCCCTGTCTGGTCAGAGGAGCCCTGGTGCCGTCAATTACAAAGGTCAGTATTTACTTAATATAAATATCCTCAATCAGAGGCCACTATTGTTGTTTTTTTATGAAATAGTTTGCTTTATTTATTTTCTTTATGAGGTTATCAACAGAGCATACTCAGTTGAAAAATGTTGTTTTTTTGTATTATATCCAATAAGAATCCTAGTAGAAAAATATCTGTTTATATTTTTTATGATAATAACTTTAAGTTGTTAAAGTATACTGTTTTGCAAGCTTACCAGTGTATAATGATAAACATTATATCTAAGAATATTTTCATTTATATAGTTCATGTTTTTTTTTATATCAGTGTGGTATTTTGCTACTAATTTTCTGAATTAGTTGTAATATTACACAATTTTACATTTTAAATGAAGAATTTTGACTGATATTCTTATGATGAGATTTTTTTAATAGATATATGTAGGTAACTACAATGTGAATATGTGTGATGTAATATAAAAAGTGAAAAGTTAATACATGCTTATAAAAATATATAATAGTATACATACAAACAATAATGTATGTTGTATCATAACAGTAAAAGACTAAGCAAGATTTTAATATACCACCATATATTTTTTTCTTATTAAAACTTTAGGTGCCATAGAATTTTCCTACAACAATATTGTTAAAGGAAATTAAATGTTAAAGCTTAATGTTAAATAATTGTATAACAATAATCCTTTACTTGTGTGATTTGGTCATATTTACCACGGAAACTGTACAAGTTTCATAAAATTCACAAAAAATAACTTATTTATTCATAAACAAGAAAATGTCAAGGTTTAATTAATAATAAAACCATCTTTTTTTCATGAATTTAGTATGTAAACATGAGAAATGAGAAACAAATTTACTTGAGTTTGTATTAATTTACTAATAATTTCTTAGAAAATATTAAATTAAGAAAATTCTATCAATTTCAGGAAAGGGACGGTTTGGTGCAAGTGTGATCAGGCGCACAGCATCACTTGACACATTATACCATAAGGGACAATGGTCCAGAGATTATTATCTGCATGCTGGTCAGTTGCAAGTTGATAAGTCCACACAAGTAAGTTTTATTTTAACACCATTTTTTTTTCTACCATACATATTGACATCTTTATGATCCATTTTAACAATGTACATAAATAAAATGTAAAGGAATATGTTTATATAATGTAGCTGTTTTTTATTATTAGTCTGAATTTTCATAGTAAAAATTGCAATTTACATATATAGTGAATATTGTAGTGCATAACTAATTAACCCTGTTGTTGGTACCAAACATAATTGTTTGTTTTATTAACAATGTTTACACCAGGACTGGGCAAAATACATGCTTTGCTTTAATTGAAATACAAATTACAAAATACTGTATTGCAAGTAATTAAAATACGAAATACAAAATACATTTAAGTAAGGTATTTGAAATACAAAATACAGTATTTTAGCTATTTTTAATTGAAATACAAAATAATGCATATTTATTTGTTTTGGAATAGTTTTTTTTAAGGCGGTTTTTGTTTTGTTATTGTAGGTCCTGATGAGCACAAACTTAATACTAAATGAAGGCTAAATGTATTTTAATAAATGTATTTTGAAGCCTCGAGTATTTGAAATACTAATTACAAAATACTTCGGCTTCACGTATTTGAAATACAAATTACAAATTACTTTTTAAGAAAGTAATTAAAATACAAATACAAAATACGTATTTGTATTTCAATTACAAGTAATTCAAATACTGCCCAACCCTGGTTTACACTGTAGTGAGAAATGATTTAATTACTTTTAGTCAGAGAAAAAAGATTCAAAGTTATTCCATTAATAAATCTATAAAACAACATACAGTGTAAACTCTATTATAACAACACTAAAGGGACTGTGCATTTTATGGCGTTGTTGTTAAATGGAGAGAAGAAAATCATTGTCATGGCAAGCTCAATCAATCAAAGCCATGTGATGTTGATGCTTTAGGGAGTTTGTCGTTAAATCAAGTGATGTTACATGGAGTTTACACTGTATTTTGTTAGACATGAAAGACACATTGCTTGTTTCATTATTCTATTTCATTCAATTGCTGTATCTCATTGTGTCCCCTATCCTACACAAACATATGGAAACAGCTTATTACTCAGTTGTAATGGTTGCATTTTGTAAAATGCACTTGATTGATCTGTTTCATAAGAGCCATTGTTTTATTACATTTCTCTATAGTTGTTTCTAGCTTGATGGTTATATCATATAGTAATGGTCTATTGGTACAATTAACTAAAGGCTTTACAGCCTTGGTAAATCAACCACAAATATCTGGCTGGTAAGAGTAATGTTGCTTAAACAGTCTTGATATACAATTTAAATGAAAATTAAAATTATGATCTATCAACAATCTACTCAATTATATGCTGGCTACTCAAAACCAGAAGCCTAATTTTAGATTTTAACCCTAGATTATGAGGTTACGAAAAATATTATATTGTGCATTACTCTAGCAGATATAAAAAGACTGCAGGTAATTACAGTAAATAATTCAAAAGTATTCATTGTAGAAGCTATAAAACTAAACCTGTACTCTTGCAATGTGCAAACTTTGACTTTGACATTGAAAATACTAACATTTAGCATCTGCTTTCAACAACACTATACTCAATACCATAGAGTTGGATGTATTTTGCTTGAATCAAAATCAGTACTAGTCTTTTATAAATTTGCTAATGTTATATTATGACGTCTATTCTTCTGGGAAAAAAAATAGTTTAATGTTACAAGAATTATAATCACTGCCGTTCACCTAAAAAAGTTCTTATGAATTTCTTAGTTGTGTAGTCTGCCAACCCGCACTAGGCCAGCCAGGTTTGGCTTTGTTCTTGACACATCCCATTTAACCACTTTCGCCATCTTATGGTTAAAGCCACATCACCTAACTATCCAGATTTTGTAATCTGTAGAAATGAAGATGTTTACCAATTTATTAATGGATTGTGCTGGGAATGAGGCAGAAAGATTCACATTATTAGACATATCTTTTGTTGGTATATGCAATAGTGTACTTACTTTACCAACATCAAAGGAAGCTAGGATGCTATGAAAAATTGCAAAAAAAGGGTTTAGATAATGATTTAAATTGCAATTAATAATAGGGGAGAAACAATAACTATGTTATTAAACCCTCCTCTTCAAAATAACGAAATATAATAAAAATACACTGCGCTGGCAATATATTGTTTTTTTTATAGACTGATGAAGGCGGTGGGACGTCAGGACGGTCGTCACGAGGCTCCGAAGATGATAAATTGGATCGTTTCCTTCGCAGTCGTTGGCAGAGACCCCACAAACCATCTGCATCGGGAGATTACTCGGCCCATACAATGAGCTCTACATTATGTGAGTATACCCCTTTTTCTCTAGAATTGACATGATTTTTTATTGATTTTGGTATGGTTATTTTTTCTGTGATCACACTAACTATTAAAATCTATGTAATAATTGCACAAAACCATTTGCAGTTTATTTAGTTGCCTACACAGGCAAATTTAGTGTTTCTCCATAGCAGCTCTGTCTGGACTTTCGATATGTAACCGGAGGCGGCGGTACGCTTACCCTCTATTACTAGGTATATAGGACTTAAAAAATCGTTTGCAAAACATAGATGAAGAAATATACCTATGATTAACCATTCGACAATAAAGTTAAGGTATTGTTAATTAAATGAACAATATATTGTGCTTTAAAGTGTAGCGTTATACATAAATAAATTTATATTTTATAGGGTCGCGTTTTGGTAGCGGCAGCGCTCCGCTACGAGCAGCGCGTTCCTCTGTAGAAGGCCTCAACCAGGAAATAGAGAGACTTGTTTTAAACCAAGCTCAGAGTGGCACACAGACGCCGCACCTCGACCGACTAAGAGACAAAGTAAAAATTACAAAATGTTTTTTTTTAAGAAATAATAAATCAAATTTATTGCTTTCTAAAAACAATGAGATAAATAAGTAATACATATACAAACTCGCTTTGTATAATAAAACTATTCCAATATGTATCACAATAGTAGTGTCCAGGGAACATGTTAGCTTATGTTTAGTTTTATGTTATCTATTGACAGGGCTGGGCAAAATACATGCTTTGCTTTAATTGAAATACAAATTACAAAATACTGTATCGCAAGTAATTAAAATACGAAATACAAAATACATTTAAGTAAGGTATTTGAAATACAAAATACAGTATTTTAGCTATTTTTAATTGAAATACAAAATACAAATTACAAAATCAAGCATATTTATATGTTTTGGAATAGTTTTTTTTTGAAGGCGGTTTTTGTTTTGTTATTGCAGGTCCTGATGAGCACAAACTTAATACTAAATGAAGGCTAAATGTATTTTAATAAATGTATTTTGAAGCCTCGAGTATTTGAAATACTAATTACAAAATACTTCGGCTTCACGTATTTGAAATACAAATTACAAATTACTTTTTAAGAAAGTAATTAAAATACAAATACAAAATACGTATTTGTATTTCAATTACGTATTTCAATTACAAGTAATTCAAATACTGCCCATCCCTGTCTATTGACCATACCTAATAAAATTATTATCTTTTTTCAGGTAACTCCAGAAGGACATCGCGCCCCTCTTGCTGAGCTTCTAAGACGTTCGGTTAATACACAAACTCCACATGATCTGAGCCACACTGCTCATTCTTCAGGTATCTTTTTTATTATTATTCTTAAACAACAAATTAAATATCTAATCAAAGTTAAATAGATAATAAATACATACTTGTATATAATCACGCCAGTATCAACTAAGGCATTGCCAATAATGTATCTCTACACCAAATTATCGCCAACTGTGTTGTTAAGTTCAATTGATAAGGGGAATTAATAAGGGAGAGCCTATTACTCACTTATTTCCAGACAATGTGCTGCCCCAGCAAACAAAGCAATGAATATGTACATACATACATATAGTATGCTAGTTATAGCATAATTTGAGACATGTTAATGTCTCCACAATGTTGGCCAATGTGATGTATAAATTTTAAAGAAGTTTACTTTTTTATTAAATCATTAGTATGTGATTACAAAATATTTACTGTTATCTATTTTGTACTGTGCTATGGATATAGTAACATTTCATATTAATATACAATGTAAATATTGATATGGTATTTGATGTTACTTAATTCAAACTACAATATAATAATTGTGGAAATAGATCTATCATCCCGAGGGTCACTCTCCAGTGATGGTTCTGCAGAGCTACTTGCAGCAGGTCTATAAAAAAATTCCAGCTTTTAGTAACAGATCTCCCTTCGCAATGTATCATAGATATTCTTGCACTGAACATGAGAATGGTTTGAAACTCCTTAAGCATGAAGTTTTATTGTTTTTATTTTGCATATTGTCAGCTTAATATGTTAAACTGCTATCTCCATTAGGGGCCGTATTAACATTTTAGCGACAACAAAAAAAGGATTTTGTTGAAATTCCTCTTCACATGAAAAGGAAAATAGTTAGTTCACCTTAGTGTTATTTAAACATTAGATTTTTCAAATATTTACACAAAATATTCGAAATAGGGTTAGCAGTCAAACTTATGACTGCCGACGCGATGATATTTGCTTTATGAAAAATGTTGTTTAGTGATTGAATGTAGTTTGGAATTATTACATTTTTACGCAATAATTGTTGCATAGTAAAATAGGCTTTAATTTTTGTTTTCCTGCTTCTATTCAGTTCAGGTAAATCAAAAATATTAACAGTTCTATGCTCATTATTATAATAACATTTTGCAGGTGGCAGTGTTTGTTCGTCACCCGATCTTGATGGATCTAAACTTGGAACTTCGCCTCAAATAAACCGTTTCTTAGCGCGTGAACCTCCAGATGGTTGTGAAAAAGTAAGTTTGTTTTTTATCTATGTTACATGTCTCGAAAATTCGTCGATTTTCGATTGAAGCCGTGAAATTCGATACCCGTTAATTAACTTATTCTAACATTTTAAACTCATGTAAATTCTAAAAAGCATTATCGTGTATACCCAATTCGTCACCAGCATAAAAGATATATACAACACTGACTTGTTGATGCACAAACACCTATCTGACATATTGCAGGTGAACTTAAAAGCAGGTGATGGTGCGTATGCAGAACAAGTTTCAATGATGAAGCCAGCCATGCCCGGGTTCACACTGAAGCCGTCCTTGGGCTCTGCGTTCCAGCCCCTGCAGCCCGCGTCGCCGCCTTCACCGCCATCACCGCCCGCCTCCACATCACACTGATTTTCTCCCGCTATATAGTTTCTCAAGGTATAATGTTCTGTAAGGTCCTGCGCTATTGCGTCAAATGTGTACGTAGTTGTGACTGGTGTATCGTACAATGTAGAGATGACCTTGGCAACTTAAAAAAAATAATGTAAAACTTTCGTCCAAAGCATTTTGTACATTAACACAAACATGTTAATTGTTATTAACTGCAAATAAATTAACGCATTTTATAACTGCCGCCAATATTATCCCTACAATTTACAAACACCGTTTATATAAACACAATAATGTAGAAACTTTTTTGATTTTAAACGGCATGTTATGGCGTTTTTCGTTGTGACTTGTGATTGGAGATTCTCTTTTTCTTTGGGCATAGTTGATGTCACATCAATGTTATGCATACTGACCCACTTTGGGCTCACAACATGTATACTTGTATGCACAGTATACTTCTATAATATTTGTAATGATACAATCATTTTACAGCCGACAATTAATATGGTAAGCCCATATTTACATTTGTATATTCATACATTTTTCTTTGGAAATATTTGTTATAAAACATATAATACATCCTTCACATTTTTATCTGTTATGACAATAATATTGTTTAACATATAGCAAAATGGAGAAAATTAAGAAATGTCCCTTAATACTGAAAGTATTGGATGTTTGTCAATTGTATCAAATGAGTGAGATGAATTATATCTCAATATAAATGTCATATTAGACATGCAATTATTTCGCTGAATTCACATAACAGCCAAAGCGATTTTATCAGAGAGTTAGATAAAATAATGAACCAAACAATGAATAATATTCTGAAGTACGAGTATGCACTAGTTTCCCCGATATTATTTTAAAACAATAGGTTACGACTGAGCTATTCTTTTTACTTTATAATTAAGTTGTTACTAGCACTCACTACTCCAGCTGATTTGATGACATGACTGGATATATATTTGATCTCATGTATATAATTAAAATTGTGTACATACATAACTACATGTTGCAAACATATAATTTTTAAAATGTTATAGTATAATGATAATGGACTTTTAATTCTCAAAATAAGTTTGTTTCTTTTAATCGATTGAATATTTATGACTTCGGACCAAACTCAAAGGGCCAGAGCACCATGATTATGGTGAAGGATATCATCGGTCGGTAGAACGATTTTCTAATGCAGAGCTTTAAATTGTGGGACTTGATGAAAGAAAATGTATGAAAATAGACTGAATTTTTTAAACTTTACTCATACTTTGATACAGGTATCTCGACTTTATTTGTTACGTAGTGTAGTGTATTTGTATGAAGTGCCTGGTCAGGATTTTTGTTTATTCTTGTAACAATGGAAATGAAATTTAGTATCACGGTGTTTATTTACGAAACACTCATTTTGTTTCTGATAAGTTGGTCAGTATCTGTATCGGGTACATGTGCATTTGATTTTTGTATCATTTATTTTTGGAAGGATGGTAAACGCGGGTTGGATCTCTCATTTTGGCCAAAATGCATTTTTATCATCGAGACTGATAACGTAGTATGTTGACAACTTACATATAATCATAGTTAGATCTGCTTTTGGACATACGCAATTATTTTTTAACCTTTTGTAAATTTCGACGGCAAATATATCTATATTTTGGATGGCTCACCTTTGGAATAATATAATATAGTATTTAATCTTATCATTGCTCAAATCAAAATTTTTAAGAAGAGCCACACTTATGATAATATGCCGAATTTGAAAATGTTAACTTAGTGATTGTAATATTTCCAGTTGCTGATGCAATTAGTACCTATTGATTATTCAATAAAAGAATGTGATGATAATGTAAGTGTATCGATCGAAACTGAGTGTTGATCGTAACTTGACAACTTGTGATACTGGCGGCCGCTAGTGCTGTCGCGCGACGATGCCGTGCGAGTGGTGTCGAGGACATGTTGTAAGCATGTTGCACAAAGTGAACAGTATCGCCGAGTTGTGAAGTGGTAACGAAGGTGCTGCATAGTGAATGTAAGTATGTACAGAGAACTGACTTGTGACAAACACCCGGGTGTTGTAGCTGCGTTCGTTTGTTTTACGCAGTACGCACTTGATGCCACACGATGTCTAATGACGACGGATCACCTAGTGACAGATCGGAACCACAGCCCACTGCTGACAAAGAAATAAGCATTCTGATATGTACAAATGAGTTAGTCTTTTTTACTTAAACACTTGTATACATCTAAAATAACCGTGTTGTATAAATGCCACCCAAAGGTCAATGATTTCGGGTTCATTATTTGTAATAATAATTGAAAGTATTGTACGAAAACATTAACATGGAAGAAAAACCGAGCCAGTATTTAAAATCCGGATTTCTGTGTGGAATGTTTCTGAAATAAGTGCAATATAGCTGTAATATTGAATAATTACTCGAGCAAACCGTTAGGTATTCTATTTTTGAAGATGAATGTGATTGTTTCATGTACTTTCGTGCTTCTAATCGAACGTGTTATATTTTGCTTCATTCCTCTCTTAGTTAAGAGCTCACATTTGTGCAGTAACATGAGCTTGGTGGTTATTTTGCGTCGCTTCCTAATAGCTTCCATGTCGCTAATAGATTCCCTTACCGTTGAAATTCAAAACAATATAATGCTTTACTAATAATGTTAGACTTACGTCACAGGTCCAGGTTGTATTGTAGGATTTATACCTATTCAAATATCGTTACCTAATTTAAGGTTTAGTAAGTTTTAGTGATGTGACCGAAAATTATTAGCTGTTAATAAATGTGTGCTATAAAACGGTCCCCTTGCTATTTTAATTTGTAAACCACTGGGACACTGACGGGGTTCCTAAGTAAAGATGTGAGCTTATCATCGAAATGTGGAAATAAAATCCAATTAACTGCTGCTACGTCTTTATCTGGGAACCATAAATGTTTACTAAAGTACATAAAGATATTTTTCTATGTTCAGGGTAGAAGCGAGATGATGGTGTATCATAAAAGTATCTTGGCTAGAACCTTAGATTTGATACTTCTTTTTATAGATGGTTATATTATTTTAAAGTTTGCTTTTTAGAATGAAGATAAGTTTGTAATTTTAATTATTATGATATTAGATTAAATACTAACATTAAAACTAAACCAAAAGTGCCCATTGATATAAGTTTATAATTCAAGCAAGCCTTTTGTTCGGCATTTTGTTAATGAATAATGTTTAGGAAACAAAATTAGAAAATAAGAAAAATTATCGAACGATTGTTGAGTTTTAGTTATCTAAAATTGTTGAGGTTTATTGATATAAAAATTCATTTAGTTTTTTTACATGCAGTGCTCAACAAAAGGCTTGTTTAGTTAGAGGCATTAATTAACATCAATATGAATATCTACTTTAAGTAATCGTAAGATAATGGTTTTATTATAGTTTTGTTTCAGAAAAGAAATTCTAATTACTATTTTTGTTTCCAATATTTTATCACTTTAATCTGTTTTCACTGTAATGTATCTTGCTGTATTGCAGACATATCCAATATACAGACTGATTTAATCAGTGACTTTTATTTTATTTGTTTCCTCATAATAAAAATTAAAATGTCTGCCTGGTTGGTCTTGCGACATATTTGGGTGGTGTACGATCGACGAATCCTGGGTTCGAAAACGACACCAAACCGTGTTATGAGCTTTTTCCGTTAGGGAATTCTAAGAAACAGCACAGAGTCAAAAAATGTGCTCAGAAACGGCACTCATTCCTTATTACTAAGGTTTAGAAAAACAAATTTTTTATTTAAAATAAACTTAAAGACTTGAAAAATTAAATATTTATTCTAGAAAATACAATGCTCACTGAAGTAGTTAAGAAGAAATTAATGCTAAAATTAACCCGCACTAGGCCAGCGTGGTGGACTAAGGCCTAAACCCTCTCAATGCTAAAGGAGGCTTGTGCCCAGTAGTGGGACGTATATGGGCTGATGATGATGATGATGATGAATGCTAAAATTTCATGTAATTTCACACTTAATAAATTATGATAAATCTTTAACTGATGAACTATCTGTAAATTAAATTAATAAATCACTTTAATTTTTTCTAAAATTCTCCAATACATCTCTCATATATGACTAAAAATATAAGGGTACATTGACTGCCCTGTGGTTCTACAGCACAATTATGCACCAAGTATTCTAGAGAGTAGAGACCTGGATTTGACTCCTGTGTTTAGCAAAATTGTTACCATTTATACTCATTTCAATCACTTCCATTGTATTGCAATGAATGCATATAGAGAAAACATTTTATTTTATTTACAATTTATTCAGTCTCAGTATAGTACAAGAAATATAAATAGGTCTGAAATTGAATATTTAATACTGTAAACTGCGCTTTGTTTGTATATCATCCAGTAACATACGAAGTTCCTCATCTTCAAATCTCCCTTCTAATGATGGTATTAAAGCCTTGGCCTCCTCAGGGGTCTCTGGACAGAGATTTGCTAAGCTTGCCACTTCAAACTTGTGCAATTTTTTAGACTGTAACAAGCTGAAAAAAATTTATTGCAAATTAAATTGGTGTTAACAGTTCTATGCTTATAGAAATCTAAATTTAATTTCTAGGGTATGCCTAATCAAATATTGTAGGTAGGTCAGCAGAATGAACTAATTCCTTTATCCTTACACCTCTCAACAGCAGATGAGGCCAGTTTCCAAAGGTATGTGTATATATAATGGTATATATTCAACATATATAGAATGGGTTAATATACCCATAATTTTCCACATGGTTATAGCATGTGCAACTTATATTAGGGATTGAGCAAAATTAAAAAATAATAATCTTGTTACACACATCCCCACTTTTTGTAGGATATCATGCATAATGATTTGCTATATAAATTGTATGGCTTTTAGAAACAAATGGCAAACTACATGATTGTCAATACATATAATTTTTTAACCGTCTCAATGGTAGAGGAGGCCTATGCCCTGCAGTGGGACGTATATGGGCTGATGATGATGATGATGATAATTTTTTTTAGCAAAATATTATGAAAACATCATTAATTGACAACAACTTCAGTAGAACAATTACAAATGAAAGACTTGAGAATAAGGCAGTGCAAAGTAGTTTCCCTTTTAAACTGGCTAAGGAGCATGTAAATCAGTGGAGGTACTTCCATAGAAGCCCAAAAACCTCGTTTGCCTTTTAAAATATCGAACAATATTTTTTAAGCTTGAAATCTTAATTTAACAAAAGCAATTTGTTAAATAAAGACCCCATAATAAGCAAATATAAACTAGACATTACACAATTTACGTTTTTGGGCTTCTTTGGAAAATTCGCCAGCTTGATGATACAAGCTTTTTCCCAGTCCTGTATAAAACTATTTTGCTTATAGAAAAAACAAATATTAGTAGAAAACAGAACATTATGAGACTTTCAGGAAAAGAAAACTAAAACCATAGTAATCACAATGGTCAAATGAAATTTTTCAGCAAGACTGCCAGTGTATTGGCTTCAAGTAAATTTAACATTCATCATAACAAGAACACTCACTTTCGAACAGCAGCTATTGTCTCTTTATTTTTGAATTTCTTGAACATATTTGTGTATGTCAATGTTTTCATAAACACTTCTGAGAATTCTTGTTCCTCTTCTGCAGATTCATTTTGAGCTTTTCTATGCTCTAATAACATATCAACTTCTGATATGAGTAGTGTTTCGGCGTTTTCGAATTCTGTAATAATTCAAGTATTTTACATGTATTGTTTTAGATTATTATTGTATGACGTCCGTTTATATAGAGTACTGACGATCTCATGAAGACTTAAGGCAAACTTTGGATGCAGGGCTTAGTCTAACAGTGAACATCTTTTGGCTATTGATGATAATGATATTTGACTTTGTGATTAATAGTTATTTACATCTGGATTTTTGTAACCCAATTTGAAAACATTGAAATTTCTGAACTGACGCTGAAACTTTAGGAAATTTAATACAAATATTACCTTTGGGGAATTGTAAATCTGCTGCATCTTCTTCAACAACATCTTGTACGGGTCCAGACATTTTATGAGACAAACAATTTGATCTCGAATTAGAATAAGCAAGTTAAAGGTACTTTTACCTTAATGCACCTCTAAAATTTTGATACCTATTAAGAAAATTAATTAGTTTTTAAATTAAATCTATGTTTATTATCACTTTATTACAAATAGGAAAATGCTTTGAATAATAAATCCACCTAACCAAGACCAAAACACTGAGTGCTAGACGCAATTCGCAAATCGCAAGCAGGGTTGCCATAAAATAAAAATTGACTGCCGTGTTTTGGATGTCGAATTGCCGTGTTTTGTCGAAAATTTTGAGATATTGCCGTTATCATATTATGTTTTTCAAAATTCTTATCAAATGTATACTTTTGTTTACATATGCTCTAATGAACCTACTTAGAGTTAGAACGATTTAAAAGGAAACAAAAAATATAATATCTCGCTGATTTATTCTTCTTTTTCCTCTTTTCTTAAATTGTATTTGGCATTATCTTTCATAAAATTTATCATTTCTTTTGTTGGATTAAAATTTGTGCAATTTGCCTGAATGTATTTTTTCGGAAGTAATTTGCTATTTATGGTACCTACATGCTATTATTTTGTTATATTGATTTTAGCAGTTTCATTCGATTTTGCATTACCGATTTCCTTTTACTTTTGCAATTGCCGTGTCAATGGCATCCCTGGTCGCAAGGCAACGCAATCGGGCTCACTAAATTTGGCCCCCCTTTTTTTGAATTTTGATTTTTTTTTACTTTCAATCGTTTGTTCGTTGTTTGTTCGTGAATGTTCGATTGTAACAATTGTTTGTTCGTCTTTTATTTGTTTATAATTAATTTAACAAATGCTCACCCTTAAGTTGACCCCCACTACTAGATATCTTTAATTTTATCTTTCAAATTAACTAATTTTGATCAATTAACGTTTGTTCGACCATTATTGACGTTTGTTCGATTATAAAAACAATTAAATTCTTATTTATTAATATTTTTTTTATTTAGTAAGCAAGGGCTCTCTAAATTTGGCTCCACTTTTTTGATTTTTGAATTTTTAAACCGCAATTTTCGACATGGTCAGAATCTTGGACAGGCTGGTAGCACTGTGGACGTTGCGCTCACATTGTGAGCCTCGCAATGCTTGCTGGACGGGAACAATGAAGATGCGGAGGAAATACACATTTGTGTGTTTTGTGAGAATAATTAGCTTCTTTATAATGCTGTAATTTTATTACCCATAGTATGGGGCAAGATGGTCTTTTAACAATGTTCCAATTATTGGTTAATTATTGACAAATGTGATAAGTTGATTTTGCAAAGACTGTACCAAATCATAGTTAGATAAAAACCATAACGTAGCATGAATTAATAAAAGTAATAAACATAGTAATTATGCAGTATTTTTGTGATTTCCCTTAAGTACCCCATCATGCCCCCCTAGGCAAATTTATTTATATTAAAATATTTTGTTATAATTATAAATATAATTTTATCTTTCATAAAATTATAGTAGAAATAGTAAGTAAGTTTTAATTAACATTTAAACAAAACAATATTTTTTATCTCAATCGCGTAGGACATCGGTTTTTAAACGAAAAAGCGCGAATTTTTAAATATACTCTGTGTTTTTTTTATCTTTATTCTTTTGATTTGACTTTTGAGGCTTGAGCCTTGAGGTTATTCTTTGTATTTTGTAAAATTGTAATATATAATATATTTTTTAAGTTTGTGTTTGTTATTTAAGTTGTAAAAATTTTTATTTTTACTCTTTAGTATTATTTGAAATGTCTAACTAAATCTACTCTAATGGATTTATTTAAGGGTTAATTATAATTATAGATCATAATGTCGAAAACTCCTACTAAAAGCGAAACTGTCTATAATTTTGTCCCTCGAGGTAATACTTTTTTTTAATTCATAAAGTTACTTCACCTTAAATATTAAGCAACCATTACAAAATTATTATTTTTATTAAATAGTGCTCTGATGAACTTTTTGGGTTAATACCTGCTGTTGAATTTCACTACCGCACCACACGCCAGTAATTGAAGTTCCATCCCTATCATCAGGATGAATGGCGTTCCTCAACAGTGCGGTTTAAATGGTGTTTCCTTCCTCGCACAACATCTATGTGGAATCAGCTTTCCTCGGCGGTATTTCCGAATGGATATGACTTAGGGACCTTCAAGAAAAGAGCCTATATTTTCCTCAAAGGCCGGCAACGCATCGATGATTCCTCTGGTATTGTGGGTGTTCATAGGCGGTGTTGACCACTTAACATCAGGTGGCTCACTAGCTCGCTTGCCTCCTTTCCCATGAAAATAAAAATAAAAAAATAAATATTTAAGCTGAAATAAATTTCAATACATGATGTAGAGATAATATTTGCAACTATTTATTTTCAGAAATTTCAACGCCAAGCAAAGACCATACAGGGATCTCTAAAACTGTTTTTTCGCATGTATCTAAGTTACATGGCTTATTGAATGATTGGGTAAAGTTAAGAGACAAAGGTACCAAGTTCTGTAAAGTGATATCATCATTAAAATTACATGAGTGTACAGATGATTACTATCCACATCAATTGAAACCTGTTATGGAAAATCTTGTAGATATTTTGGAAAGTTTGAAGGATGTTGTTGAAGGTATATTTTCTTTTGTTAATTATCTACTTATCTTACTGTGAGACATAGATCTCCACTAGATTTTTAAAGCAACCATAACTAGGAAATTTTTGCCACTTTTACGGGGTCATCCACTTCAGTAATTACAATTTTTATATTTCATTACACTTCAACATAAGCCATTACACACTAATACATATGTATTTTTTTTTATTAGACCTAGGTATTGCTGCTAACTTGATTTTGCAGTTGTGTCGGTAATCCTAAAATATAACATAAAAGAGGCCTATAGAGAAACACCTCTATAGGATATGTTTAACAAAACATATCTCTGTATGAAAATTTGTATCTGTTTGGGTAATTTAAATTAAAAAAATCCAATTTTAGTTTCACATTTATAACATTATTAAGATATTAAGAATAATATTTTTCACTGTCACTGATAGTGCGAGCAGTGAATTTCCTCAGGGTAATGAATAATAGGACTGTATCAATTGACATATTTGTACAGGAATTCTTGAAATCTGATGAAGTATAACAAACAGGTTTAACACCATACAAATGATAGTTACTGTAAGGAAAGATTGCATAAAAAATTATGCAGTTTTTTAAAATTTCCATTTCCAACAAACAAAAATTGGCTCATGGTAAAAATGTTTTATTTCTAAAATTTAACCTTTAACTAGGGACATGACAAATTTATAACACTTTAAGGGACATGACGTCTCACAGGCTACTACTTCGAAATTTAAAAAAATGTCAAAATTGCATGTGGATGATTTAAAATCGTGTTTGTATTTAACTCTTGGTATACAATAAAACAAATTTAAATGAAATCAATCATATTTTTATGATTATTTAGAAAAAAAACTAAAATTTACAATTAGTGGTAATTTTTAGCCTTAATTGACATGAGATCCTTTTTACCATTTTAATAGACTTTATATAAATTCTATGCCAAATTCAACACTTTTTTCTTAAAATCTTATATTAGAGGCAACAAAAAAACATTAAAACCACTTATAAAAACTAAAACTAAAAATTCTGACACCCGCTCAATTTGGCATAAAATCATTGGTATTTTTTTCAAAAAGGGCGAGAACATTGTAATAATAATTCGATCTTTGTAATTCCGAAAGAGGCTGGTCATCATCAGAACTATCGGTCCTCTTCTGGAATGTTATCCTCTAGTCTTTATCTTGATCACTTTCACGAAGATGTAAAATTTCACGATCGTAAACCAAGAACTCGTCAATATCACATTCACTGTCATATTGGTCTGAAGCCAGCATGAGGACATTGAATTCCTCTTCAAACGATGGATCATATGTTCGTTTTTTTTTTTTTTTTATGAATTCGTAGGAGAGGTAGGTTTCCTAGTGTTTTCTGCCATTTTGCACCAAACATTAAGAAATAGATCGTAAAAGTATTTGTAAGACAACTAGGGACATGTAGCCTCATAGGCTACGGTCAATTTTCTAATTCGTATTACTTTAAGTGTAAAACAACCGATAACACGTTTGCCTTCTTCGATGGTCGTTTTAGCACTAAAACAAAAGCTACTAAGACGCTGGGTCTCCGCAAGCAGGGAGAAGTGGTCAATCCTATGAATTTGCAAAACACGCGACGCCTGTGAGACTACACGTCACTAGTTAAAGGTTAATAAATGTTTTAAAGTCAAAGTCAAAATATCTTTATTCAAATAGACTTTTACAAGTTCTTTTGAATCGTCAATTTTACACTTCTCTTTTTTTTTAAACTATTATAACTATTTAAACAATAATATCAATTTGTTATATTGTTTTCATTGCAGCCGTGAATATTATAACTAGTCAGCTTGAAGCATTATCACAATTACAGCCAACAGGCCAACCAGTGATATTAACATGGTCTGCTAGTCAAATTTCAAAGACTGTAAGAAATATATATGAATCATTAGAAAAAGAATACAAATTAAAGCAGATTGTCACTGGTATGTTTCATTCTCTATAGTTTAATTAATAAGTATTTTTCTTATGTACATGTTTATATACATATATTCCACTAGCTAAAGACATGTCTCACATGCTCGGGGTAAGCCTATTGCCATTTTCCTGGCACACTTATGGAGTCTTTGGTGCTAATGAGAATTTATTAGCGGAAAATCGCAATAACATATCAACAGTATGCTGTATTAACAGTTGTTAGCAAGATGGGCATGCTCACAATCCTTATAAACTAACAACATGACAGTTTCATAGAATAAGACAACAGAAAAAAAAAAAAAAAACAGACTTGCCTCTATGGCGATTTTCGTGTGATTGACTACAACCTTTATCTGGATAAATATAAAGGATCCGCACCTGTAATAAATGAAGCGCAAGTGGTGCAGAGGACATGGCGTTATCGCAGACAAAGTATAGTTCTTTTTTGTGTGTATACATATATCTATACTAATATATAAAGCTGAAGAGTTTGTTTGTTTGTTTGGTTGAACGCGCTAAACTCAGGAACTACTGGTCCGATTTGAAAAATTATTTCAGTGTTAGATAGCTCATTTATTGAGGAAGGCTATAGGCTATATAAAATCACGCTAAGACCAATACGAGCGAAGCACCAATAATAAATGTTTTAGATCGGGGCTTTTTTTTTCTTTTGAGAGTTTCCGTTGCATGTGCTGCGGAAACAGTTAAAGTTTCGCTAAAATAATGTATCACAGAATTGTTCCCCTTTCAAAGTTCTATAAAAAAGTCCTTGACAGCATATGTCTATCTTTTAAGGTTGGCTCACTATAACCTTTTTTATGCTAACCAAATTTGTTCTAAAATAAAGCATTATTTATGAAGGTGTTTTTATAAACATGATATTAATCCTTATCCAAATAAATACGTTATTCATCACAAATATTTAATTTAAAAGAAATTTGCCCTTTACATCATTTGATTTCAATGAGTATCTTATAAAATATAGCAGTTTTAAAATAACACCGCAGCGAAAAAATGATCAAGCGCGCAATTATGATGTACAAGGCGCCGCCGTCCGGCCGGTGCGCGGCGTCACACGTTTCACGTCCATTTGACCGATTTGAATGATTTTTGGTATGGACATAAATGGGACTCTGTGGAGTAATATAAACTAGTATTTTCTTTCTGAACCCAACCCTGTAGTCTACGCGGACGGAGTCGCGAGCAAAAGCTAGTATAACATAAAATCTTAGAAGTAAAAAAAGTCTCTACCGCCGTTGTTATCGAACAAAAAAAAAACAAAACGATTAAAACACAATAATGAAACCTAATTCCTTTAAATGTTTTTTTTTTATAATTGTGTTATGATATAATTTGCAGAAAATGTGGCACATTGCAGAGACGAGTTTTTGATTGAAGTGTATGTTAGTTCGTGGGAGTTAGATCCACATTTCAACACACAAGACAATGCCTACTTATTTGTCGAATTTGGACTCGCTGGTGTGACATAATCAAAGAACAATACATAATATGTACAGTTGTGTATTATAATATTTATAATAAAGAAGTTTTATTATTTATTTATTCAACCTATTTTATGTAATTTTGCAGCTTATATAACACTTGAATATTTTACATAAGTTAATCATTACCTTAATGCTCTTGAATGATAAAGTTATAAAATCAAACAGGTATTTAACGCGTCTTCAATCCTATTGCAATCATTTCTAAATTTGAAATTTAACAATATTTAAGGCCATGGAACCTCGCACACATATCTGCTACACATATTTATACAAGTAATATGAATGACATTGACAATAGAAGTTTTGAAACAATAAGCTGAGCTAAGAAAAATATTTAAGTGTTTAACAAATACATATTGACCTAAACCTACCTAATATCTACTCATAACAATAATAAATATCTACATCACAGTCTCACACATGAATAAGTAGGTACGATTCTACATTTCGATACAAGTCTTGTTTCGTGGGTGTCAGAAACTACAAATGTCTTTCCGGTGTCATAAAAACCTATCCTCAACCCGAAAAAAATAATAGTATCAGTGGGGTCATGGAAGCCACAGCCTTCGTTTTAAAAGCTGGTGTCTAGCTAACTGCGCCAGGAAGGCTATCGACGCTTTTAGGAATACCTACATGCTGAAATCAGATGGCAAAGTCTTTTATAAATTTGCTTATAGAAGACCAACAGCCTTTTTTTATCGAGAAGAAATCGCCTTGAGCCTATATTTACCTTGGAATAGCCTAAAGGTTTCCGACTATATTCTTCTCCCCACTCCTTTTTATAACTGAACCATGGGTTCTGGCTTGCGAAGCCACAGTTTTGCGATCTCTACCATCTCGACTCGGACCAAAAACTTCATAAAATAATTGTTAGCGTTGTGACGGCTTTATGTTAAGTACAATCTCCACGCAGTATGGCAAGGAAGCGTTAGAATCCCACCACGTTGTCTTCTGCCTGTTGTAGAATTTCGCTTATACGAATCGTTGGAGCCGCTGCACGATCTACGAAGGCGGTGGAAGTTTTTAAGTGCTTGAAAAAGTTATTAACCCTCATGAGGTACATCATACTTTCTATATGTTTCCACCACATCGTTTCCAATAATTATAATTATATAATTGTTTTGCGCAGCAGAGCCGAGTATAACACTGAATTTTTATTTTTTATTTCTTTTTGTGATAACCTACACTCTATCACAAAAACAAAGTTTTTTGACGAGTGGGTTAAAAAAGAAACCTGGTTGGAGGGCAAAGACATTGGGTTCCACGTAACCCGCGTTCATCATGATGTACCACTGCCTTCTACCTCAGCCGGAAGGCCATAAAAAACTTTTGAAGAGTCTTCGTTTAAGACGAAGAAACGTAAAGTAGAAGACCTAATGCAATCGCATAGCGTTGATAAACTTGTAACTGCTGCAGAAGTAGCAGCGCGTTTATCTGGGCAAGAAATGTTGCAAAAGTATTATTATTATTATTGAAGGACATATGTGAATCGCTGGAATCTGCCAATCTACGTACCTATAAGTGCACAAATATCCGTTGAGAAAGTCGATAGACAACTGAGCAGTGATGAAGCTTTAGCTTATTACATTGACTTAAAATCCACTACGCACACACACAAAGAAACAAGAAAGTGGACTATAAAAGCAGGACATTACGTGTGTCCATCATTTAAGTGCATTCAAAGAGCAAAGAAAGCATGTTATCCCTCTGGGGAACATTTTAATAACACAAGTCGATACCATACTAGATAAAACTGCAGAGCGCCTTGTTGAAACTCAGAAAGAAGTGATCGAAAGCATACTGCCTCGTTCATCATTGACGCTTATAAGCAAATGGGGTTGTGGGGATGTATGGCAGTTTCGGTCACAGAATATGTATTCAGAAATTTGAGAACAGTGACGAGTTGTTGTTAGTATTTTCATTTGTTCAGTGTTCCCCTTAGATTCATTGGCACTGATGGAAATGTTGTTAGGCAAAATCCTCGCCCTTCATCGACTATGTATTTTCGCCCATTGAATCTCATTCTGTTGGAATTCAACAAGCTTTGTCTTGAAACAAGGAAACTGTATTTTGAACTCTATTCGTGGTATTACTGCTACAGATACTGTGCACAAAATACTCCTTCACAGTACAGAAGTAATTAAAACTAAGTTCCATATTGGGCAGCTTTTCGAAGAAGTCCAGGAAGCTAGTAAATAACTAAGACTGTCGTCGATTTAGGGAGCGTAATACTAACATCAGCTGCAGACTGCCTCGTGGTCTCGCGGTATAAAGTATGTGCCGTGCGATCTAGAAGTCCTGGGTTCGACTCCCGGGTCGGGCAAAGTGTTATTGGGTTTTTCCATTAGGAAATTCTCAGTAGCAGCACGGAGTGTGAAATTGTGCCCGAAAAACGGCAATAGGCTCGCCCCCTATTACGTGGGACTGATACATAGCTGGCGAAATGTGAGTGCAGAAATGCACCTCTGCCTACCCCTTCAAGGAATACAGGCGTGAGTTTATGTATGTATGTAATACTAACATAAGACTTGCTCATTATGTTGATTATAAAATCTGATCCGCTGATCAATAGCCTCAGAGAATTACCCAAAAAAATAATCGTGCGCAGAGGTCTTGAAGCTCATTGTAGCTCTTATAATAGAGCCTCGAACTGTAGTGCCACAAAGAGTTGCCTCCAAAGAAGAGGATTATCTTTCATCAAGTTTCTCTGATGAATCCAATGTAGAAGATTAGTTTTTTAGGTAGGTAATTGTTATTTCATAGATTATTACATAGTTTTATTTATTTATTGCAAATTTATTTCTTATAAGAGGTATTTTAGATTAGTTCTTTAATAATTATAATTTAATAACGATTGTTATAGTAATATTTGTTGTACATAATGTTTTAGTTAGATAAATTATTATTTATATCGATAAATAATGAATTAAGTATCTATGTATACAATAAATATTTTTTTTTTACTATAATTTTGCGTTTAAATCACATTAAACACATTTTTTTTATCATATAAACACTATACCTATATAAGTATATATAATTACAAAAACCAGGAAAAATAATTTTGTCCACCTAGCTTGTTCTACGGTTCTTCAGGCTAAGGCGCAACTAGGTATATCCCAAAATGTGTAGGCCGGGAGTTTCCTGGGTAGATGTGGTGTTAATATGGGCGTTTCTGGTTCATACAGCGTGTTCGTCCTTCTTGGCTTGAAGAAACCCGCTAGACTTAAGTCAATATGCTGGCTGGCGACGTAATTAATGATTTCGGCCAAAATTCAGTACTGCATTAGATAAGGACGGAGTCTCTAAGCTTAGTGATGAAAGGCCTTTGATTCTTCTTTTCCTGCCTATCTTCAAGGCTGTGAATTGAGAGAGCCTTATTATAGCTTGAACTTTGATAAAAAAGATTGTTTATAAAAATAGCGGTTTAAATACATAGGTAAAGACATAAAAAATCTATACCTATCAATAATATCAAACATAACCTTGACATTAAGCCATTTTATTTAAATTTACACAAGGTTATTTCGAGATGCAATAGGTGGCTAGTAACTATGGCGACGATGCCCAAACAAACGTTCTTGGAAGTCGCCTGACACGACCTCGTTAATTGTTCTCAAACATGACAACATTTGAACGTACACTTTTACACTTTAATAGTATTAATATCACTTTTTTATTTACGTTTAATGTTGACTAGACAGGTTATTAATTGTATAAATCGATCGAGTAAATGGTTCATATTTAAATATCAAAATAGCTTATTCATATGGATGAAAACGTATGGTGTAGATAGGTACTCTTTTATTTATGCCAGCAAAATATTTTTTTTATCAAATAATACCTAAGTTTCGTTTTCAACTATAAAGCCCATTAAAATGTTCCACAATTCTACCAAAGCATAGGTAGGGTCAAGCTTGCAAAATACCTTAAATTTACTTAAGTTGCAAAAAATTCTGTACTTAGTTGTTGGAAGGACTTGAATTCATTGTAAAAAAGGTAAATATATAATTCTTTGATCATATTCATATCCGCCTAGATGGCGACCACCGAACATACCTACCTATTGTCAATTCGCACTCAACTTAGACTGCGTGGCACTTACCATGCTACTACAGCACTAGCATTTATATTACCATTGGCGAATGTAAGTAGTATAAAAAAATCCTCCTGAACACATTTTTGAATTATTTATTTACACTTTATACATTTAAAAAAAAGTTTATTTGAAGTTCGAATCATCGAAATTGAATTAAGTAGTGTAATATACAATTTATTAGATACAGTAGGTACTCTTCGTATAAGTAATTGCTATTCTTGGTTTTCAACTCTAATGCACTCTTCTGTCTCTTCGATATTACATGTGATAGAAGTAATTTTGCACTCACTAACTTCCTTTCATCTTTATATTAATAATTCCTTGGAGTCCTTCACAAGGACTTCGGGAATATGTGAAGTCTATCAGTTTGCTTTAGAACTAAGTGCAGATAATATCTAAGATCAAAATCCATAGATCCATAATAGACTATGCAATTGCATATACAAATAAATATGTATGTTTTCAGAGGCTTAATGACTCCGAAGTAAAAAAACAAGTATCGGTACGATAAGCCATAATAAATTACTTCGGTCGCCTTTTGTGTATGGGTTATCAATACCTACGTATTTGACCTATGTTTCCTTCTAGGTACCTATGGTGCGCTCACGATAAAAGGTAGGTAATTCCGGAGCGGAATTTATAATAAGCGTATTGTGATATTAAATACAAAAAAAGATTAGTAGCCGATGTGTCCCGTACATCCTACAATATTGGATTTTTAGAGGAATGCAATTATGTCTACTTAATGATGCGAGGTTGATTTCTACTACCTAATACAATTGTTATTGTGTGCAAAATAGTCACTTTTCAGTAAATAATTAAAAAATCAAACATAAGCCTAGTTCATAGTTTTCAGATGTAAGCATATTTATTTATTTATTTATTCAAATTAGTACGGTTACACCATTTACACTAATCGATAACAAACCATAAAATCCAAAAAATAATAATAATAATAATCGCCCCTTAGAAACCTAACTTCACGTCCGGCTCGACCACCAGATGCCACGTAAGGGGCGGACATTGGCAGCTTTTAGCTACACACTCACCAATGACCAACGAAGCAATAGTACTAAATTCATAATACATGCGATGCGTCTAAGAAGTAGAATAATACCCCAGGCGGGTACCGAAGCTAACTGCGACGGAGAATCCCGCCCCGGGCCTCAAAACCCGGGCTGCCCTACGTACTCTGGGGAGGGCACCGTATCGCACCAAACTGCCCAGTTTCAAGCTGTTGCAGTTCAACATGACCGATCACAATCATGTTCCTCACCCGCATCATCATTATTTTCATCCATCCCTTCGTCACCACCATCTTACCTAGATAAAAACTTAGATTCACTTTCATCATCACCATCATCATTACATTCCGCTCAGGATGTTGTGCAGGAGGCTATTTCAGCCGAAGTTACTGCACCCGCCAGAGAAGGACGGCGTACACGTAAAACGTGGACGAAAGAAATGAATATTTTCATAATGCGCCACTATTTCATCCTCACTAATTTAGAATCTAATACTAAACAGTACCTCACACCACTACACACACGATTCATTACAGAATTTCCCAATATGCAAGTAGGTAAGCAAAGAGTAGGAGATCAACGACGAGCTATAGTTCAGCGAAAACTGCTACACCAAACAGAGATAAATAATATTAAAGAGGCTGTAAGAAGTTTCCTTCAAAACCAACCTGATGGTAGCTCACAAACAGAACACACTCAATCCCAAAGGATGAGATGGACAGATGAGCTAAACATAGCCATAATGAGAAGCTACTATAAGCTGACGAAATTAGAATCTGATTTAACTTCATACAGACCATTATTACATAAAGACATTATCACTAAATACCCTTCACTCTCACACCTCACCCCACAAAGAATATCCGATCAGCGTCGGTCTATTGTTAATAACCATCTCCTATCGTCAGAGAAATTAAACAATATCCTTGAGGAAGTACGCAAAGAATTAAATACTAATACAACATGTAGTACCATAGAGACAGAGTTAATTCCTCTGGTAAATAAAAATTCATCGCCAAACAACCCAGACCCCACACAAATTACCAATAGTCTTCAGAATCTTCCACAAAGTAACACTACGAATGAGACTCAAAAACTTCCTACAGAATTACAGAAACAATTAGAAGACATATTTTCACAGACTTTTAATAGATTCCGAGACACGTCACCAACATCCCGACCCTCCTTGCCAAAATTGAAACCCTGTAAAAAATTAGCTAATATAGTAAATCACCTCAACTCCGATATAATACCCAGATTCCTTTCTACTGACACCGACTTTAACACAACACAAACTTTTATCTATTGCGGGGCCTATACAGCAGCTAAGTTTATCGGTAGTCGAATTTTAGAGGGAAACAAATCTCGCATTGTTACCCAAGTAAAACCTAGATGGCAAAGACGCCTCGAAGATAGAATTAGTGGCCTCAGAGTTGATATAGGTAGATTGACAGAATACGCCAGGGGAATAAGATCCAAAAAATTAGAAAAATACATTCAGAAAATAATGCAACAGTACAAAAACCATTCAAAACACGAAAGTGAAAACACCGACATTACTCATTAAATGGATACGCTTAAACAAAAATTAAATACCCTAGCCAGTAGATTAAGAAGATATAAACAGACAACACTGAGAAAGACCCAAAATAAACTGTTTTGTAATAACGAAAAACTATTTTATAGGAAACTTACACAACATAACCCACAAATACAGAACACACGACTACCTACCACCGAAGCGCTTCACGAATTCTGGTCCAATATCTGGTCTCGCCCTGTCGAACATAATAAAAATCAGTGGATCGAAAAAGATAAACAGCGCTACAAAAATATACCACAAATGGAATTTGACCATATCTCCATAGATCATTTGACATCTGTTATTCATAAAACACACAACTGGAAAGCTGCAGGTTCAGACCACATACACAACTTTTGGTATAAGAAATTTACATGTACACATCCTTTATTACTAAAACATATAAACGCGTTTATCATCTCACCTGACACGATGCCACATTATATTACACAAGGTATTACCTATATGATACCTAAAGATCCGACGGACACCACAAATCCTGCTAAATTTCGACCCATCACCTGCTTGCAGAATATCTATAAAATTATAACATCTTGTTTAACTCAATCCATATACCACCACATACAAAAATATAAAATTTTAGCCGAAGAACAGAAAGGGTGTTGCAGAAACAGTAAGGGATGTAAAGAACAACTTACAATAGACGCTGTGGCCTCGAGCCAGGCACTTATCCAGAAACGCAATATTCATTCCATGTACATAGACTATAAAAAGGCTTTTGACTCTGTACCACACTCTTGGTTGTTATATATCTTAAAACATTACAATATCCACCCTAAAATCACCTTCTTTCTAGAAAATACAATTGTAAATTGGAGCACAAAATTAAAAATCTGCAACTCCTTTTGTAATACAGAGACAGAACTGATTCCTATAAAAAGGGGTATTTTCCAAGGAGATTCACTCAGCCCGCTATGGTTTTGCTTAGCATTAAATCCACTGTCCAATATGCTCAATGAACAGAGCATTGGTTATAATATAACTTACCTTTCACAACACATAACTCTCTCGCATCTCATGTACATGGATGACATTAAACTCTTCGGAAGTTCTCTCAGCGACCTCCATACTCTTGCCGACGTAACTCAGATTTTTTCAAACGACATTCACATGGAGTTTGGAATTGATAAGTGCAAAATCCAATCCATTGACAGAGGAAAATTTGTACCTACTTCGTATGAGCTAGTAAGCCATAAAATAATAGAACCTATCGACTTAATAGAGGGGTACAAATATCTCGGATTTCACCAGTCACGTCAAATACACCATAAAGAAATGAAAGCGACACTCCAACAAAACTTCAAAACTAGACTCCATAGGATATTACACACCCAACTAAATGCATATAACACCACCAAAGCTATTAACACCTATGCAATACCTGTACTTACCTACTCTTTCGGAATCATTCGTTGGACACAAACAGACCTCAAAGTATTGCAAAGAACAGTTAATACTACAATGACTAAACACCGTAAACACCATCCACGAGCATGCACCGAGAGATTAACGTTACCTAAACACGAAGGCGGCAGAGGTCTGATAGACATAATAAACCTACACAATAAACAAATCGAAAGCCTTAGAACATTTTTCTATAGTCAGTCTCAACAATCCACATTACACAAAGCCATATGCCAAGCCGATACATATACACCACTAAACCTTGCTGATAAAAACAAACAATTCACAATAAATACAGACCACCAAAAAATTGATAGTTGGACTAAGAAATCTCTGCATGGTCGGCACCGTCTCGATTTGACTAGCCCTAATGTCGACAAAATAGCGTCGAACGCATGGCTGCGACGAGGCGAGCTATTCCCCGAAACGGAAGGGTTCATGCTGGCTATCCAGGATCAAGTAATTGATACCAAGAACTATAGGAAATACATAATTCGTAAAAGTAGTCTCAATAGTGATCACTGCCGCCACTGCCATAAACATCCAGAGACCATCCAACACATTACAGGTGCATGTTCATTTATTACACAGACCGACTACAAGCACAGACACGATCAGGTAGCAGCCATAATACACCAGATACTAGCCCATAAACACAATTTAATTAAAGAAAAAATAGCGTACTATAAGTACAAACCACCGATTGTACTTGATTCCCCTAATTATAAACTGTACTGGGATAGAACTATACTGACTGACAAAACTATACACCATAACAGACCTGATATTACACTACACGATAAGTTAAATAGAATAGTTTACCTAATAGATATAGCTATCCCCAATACGCACAACCTCACATCCACACACACCAACAAGTTAACGAAATACACGGACCTATCCATTGAGTTGAAAACCCAATGGAAAGCCGAAACGGTGAAGACTGTCCCTATTATTA
This sequence comes from Hemaris fuciformis, assembly GCA_907164795.1. Classification (NCBI taxonomy): domain Eukaryota; kingdom Metazoa; phylum Arthropoda; class Insecta; order Lepidoptera; family Sphingidae; genus Hemaris; species Hemaris fuciformis. The sequence goes on from OU015446.1 coordinate 6,691,214, forward strand.
TATCTGGCACTGGTGTCATCCCTAAAACACTACACGCAAGTCTGAATACTCTACATATCCACCCTCTCACTTACATAGTTTTGCAAAAAGCCGCCATACTTAATACATGCAGAATCGTCAGAAAGTTTCTTTCTTTAGAATAACTCTATTTAAATCAAAGTACCTTGGCCACAAGCCCGGTACTTTGGTAGTTACCCCTATCCTTAGGGAGATATTTTAGAAAAATATAAATAAAAATAATAATCATAAAAATAAGGAACACAAACAAAAACAGAAAAATAAAATATAAAATAAAAGAAAAAAAACAGTGAAATAAGATAAAAATTAACATTACATAAAATTATAGTACCATTAACAATATAAAACATCTAAAAAAATAATAATAATCAATTAATAATATATTATAAACATATTCATTCATCACACATTCAATTCACAAAAATGCAAACATTCAGACAAAATCGCCTTCCATTCCTCCGTAAATATATCACAGTGTGGTGCACTGTCCAGGAGAGCATTGAGCGCACTGAGAGTACGCGGTATGGGTGATCTGGCACGAGCCACAGTACGACATGTTGGAACTGCGAACAGTCGGTGCCCCCTTCCCCGCGTGTAACCATTAGGAACGAACAGTCTACACAACTCGCCATTCAGGTCAGGAGAATCTACCATACCCCTGAGAATTTTGCACATTATTAGTATTTGGTCCCTCCATCTTCTCACCTCTAAGGAGTTGTACCCGAGGCAACCCAGCAGATATTTAGTGGGATACATGTGTGGATAGTATGTATAAAGGCGCTTATAAAGGTACCTCAAAAAGGCTTTTTGAACTTTTTCGAGCAACAGGGTGTAAGTGCTCTTATAAGGATGCCATACGCAGGCACTAGCTTCGAGCTTGCTGCGGACTAGTGAATCAAAGAGCAACTTGATTATTTTACTGCTTCGAAAATCGTTTGAGTTACGAAGCACAAAGCCCAGACGTTTAAAACACTCTTTGGTTACAGTGACAACATGATCATGGAAGGTAAGTTTTCGGTCGAAAGTCACACCGAGATCCTTGATCGAGCATACCTCGGATATTTCGTTCGTTCATATATACTCTTTAGCAAGTAATCATCGCACGAAGACAATCGACGAACACTGACCAATATTGACGCCATAATATATGGATCAACGGTGATGATAAATATATAACGGTGAAGGAAAACATCGTGATAAAGTGTGTGTAGTCCGCCAACCCGCACTAGGCCAGCGTGGTGGACTAAGGCCAAACCCTCTCAGTTGTAGAGGAGGCCCGTGCTCAGCAGTGGGACGTATTTGGGCTGATGATGAATATATGGATGATGCTATGTTGGACATAAAGGCGTAAGACGCAGACTTAGAAGTTATATACTCCTATGTATTTCTTTAAAGTTGAGACGAAATCGAAAATAGAATTGTGGATTGCAATAAATACACGATTATATTTATATTTTTAATAGTCCGGCTTAATTTTGATAGGTAGTTAGTCGTTTCTATATTTAAAGCGTCTTGCCATTAAAGTCCCAGAGCGATTACTTTACATTTAGTCGTGTCATTAAAAATATGCAGATCGTAAGTGTTTTCACCACGAAGATTTCCGCGTTATCCGTTTTATTTTAAGTAACGTCAATACCAGGAAGCCTAGGTTAAAAATGAAACATGTCGTTGTGTGTAACGTGAGAATGGAAAAAGCCACACAAGTGCAGTGCAGGTTCGAAGAATGGGAAATAGGATTCTTTAGTTTGCAAATAGCAAATTACTTGATAATATTATTGTTTAAATAATTATTAACCATTTCTTAATTTTTACAGATTATTTTAATAAAAACAGTGATACATAGTTTACTGTTTTAAATTGGTAGCCATCAAGTTTAGTTTCCTTGCCAGTAGGTACCATGTTTTCAACTTTTATAAATTTTTCGTGTGTATAAATATCCATCCGTAAAAGTTAACGACGGTCGTAGATATAAATAGAATAAACAAGGAAGGGTACGGTAAGGGAAGTGATGTTGAAAATTGACCCAAATTTTATCGGAAAGGTGTCTGTGCCTTGTGGCGGCTGTCATCATTTCACGCATAATTAACCTTCCGCTAAACGCGTTTCCCAAGCCCAAGTTACAACAGGATGGAATTTTAATGGGTTTTTCGCTGTAAGTTTACACGCATATTTAAAATTAACTTATTATCCCCCATCTCGTCTACATGATCCACAAATTTCACCCGAAAAAATACAATAACAAAAATTGTACTCATTTCCGAAACTAAGAATCCCTTTGTTTGTGCAAGTAAACTTTGTGCGAATTTCATCAAAATTTGTTTATCTATTTAGTCATAACACTGTATCAAACATTGAAAAAAGTAGACTTCCATAAATACTGTTCATTATAGATTAACTAATCTAAAACAAAAAAAAATCAGAAGTCTAATCAAGGTACGCCAGGTGCATTTTTACTCTGTGTAGGTATATAATAAGTAGATATATGCCTATCTGATAATGCTTTGGAGTGGTTTATATTTAAAAATACTTTGGACGTTATCGCATAAATATATTCGGAATAAGTTATGTAAAACCGATGATTTAGTATAACAGGATGGACAGATTTTATCGTTTACGTAATACACTTAGATTGTTTGTATCAAAATTAAATTATTCGAATGACGTCTGAATTTGTTATAAAATATAAATAGATAAAATACGTAATTTTATAAATAGACCTAAACAAAATTAATAAGCGTACACCTTATTTAAATAAAGTCGATAGGACCAAATTCCTTGTTTGCTAACACTTTTGTATCGATTTGCTTGTGCCATATTTTTTCCTATAAAACTAGGTAAAAACTACAAAGTCCCCTATTGGACTTGGTAGTGCAGATGTCTCTATACTAACTTGGCACGAAAATATTATTGTCGAGTTGGTTTTCTACCTAAAAGCTACGCTGGCATACTGAGTAAAAATTCGGCCAATAGGCCATATAATCAGGTTGCAAGTTAGTAGAATACCGTATTTTCCAAAGTAACTGCTTTGTACAGTATTTGAGGCCTCCATACACATTATGCAGGTCTTTCGATCTAATCCACCATCTTCCGACTATAAACCTTTAAGAAGAAGTCGACGTAGGTATACCTACTAATGACTCGATAATTTATTGATATGATGTGTCTAAATATGATTTTATTATTTGTATGTCTCTATTATGTTTTATGCTTTATAAATCTCATTATAGGTGAGGTGTGTTGCCAGGATCTGAACTTACGACTTTTTTATACAGCACCTTGTCAGACCGCGTGCCTCATCTTAAAAGCTGTAACGAACTTTCTGATGCATTCAAGCTTAACCCAGGCTTTTTTTGGCAGGGAAATGTATGAAACCTTGGGAAATGACGTTAGCTATTTATTTCCATTGAATTGCAACAGAACAAAGCTAGCCCCACCGCTAATCCTTACTAATATTATAAATGCGAAAGTAACTCTGTCTGTCTGTCTCGCTTTCCTGCTAAAACTACTGAACCGATTTAAATGAAATTTGGTACACAGATAGTTTAGACCCTGAGAAAGGACATAGGCTATTTTTTTTTTCGAAAAAGAGGTTTTAAGGGGTTGAAAGGGGGGATGAAAGGTTGTATGGAAGTATTGTCATTTTTAAAGCTAGAAGATTGAAACTTATTTTTTAGGCTGTTGATTAGATATAAATAAATATGACATTAAAAGTTTGTAAAACATTTAGCTTTAAGGCGGTAAAATAAAAATAGGGGTGAAAGTTGGTGTGGAAATTCGTCAGCTAGAATGATGAAACGACGTGTAGACGACTGTAACTATGTATATGTAACTATATGTCTGTTATGCTTTCACGCCTAAATCATTTGACTACAACTTATTTTCTTTCTGAACCCAAAGCTGTACTCTACGCGGATGGAGTCGCGGGCAAAAGCTAGTATAAAATAAATATGAAAAGAACGTATATTTTATTGCACATCTATGGATTGCTAATCGCATGAGGGAAGGTAACTAAGACTTTTGTAACTTTATCTTCGTTGTAAGCAAAAGGGCAAAGGATATTCGGATTGTATAGGTAAACAGGGAGGGTAGGACAGTTCTAGGGAGTAATCGTAATAAATTTCAATATAATAGTTCCCTAGGATAATATTACGAGTAGATGAAAATCACCGTTGCATCTATCTGCAGTACACGCTAAACTGCGTAATTTAAGTTAGGTATATAATTTATACCCGTGTCGCAGTAAATCCACGGCGTTTTATTCTTCCTCTATTAGTTTATAATCCTGATTAAACATATAAGTACATTATATATTTCAATAAATTTTATATCTAGATACTATTTACTGTACTAACGGTGACTTTCTAGTCTTACATCGTCAATAAGTCTACTAAAGCTACTGAACTGAACGTATTTTGAGTTTAAAACTAAACAATGCACGAAAATTACATGACAAAATATCGTGTTATTTTACCTTTAAAAATTATTTATATTAAGCGTTAAAAAAAGTAGGCATAAGTTTAAGATTTCGTTAGATATTGTCCTCCAACATCAAGGACTTTCTCACAGAAGTGTAAAATATCAGATAATGAAATCTATTAGTCCTTTGAAGAAGGTGACGTATGTACATACATATATCTAGAGTAAATATTTACTCCCAGGTAATCAGTATTTTCTGTGTCGCGAAGGCCTCGAGGTTTAGTCACGCGGTCGAAAATCTCGATGGTCGCAGGTTCAAACCCACACACACCTCTGACTTTTCGAAGTTATGTGTGTATTCACAATGAATACCTAAAAGTTCTTAGGAATTTCTTAGGTGTGTAGTCCACCAACCTGCACCAGGCCAGCGTGGTGGACTAAAGCCTAAATCTTCTCAGTTGTAAAGGCCCGTGCCCAGCAATGGGACGTATATGGGCTGATGATGATGAATCAGTATTTCATCAATTCCATAGTATTCTGATGTGTCAATTTTATTTTCGTTGAGCTTTTGCTGAATGTCAATAGTTGTTCCTAAAAAACACGCAATATTGTAAAAACCCCTGATGTGCCTTTTTGGAAAATGAAAGTAATACCAGTATCTATAGAGTTTCAAAATTAGAAAAAATATAGAAGTCAATAGTTTTGTTTGAAAACAAAATTTATTTTTATGTTGATTTTAATAACTTTGCCAGCTGTAATAAGTATATAAGATTACATATGAAACCTAACAATTTTGTACATAAACTAACAATCCTATCGATAGTATTTATAGCTATGTTAACACATACTAAGCTCCACAATAATAACATGTACCACTTACTTTCAAAAAAAACTCAACGCGTGATTGTAGTGATAAAAATGTTTGTTATAACGAATATTATATTTTTTTTGTTTTTGTTTTTTTTATATCTCAATTATTTCACAAGTTATTCAATTTTTTACTTAATATTTTACTCTTGTTGGTAATTCAAATTAATTCATTTCTTTTTATAATTTACATATGTCACATGTTGTATTGCTTTATAAAATATAATTATGGTCATTAATAAATATTTAAAGTTCGGCCTGTTTAACGCAGGCTCTCTTGCAACTGGACAGGACGAATTTTTGATTGCCATGTGCAACCATTCGGTTGACATTATGGCAATCAATGAGACGTGGCTGCGATTGGGTGAGGAGGGACGGGCACCGGTCGTCCCAGGTTACCGCCTTAAGCATATTCCGCGGCCGAGGACTGTTAGGGGTGGTCGCGGTGGGGGTGTAGGCTTCTACATCAAGTCATGTATCAATGCGCGGATCTGTCAACATCCTGTACATCCGCAAGTCGAACAATTGTGGATTAGCATTAATATACACAGCAAACGACTTGTGATTGGCACAGCCTACCGTCCACCATGGCTGGACTTAGATATGTTTATAGATTCTGTAACACTGAGTATTAGTGCTCTTGCGCCTTATGATAATGCTATTCTCTTAGGCGATTTTAATGTGAATCTTTTAGCAACAGGAAGTAGGAAGGTTAAACGTCTAATGGAGTTCGTTAATTATAGCGGGTTCACACAAATAGTAACTACACCAACGCATTTCGTTAATGACAGCTGTTCTCTTATAGATATTATTTGTACTGATGCACGGTATAGGGATGTTTGTGTCCACCATATTAATGAGTTGGGTAATCACTCTTTCGTCACGTGCCGTTTGTTGTTCAAAAAGGATAAGCCTGCTAGGAGGTTGGTGGTGTATCGTCCGTTTCAAAATATAATAATTGATCAATTCGAACGGGATCTCGAGTCAGTACCATGGGATTATATATGCAGCTTACAAGATGTCAATACCATGGTAACGTTATTTAATTCACATGTAATCCAATTATTTGATGTTCATGCCCCAATTAATCGCAAGATTTTTAGAACATTACCAACGCCCTGGATAACACAAACTATAAAATTAATGTGTAGATTACGCGATAAAGCCCATGAACGCTATCGTTTTACTAAAAAAGAAACCCACAAAAACTATTATCTACAATTAAAACGCTTAGTTGTCAAATCACTGCACAATGAGAAGCGGGCTTACTTTACAAAGCATATTAACCAAAACCTAAATAATGCTAAGTCTCTTTGGAAAAATTTAAAATCTCAAGTATACCCGTCTAACAAAGTGAGCCAACTTCCTGATGAACTGAACGACCCAGATATGATAAATAGTGCTTTTTTAAATGTTCCCGGAAACTCGGAAGTGCCAATGTCCCAATTGACCTTCTTCGAGTTTAATAGATATGGTACGGCGACATTTTCTCTCATGGAAGTTGATGAGGACAGTGTTCTCTCCATCATTAAAAACATCTCAACGAATGCTCAGGGAATTGACGGCATAACCAAGGACATGATTACACTTACTCTCCCGCAGACTTTAACAACTATAACAGCTATAATTAACAGTTCCATAAAATCAAATACATTCCCTAGTCTGTGGCGATACGCTCTTATCCGGCCAATACCAAAAAATAGCCACCCTCAAACAGTTAAGGAACTGCGTCCTATAAGCATCCTTCCTTGTTTATCAAAAGTTTTAGAACGTGTTGTCTATTTACAGCTTATAAAATATCTTGAAACGAACAATATTCTACCCGATCTTCAGTCAGGTTTCAGACAAGGCCGTGGCACTACTACAGCACTGTTGGATGTAGTAGATAATATTCTTGAGGCGCGAGATAGGGGGGACGTAACCATCTTAACGTTACTTGATTTCTCACGTGCTTTTGATACGATAAATATAAGCCTTCTTTTGTGTAAGTTACGTTACTACGGATTTGAGTTAAACACAATTAAATGGTTTCACAGTTATCTGACCGGTCGAATACAATCTGTCCAAGTACAGGGAAGGAATGGATCCTGCATGATTTCCTCTCCCCGTATTGTGGATCGGGGAGTTCCGCAGGGATCCATTCTTGGCCCACTTTTATATATATTATACAGCGCAGACATCACCCATTGCCTGACGGACTGTAAATTCCACATGTATGCGGATGACATTCAGGTTTACATTTCGTTTAAGCCGGAGAATCTGGAATCTTCTCTCCATAAAATCAATAGTGTAATTAGTAGTGTTGTATCTTGGTGCAATCGTAACACCCTGGCGTTGAACCCCGAAAAAACAAAGTTCATGATATTAGGGAGCAGAACCCAGATTAGCAAAATACCATTTAATCCGCAATTACAAATAATGGGAAGAAATATAGAAAGGGTGGAAACGGCACGTAACCTGGGACTCATCATCGATTCAGAACTCCGATTTGAAACACACATTAACGACGTTGTAAAGAACTGTTTTTATCGACTCAAGCTGCTGTACCGCTTCAGACAATTTCTAAATATAGAATTAAGAAAAAGGCTTGTAGACACTTTAATCCTATCACGTCTTAATTATTGTGACACTGTTTATGGACCTTGTTTATTGTCTAGAACGGAGAAGCTAATACAGCGGGTGCAGAACGCTTGTGCTAGGTTCTGTTTCGATATTCCCAGTCGGAGCCACGTCACTCCTTTTCTAGATGATGCCAATATTCTAAAAATGGTAGCTCGGCGAAAATTACATTTGGCAACTTTACTTTTTGGTATAATAAAAACGCAAACACCAAAGTACCTTTACAACAAACTATCTTGGAGGTGCGACCATGTGACGCATGGCGCACGTACCATCACGAATCCTTTATCGGTTCCACGACACTGTACCGCCGCTTTCAGGGGATCATTTAGGTATGCCGCCACTCATTGTTGGAACAACATTCCACCGCCATGTCGTTGTAAAAAAAGTGTATTTAGCTTTAAGAAATCATTCAAAAATTATTTGTTAAATATTCAAAAACAATAAAATAGAATATTTTACTTTTATGCTATCACTAAATGACTGTCTAGGTAACTAAGGATGACTAAAACTTTCGCAACATAATGTCATGTAGAGTAAACGTATAAAGTGCAATTGTGTTTATGATGTCGATTACTATTGTTATTTTGTTGTAGTTTTCTTTTAATTATTGCTTTTATTTTTTTATATCATTAGTTTTTAAGTTTATTGTTTCAATTATTGTTACTCCGACTAAACGTCCGTACGTAGCTTGGGCCTCCCATTGAAAATCAGCGTTGCAGTATCGTTCACGCGTTACTGCAGCACGTAGCTGAATGGGAGGTACCATTGCTAGTGCAATTATTATTTAATTTTTTTTCTTTGTTTTGTGTTATATTTTACATGTAAATTGTGCTAGTAATAAGTACTTCTTTCTTTCTTTCTTTCTTGATGAATCAGTAAACTAACGGTTGATATTTTTTTTTGTAAAGCGCTGAATTTAATCTACATTATTTCGTGCGCACCACTAAAGTTTTTTGTTAGTTTAAATGCCTAGAATAGGTAATATTGACAGGTACTTGAATTTTAAATTATGCCAAGATTGCATAATCCATTGGTAATTGTTACAGATTATATTATCGATCCTCATTAGATTAAAAAAAAAAATCTCTCACATGATAGGTATTTTATTCTTATTTACGAGTACATTTATCTAATTAAATTTTATCATTGAAGTTGACGTCGAGTATCCAGAACAATTGCCCTAGAGTTAAGATATAAATTCCTCAGCATATATTTCAAAGGTTTTTCTTGGTGATACCTAATTAAATATTCAGCCCCGTGGCGCAGTTGGCTAGATACCAGCTTGCGAAACGAGAGGCCGCGGGTTCGATCCCCGCACCGAGACAAATGTTTGTGTGATCCACAAATATTTGTTTCGGGTCTGGGTGTTTGTGAGACCGAAAAGTCTCTCGTAGTTTCTGACACCCACGACACAGGACTTGTATCCTAGTGTGGGGTCAGAACTATGTATGTGACTGTTGGGTGTATTTATTTATTTTATTTATTTATCATAATCAACAAATCACATTATTGTCTTGCATTACTTACACCACAATTGAGCGTTATTAGTCATTCTCCATACAATACACTGTAAAGTAATGAAAACGTAGCCTTCGCGCAGATCTCAATTACAAACAATATACAAAGAAGTCGTTACTTGGAAGGCACGACGTAGTTCACACAATATTACCTATATATAATATCGCTTTAAAAGATATCTTTTATATATATTAACTTTCACTTTTTCTATTGAGATAGAAAAAGTTTTTTATGAATGAAATGACAAAAGAAGGTAACTATTACTAAACTAAAAGCAAAAGTTTATCACTTGATAATGCGTGTTTTATAATAATTACCAGGGATGTAACGTAGGTAATTTTATCGGAACCGAAGGCGGAGTCGGAGTTTTCAAATTTGATTTTTCGGAGTCGAAAGCGGAGTCGGAGGCAGGGTCAGAAGTGGTGGCAGGAGAGAGATTTTTTATTTAAGGACCAATAAAACATAATTCAGTCAATTTTTTTTCTACAACTAACAACAAGTGAAAAAACAATTGAGGATAGATCGCTTGTAGCGGGAGTCGGGGGGATACCCTGCGAGACATGTATGAACCCGTTCATATCAACCGCTATGTTATGCTTCGACCTCCGATTAAAACTTCCGATTTAAAAGTGTCGGAGCCGAAGTCGGAACCGAAGGTGTAATAATAATCGGAAGTTCCGACTTAACGAAGCCGGAGTCGAAGCTCCGTAACATCCCTGATAATTACTTAGGTGGGTATTGATTAGGAGATTTGAATTTGAAAACTATGATAAATTCCGACAATTACCATGAGAATTGTTACCATGTAGACAACGTACCTTGTAGTCACCTTTATACCCTTGATAGAATCTTATCTTTGAGACCGTAGACAAAGTCACGATCTAAATTGATAACAAAATTAGTAAACAAATTTTAAAATATTTAGAAATAACAATTTAAACGCATTTCTGGCGGAAGGATTTTCCTTTATAAATAAGTACATAGTGTGGATACAAGGAAACTGCGCGTAGTCAGTGGCGGCGCGGTGTTTGCGCGTCTCGACTGCGCTCACGTAGTAGCAGATAGCTTCATTGTTCCCTTGCTTATGTCAACAAATTACGTGCAGGCATACAAATACTATGGAGGCGCTCTACGGTAAGGTTCTATACTTATTTTTTTATTCTTAATTACAATACAATAACACATGCTACTAAAATTAACAATAGCTTTTATTATGGATTCATATAAAAGTAAGGTTTATGTTATTGTGCTTATACAATTTTATTTTGAACTAGATTATAAAGTAAAAGTGCATGAGTTTATTCGAGGTAAAATATTGGATGACGCCACAATAACAAACCGTGAAACTAAAATTACCGTAACATCGTCTATAATCAACAATAGGAATTGTGAACGTACAAGGAGATGTCAATAGTTCTGTATTTTAATCTTTGTTATTATGATCTGGTACTGTATGCATGTGCATTATGTATCAGTATCAAAAATTGATAAACAAAACGCTTTTTTCTTTCAACTGTTAACTCTTCAAATATTTGAATTATTTTCATATACAATGAGCATAGGTATAATATGCAGTGGCGATACTTCCATAGAAGCCCAAAAGCCAGTTTGCCTTACAAAATTCCGAATATGTTTAATCTTTAAATCTTTATTTAATAAAAGTAATTTGACATATAAATGAGAATATTCTGACCCCACAATAAACAATTATAAACTAGACATTACACGGCTTCTATGGAAGTACCGCCACTGATAATATGATAAAGTAAAGTATATTTTATCTAAATGGTTAATTAAAGTATATGTAGGTAGAAGCTTAAAAGAAAAACATTGTTAGTGCGCATGTACTACTCTATAGTTTTCACTGTGCGTCTTCCTAACACGGCCTATAATTTCGGTTAGCGCTCATTTTACATCATTTGTGAAGTGGTTACGATACAAACTACATTGATTAGCTTTCTTCTAGACGAAAGCGCGTTTTAATTATTAATTTGTTGCCGAGATGTAGCCGTTCGTTGTTTTGACCGACTAGTGCGGTAATCTTTAGAGTAACCTATGGTTTATTTGTTCAATTCTTTTTATTAGCGTTTTTTAGTTACGTAGACGTTAGATTGTTTCATTTGGTATATAGATGTAGCATAGATTATTTTGTTATTGAGTACACTTCAAATTTGCACAAATTCAGCATAGTAAGCCACTTTTGAAGAATGGGTCACCTCTTGAGAAGCGCCTTCGTGCTCGGCGTGGGAGGAAAGGACGACGAAGGTAAGAATTTAATTATTTGCTTCTTAAATTTACCCGAGTTCTTTATAACTTTTATATACGCAACAATGAAGTCTTGTTTTGCGATTTAAATTGGAATATTTATATATTTAGTTTATACGTAGGCATGAATGTAATAAATATTTGTTTACTCGAATGAAATGACGTATACCATGCTAAAAATACGTTATAATATTCTTTAAATGACATATTTATTGCAAATTCGACTATCGTGAGTGCCATTTTAGTCTCAAAATGATATTACCAATGACTTTAGCAAGGAAACTCGACTATCTTACATATGTTAAGTACATAACAACGAATGAACATGCTTGTAAAAACATCGTCAATCATTCGTCTACAAAGTGAGTGATGTGTGTGAATGATTATGTGTTGCTTTATATATAATAATCTATTAATAAACATAATCAATGTATTAATGCAACTCTCATTAATTTGCTTGAAATTACTCGTTTAAATATTGTTTTAAACACGTTCTAATAGCTTTTCAACTCAATTTGTGTAGGTGCTGTTTTATACACGTTGTGTTAGTAGTTTAGTCAACGTACCTACCAAATTAATTAAATCTAAAACTATTAATCAATAGCCTTATTTTAATTCTTATTATATCGTAGATTATGAGGGCCGATAAAATCACCACCACCCTCTTTCATTTGTTTTCCTCCTTTTTTAAGGGAATTGTAAATTGCAGCAAGGTAAATTTTCCCCAGGCGGCCATTGAAGTGCGTAGCGAATAAACTATAACACTTTTTGTGTTGTCACTTTTCTGTGCCAGTAAGGTTAATACTAGTGAGCTAACCTGCATTTTATTTTTATTGTACTTTACTCCACTCCCCTCTACCTGACTTCCTTTATCTTCACCTCCCGCATCAAATCATCTAGGTGACCCTCTCCTTTCTCTTTCCTTCTTCCTAGCATTTCTATCACCATCTTTCTATCCACCTCTGTGTATTCCTACTCCACTGTCTGTCCTCGTTTATTCTCTGCCCTGCACGTTCTCTTTTATTATTTGAAAAATGTTTTAATAAATTATCGTGGTCATTGGTCATACTTACTGCAGCACTATCTTTTCTTAATGTATATTAATATAAAATCAATAAATGAAACGTGACTGCCTCGTTGTCTCGCGGCACAAGTATGTGCCGTGCGATCTAGAGGTCCTGGGTTCGATTCCCGGGTCGGGCAAAGTGTTATTGAGTTTTTCCATTAGGAAATTCTCAGTAGCAGCACGGAGTCTGGAATTGTGCCCGAAAAACGGCAATAGGCTCGCCCCCTATTACATGCGAAATGTGGGTGCAGAAATGCACCTCTGCCTACCCCTTCGGGGAATACAGGCGTGAGGTTATGTATGTGTATGTAAATGAAACGATAGAGACACAAAAAAATCCTCAAAAAGTATTCGTTAAGGAATGCGTTTTTAATGTATAAATTTGCATTTTAAAATATTTTATGAAATGTTGCTGGCTCGATTTTTGGTAACTCGATAGAGGAAGTAATTAAAACGTCGCCACTCCGGCTACTTCAAAATGACTCTTTAATATGGCGGGTGATAATGGGGAGAAGCCCCGGTGTTGCAGACACTGCTCCTAAATTATTCTATTCATACCTTACTAGTTAAAAGCGGTTCGAAATCGAATAGTGCATAAATTTGTTTTTCAAATTTTGATGCAAATTGTGATTAAATCGAATGATTAAAAATTGTTTCGGGTTGACATTGTAGACGAACCATTATTATTATAATTTTTTTTGATATTAAAATCTATTTAATATGTTGATTTTGTTTTTTTTCCCGCGTTAATTTAATTATTAATATCCTTAAGAAAATATACATTCCAACGAATCTAATATTTATTTATTTTCAATAATGACATGTTTATATAAGCACTATATTAATTGGTATCTATCAGCGGCGGTACTTCCATAGAAGCCCAAAAGCCCAGTTTGCCTTACAAAATTCCGCATAATTAAAATAAGTTTTAAATCATTATTTAAAAGAAACAATTTGACATATAAATGAGGATGACTGACCTCACAATAAACAATTATAAACTAGACATTACAAAATTAACGTGTAACGCTTTTTGGCTTCTATGGAAGTACCGCCACTGGTATCTATTTAGATATTTTTTTGTAATTAGTGTTTATTTTCATCATTTATATTACCTTTAAAAAAACAATGATTATTATTAACTCGGAATGAATCTAGAGGTTCGCTTTAACTTTGTCATAATTATATGCTCTAGAATTGTCTACCGTCTCACTGGTTCGATCCTTCTTACAAACCTGTGTGCACTTTTATTGGTACGTGTAGATATAAATTTACAGGCATTCTTAATTGTTAAATATCGAGACAGAGAAGCTATCGTTGTCGCCATCAAGTATTGTGTATACTGTAGGTAGTTATTTTAGCATCCCTGTAAATAAAAAAGATCCTATCAATAGTTTCCATTTTTTTTTTTTATGTTTGTGACATACTTGCAAACAGACTATATAATAAATTTCCGGGCTTTGCCCATTTTAAAACGGAAGGAAGAGCCACAAATAAGACATAATAATGCTTAGATATGCTCGAATTCATAAAGTTACTAGTTGATAAATTATTCCAGTTAGTGAGATATGAATAAACATACACAAACTCACGCCTTTATTTCCCGAAGAGGTAGGCAGAGGTGCATTACTGCACTTACATTTCGCCAGTTATGTATCAGTACCACGTAATAGGTGCGAGCCTATTGCCTTCAGGCATACTTCCAGACTCCGTGATGCTACTGAGAATTTACAAATGGAAAATCCGAAACCTCTAGATCGCACGGCACATATTTGTGTGAGATCACGAGGCATATATAAATACATATCGTGACATACCGCCTTACTCATAAACTTTAGCTAATTTGACTACTACTTAAACATACTTTGTCTCGTTTTCTCTAACGTCACAGGTCACTCAATGGACTGCCCTGTGGCAAGGGGGCGTTAGAATCCCACCACGGTATCCCCTGCCTGTCGTAAAAGGCGACTCATTGGGGCCCTTGGGGTCACTGGACGCGCTGCGGGGGCAGTGCGTCTACATATGTGACCCCGAGAAGGGCGGCGGCACGGTGGCCTGTGTCCGTCGCGGGCGCCCAAAATAGAGGCGCCCAAATCAAGTAAGTGGAGGTGCAAAGGCGCCTAAATTCCAAGAAGTCCGAGACGCTTTCGTCTCGGAAGCGCACCGGGCGGCTGCGGCACTATTGTGGGCGCTTCTCGCCCACGCACCGTGGTCGCCCCACTTGGCGCGAAGATGGCCACCGGGGGGTTTTGGTCGGTATGCCGGCGTAGGGATTTGGTTAGGGACCCAGCTCGGCACTAACATCTGCGCGGACGTGACGCCCCGCGCGCCGGGCTGGAAGGCCGGTGACCCCGACATACGCTTCCTGTCCCCTCCCCCAGGGCTGGCGGGAAGTAGAGCCATAAACAGCTTTCCCCTCGAGAAAAAAAAAAAAAAAAAAAAGGTCACTCAATGGAACAGGCCAAAGCATGCTTAAGTAAGGCCGTAACGAATCAAATTCAAATTGACAACTATTTAGCTGCTAATATAATGTGATATTGTTGTGTACAGAGAGTGCTCTCTCAAGTACATTTGCTACAAGTCATTGCATATTTATTTTACTTTTATTGTCGCTCTTATCAAAGTACATTCATAGTTTCTATTGTGCTACAGCTTAATTATAAACACTACGTGTAATACCGGCAATAAATTACTGTCGTTTATGTGTTACATGTGTTGTGTTTACAGCTTTACTGACGCAAAAAATAATTCTTCTCTCTTTGCACAACCTGATAATGTTGTACAAATAGCAAAATCACGTTGCTTTGATACGTTTCACACACAAAGCATTTGGATAGTTAAACAATAAATATAATTTAAAACCATTTCTTCCATGGAAATAACTACTAAAATAATTTTAACCATGAATTAAATTAATTTGACTGGTTAATTTGACTTTTCTAGTTTTTTTGTAACAAGGCGTTAAGTAAGACATGAAATGTGATAACGTGACTTAGTTTTTTCCATACAAACAAGGCAATATGCAGGTAAATACATATGTACATGTATATTTCAATATTCTCGATCTTTTATCAACGTTTACATATTTTATGCGGAACTGTTAACACGTATGTGACGCATATCACGAGTTGTAAATAAGGGTGTCTTAACAAATATTTGTATACATACAAAATGTTATCTCTTGAACATGCCTACAATGATGTGATTTCATATTGTTGTTGATTTCAAGTAGGTAGCAATGTACTAACTACCATTCAGGTATTAAAACACCTTGAAAGATAAGTAAATGTCATTAGTTTTATATTTTTATTATTATACCACCCACTGCTTAGTGCGGATTGATGGTTTCCAGATTCTGGAGAACTTTTAGGTATGCAGTTTTCATCGCGTGGTTTTTTTTGCCGATGTAATAAAAATTGGAGCCTGCATTTAACTGGTTAGCTGGTGTAATGGTAGAATCGCTAACAATACTCATTTTATATTTTTAATTATACATACGTACATACATATACTTATGCCTATCTCCCATTTGGGTAGACGGAGACTATAGAACGCCAAATGCTCCGGTTCAAACACACTTCTTTCCCTTCCTCAACGTACATTATCCCCTTCATGTATGATCATTATAGTCAAAGTCAAAGTTAAAATAACCTTTATTCAAATAAATTTAACAAGTGCTTTTGAATCGTCACTATTATGTTAGTAACCGGGTACCTGGGTACCCAACGCGGTGTATTTGTATGAATAGCTCAAAGAAAATTCAATATATTATTTTAAGCTCTCGAATCGTCGTTTTTTAACTTAAAAGAAAGCTAGTTGTGACTGCATTTAATTATTTATTTTTTTATTTTATTTTTTAAATAAGCTTAAACTTCAGCCATCGCCTCATTAGCAACCGGGTACCCGGGTACCCACAGTAGAAAGTATGGAAAATAAATTGAAAATGGTTTCTGTAAATGGATGCAACAAATATTTATTGAAATAATAAATAAATATTACATATTTTTAAAATTAATGACATTATTTCTGACATTTAACACATTGTATTAGATTAATTCAGTGCTCATCACATACTGACCGTTGACAATTGGCACAGCTCTTACGAGTCTTTCGCCGTCTTTTTATTGGCTAGACATTACACACATGACAAGATCCTGTCACTTTTTTTCTTCCGGTTTTATCTTTTGGAGCCGAAGGACCAGGATTTACCTCGATTGTTTCTGCCAGTGCATGGCCTAAAATACTCCTGTATCTCCAGAATCTCCTGGTTCACCATGCTCTGAATTATATTCTTGATTTGAAATTTGACGTCTAGCAATATTCGCTGGAAACCAGTCGTCATCATCACTGTCAGACGGCACGCTTGAATCACTGTTATTATCTCCAAGCAGTTTTTTCAAATATGCATTTCTATCGGTTGCACTTAACCTAATGAATTAATTATTATATTATACAATTCTTTAATAACATTATTACACAAAATTATCATTAAAACATTTACAAATATTAAAGATATGTGAACTTTACTTACCTAGAAAATTCAGATCTCGATAGTTGTTCCATAGCTTTATTTTTCACTGTGAAAGGAACACCATAAATAAAACACGTCCGATCTCACCAAAAATCCAATGTGTACTAAAAATACTCGACTCTCATTCAATATAGAAACAAAAGAAATAATCTTGACTTCTTTTTTATCTCCAACAGCATCTGTTCAGCACCGAAAAATAAAAAACGGGCCGACTACCTGGAGTGCCCAAAAATGGTTTTAGATGATATTCACAATTCTACATATTATTGTTTTTTATTTTTATTGTCACTAACTATACAACTAACTATTCATATTCCAGGAAAACATGTTAAGAATTTTTTTTCGTGAACAAAATAAACAAAATTATAATTTTTAGATCTGTGGGTACCCAGGTACCCGGTTGCTAAAAGACGTCGGTAAAGTTGGTTACTAACATAAGGGTTAAGTTATTTTTTTTAACTATTGCCTATTTATCAATTTTTTTTAACTATTGTATTACAAGTTATATTATCTATCATTTTATAAGTTATTAAATAGAATTAGAACCCGCGACTTTAGTTTCATTTTCTTATCAGCTAAGTTAAAATATATTCGTTCGTATGTAGAGTCATTGTCCTAATTAATATGAAAAACTGATAGCATTTCCATGACAAATATTGCTTAACGGAATGCGTATTTTAAGGATATCAACATACATACGAAATTAGCAGTACATCTATATAACAAAAATGAAAGGAACTAGAAAATGTAATTTTATTTTTGGAATATATAAATATAAAGGTGTCTTATTTGCTACAGACTGCTGGTACTTAGACTACTTGGCTGTAAATAAGTATCAACTCGACCTTTTCCACACAGAGAAAAACCGTTAGTATTCCTTTCCGGATACATGGGAGGGGCGAAGAATTTGTATGTTGCAAACTAGTATATCCGGCCTAAAATCACAACATGTTAGCATGTTTTAGAACTGAGCCGACTAAAACCACCCATTCGGACTACCATGATGAGTGACGCCAATGGGCCGTAACCACATCACGCGGTTTTCCCGTTTTCGTAGATTCAACATAGGTAATCGCATTCAGGCCTACAATAATGCAACTGCCAACGTCGATGCCGCCTTTAAATCGCCTTATACGAGTCCAATTAGCGGGACGCTTAGTAAGCCAATATTGTGCACATGGAGTTTCTTTTGTTTCTACTCGATACGTTGAACCTTCTCTTAAAAAATTGTCATGCTCTTTTACTGAAAGTGTGTTTTTGTGTCACTGTAAATTGTGTTTTTTTTTGTTTTCATATAACTTTTTGACTCTTTTGTTTCCCATATAAAAATTGGATGTTTTTAAAAATTACAATAAAATAATTTCGACTGTTGTTGAAATTATGATAATTAGGGGTCCAACAGGTGCAGGAAGCGCTGTACTCTTCGATCAAATATATACTAGATTTCCGATGAGCGCTTCAAAAACGGCCCGAAAAATAAGAGCACAACAAAAAATGTGGTCTTATTTCAAATCAGTATGGTCCAATCGTCGCCAACGCTAACACGTCAACATGCCGCAGTGCGCGTTTAAAAGTTGTGAAAATAATCATCGGAATACAAAAAAATCGGAGGGAATATCTTTTTTTCGGCAAGTTTATGTCAATAAATATTTATTTTTAAAATACAAATAAAGAATTAGACATAAATATGAGCAAATTGACAAATAATATTATTGTTTCACCAATGTTTGGTACAATGCGCCAACCTATGTCCAAAATTGGTTATACTGGAACAAGAATGGAGTTGAGTAGAACTAGCCTTTTTTTTAGTTTCCCTAGCAATCCATTTCGCTGTGCAGAATGGGTATCAAAAGTTGCAAGAGAACGAGGAGAAGAATTTTACAAGCCTTGTAAAAAATCAATAATATGCTCTTTGCATTTTGATAAAATGGATATAACGGGCAATACACAAAGGCGCGACTGCCTCGTGGTCTCGCGGCACAAGTACCTATGTGCCGTGCGATCTAGGGGTTCTGGGTTCGATTCCCGGGTCGGGCAAAGTGTTATTGGGTTTTTCCATTAGGAATTTCTGCCCGAAAAACGGCAATAGGCTCGTCCCCTATTACGTGGATCTTATACAAAGGCGTAGGTTACTAAAAACAGCGATGCCTAAATTGCAGGTAAATACAACAAAGTATTTAAAATACTATGCAACGGTTATGTCTTCTATATAGGTTTTATATTATTCATTAATATTTCGCAATTTGTAGGTTCATGAGTTTGCAAATAAAGTGCAAGTACGTGATTGTTCCAACCTGACAAATGAATGATCAAATCAGGTAATATAAAATTATATATAAAGAATGTTTATACGACATTAATTGTATTTTTTTTTATTAAGTTTATCAACCTTCCCATAACTAGTTCGTTTTTACAGGCCACACCCACAAAAACTACTTATGTGGACTCTGCAGGAAAACGCGGTATTCCTCAGAATGATGTAGTTTCTTTCAAAACTCTTGAAGCTTTTATATCAGATGTGACATCTTTATGTGACACACCAAGAAAAAAATTCTTAAAACAACAATTGACAACGTGCCGCAAAATTATACTCGGGGAATTCGAAAAAAAACCATAATTAACAAAAAGAGAATAAGCGTCTTAGAAATTTATTTTACTTTAATTTATTTCATGGTAATTAAAAGGATAACTTAGTGTGTGTGCGTACCTAAATGTCTGAGCATAATGATTTCAATTATAATATTTGACAGCCCCGTGGCACATTTGGCTAGACACCAGCTTGCGAAACGAGAGGCCGCGGGTTCGATCCCCGCACCGAGACAAATGTTTGTGTGACCCACAAATATTTGTTTCGGGTCTGGGTGTATGTGAGACCGAAAAGTCTCTCGTAGTTTCTGATACCCACGACAATAGACTTGTATCTAAGTGTGGGATCAGAACTATGTATGTGACTGTTGGGTGTATAAAAAAAAATATTTAAAAAAAATCTTTTAACTTTTTTAATTGCAGTTTTCATTTTAATTATTATTTCTCGATACAAAAACCTGTGGCGTGATCAACAACGATTTCTACTTTAGCTACCAAATATAACCGAATATTATACACTTACGAAGTAAGGCTAAACATAACAAAAAACAGCCACTCTATGTCTTTCTATAATGACTCTGTTCGAAGTGGACGCTTCAAAAACTATTTAGTTCTAAAACAGCGTGAGCGCCGAATGTCAAAAATTATTTTCAATCTTATTGCCTAACCGTGTCGTTTTATTTTAGAATATTTGTGCTCATTTATAACGGACTTTCTTTTAAAATGGCATTTTTATATCCTCTTCTTCAATGACATAACGTCTTAAATGTAAATATATTATAAGCTATGTTAAATCTTATTGTAAAGAATTAAAGTTTATTGTTACGTGAAGTTGTTTACATTTTAATACTTTTTTCTATACATTTTAGTACGAAACACAAATGTGTAAGTATAAGCAACCTCGGCCACTTAAGACAAGTGATTTTGTTCGCGATCCTCAATCTAGTGTATATTTGATCGAAGGCTGTACTGGTCTGTGTCCTAGCCTGGTTATTTTGAATATGTTTTGTCCATCGAGCGGTTGTCAATTCGCTGCGATGTCTTTAAATGGCAGGTCACCGAAATCTGTCAGATTTCAACCATGCCTAAATGCGACTGTAACAGACGGAACATTCTCACACCATAATGCCTATTAAGGCGATAGTCAGAATTCGATGAACTTATGCAATGATGTTTGCAATTGTTTAATTTGACTCTTTAAATCGATATACGAGTATAATGAAGACATGAACACAACTACCAGTATATAATTAACATAATAATATATTAACAATGTTCCAACTTTGTATCATTGCAATGTTTCATGGATTGGTCGTGCGTCTTCTCAAGACAAGAATTTACTTTGAATCTGCAGTTTAATACTAATAACTGATTAGTAATTTACTTATCCTTGTGAACGAAATTAAGTCAATGGATTAATTCATTATTACATCTGAACCTATCAAATATTATATTTAAGAATAATTCTAAGAGGTCGGAATAATTGTACTAATTCCTGAGTAATAATAGTATTTTTGTTTGTGTACTTACTGTAGGATGCGGTCAGTCTGCCGCGTTAGTCTTAATAATAGCTTAATAACTGCAAATTCAGGTGCGTTACATCATCAATAGATGATGTAATCAGGAAGCGATAGGCCAATAATAATCAGTTTTAAATTAGTATATCGCGTTTGCACTCGTAAACATGCAGTAAGTAAATACGCTTAATATACGTCAAACCTAACGTCTGACGCTCAAGCATAGGATCTAGAGATGTGCCGATTATGACTTTGGCCGACTAGCCGACTAGCCGATTAGTCGGCATAAAGAGACCGACTAATCGGCCGACTAGTCGGCCAAGTCGATTACAGTTTCGGGTATTCTGGTTTACAGCTGATTCGTGCGAAAGTCGCAAACGCCTCTTGCGAGCACGTCTCTACTTGTTTTGTTTACTTCGCTTTGTTTCTTGGTTTTGCTTTTGTAAGGGTCAGAATTGTATTTTTGTGTAAAAAATAATTGCAAAGACAATTAATAGAACTGTAATTGTTCCAATGTTTATTAACGTGAAATAGCGCAATTAAAATTTAATCATGCCAAAAAGAAAATGTCGTGTATGGATGTTTATTGAACCATTGGGCACTGATTCTCGCAAAGTAAACCGAAGCCAAATAATAATTTTTAGTAGTTAAGAATGCCAAATGATAAGAAGACAAAATTATTAAAGTTTACTGAAGTTAAGAAAATATTATGTTGTTTTGTTTGTTGATTAAGTTTAATAACTATCATAGATATGATTTCTTTACAAATTTCGTAAAAACTGATTACCAAAGGAAAGGTTACTTTGCTTTACATTTCAAATTGTCTGATTATAAAATGAAAATATTGATAAATAATCAAGGTTTTTGTTTAATGTAATTCCTCCTACATACTGATATGATGATGAGAAATCTACAAAGTAAGAAGCCGGATAGTCGACACTCTTTGCTGAATAGTCGCCGACTAGTCGGCACATCTCTACTAGGATCATATCAGAAAGCAAGAAATTTTGACACACAAAAACTCGGACACGAAACAAATATTTGTTTTGTATTAGGTGCGAGGGTCGAACCCACGATCTTCTCATAGACGTCTAACGACGGCGGCTGTCAAGTTTTAAGAGTTCCATTTACATCATCAGGGTCTAATGACGGAGCCTGGAAAGCCTGAATTCAGCTGAAACAAAAGGATATTGTCCAAAAATGTGGTCCAATTCTAATATTGCTGATATGAAATAGTATTCTTAAGAGTATATAGTTAAATAAACAAATACGTCCAACAGTCACATACATAGTTCTGACCCCGCACTAAGATACTAGTCTTGTATTGTGGGTATTAGCAACTACGGGAGACTTTTCGGTTTCACAAACACCTAGACCCGAAACAAATGTTTGTGGATCACACAAAAATCATTTCCTAAGCTGGTGTCTAGACAATTGCAACGAGAGGCTGTCAAATCAATCTTGGTTTTAAATTATATCCTTATTTTGAAACCAAGCAGTACGTTCACATTATAATTAAATTTAAATTTCGTGAACAGCAAGACATGCTAGGTGCCGAAATTTAAACTCTCTTAAAAGTAAAACATTTGCCTTAAATATTAATAATTAAAGATTGGGATTTCCGCACATTCTATGTACTTATATAATACCACTTTACTATGCAGTATGGTTTCTCTTCTAATCGATGAGAAACCTCTTGGTGCCAATAGTTTTTCATAAAATGTTATGTTTCACTTGTGTTCTAGATACATAAAGCAAGTAGGTAGGTACTTCAAATAAACGTTTTTCAGCATTTGTATGTCAACCCACTTACGCTACAGTAATTTTTTTTAGCGCTTGTGGCTTATCAATAAGGAATTAAGTATTTAGCGTGTCGCGTCGTTGGCACGCCAAAATTAAGGCGAGTACATAAAACTTTGTCACGGGGTGTTTGTCCAAGGTTCTACGGCAAGTGTTTGAAATTAGCTTACAACAGTCAGTGTTTCGGTACAACTCGAACGTTCGCCGCGGTCTCCAACGTATTTTGCGATTTGTAAAATCGTAGAGGAGAGTAACTAAATGCGGGCTAGTGCTTTAATATGGGCTAGTAACAATTCTCGAAAACCTACAATCGAAAGACGAAACAAACGACGATCGTCTATCGCATTCATTCGCTCTAACATCGCACTCACTCATTCTCGTCAATCGCGCGCGAGTTGTCGCCAGTGTTGGCCATACTTGTGTTGCTGCTGTCGAAAAATTTTCTATTCTACGTATCAATGTATTATTTAATTAATGAAAATTATGTCTAAATACTGTAACTATGTGTTTTATTGCAGAATATAAGTTTAATTTTATGATTTTCGGTCGATTTATTGCTTGCTATATATGATTTGTAAAGTACACGATCAAGTTGATTTTAGTAAAAAATTTCGAATATGGGCTATGACTATGGTCCTGAATATGGGCTAGCCCATATTTAGGTATTAATATTTTAGGTGATTGGTTATGTGGTTCTAAAGGTCAACACAATTAAAAAAAACAAGGAAAACTAATAAATAAAACAAGAGATAAGAAACCCAAGCAAAAGAAAAGAAGTAAAAGAAATAATAAAGCCAACACCAGGGACGAAAGTGAAGGCGAACAAGATATCCAATTTGATCCAGATAGTGAACCAGATGCCTCTATAGGAAGAGAGGCTCCTGACTCTGCCGATGCAGCGTGTATGTTTTGTCAGGAAGTTTTTTCCGAAAACGCAGCAGGAGAACTGTGGATTAGATGTTTAATGTGTGAGCTTTGGGTACATTATGAATGTGCTGGGCCAGAGTTTGACACCTGGATATGTGATTTATTTATATAAATTATGTGATTTCTTCCATCTACCAACGTAATTTGATCTCTTATAAAATAAATATTTATAATTGTTATTTTCGTGCAAGATATTATAAGTTTCTGTTTGTAGCCCATATTTGAGTACCTGTTCCATATTTAGCGTCTATTTTGATATTTTGTTTAATGTTCAATTTAATAATATATTATAATATTAAGAACATAAGATTGTTACTTAGCTCTTTAAAAATGTATGTGTAATTATTTTGACGTTAATAAATGGTTAATTTTTTAATAGTTTTTTATTTTTGAGGCAAAAACAAAATGGTAGCCCATATTTGGTTACTCTCCTCTACTCGGTGCCAAGTGCCTTATCATACTCACAAATATGTACGCCTACGGACATTATAGGGACACTGGTGTGAGTACATATTGTTTTCAATTATAGCACTGCTACGTGATTAAAGTGTTGTACACGAATTAAATGTTTACTTTTTATCGCAACCATTTAATTCAAAAACATTATTGAGACAACAAAACAGCGTCTCGACTCACTATTTATTGAATTTGAATGTATCTTATGACTCATACGTTTATTGCGCTTAAATGTAAGATTTTATTTAATAGCTTCAGGTAAGTACCTACATTAACATTTAACGGCATAAATTTCTGAGAATGAGTTATATACATAGATTACAGTAATTAATCAGTAGTTGAAATGGAATAGGGATTATTTTTAAGAAGTCGTCAGTTTTTTGTATCGTAGCTTGCAATTACAGGTCTTAACTCTTAACAAATTACCAATGATGATTTAATTGACGTAGTCATCGCCGTAATGAGGTTTCTGGGACTGGTTGCCCTCAGTGCAGTATATTTATATCTAATTAAGTTGTTTATAAATAAATACTCCATTGAAGAGAAATAATAATGGGTTTTAATTTAGGTACGAATTATATTATTATTTTACGGCAACCAAAGTTAATTTTTGTACTTCGTCTTGTACCTATGTGTCTTTTTATTATAATGTTATTGGGAACAAGTTGGAGTTAAATACGATTCTTATTGAACATATCATTAAGATTACATTGAAGAGTCAATTAAAATGCTTTTTAAATTTACTGGATCTTAAGATGGACAAAGGTATTTCGTATTATAATTAAAATTGTGGAATGAAAACACAAATGTTTGCTAACCATCTAACCATGCTAGCCTTTTTTTTTTTTCGCGGGGAAAATCCATTTACGGACCATCCCACCCCCGGAGGGGCGAGGGTGTGTCGGACTCACCGGCGCCTTCCGACCCAGCATAGATGTTACCGCCCGTGGTTGTCGCGGGCGGCCGCTGGGCCGGGTCCCTACCAAAATAATTGCGCCGTAATACCGACTAAAAACCCCGCGACGGCCACCATCAGCGCATTCAGCGAGACGGCCCCGGAATACCCTGAAGCCAGAGCTATGGATTGACCCGGGACCGCCTCTGCGCGGTGCCAAAAGGCACGGCAAAAGGATGTTAATTCCTCCTCGGAGGCCGCCAAGGTAGGGACGGCGGCCCCGTGTGGCCTCTGGGCGCCGGGCTACGTGTTGACCCGGCGCCTCCTTCGTCGCCTGTTGCGACGAGCGGGATCGGTCTGCTCCCGATCCCGCTCCGCGCTCTCCTTCTGCGAAATGACACGTTCGCAGAAGGAGAGCATAGCTTTCCACGACCTCCGGCTGCCGACCATGGCGGCGACCACAGTCGACAGCAGCGAGAGGTCTCTCCCCACGACCGCTACGAGAGCGCTGCGCTCCTCGTCCCAGGCTGGGCACTCCTCAAGCGTGTGCTGGGCCGTGTCCTCACGGCAGTTGCCACAATAGTGGCACACGACGGTCTCCTCCACAACCATGCTAGCCTGAACCTGAAAGCATGATAACCTATCTATCAGGTTTCCCAGACAAACTGAACCAGTGTCTGGGTAAATATTGCATTCCTTCAAAATATTAATACGTAGCTTTGTTGTAAGTATATTATGTATGTTTATGTTAGAAGTGCGATGTATTGCTAAAGTACGTATACATGAATTTTTTAGATGTCTGAAAAAAGGGTTAAAGTTAAGTTTGTTAGTATTTATACAACCTTAAGTTTCTTACAAATTTAATTTTTACATACTTAAACTAAGGTTTTCGGTATGTAAAGTATGCTTAAGTCGAATTTAACAAACCCATACAGCGAAGGAGATTATGAATTAGTACGTAGTATTTGTTTTATTTACTACAGTAATAAAGTGTAGTGTTTAATTTGATATACACTGTACTTTCCCAATGTCATCTAATAAAACACTAGTGCTTACGACTTACGTGACTGCCGCAAATCACGAGAGGTTCAAATGTATGTTTGTACTTGGCTTGTGTACACAGGGCCTTTACAATACCATTCTTACCGTTGGGCAGAGATTGTTTTATGTGGCTGTTAGGCATATTATTATAGAGAAAGTTATGGCCTGATACACCAAGATGACATGGGCTAGTGGTCTGCATATATGCGTCTAAGAAATTAGTTGTCATTTATCGTTGAAATGCATGATAATTCAATACGATTAAAAATGTAACTTTGACTTCCAACTGCGGACCACCTACTTTAACCATAAGATTATCTATAATACGTCAACTTGTAATTTTGTTGAAAATGTAGACCGTACCTATATAAATGCTAATACGTGTGTGTTGCACAAAGCCACATTCTTATTGACAGCCTTTGCTAGAATATTTTTACAACATATATACTTAATATACAATCAAGTTGTTAAAAAAATAGGAGGAAGTTCTTTAGACTATATCCAATTTTAAACACCAGTGGAAGCCACGTTGTTGTGGGATAATGACATCAAAAAGAACAAATAACGTGCGGTTGAATGGACTAGTTCGATAAACATTGGAAGGTCGGGTAAGGTGATCTTTCGTAGTTGTTACTCCGAATGCTCTAAATTATATTTCGATAATATTTAGGTGTTAAATAAGCAAAATATTTATGAGATCGTTTATGCCTATTTATATATGCAAAATATACGAAAATTCTTGAGGTTAGTTCAACCATAATTAGCAGTGGTGTCACCTCGACACAGAAACTCGGTCTGTTTGCTAAATTACATTTTAATTCATTGATAGATATTTATTGTTTTATATCCAACGGTATCGAGTTCTTAATTGGTTCAGGCGTAGTATAATGTATTAGAAGTACTAAAGTGCTTGTTATATGGATTTTCACTTTCACTACGAGTATAATGTCGTGAAAGTAAGTCGAAGCGCAACTCTGGACTAACGTATACTATTATATACGTAGAATATAGGAAACTATAAAGCAAGTCTTAGGGCTCTTTATAACGGTCATATTATAAATAAAGAAAAAAAATATTGAATTTCACTTATTAAAAACTTGCCTTAATGTGGATCATAACTTACGGTTATATAGATTTTGTTAATCAATTTTAAAAAAATAGCTTCAGTCTTAAGCTTCTACATTAATACCAAAATACAAACAAATCGGATCATCGCTTTAGGCATAAAAATGTAACCACTTATTTTTCATTTGTAGTACTTGAATCCTGGTTAATGCTCTTCCAATTCGAATATTTTTAACATATCAACATTATCAATGATGTTTGCGCCAAAATGTAAAGTCGTCAATTTTCTCCAATTCAAGTTCCATGTAAATTTAGCATACAAAAATAGACTGCGATATTTAGAGACTATCTCTTTCAATAATCTAATGTTATGACGTAGGTGAATTAAATATACGTCACTCCAGTAACTCGTACGTTTCCATTTGTAACAACCAGTGTTGTAACAAATAGTTGCCCCGGGCATGTGCTCGTGCGATTAGCATCCTCCTGCCAATTTTACCAATATAGGATACCAAGTGCTAAGTGGAATGTATCGTCACAATATCTTCATAATCAGTTCTAAAAGTACTTGACAATGACAAGTATTTGTGTTACGAATATTATTTCTATTTAAATAAAATTGTGAGAATAGTTTTTTCGACGTCATCGACAGACCATCGCGTCATACCTACTCAACGTATTTGAGTCTTTTTAAGTATATATTAACTAATGTTGTTAATGTACTCAATTGTAATATAATACAAGACTTATCCATATTACTTGTTGTTCAAGTTATAAAAAAATCTGATTTACAAGTCTGCTTATAAATGTGGAAATCTTGCAAGTATTGTTTTTTATACTATTTCCCTTCAAATACGGCACATCGAAATACCCCGAGGGGTAGATACCGTTTTCAATCTCTGTTTTATTGTGTTTGTCTATAGGTGTGATTTTGTTTGCCCCCGGTTGTTCACACAACACCGAGACACAAACACTTGCACCAAAGGCGAGCGGAGCAAACAGTTTATCACCGTTAACAACAACCGGGTAACTTACTCGTAGTATTGAATAACGACCCTAGATGATATTGTGGAGCGTCAATCGGCCCGCTTTATCTCATTCGCGTCTGGTGGAAAGACTCAATTATAAATCAGTATCGTTGAAACTTTAAAGGTGGCGTGGTGTCTGTGTGTATGATTCCAGTGCTTAGCCTTGTAATTAGTTAAGGATAATTACAGTGCATGTTTTGAAAGTGTTAATATGGAATTTCAATACTATGGAAACTATGATCGTCCTCCGTTGCGTCGCATACAAGATCAGCCGTGGTGGGACGAAGAGGATAATCTTTCAGACAGACGACTTAATGGTAAGACAGACATACATACCGTGATCGTCCCTCTTTGTAAATATAAACACCAAGAAAATCTAACAAAATTCGTATGTTTTGATACTCGCCAAAATATGCTAATTATTTTCCATGATCTTTATTGTTTTATCAACAAAATATAGTTTGTTTACGTCGCTTATCAAAGTATATTTGGGGCACGCCATATATGGGGTATAATTCATAACTGTATAGTTTATGAGTGCTAAAACAACATCATGAGCAGTATTACAGTAGTGTGAAGTGAGAATTTCGTGTGGATATCCCCACTCGCCGGTTGTAATGTAGCCTTTAATTCATATAGGTCTGTCTAGACGGTGGGACAGGAAAACCAAGCGGTATCGATTCGACGCCAGGATAATTTTAGAAAATTCTGCTTGGTGAGGTCGATTGTAGCGAATTGTAAGTTTTTCGAAATGTGTCTAAAGTAAAAAAAAATATATCCAAAAAAGTACAACTGTTATAAGTATTTTTTGTGCAGAAATAATGCGTAACGCCCTTTGTTAAGCTGCATATTCCAAAAATAACAAACACAAACTTTTATACAAACAAATTGGCATTGTATTATACACGTCTTTTTTTATTTTCAACTTGCAAAGTATGTATGTAGGTATGTATGTTTGTTCAGGTGAAATCTTGCAGCTCAATTTTGAAGCAGATATCTTTAATTGATTGAGCTGAAATTCTGTATACAACTTCAATTTGGATGAGAATAATTCATGGTTAACTTTGTGACGTCATTCTTCATCCAATTTGGCGGAATAGTTATTTTTAATGCTCCTCTACAATATGGGTATCAAATGCAAAGACTTACTTAGAATAACCCGAATAAAAAGTAAAAAATAAATTAAAAGTAAAAAAAACTTTGCGCGCTAAAACGAAAAAAATAATACTTTAAAACCTTTACTGTCTATTTATAACGTCATTTCATAATTTATATTATGTAAAAGCTTTTCGCTAGATTAACTTCTGTAGATAAATAAAATACAGATGCAGAGGTGCATTTCTGCACTCACATTGCGCCAGGTATGTATCAGTCTAGGGAGTCAATAGGGAGCAAGCCTATTGCCGCTTTTTGGGCATATTTCCAGACTACTGGCTGTTACTAAAAATTTCCTAATGGAAAAAGCTAATACATAACACTTTGCCCGACCCGGTAATCGAACCCGGAACCTATACATCGCACGGCACATACTTGTGCCGTGAGATCACGAGGCAGTCATTATTGTTTTTTTAAACAAAATGGCATTGCAGTCACACAGCTTATGTAGATAAACAAGTAAATTAAATAACTTGATGTGATTGATTTTAAGTATTTAAATTTTCTAACTAAGTAAATACGAGTAGGTACTTAAATCTCGCGACAAGCTTTTAAACCATATAAATTATGCAATAACGTTATAAGTAGATAGTAAAAGTTTAAAAGTTTTTTTTTAAGTTTTAGCGCTTTCAAATAAAAGCTTGTTTATTAAAAAAATATACCTACTTTTTATTTTAAAAATTTAAATTGAAAATCCATCTGTTACAGTTTAAAAAGATTTCTTTATGCATGTTAAATATTTGACACAAGATTTCCTTGTGCCATTCAATAGATAAGTCTATAATAACTTACACTTGCCGCTTATCTAATGTGTTACTTTGTATGAACAGTACTCACATCACATGTATCATTATAAGTGTATATACATCGATTTATTTATAATTGCAATAATTAACAGTTAAATTAGAGGGGGAATTACTAATATTTTATAGTTACTACGTCAAACAATTTCGATTCTCAGAGGTATTAGTGAGTCAAACATCCTCATACGTCTTATATTAATGTATAATGCAATTACCTTATCAATATTTTTAAATGACACTGACGTTTATGAATTACTCGTATAAGTCATTGACTTTAAATATGAAATAACAAAGTAATAAACATTAAACAATAGTTATCTTTGTCTCCGAATTGAATTCGAAAAACCGTTTAATGATCGTTCGAATTAAAATAATTTATAGAAAACGGTCTCTACGATTGAATAAAATCCACTTATTTTTAAATTAAAATTAGTTAAACATCTAAAATGACTTACTGTGACGTATTACCCTTGTAAATATTATAAAATAAACTGCTACATTAAATTGAAAATATAATGCCGATAAGCCACATAGAGTTGGTATTATTATTTAAGTGTTAGATTAAAAAAAAACGTTTCATATATTTAGTTATTATTATGTTTATTTTGTCCAAATAAAGAATGGAGACAATTATATTTGCCGACCCGATAATGTCAATAAAGTTGAAATATTAAGCCCAGATTGCCTTGACTACTACAATACATATATACGATTTAACCCTTGTACACGTTAATCTGTATCGTAAAAGGTATTTTACTCTTTGTTTTGTGTTGTACTATGTTATGAAGTTCTATATAATACCTACTTATACCATCATCGTCATTATCATAGACGCGTAGCGTGATTTATACCTGTGTTATAGTTGATTATAAATAAACATGCCGTAATCTCACAGTTACGTGGGGTCGGCACAACATATGTATATAGGATATGCAAGATTACACTATTTTTTTTACGAAAGCTCCGCCTTACGTTAGACCTTCAGGAAATTATTTCCCCTCGTTTGAATAATCATTTTTTTTAATATATACTCCTTGATCAGGAAATGGGGCCTATAAGCAAGACATGGATATACACTATAATATACACTCAACAGTCACACACATAGTTCTGATCCCACACTAAGATACAAGTCTTGTGTCGTGGGTATCAGAAACTACGAGAGACTTTTTGGTCTCACATACACCCAGACCCGAAACAAATATTTGCGGATCACACAAACATTTGTCTCGGTGCGGGGATCGATCCCGCGGCCTCTCGTTTCGCAAGCTGGTGTCTAGCCAACTGCGCCACGGGGCTGTCAAATTTGTGTTGTAAATTTGTGTTGATGTGATGAAAAATATTTTGATTAGTTTTGGAATCGAGTTTCGTTATTGTTTTGTTTTGATATTTAAAGATCAATGTTAGGTACTCTGATTTTGACCTCACACTTCATGTTTTTACCTAATTGCCTTTTTTAATATACTCTTTAAAAACCTATAAAACGAACGGAGGTCATATGAGTCTTCTGGGTAGGGTGTGATATGAGCTCATACTTAGCAATTAACTTGGTTTTAAAAAACAAATGGTCCCAGACAGTAATAAAATTATTATTCGTCGCAATAATATACAACTTGAGGTAAACAACTTGTTTATATTAAGCTGATATTAAAATGCACCTGTGCATCAAGGAAATGGCGTACGGCGAAATATCTTTAAAAAACAATTTATTATTGCACCACATAGGTATATTATTTTTTAAAGGAATGCATATTTATCACCAACATAGTATAATATTAGGTATAATTACCCTTAGTTAATAAAGAGTTCAGAAAAAAAAATATAATGTGAATAAAACGTTTCTCATATTGTTATTGGAGTAATGAGTTACAATCCTATGATTGATGAATATTTCATAGATCATAATCATAAAGAATTTTTTTTTAACAAGAAATGGATATAGCGATTTTCATTTCATTAAGTTAATCTACGCGCTCTGAAACTTCGCAGTTTCAATAACCGACTGGAGTTCAACGGAGATACGTCAACTATGTAAATGTATTCAGGTCAGTTCATCAGCCCCGGTAGTAGGGTTCCGTCGAGCCATATTACATCCCTTGCATGGAAATTGGTTTTCTATAGGTAGGTACCTTAGTGCTCGTGAACTACTAGGATGCGAATATGCTTTGCATAATATCTATTCTTGAGTTGAGATTTCACGCCATTTTTACAGCTAGAATTAAAACAATACACTGCCTCGTGGTCTCGCGGTACAAGTATGTGCCGTGCGATCTAGAGGTGCTGGGTTCGATTCCCGGGTCGGGCAAAGTGTTATTGGGTTTTTCCATTAGGAAATTCTCGGTAACAGCACGGAGTCTGGGAATGTGCCCGAAAAACGGCAATAGGCTCGCCCCCTATTACGTGGGACTGACACATACTTGGCGAAATGTGGGTGCAGAAATGCACCTCTGCCTACCCCTTCGGGGAATACAAGCGTGAGTTTATGTATGTATGTATGTCTATTTCAATTTTATAAAATTTCTAAATCAACCGTAAATTCTCATCCGGGAAACGAACATAAATCCCTCAATTGAAAACCGCAAATTAATGCCGCTGGACAAACGAAGCAAGTATATTTAATAATGGTATAATCGTCATCCAGACACGATGGGTACCATTGCTTCGAAGCAGGCTGTGAAAGGATGCGGAGTTTGTCCTCGCATTTAAAACAAATATTTGTGTTTATTAATGCATAAATATTTGTTTCAATTCTGGTATCTGATATCTACATCTCAAGATTATATTATCTTTTGCGAGTTTTATTATGACTGATTTATTGGTTATATA
This sequence comes from Hemaris fuciformis, assembly GCA_907164795.1. Taxonomy (NCBI): domain Eukaryota; kingdom Metazoa; phylum Arthropoda; class Insecta; order Lepidoptera; family Sphingidae; genus Hemaris; species Hemaris fuciformis. The sequence continues at coordinate 6,724,616 of OU015446.1, forward strand.
AATAAATACATACATCCATTGTGTAAATATACTACGCGAGAAATATTTATTTATTTGAAAAACAAATACCTACAACAATTACATTCATAAGCACGAAACCTAAAATTGTGCAAAATAGACCGTTGTATATTATAAAATTATTGCTTTATTATTATTTTTTAGCTATTAGTATTTTTATTAACAATAAAATTGTGAATGATAAACGGTAAATTTTGATATCTCTTAAATATTAAAAAATTAGTAGTCTTTAGTAAGCGAAGATGTTTTGAAGGAAAATATAAATGAATTTATCTATAGCAACTTAGTGGCTATGAACATGCCTTATTAAAATTATATTTAAATTCAAGAATCGTTTCTCGTGATAGGTTTTAAAGGTTTTCCACAAATTGTGAGTTAACGCGTGAATAATGTCAGCGGAAAACCTAGCTAAATATAGGTACTATTCTACTATTCTTGTACTATTAATTACTTATAAAGTAAGCTTTCAATTCTATGTTAAATTGTATTATGTTTGTTTATAATAAATTATTAACGTGATAAGTTTCAATCCACTCATAAACAGGGTTGGGCAGTATTTGAATTACTTGTAATTGAAATACGTAATTGAAATACAAATACGTATTTTGTATTTGTATTTTAATTACTTTCTTAAAATGTAATTTGTAATTTGTATTTCAAATACGTGAAGCCGAAGTATTTTGTAATTAGTATTTCAAATACTCGAGGCTTCAAAATACATTTATTAAAATACATTTAGCCTTCATTTAGTATTAAGTTTGTGCTCATCAGGACCTGCAATAACAAAACAAAAACCACCTTAAATAACTTTTTGGTGTCGGTGTGCGCGCGCATCGTAAAAAATCACTCTCATCATTTTTCCCTAACGCGCCAAAAGAAGTATAACTTCAAAAAAAACTATTCCAAAACAAATAAATATGCATTATTTTGTATTTTGTATTTTGTATTTTGTATTTCAATTACAAATAGCTAAAATACTGTATTTTGTATTTCAAATACCTTACTTAAATGTATTTTGTATTTCGTATTTTAATTACTTGCGATACAGTATTTTGTAATTTGTATTTCAATTAAAGCAAAGCATGTATTTTGCCCAGCCCTGCTCATAAATATTCAAGACAGGAGAAACGCAAAAATATTTGAAAACAAAACAACCTATTTTCATTAAATTCCCATCTAGCTTTAGAGCATTCCATAAAAAAGTTTATTATGTATACTTTGTGACGTGTTGTTTTAACGAAACACGAAAAGTCTGGCTATTTCCACCCCAGAGTAAATATTTGTATGACCTAAAAGCCTGGAATCTGGATCGAATCTCTATATGACTCCGTTGCGTCGTCTGGCACTTAAATGCAATGAGTTTTACTTTGGGTTAGTCGCGTACGTTACATTTTAACACAATTTAATACATAAGTAACTATGTATAAGAATACGGTAGTCAGTACGTAGGTATAGAGCGTGCATGATAAAATTTTATTGCTTCGTCGATATTAATGAATGTGATAACAGATCAAATAACATTGCATAGAGTTGGAATATATAGCAAATTAGATTTAAACGCCGAAGTCCGTCAAGTGCATAAGGTTAACTTTAAGTTATCTCATTGGGCTATGAATGGATAATTTTGCTTAAAATGAAAGGCCTCCTAGTGACAAAAGTTATCGTTTTCTAACTTTAAATTTTGATTACATATCAATAAAAATGTTTAGTTTAGCACTGTGAAATGAACTATCATAGGAAACGAGTCTTAATATATTTAAATTGCTGCAATCAACATTTGTAAGTAAAGGCAGCTATGTCAAATATTGATGATGTAACTGAGTAGTACTATGCTTAAAAACAGTATTGATTGCAGTATGTCACAAAATCAGGTCAGTTTCTTGTGCAAACAATTTAATATATTCGTTTGTGTCCCCCGGGAACCCTGGCCGACAACTATCAACGCTGCGCAGCTCTTTTAATTGAAAAACGTTTGTTCAAACAAAGAGAATCCAATTTCAACCTGACCGGGGCGCTGGCCGATGAACGAGCCTCCGTTTTAACATAAAATGACAAAACCATACGTGCACTGATTCCTTATGACACTAAAACTTAATGCATGTTGGCGGGATATAATCAAAGTCAGGCAGTAATTAATAGGGATTTAATGTACTTATTATATTATATTATACAATGAGCAAAATCTAAGTTGTGGTTGGTGCGTTTCGTAATATAATGTATATGATGTATATAAAACTTCTAAAATGGAGGTGATTTTGAGGAAAATATAGTTTTAATGACTAACATTTTTTTTTATCTCGTATTTCCCGCATTATTTTTTCCACGATTGTGAAGATCAAAAAAACTAAATCTAGATATATTGTCATCTACGGAAACACCCACGCAGCAAGTTAATGTTATTCTGAGAACGCAGGTGATTAACCTCTTTCCTGGTGAACCTTGCATCCTGGTAATTTAGTCATAACACTCTCAAGATCGGTATGGGAATTCCCACGATATTTCCTTCGATATAAAATGTACAAGTGTTTGCAACAATGGATATCCTTAATCAGAAATCATGTGTTGATTCGTTTTGGTGTTTTTACGTGATATCATGTCTTAAATAGGAATATGGTAAAGTTTTTTTTTAAAATAAAAAGGCTAATTCAAACCCCTCTTTTTTGTCAAAACCTATGCAATTTATAATAAACAGTTTATTTAATGTATCGTGTATACATTAAATGATGCCTGAAGGTAAGCAGTAAACGTATGTATTTATTCCCATTCTTCGCATGATTCTAACTCCTCCGCAATAAATACCGCGAAGAAACGTACCAAGCTGCACACTAAACATAATCCAAGACTTTCAAAAAACAAACAAACCATCCAGATGCGCTTCTTCCACGTCGTGGATCATAATTTCATTTATCTATTCGGAGAGTGAGTCAAGGTTCAGCGGGCAGTTGAACGCATCTTTCTTTCAAACATTTTATAAATAAACAACACTCATTAACCATGCCAGCCGATAATCAGACGCACAGCAGCTTGCGTTTTCTCACACTATTTTTAATTTAATGAATAGGTCTTTAGGAAAGATTTCATTGACTTTGTACTGCGTAAGCAAAAAATCTGGGAAAATGTTCGCGACAAAATTGTCTACAATGCCGTTTCATTATTGTGTTTTGAATTGTTGTTGGCACTTATGAATAATTCTGCATGGTCTTAACGAGAAGCATATTGGTTTTGAAATGAGTCGGTCCAACCTTGTGTGATTATTATGCAACGGCAACAAAGGTCAAGGAGTACCAAGGTCGACCTCCACAGATTAGTTCAGAAGGTAGTTACTAGTTTTATGATAAAACACGCTTCAATGACGGAAATGCGTCTTAGAGTTCATTAGATAACATACTTGTATTTACAAAGTATTAACTATTTAAATAAATATGGCAAAAATTGTTTTACAAATTATACCGTTATTGTATGTTGTGCTTTTATAAAATATGAAGAATTTTTTGTTTTTAGGTAGGAATATCGTTACAAGTGATATATCAGGAATTGATATCAGTAAAATTTTATTAGCTCAGTGGAAAGTAGACTCGATTTCTAATGAAGTAGGCGCATGTTCACTAGACTTTTCGAAGAAGGATAACACCCTTAGAAAACCATATGTATTCTCTGCAACTCTTTTAATTGTAGGGAACTACTATCCAAATAATTCCAATGCATTACTCTGCAGCCTTACCCTTTTCCACCGACGAGGAAGCTTAGAATGCAATGTACATAGACTGATGTAATGGTCAAGTACTTAGTATTATTTCAGAAACACGTTGAAACTGTAATTTCTATGATAATTCTTATTGGTATGATGTAATTTTATATTTGCTGATGACGATGTTATTTGTTAAAAGCATGACAGCCTATTTTCGCCTTTATGTGTTGTCTCATACTAATAACGAAAGGAAAAGCATTTATTTATTATTGAATACTAACAATTGAAAAATTATCGTAAAGCTACTTATTTCAAATTAAACAACCTTCATAATGCCAATTTAAGACCGTTTACGTAGTGATTCACTATTGAGAAATCAAAATAAGTTACGTAATCGGCATTATCTAGCTAGCCATTGATGGTAGCTCATCACAGTTCGATTACGAATAATTTGACAACAATCGGTATTGCATTATTATTTATTTTACATACACCGTACTCACAAGTAAAATTGTTTCTTTTGTTTGGCATCACTCGAATGTCTAACTTTTTTTTTTGGTTTTCGGGGGGAAAGCTGATTATGGTTCTACTTCCCGCCAACCCTGGGGGAGAGGGACGTGAAGCGTATGTCGGGGTCACTGGGCTTCCAGCCCGGCGCGCGGTGACGTCATGTCCTCGCAGATGTTAGTGCCGGGGTGGGTCCGAGACGTAATTGTCTCGGCCGTCTCGGAGTTGTAGGGGGCACAGTTGCACCCCCACTAGCTTGGTTTTAGTTGTAGATGGGCGCCCGCGACGTACACAGGCCGCAGTGCCGCCGCACCTCTCGGGGTCACTTTTAGTGAGCACGATCACTCCAATGTCTATCCGCCAGTGTCATAGTATTGAATTACAGCAAAATAATTTGCTTCTAGTTTTTATGGCGAAGTTGAAAGCCTAACCATAAATTATACTCCTTTCCATTTTTTGGGATAAATATATATATAGGTATAGATTTTCATTTCATTTTATATCCTGCTGCACAAACATCAAATGCAAAGTAGTGGTATATTTATACACTAAAAACTCAATTTAAGTTTAATACCGCGTCATATCACTTCTCGCCTTCCCGCTAAAAGATCTGACATTGTAAAGGTCAGCAATTAACAAGTCTATTAGCAAAAGAAACATATTATGAGATAGGTATTGTTTCAAAAAAATGTCTTTATGGTGTATGTCAATGAATGTATTGAATTTCTAAAGCCGTAAGTGTATATTTGCGGTTCTGAGTCTGTCACCACAAATATAAAATTACCGTGGTGTTTATATCTACCTATTTCATTGCGTCATTTTTTCTAGATTTTTTAATTTTTTAATTTTATTTTTAAGTGGTATTGCAAGTAGCATAATTAACTACCTACATAAGTACTAACATAAGAGTTTGTCCACCACGGTTTCAGATGTAGATTTCTTAGGTATGCTAATTTATTTATTTTACTTTTTGTTTTTACACATTGCGTATAAAGGCAGACTCAATGCCTAAGGCATTCCCTAATAGTCAACCTTTGGGTGATGCAGAGTTAAAAGGTAGGTGCATAAACAGTAAAAAGATTTTTAAGTTAGTCCTGATTTTTTGCGAATACACACAAAATTCGGAAAAATACAAACCTGGGATTCGAGACCGCAACCGTCGATATTTCCATATTACCTTTGTGCCCATCGCATACTTTAAGGTTGGTGTTATTTTTAATTTAATATCACAAGGCCTCCCCTACAGGGGTGCAGTGACTCCTGGCGACCTTTACCAGGTCATCCATCAATACGGAATAACATCTAGAGTTGTATCTGTTAGTGAAATAGAAAGATTAGAAAACACTTAGCGCATTGTTGGACGTCCATCTATCAATTCTGCTTACTATGAGCGTATTAATATGAAGTTTATATTTATATGATATTTTATTTGTTACAGGTAAGTGATATGTCGAACACAATAGCGATGGCGGGTCATGTTCCAAGTCGCCTCGCAGACGATGACATAGACGAGATTGCTATACATCGGTCTTATGAATATCGGCCAGGTAAGTTATGATATAAAATTGTAGGACACTTTTCCAGAAATATCTGATTTTATGTGCATATACTTCATTCATCATTATATAAAAAAAATACACAAGTTTTTAAAATTAATTTGTTAGACCGAAAATAATATTGAAAAGTTCCTGATATGTACGATATAAGATTCGTACCCTAATGTGGGGCCAGAACGAGTTATGTATTTATTATTTATTCATGATTGTTCTATAAGACATATTTTTAACGGCAATAAATTACTTATATTTGTACGTGCAAAACTGAATTTTAGAAGCGTGACTTTGAGAATTTAAATATTAGATAACACCAATGTAAAACTTGTTCTAAAACATTAGCTTCACTACACAACAATAATAGAATAATGTATTTAGGGTATCTGGTTTCCAGACAGTTGAGAAAGAAGTATTGGTTAATAAATGAGTAACAGTTTAAGTGTTTATTTTAAAAAATATCTGAAGTTACTGACAACCTTATAACAATCATAACTATAATTAAATAATGATGAAAGAAATGCTGACCATTCATTTAGAAAAAAAAAAAATTGAATCAGTAAAAAAAAAATTGTTACGACGAGCAAAGAATTATTGATTTAGACACGGCTCGGTTTTCGCCGGGGTATAATAATACTTATAGTATCATGTATGTATATATACTAATGATGTTACTCAGGGATTACCTACTTATGTAACTTCGATTTAAAAGCCAAATGCCAATAGTTTTCATAGTTTTTAAAACTGATTTTGTATAAATTGGCTGTTTGTTTGAGGCTAGTTCTAAAAGGCATTTGACTTCATTGCATGACGTTTCGTATAAATAAATGTGTTGTTTTTAACCGAAAGATAATATAATACAAGTAGTGATGGCCTCGAGGCTTAAGCACGTGGTCGAGAATCTCGGCGAACGTTGGTTCAAACCCCAGGCACATACCTCTGCCTTTTCGAAGTTATGTGTGTATTCATAATGAATTATTACTTACTTTAACGGCGAAGGAAAACATCGTGAGGAAAGCGGCACACCTAAAAGTTCTTAGGAATTTCTTAGATGTGTAGTCCACCAACCCGCACTAGGCAAGCGTGGTGGACTAAGGCGTAAACCCTCTCAGTTGTAGAGGACGCCCATGACCAGGAGAGGGACGTATATGGGCTGATAATGATAATAATATAATATATATTTCACAAATGTAAACCTTCGGGTATATATGTAATATATACTTATATATAATATTTAATTAGGACAATTAATGCAGAGTCAAATAACATCGTAAACCCAGCATATTAATCCTTTGCATTCGCCAAACACATGTAACGAGCGTATTAAAATTTAATTTACACAGTTCGTTATTAATTAATAATAATGACACGCTTTGCCATACATTGTTTTTGTTTCAAGGTTGATCATTTTTATAATTGAAGTTAAACTGTTCACAATGGTCGGTAATCTTTTTTTTATGTTATTTTAGAATTTCTAAAGTACGTTTCATATCCTAAAAAAAATTAAATAGAAATTTTAAACATTATTATGCTATTTACATTGATACAACTGAAATAGTTTAATATTTAATAAAAAAATAAATTTAAATAAGTTTCAGAAATATTTGACATCATAAAACAATAATTATCTACTTGTTTACGCTCGATTCGAACTTAGTTATAAAATAAGTCATATCGTTTAAAAAATATGAATAGTAATCAAACAATAATGGGGTTTGTTTTAAAAATGACTGTGAGAGGAGCCTGATAGGTATGGACGCATATATTGCTATTTATATAAATAGTAGTTACAGGCTAAACGTTACGCTTGATTTTGGTTAGTCCGCGATATTCGTGAAATGAATGTGTGTTTACTTCATGCCATAATGGGTCTCTATGTTATAGCATACGACATTAATTGGATTATGAATATTGGAGGCTTAATCGCTTACATAACAGCTACTTTCGTAATAAAGATAAATATTTTTCCATTTTCTTATCCATTTTGAGTTAGTTTACACCTAATTGAGTATTTCATATTCTTGTTCTAACTGTGACTGTTGTCTGTTCAATATATTATACAATTGCTGGCAATATTGGCGAGCGTAATAACAATACAGCAGTTAAGCGTCAGACATTTTCCAAGGTTTAATCCAAGGTTTGTGATTATATAGACGTGACTGTCAAATTTCTCTTAACTAAGCTTACATCCTCTAAACGGGCAAATGTAAATTATATGACGACAATGAACTTTATATCGGGAGGTTATCGACAGAACATGTGGTCTCGAGAGTCTTGAATTTTCTTCGATTAGCGTGCTCACTACCACTATCTCGTGGCGTTCTCAATAATGGATATACATATATAGATAATATTAAAACGTGATCAGTCACATTACTCGTTCTGGATGCGGAAATGTTATAATTTTATGACTGATTGGGATGTAAATTATTTTTATTTTGCTACATAGACAAGCGATCGGCGGTACGTCAGTGGCGACCACTTCCCTATTTCTATAAGAGGTGATTCGACCTTCGTTAGTAACGTAATGTTATACAACGCAGGCACAAAGAATATTTTGCATGTTGTCTGTTGTCCAACCAGTTATTTAATTTGAATTACCTCACAGTCTATGGAATTAATGAATGATGGCGACATTTCGTTCTATAAATACATGACTACGTAAAACATTTAATACATAATTACATCCTGGCTACATACTTCCTACCAACTTGAAAATTATTGGTTTTGTATGAGAGTTACTATAATTTAAGAAATACATATATATGTTATATACATATACAAGGTGTAAATACACCGTGATCGAAAACTAAGACAGGCAATAGTTATGTTGATCACAAACACATTGACGTTAAAAAATAAAATAAAAAAATGACATTGACCAAACAACCATAAGTGTTAAATGTACGCAGTATAATCACTACGTAAAATGCCATTTTTTTTTTTGTCTGTCTGTCTTAGTTTTCGGTCACGATCTATTTACACCTTGTATGTAAAATCCCTGGGCTATAGATATTTAATGTTTTGTTTGTTATTTATAAGATGAGATGTTAGTCTAATTGTCAAGACTGAAGTAAACAATGTCTACGTCACTAGTTTATCTCTATAGAGGCATAAACGTGAGGAAACCCGCATACCATTAGAATATATGGTATAGCAAGTGTAATGTGCGCAGTTCATGTCAGTATCACAATCTATTACTTATAAAAGTCTTTAGGATAATTGGTTTACAACAAAAAAGTACAACAACTAAAGCATTTCTAGAAATTTTGGAGCCCCATACCCACCAGCACAACTGCTGTACACGAGGATCGACACACTTTAAATACAATGTGTGAACAATGGTACTTTATGGCAAAAGTATTATTTATCAGACAAACTAGATGAAGCAAAGAGGCAATGTTATTTCTTTTAAAAATAGGCGCTAATACTTTTCTTTTGACGAGAGAAAGACTCCTTAGATCTATAATCCAAATGATAAACTTTGAAAACTAATTGCAAAAATATTATTGAAATTTGAGTAAGTAATTGTAAAATGGTACTTAACAATAGCACATACTACATCTTTTTAACCAAGTTCAATTTTGCCATTCGCTAAATATGCGAATAATGTAACATATTACATAAGCCTTTAGCATTTTTTCTGAGCGAGGTGTCTCGTTTTAGGTATTGAAGACTAAATAAAATTAGACTGCCTCGTAGTCTCGCGGTACAAGTACGTGCCGTGCGATCTAGAGGTCCTGGGTTCGATTCCCGGGTCGGGCAAAGTGTTATTGGGTTTTTCCATTAGGAAATTCTCGGTAACAGCACGGAGTCTGGAAATGTGCCCGAAAAACGGCAATAGGCTCGCCCCCTGTTACGTGGGACTGATACATACTTGGCGAAATGTGGGTGCAGAAATGCACCTCTGCCTACCCCTTCAGGGAATATAGGCGTGAGTTTATGTATGTATGTAAAATTAAAACGTATTAATGTTCCATGTAGTCATAACATTTTTGATGTCATACATATTAACATTTATCACTATTTCCTTATCGGTAACAAATAAAAAACTCGCGTAAAAACTTGATTTTTTTTTGACGTCATTCATCAGAAATAATGCGGAATACACCCTGTCTCTATTATAGCATGATGATATTAAATATTTGATTCCGTTGTTTTGTTAGTATAACAATTTCCTTGATAATTGCGTAGGTATATTTCACACAAATCATCGAAAATAACGATATACATATGTATATTATGTACATATACCTACAATAACTGTGTTAATAGTCGTCTTCGTTTTATCATAGCAGAACAAGTTCTCGGTTGTGAATTACCTTATCTTCATACTTGTAATAACATAATTTGTTTTAATTATAATCAAACTGTAAACGAATCTCGATCTCGAATGTGGTCCATCTACATCTTCACACTCGGGTCAAACTTTAATTTGTTTATCGGTTTATTTTTTTCATTGAATATTATATCAATGCAATTTCTGTTGACATCATAAGATAAAAAGGTCGCCTCAATAGTTGTAATATAATTTTAACTGTCACTTTTTACCTTTGTGAACATAAATCCGATTGAATCTAATTCAATTATGCGCTTACATAGGGGATGATCCGGCTTCCGTTTCGAATCTTTTCAAGACTAGTCACGACTTATATAACAAGTATAGACTATGTTTCATGGATTTCGAAATAATTTCGCCCTATTTTTGTTAGTAAAGTTTTACTATTACCCTCACGAGTCCCGGTAGAAGCACTAATGTTATATTCTTAGAGCGTTGAACTCTTTTGTATGGGAATATTCGTTGAATACAATCCATATTCATTTGCATTTAGGGCGTACATTACTACGTCCTGTTCGAGTTTGATGTGTTACACGCAATGTCAATGGCAAAACCAAAGATGAATTAATAATGGCTCATAAACACTTAGGGCCATACTATTACTAGCGCATATTACAACTAAAAGAAGCTCTACATTGTTTATTACTTTTTTGTTACTAAAAAATAAGAAGGACGAAATCACGAAACAACTGGTTTCGGCACCATTAAATTTAAATAATTTTGGCGCCAAATCCTTAACTAAATTGTCGCTTCGATTCGGCGTTTCATCAATCTACAGTGATAATCCCGTCATTGCTCGCGAAATGTGTGCATTTCCTCGGTTTATTACATCCGCCACCGTTCGGCGTGAGCCGTGTGTACTGTAGTATGTAGTGCTGGCGTCGTTTCGGGCGGCAGTCGCACGAGGGCGTCCGCGTTGGAAGCACGTCGCGTCGCGCCGCCCACACCGCCCCGTACTCAGCAGCATCTCGCGACCCTCGCCGCGCTGGCTTCATCACGAGTACTCCCCGCCGCGTCGCCGTGCCGCCTGTCCACGCGCACTCGCTTTCTACCCGACAACGGTACACCAGGTCTGCGGCGCTCAGGCGCTTCGAGCCGTTATAAGACTACTCCGCGTGTTTACACCGTCACTGTTTACTACAACATGTATAAAGTTTTCCTCGCCACTAGACGTTAACTCGATCGTGTGAATGCGCACGGGCTGAAGGATTGCGAAACTGTATAAGTGAAGTTTAAAAATACATTGGCACTAGTGCGGAGTGACGTTCGAACGAGATGTGTGCGTGCAGCAAGTTTTGCGACTTTTGGAAGAACTCGTGCGGAGCAGGTGAGATCAGTGTTCTCACTGCGCTTTCTAAACGATATTGTAATGAGCCGGTGTGGCAAAACATACCTTAGTCTTTTCTAAATGCTCTGTCGACAATCGGGTAGTGGTCGCCGAAATAACCCGAAAATAATAAGTGAAAACTGCTATGTAAATATTCAATATCAATCCTTTGATAAGACGATGCTTTCACAAAAATACATAAGTGAGAAATTTCGAAAGTGGCGCTGCTGACCAGGTACCAATTAGCTTTCAGTTGCTGTTAGAGAAGAATACACTGTTATGTCTACATTCAAGTGAATACAAATAGGCCCACATTGAGACTATTCAATAATTATAATCATGTGAAAAAAATGTCAAGGTTATTGTTATAACCGTATGTTGTTACATACGGGTGTCCATGCACCTATTTCATAATTTTTTACGTAATTTCATAAATATATATGTAAATTTGCTAACCGGTATGAAATAATGTTAATTTAATATATTTCTACATGTACAATATAATCGAATAATACACTACTTTCATGAATTACATAAAGTAGCTATTCTCTGCTGTTTAAAGTTGAACAAGAAATTAAAGTTCTGTGAGTCTCTCGAGGATTTGATCAAGAGAATGTATCTACGAGACATTAACACTCAAGGTTGTCGACGTCACGAATACGATTGATTAATCTTACGTTTACTTTTCCCATTGATAACAGACAATATGCTTTCCTTCCGTCTCGCAAATATCCTGAATGATAATATCTATAAATTAAACAATAGGAATAGAGTATTGTACAATTGATCGCCCACAGCTGAGCCAAATTAGAAACGTGTAGATAGATGGCAGTTCCGGAATCAAAATCTCAGCCAAGCTCTATAGTAAATTCAAATATGTTTTTTATAAATCTTATCGCTTCAATACCTTTAAAGTCAAATAAGACTACTCGCTCATAGTCGTAGGTATACATACATATATGCATTTATCAACCCGTCACGTTGCCATGTGTATAACTATCTTGAAACGTGAATTTACATATAAACTGTTTATTTGTCTAAGAATTTCGAATAGCTAATGAACGTTTATTCACTTAATCTCATTTGAGTTAAACTTTTTAAACTGGTTGTATAAAAGTGGTTAGCCATTCTCGTCCAGTCAACTCAAAGTAAGAGTAACATATCTACATATGTATATTCACGTTATGTACTTATATGTACGTGACACAATAATATAATAGGTACATATAGATATTGTAATATATGTATATTTGTCTGTTCTTTCTTATAAATATGCTAAATGTATGATACATACATATAAACATTTTATGTTTATTTGAAACTATGCGAAGGCATTCGAGATCATCTATAGAGAAGAGTAAGGATGTTGCAAGTTTCCCATTAGTCGCGCGAGTTCTATTCGCTCCTTATCCGACGCATCGCGTTACACCTTGACATCCTTGCGTCGCTGAGCATGTAATCCAATATGAATAACTAGTATTAGCCCGCAGATGCGTTTGTTTGTCGATCTATCCTTCTTATCATCATCATCAGAGGGTTTAGGCCTTAGTCCACCACGCTGGCCTAGTGCGGATTGGCGGACTACACACCTAAAAAAATCCTAAGAACTTTTAGGTGTGCAGGTTTCTTCATGATGTTTTCCTTCACCGTTAAAGTACGTGATAATTCTTTGTGAATACACACATAACTTTGAAAAGTCAGAGGCGTGTGCCTTGGGTTTGAACCCGCAACCGTCGAGATTTCTTATCCTTCTTAACCTTGATTATATTCTATGTATTACCTGCCTCCATTTATAAACCCATATTTGTACGCTGCAATAGCATAACCCACCTTTGCGGTTGGGAGGGATTAGCTCAAACTCCACCTTGCTGCGGCTTATAAGAGATTGGCACATATTGAAAACATTCGAAATTTTTATGATGAAAACTCTGGCATGTAGGTTCATCGCAGCCATTTACTTTCTCGGTGATGTAAAAAAATATATACTTACTAATATAGCATGAGCTTGAAGAGTTTTCCAATTAAAATTAACAAAATGTAATAGTTTAAAATAGTTAATACTTATCGCAATGGTTTAAAGATTTACAAAGATAGTAGTTGTTACCATTTCATTAACGATTGTATGATACAAATATGCATATGCTGTTCTTGGTTAGTATTTTTTACTGTGAACGGAGTGCGAACTATTCGTGACTATTTAATCAGTTCAATAACCCTCTCTTTACAAATAATTTCGACAATAAGTTGAACTTGAATCTTTAGTGAATTGTTTTTGTTAGTAATAGAGTTAGGTGAGAATTATCTCATAGGACATTTTACGGTGTTGAAACAATGTTAGGTTAGTCATATACAGCTTGTGTCATCTTATCATGTGATAGCCACGCGTGGTCAGAAACTACTGAAGTTTCTGATATAGCACTCACAATACGTTACTTTGGATATCTGCTAGTGCTACAATTTTGTTTGCCCTATCAATGTAGGCCAAATGTTTACTGTGGGGCAAAATAAGTTTCCTTTATCTTAAGAGCAATGATCGTAAGCCATCATATCCATAAATCTTGATTTCACTGAAATAAACGGATGTCTAATGAGTGGATATTTTTTGGCACAAAACAAACACAAAAATCCGAGTCTCAGTAAATGCTTTTATTACAGTATTTAATTTTTCGGGTTTCCACCTCACCCACGTGCTCTGAATTTCCATGAACGAAGCCTTTTTTTATGGGAAAGGAGGCAAACGAGCTAGTGAGCCACCTGATGTTAAGTGGTGAACACCGCCCATGGACACCCACAATACCAGAGGAATCATCGGTGCGTTGCCGGCCTTTGAGGAAAATATAGGCTCTTTTCTTGAAGGTCCCTAAGTCATATCCATTCGGAAATACCGCCGAGGAAAGCTGATTCCACAAAGTTGTTGTGCGAGGAAGGAAACACCGTTTAAACCGCACTGTTGAGGAACGCCATTCATCCAGATGGTAGGGATGGAACTTTAATCTCGGGCGTGTGGTGCGGTAGTGAAATTCAGCAGCAGGTATTAACCCGAAAAGTTCATCAGAGCACTCCCCATGGTAAATGCTATAAAGGACACATAGAGAATACACACAAAAAATACACATAAAAAAAACGCTAGGGGGTCAATTTTGTCCGAAAGGATCTGGTTACCGATGATTCGAGCAGCACGTCGTTGAATGCGGTCAAATGGGAGAAGCTGGTATTGAAGAGCTCCAGCCCAGAGATGAGAACAATATTCCATATGTGGCCGGACCTGTGCCTTATACAGCTGAAGGCTCTGAGCCGGCGTGAAATATTGCCTCGCTCTGCTGAGCACACCAAGCTTTTTCGAAGCCAGCTTAGCTTTAGCTCCCTGATGACCGCAGAACTGGACTGTACTCGAAACATCGACCCCAAGGATTCCAATACTAGACGTGATACCAAGGGAAGTGCCAATGAACTGAGGTGATAGAGAGAAGGGAGTTTTTTAGCGGTAAATGCGCAAACTTGTGTCTTCGACCGATTAAATTGGACCAAATTCTGCCTGCCCCAGTCTGCGGCTTGGTCAAATGGTCAAATGGTTGATCTCCGAAACAAGCTTATTATTATTAAGAGTTCAATATAATTTCGTATGTTTTTTGTTCAATTAGAATTAATGACTTTGCTTAACAACGTTCCAAAGTAGCCAAGAATGGGGCAACAGAACAAAAATACTTGTTCATCTTAACCAATTGATTTCAAAAGATGTAAACGTATATTATTGGTCAACGTTTGTAACATTTAATGTAGCATAGAATATTTATAAAATCGAAGGTCATGCTTTGGGAACTTGATTATAGAAAGGAACCGACTCGTTACGGATCACTGTCCTTTCCAATACTACTTCTTCAACATCTAATAGTTTTAAATAAATATATAGAAAAAAAAACAGTTAGACAAGCTTTTACTGCATTATTTAGTAATCGCTAATATGTGATTATATATATTTTGAAATGAATTATTTTTTGTTATTTGCTACTTTAATGTTAAGACTCCGAAATTATGGGTTAAAGGAATTTCTTGCAAAAAATTTCACGTGCATACTTATTGCGAATATATAATGTATTTTCACGTATTAAAAATTATGCTTTGACATTCAAATAATTTTGAATTACAAGACTATGGCTATCTTTAATAGTTTAATATTATTAAAGTATAATTTATTCTCACAGCAAAGTGAGTTGGTGCACACAACACCGTTTAATATATTTTTTGTTTCTTCAAAAAAAAAATAGGCATATTTATGCTTATTATTATATAATATATGATAAATATAAAACATTAAAATATATTTTGTTTTCGCATGTTAAACTCGCTTAGACTAATTACAGAGTACGTGCAGACAGTAGGTAATTGACCTTCACTTTTTAAATCTGGCCTTAAGTAACGCTTAACCGGTAATAAAAACACTAATTAAAATTCTGTAATTTGATGTCAAAATCTAAATATAATACCGCAACGAAATAAGGCATTCCCTTATTTAAGTCGATTACGGCTGCTTATTCTTCTTAAATACCATAATTGTTTTATGTAATTCCAGGTCATTAATGCCAGTTACTTCTATGATTTATATTGAACCATTAATTTGGCAAATAAAATGTTGTGTTAGAAAACATCTTTGATCTTTTCAAGTCATCCAAATTCATGGCTACTAAATCATCTTCCGCGTGCATGTTCGTCAGTAGCACAGACTTTTCCGAGTCGGCAAGTGGGTCACACACGTAACCTATCGGGTAATTATTTCCCGAAGATGGCGTTAAACAGGCCCTGGTTTGTTTACTGTTTGCATGGTGCCGTAACATTCGCGCATGCTTAGCATAAAGTAGCGAAGAACAAAGCAGTCCTACGACGTGTCCTGCATCCATTACAGTAGTCTTGAATTCTTGACATTTTTTGATTGCGTCATTACATTATTGTATTCTCTATTTCTATTCCTTTTATTTCCCTTTTAGTGTAAATTACCACCTAAAACATAAGAAACTCGCTTGGTTGTGCATCTTTGTAATTATTTTGCAAAGAACTTCTGTTAAATAAGGTGAAACCAGAATACTTTTGTTTTCATATAAATTAATTATAATTTATGAATTCAAATAAAATGTCAGAGAAATAAACACCTAGTTGATTTATATTGACCATATCTTAAAATGTCATATAAACCGGGGATCGGAAACAAATTACCATCAAAATATATTATAGAGACGTAGAAACTATAGAACGAATTCCCATTCTGTAGGAACTACATCCATAACCATAAAATATAGTTTAGAGAATAATATAAAATATTTAAAAATATATTTATTTTAAAAATAATTTCATAATACTTTCAATTATAGCGCTACTTCGACGTTGACAATAAATGATAATGTATTTCACCGCTCGGAGCAAACCGGTTTTGAAGTAAATGTTTCCGAATTCACAACCTAACAATCGAAGGTTATAAGAATGAACAATCGCTCTCATAGTGCCAATAACCTAATCATCGTCAATTACCCACTAACGAGCTCAGCGCCTTTGCTAAATAGCTTTCCTATCGTATTTTTCCGCCGGTTCCAGATAATTTATTCAACTTCTTTTAACATTTCACTGGTTTTGATTCCTTGCCAATGCGGATGATGGTTTGTTAAAGGTCATTAACATATTCAAATGCCTAAATGCTCAGTATTATTAAAATCTTGTTCTACTTTTCTTTATTTTTTCAGTTCTTTGTATTTTTACATAAATTTCACATGTTTTATATTGTAAAAAACTTTACAGTTGCGCATAAATATTCATGTTACAAACTTTTTTCTGCATAAATATTTAGTTATTGTATAGCACATTAGTAAAATTCATTTAATAATATTATTAAAATGCAAGTGAATGTCAACGCCGCCGCTCGCATTCTTGCTACATGTCAACCAATGCTTAGCATTGTAACAGTTGATATATCATCAATGTATGTGCTATTTAGGTATTTTTTTAATGTATTTCTTTGTATTAAATGAAATCAGTTCTTTTTTTTAACAAAAAGTCACAGGATATACAGATGAATATAGACTGGAATTCCATGAATTGACACTACACTGCCGAACTATTCTTTAACATGACTTAATCGTGTCTTTGTATAAGGTGAATGTTTAATGCATGACTCTATAGCACTTACAATGGCACCTTGAATCTCCCTCACTAGTGGTTTAAATTCAAATTTGCAATACACTCTGCAGAAAATTGCGAAAGTGATACAAAAACCTGTCTGGAAATATTATTCTTTAGTTCCTGTATTAAAATAGCATTGTTTTTCTTACTGTTTTGGCATAAACACCTAGAATTAAAGAGGCGACATTACGTAGTCCTGGCGTGACATTGGTTACGTAACAAAAATTTGTTTTTATATCCACATATGATCAGTCAATTAAAAAGCAGATAGCGACAAGATGTCCTCTTTAGTTTTGTTTATTCTCGCTGTGATGTGTTTTTATGGAGGATAACAACGCAGGTCTGTTTGTAATGCGATAATGAAATACTATTATTATGGTTATAACAATTAATTTGCGTAATTTCCACGACATGTTTTGAGATAAGATTACCTGAATTCTGGTATTTTCTTGGGAATTATATTTACACAAAATAATTGTTTGAAATAAATTATGTCACATGATTATAATTCTTCTTAAGCACCCATAAAACATTTTATAATTGTTTTGGAAATATTTCCCCAAGTAAATTAAATTAAAACTCACTTTATATCTACGTTGAAGCGATTGCTGATGAACAACTTTATAGAATAAAATTGGATAATCGCATTAATAACGATATGAATGGATTCTGTATGCTTACGGTAAACATCAATAATATTGTATGTTATTTATAAACGTGAGTGGCATAAAATGCGATAAGATAAATTAGTCCAGAAAAGTTAAAAATAAGATAAGAATAAACACAGACAATAGTCGCAAACATGGTCCTGTCATGAATTATAAGTTGTGGCTCATTTTTTACGACAAACTTTTCGGTAATTGAAACACTCAATCAAGAAACAAATATTTATGGATCGAACCAGCGGCCTTTCATGATATACTGTCGACCATTTGAACCACGAAGACTGACAATAACGTTACCGGTGTTAAGTTTTTGGCCATGCTTAGGAAAACTTTATCTCGTCATAAATTAAATGAATAACTAAATTCCAAAACAGGTTACTTCCAAGAGTTCATCACATTAGGCATCAAGATTATTAATAGATCGTTTTGCGTCAGGACAGTGTTATAAAAACAATATTTACATAATACAAATATGTAATAAACAAATTTAGCATGTATTTTAAATAAATGTTTATAAATAATTTTCCTGCAGCTCTGAGTACATTCTCCTATAGGATAAAATCATCCGGACGAGAATAACAGCGTACGCCCTTGCATACGTGAAAAGAAACAGAGTGCATTGTTACTTTTTAAGCGAGCTGTTTGCCGTAAACTAAAAGTGTAAACGAACAAAATACTTGTTATCTCACTTCCTTCGTGGAGCATACGTACTACGTAAAATTCACATACACATAACAACAGGTTACAGAAACGAGATTTTATAGTTGATCCACTGTGTTCGTTCCACTCCTCAAATATTATGTTAATTCATTTTTTATCACATCCGTGTGCAAATAATAACCATCATTTTCAGATGAAAATTACCGATCTAAACACTAAAAACAACCATATTAGATAAAACTAATTAAGTTTTTAACCTTATGACCGAATTATTTTATGTGTCAAATCTTCAAAACAAGAGCATTTTAGGTCCAATCAATATACTCGTATTGCAAAACAAAGACTGATAAACTTGTGCATTATCGACATCGATCTCAATCGTTCAAATTGACAAATGATGTCAATAATGTGTTGTTTACCCACTTGAATGTATACAATACCTGGGACAACTGCAGAGACACACGTACATTGGCGTGCACGTAACGCCGAGGTCAGTGACGACTTACATAACCTGAATTAATGCCAAATTAATAGGCTTATCGTTCTGACTATTATTTCATCTTTTTATGTATAACTTGTAGTTCATAATTGCACTTGAATTGTTCTTAAAACCGTGTTCACTGGTTAAAACAAAGTCATTATAAGAATTCATTGTTTCTGATCGGGCGCAATCCGTCATACTCGATCGATAGCTCGAAATCGTCTCCAAGCAAATGAATTGGTCACACCGAAATCACGTTTGCGAATGTACCTACAGCTTTATCGTGATGCTGAGCTCATTCGATATTAAACTCAAGTCGATGTTGTATCTAAATTTAAACATTTATATTGGATGACTTTTATTCATAAATCTACTTGAATAAAATCTTTGAATAAATAGGATTTGTGTCATAAAACAGACCATAATAAGTTTGATGACTTACATAATGCGGTCGTTATGACCGTTCACACTTGCTTGAAGCTTACGATGACTGGTTTAATTTTAACCCCTTGCACTGAAATCTTATTATGTACTATATAAAATAAAAACACATATACCCGGTTAAACATAGCAAGTAAATTAAAGTGTGCTCATATTGTATGTGTTAACCTAAGCTTAAAATAAAAAATGAGTGTGTTTTTAATAAGAGTACCTACTTACCCCGAGTACGTCTGCTCATTATGGACAGTGACGTTGCTTGGATGGACACATCAAGAACAGTTTTTTAAAACTTTCACTCTTAATATCTTCACACTAACGGCCGTCAATGAATGTCATCGCTATTTGCAAAAATAAATAACACAGAAAGATTGTGTATATTAAGAACAAATTGCAAAACATGATTGATGTTTTTCGTTTATTTTTAAATGCTTAAGAAGACTGTCGAATAGTTGAAAGTGGTCTCGAGGGACCCTTCGAGACGCATCGTTTAATAACAGCGAATGGAACATTTTGATTGTTATATAACAATTTGATTTATGTCAATGTCACGTGAACGAGACAAAGTGGTTATTAATTGAGAGCACTGAGACTGTCACGCATCGGCGATGTGAATACCAACATATAAGTATATACGGCAAAAAAAATACTTAGGCTAAACTAAATCTCATACATATTGGGATCGCATTCAGATTTCGTGATGTTAAATTTATTTTACTCGGTACAAAATCACGTGGGTGCATGACATGCTATCATTAAAACCATATAGCTTTCCAATTTATGTATATTCGCCGTTAGCAAGATTCGATATTTTCAATCTAAAATAATTTAATTTTACAACTATACTGTACAAACATATAATATAAAACATGCAACATAAATAGGCTAGTTTGTTACTCTTTTCATCCTTTGTAAGTCATAATGACCATCGTATAGTTTTCAATAAGAATTCTCCATTCATTGATTTGAAATAATACACTTTTAAAGCAGTCCATTTATAGTAGAATACATAGTCTTGCTTTAAGCTTTAAACATAACTGAATAACATTCAAAGACAAAAAAAACGTAGGTATATTAACACTTAAATACTAATTTAATTACGTGACTTCCTGACCTGTATGACCCAACAAATTTACTTTAATTATTCTACCTAAACTAGCTTAATAGACAAGCTCTTGATGGTGTGTTAAAAGGTGCGTTTAATAGACGATGTTCTTGTGAAAAATCATTTAATTACTTGTATCTTCATAGTCGGTTTAGAGTCGTTACTTCTCTTACGACTTGCCGGTTAAAATTGAACAATTTTTTTTTTTCAGTATTGAAAACAACGTTCAACAGTTGTTAATTAAAGGCTAATTAAATGAAACCGAAGTTAGCAGTCGTAGCTTACACGTGAAAAGTCATAATTAACTGGCTAATTGTAACCATAATAGAAGCGTTCAAAAACGTAAATAAATTTGGTATGAATTTGTTTACATCGAACAAAAATATGTTCTTTCTTACGTGCAAGAAATTATTGTGATGTTTATTTACTTGGCCTCCGAAAGCATTAACCGAAGCAATCTTTTGATAAACTATTGTTTGTTATTCGGCTTCACGGAGCACGATCTCTTTTGAATGGTTAAGAAAGACAGTGTTCTGTATTGCCGGAAATTGGACAACTTTTAATGGAATGATGAATTTAATTTCCTAGACAGTGAAAAAGGAGTGACATTTGTTATTTAGTCGTTGCACAAACATCAATAGGCACTGTAATTAATGGTGACAGTGTACATTTATTTAGAAAACGTAATATATGTACGTGCAGAGAAGGAAACCTTTGAGGAAACAAACCATTCCTAAAAAGTTTCTCGAGGCTATTAGTAAGGTCCGTCAGTCTGTTACAGAGGAATGATAGATTACATTCTAAGTATCGAATGTGAGGAAAACCTTGCACTTGCAGCATAAAAATATATTTTTATCTTCATACTCACATGGAATACTGATTTTGTATTATTAATATAATGGTGTATAATTTTGTATCAAAATTCATCATCATCAACATCAGTTTAACACTCCCATTGCAGGGCCAGCTCTTCAGCTGTGGATGATTAGGCCTTAGTCCACGCTGGCGGTTTACGATTTAATAGACTTCGTAAAATGAAAACAAGGCCTGTGGAATACCTTATTGCAGAAACGTTCTAAAATGTAGAAGACATCGCAAGTCTTCTTCTTCATCTTTATCATCAACCCATATAAGTCCCACTGCTTTACAACTGAGAAGCTTTAAGCGTTAGTCCACCACGCTGGCCTAGTGAAAGCCACACCTAGGAAATTCTTAAGAACTTTTAGGTGTGCAGGTTTCATCGCGTGATTTCCTTCACCGTTAAAGTACATGACAATTCTTTGTGAATACACACATAACTTCGAAAAGTTAGAGGTATGCCTGGGGTTTGAACCCGCGACCGCCGAGATTCTCGACCGCGTGCCTAAACCTCGAGGCCATCAACTTCATCATCATCATGCTACTCTACATCAGTATTAATTGCAAGTCTCAAAAAGTCTAACTCCGCTAAATAAATTCGGTTTGATTTATCGTCGTCACATCTACCGTCGTTTATTTTTCATTTCCAGGTTAGTGGGCGACGAATATGTTGATTCATGCTGCGCCTTCTGTTTATTGATTTTTTTGGCGATATTTTTAGAAGATCGGTTAGAAAAACACAATAAATGCTCATTGCTTTAATTTCTACGGCCTCGTGGCATGTAAAAATAAAATGAATGTGGAATTCTCGATATAAAACCCGGCTAAGGTCGTCACTATACCAGTTTCTATGTATCGTAAGTATTGAATTTTAAATAGGTTATTTGATACTTACCTGTTCTACTGCTAAGCTTTGCCGATCTCTTTAGTTTTAGAATAATTAATGCATATTTTATATAAAAATGGTAAATAATAATTATAATACACTTTTTTATTTTAATGACTAGACCCTAAATGTTGATGAATTGAAATAAAATACATAACATTGTGGTCATGACTCTTTCCATTAGCGAGTGAGTGACCGATCGATTCTTCCACATTGTGCTGCCGTTTATGCGGCGCCAATAAGCAAACAAATGAAACTCGTTTAAAACAAAACATAATTGTCGTCAAATATACTATATATTTTGTTAAATAAAACCATAAACATGATTTAGGAAACTAATTGTTATGAATTCACTAAATATATTTTTTTTGGAGAGAAATTCAATTTATATTCCTACATATTGAAATGAGATGCAATTGGATTATTTAAATACAAACATACGTAAAACTCCTTTATTTTATAAACATAACATCTAGGGAGGGTTCAATGAAATGTTCCGTTCCATAAACTTTGGCACGCAGGACGTGGGGCGAGGACACAATGAAAAGGCCATTGGGATAGCCACATCACCATATATACAAATAGTTACAGTTTTTTTTATGTAATTGGCAAGACATTTTAGTTTCTTGCCAGCTGCTAGGTTTGCGTGCACACAGATTTTGTTAATAAATTTGTGAATGAATTTTTATTTTATTTTAATTAGTTAGGATAAGATAGAATGATAGTGAATTGTAAATTGAAATAATATACAAAACACACAATATTCTGCACCAGCAATAATTAAACCCAGATAATTCACTGCCAGTAATAATGCCAATGTCAACGAGAAATAATGGAAATTTTCCTTTCATCGAGTGACTGAGCACTTGGGCAATTAAAGTAAAACCACTATCCGTCTATTTAGTCTCGCTTGACAGTTTCTCTTCATGTTAAATATCGGTATATTTCATACAAACACAATTGTATTTGATATGTACTTTTTGCTCGATATGAAATAACACACATAATCTGTTATGTCACATGTAGTATGTGCCACGTAATAGGGCGAGACTGTGGCCAATTGCTGGGCACATTTCCAAACACCGTGGTGCTATTCTGAATTTATTACACAAAAAAATTCAAAGCATATTACGTCCGTAAGTCACATCCATGACCTGTCCCTTGCATGCGTCAGTTATTGCCGCAGGACTTTCAAGACAGTGGATAGAAATGCATACAAAACATTAGTTTTCTTTTTGTTTCTACCCGGGCTGGTTCCAGAGTTTATCTACATTAATCTTCTCCGCTTTGCCTAATGATTCACGTTTTAAATTGTTAGAGTCTATGCTCTCGATACTTCATTGACATCAGACAACCACTTATTTTGTCAACTATTGGGCCTTGGCCCCGATCATTGAAACTGAAGCGCTGGCGACCGACGCAATCTTTTTAAGACAACAAATCATAATAAAATTAAAATACTAGTATGATTGGTGAAGTTAATTCTTTTACTACAGTAAAAGAATCGTGAAAATTGGGTGCATATATTAAAGACAGTTAATGCGTGAGAAATAAATATTAATGGAACAACTTATGTAAAATAATTAACAATTCGTTCGATATTCTTCATCCAAAATTTGTTTACTTGCTAAGTCACCTAGAAATACAATGTAATGGTTTGGAAATAAACGTCGCAACGGAATCACTGCAACATAATTTATTTACATCCATAAAACTCTACACGGCCATTTGGACTTATTAAAAATGAATGCTTTGCGTGACCACGGGCGCCCATTGCTCACACCGCTATGTCACAGCTTTAC
This sequence comes from Hemaris fuciformis, assembly GCA_907164795.1. NCBI lineage: Eukaryota > Metazoa > Arthropoda > Insecta > Lepidoptera > Sphingidae > Hemaris > Hemaris fuciformis. The sequence continues at coordinate 6,749,105 of OU015446.1, forward strand.
ATTCTGATATATTTCCCACTGTATCATTAACTTCACCATTGAAACTTCAGTTAATAATCTGTTAGACAACCTGAGATAGATCGTGTGTTGTGATTTAACTTTGCAAAGGATACTACTTCTAATTTTTAATGTTGCACTATTATGCTTAGAATGACCTTTCCGACAAAACACAGATGTTTTATGTTCCCTACATTAGTGAGTACTTCTAGGACTCGACAATACAAATAAGGATAATACCTTAATACCATTGAATAGTTGATAAATTGATCAAAGATTTGCGAATTTAACGTCGTACAACCTCACGTAACATTAAGCAATCGGAAATCTAACACGGATATTGTGTATATGAAAAAACACTGCATATTAATATGCAATCACAATTAGCGAAGTATGACAATATATCGCCTACTCTAAAGTAATACATGCCGGAACTGGCCGCGCCATGTCCGCCTTTACAAGTATTGCGCTTTTTACGACGGTATCTTGCTCGCCATTTATTTGCCGTAATTTGGGTCGAACAACCACTCGGTTGGACTGTTGCTACGTGTGTTCATCTCTATTGTTTTACACAGCACGCGTCGCTCATTTGTGGCCCACATTCACTTTATTATCACACTAAAGCTGTAAATGCGAAGGTTTTAATGATTATTCAAATTACACCATAAAGATTAAATTTGCTTTCATATTTTACGGTATATAATATATACCGCAATAGTACGGTATGGAAATGTATGTAAGTCAACTTTACAGAAAATTGTAAATGTTATATCATTAAGTTAAATGACGTTTTATTTAGATTTATGATGTAGGTAGTTATTATATATGACAACAAAAATATTTATTAAAAGTAATTATTCAATTCGGTTAGGAATTATGCAAATTATTGATGAAAGAGTCGTACTTTCTTAATACACCTTACGGTACATATTTTAGTTCATGTTTGTGTTTCTGACTACAGCCATTCCTACGCATTTTTGAGGTGTTTCTTTCCACTGACCAAGTGCAATGAGTTTACCTACCTATTTAATGAATAATAATGAGCGACGGCAATAATTTGTCTTCAATTGCGCCATCAGTTTATTTATGCACTCCCTACTTTTGCATCATTGTTAAATAAAGTAATACTGAAAGTAACAAGTCTTCTGACACGAAACAAATGACAGGATACAATAAAAACAACTTTTAGCATAAAAGGTTAATCGAATCACTTTATATTTATTATCATAAACAGCTGTTATGTTTCCAGACAAACACAGTCACAGTCATGTGACTCCGTACAAGCAAACGCCGGATACATTTGATGATACAATATTCTAGAATATCATACTAATATTGAATTTAAGAGATTGCAGTGTGTCCACAGTAGACAAAAACGTCGCTTAGAACATCGTATGTTATGTTATAACAACGTAATGTTATTTTATGGATTTCTTGATACATTTGCATGTGACATTTTAGGGTACAAGATTCAAATGAATTGTAAGTACTAAGCTTTCAATAGTGACTGTTCGTTAAATTACTCTACTCCCCCCATACATTTTTAATAGAACATTATCGATTGACCTGAAATGTCGTTCAAACACTGACACATTGAAGGGTGGAAGACGCTTCGAATTGTCTCGCCTTAGTACTCATATTTTATTAAAATTTCAAGTAAAATTGAATGTTTTGTACATACATAAACTCACGCCTGTATACCCCGAAGGGGTAGGCTGAGGTGCATTTCTGCACCCACATTTCGCCCTCGTAATAGAGGGCGAGCCTGTTGCCGTTTTTCGGGCACATTTCCAGACTCCGTGCTGTTACTAAGAATTTCGTAATGGAAAAACCCAATAACACTTTGCCCGACCCGAGAATTGAACCCAGGACCTCTAGGTCGCACGGCACATACTTGTACCGCGAATCCACGAGGCAGTCATATATTTAAATCTTATATCTTTAAATGAGCAATTCTTGTATATATATAATTGGAATCTCGGAATCGGCTCCAACGATTTTCATAAAATTTAGTATATAGGGGGTTTCGGGGGCGATAAATCGATCTAGCTAGGAATCATTTTTAGAAAATGTCATTTGGAAGAAAAATAACAAAAAGGAGGCGTTTGAGTAGACTCTTCCTGACATCTATTGGCGAATTGGCGAATAATAATACTATTTTTTGTGAGCAACCAATTGCTTTAACGACACAACAGCAGATGGCGCTGTTAAGTAACATTATTCATATTTCATCATTTTATTAGTAATTCGTACTTAAATATAATTTCCAAAAAACACAATTAAAAAAAAAAAAAAACCGAGCAAAGCTCGGTCATCCAGGTACTATATATAAAGCGTTATATTTCAACAAAGTAAATAAAACATAACTATTCAGATGTTTTTATCATAGTCAGCCACTGAACCGAGAGGCGAAGTAATGCTATAATTTTTTTTTTAGTTGGTTTCGGCCTTGATCACTACTACCATTAAGACTGACGTAATATCTACAGAAGCTATCAATATTACAAAACAAAATTGAAAGTAAGCTCTTACAGCTATTTTAAATAAAATATTTACTACGATTTCTAAGCATGTCAATTGGGGTGGAGTAAAAAAACATATTTTTTTTGCCTGGTAATCTTTTAAAACATCTAATAATTAGCAATTATGATCATTTCCAACAAAATTTTTATTTGGGCTAAGTAGTATATTTTTGTGACTTTTTTAAAACTAAAACAATAGTCACAATTTGTTTAACTTATATATGATTTTTAATTAGCATACAACAGAACACTCTGAAGTTTCTAGAACACCTTTAAATATTTTTTGCAACCAAACATTTTGACTCGTAATTAATTTTAAAAATAAGTGGGCCGCCTCAATATGTTGAGTAAGATTTTTTCTTCAAAATTTTTGTTTTTATAAGTTACAACTCGACCCCCAAGTAAATAAAAAAAATTCACTCCACCCTAATGTCAATGTTTCCTAAATCGTCTTTGGGAGCTTACTTCAATTTAAAATGTCCTTAACAAAAGAAACGGGTCACCGAAGCACCCATGGGTCAACCAGAACAAAGGCATTTTTTAAATTAGCATCTCAAGAGATCGACTTTGTATTGTCCTAAATTGTTACCGGTACAAAAAAGTTTTGAAAATCTTTGTATTTACTTATTATTCATGTATCTTATCAATTTCAATCTTACGTATTCACTGATTTTATTTCTACTCAAACTTTACAACCTATTTACCTACTCTTTCACGCCTGTATCTCTCAAAGGCTAGACAGAAGTACACCTCAGTCTTTTTATACCCGCGTTACGTCTATTATCTTTTAAGCCTGATTTAAAAGAGACATCTATTTGTAAATTTTCTAGCACATTTTCGGCCCATGCTGCTATTAATGAAGAAGATCGTAATAAATAATTAAGAATATCGTAATGAAAAACCCAATAAAGTCATAGTCGACCCGTGAATGGAACCCAAGACCATCAATTTTTGGTCGGTCCCATGACGCACCTAAGACACGGAACCAACAAGACTTCTTTATAATTCTGGTGTATGAGAGAAATCAAATGACCAACGTTTGACCTAAATGTCAACTGAGCCAATATTACTGTATGAAGTCATTAACACCGGTCAGAAATAGCTCCTGGCCGCACACGACACTGAAGGTGTATGTCAAGTATTAAAACAAGAAAATTTGCTATTTCTAGTGTCGCGGAAGCTGACATGCTAATTGTATTAGCGCGCACGTAGTTACCAATTTATACTTTGTCCCTTGGTGTTAATCATGATTCAGTGACAATTCGGACAAGTGTTGAGCTAGCTAGTACTGCTTCATTAAATTTATTATCGAACAGTCTAATAAAGTTTCTCTTTGAGAAATTCGCCTCTAAAAAATTACTTTTCTGAATTTAAATATTCGTTACACCACGCTTATTCTTTCTATAGTATAAGTAAAGTTCCTGTTTCGTCGGCAACAAAGAATTTCAAAAGATCCCCATTCGGTTCTGCAACCAAAACATTCCTTTCGAGGTTGTGTGTTAATAATTTTTCGGTTTCTGAAGAATCGGTGAATGAAGGGTAAATAATGTAGGTTTAATGATTAAGGAAACTGCATGGTTTATGAGAACCGACTGTCGAAGTGAAAAAAAAACCTTGTGCGTCGCAATACTGCGAAGCGGTAAACAATAAATTTACTTTAAGATCCACTTTATGACACTGTTTGTGTTAAATTATATCACATTACAAAACACAACGAATCATCGTTAGAAAGGAAACACATTTGCTCTACAAACAAACAATTCTGTTGTAAATACGTAAGTTGCGATGTTGGTATTAAATTCATAACGGCTATGAATCCAGGAAAACGATTCTTAAAAAGCGAGGTGTAATACCAAGAACTGTGACGATATGATATATCTTATGTAAAGAGTATATTATACGTATCTTACTACGTACGTGACTTCATGCATGAAGACGCAAAAACTGGATACTACCTGTTTCTTTACATTACGACATCTTGATTTCTCGCTAGTTGTAATTCTATCACGCCTAATTTTAGCCTAATGCTGCTGAGGACAAGTTTACACACGAAATCCCACCTGTCATTAATGCAATTGTTACTCTGTCAGTACGGTTTTCAAGGGTAACCCTCGAGAAAAGTATCGGCGTTGAATTTGTGGCGAAAAGCGCCTTTCTAGTCCCGCAATGTATAATAAGCGTTTCCTTTAAGATATTCCCAGGGCACAAAAAAAAATTCCGCTCGCTCGTTACCACATGAACCTAAGCAAGCAACATGCATAAATTTGCCTCTATCTATCCCTTTGACAAAAGATAATATATGTATGTATATATTTACTAAGAGTATGTCTGTTGCAATCTATCAGCCCATATACCAGTGGCGGTACCTACTTCCATGGAAGTCCAAAAGCCCAGTTTCCCTTACAAAATTCCGAATAATAATAATCTATACTTAAGCCTTTAATCTTGGTTTAACAAAAGCTAATTGACATATAAATGAGAATATCCTGATCCCACAATAAACAATTATGTATAAACTAGATGCACAATTAACGTGTAACGCTTTTGGGCTTCTATGGATGTACCGCAACTGCCATATACTTCACACTGCTAGGCAAGGGCCTCCTCTACAACTAAGAGGATTTAGGCTTTAGTCCACAACGCTGGCCTAGAGCGGGTTAACGGACTACACGCCTGAGAAATTCTTAAGAAGTTTTTTCCCTTACCGTTAAAGTACGTGATACTTCGTTGTGAACACACACATAACTTCGAAAAGTCAGAGGTGGGGTTGCCTGGGGATTGAAGTCGTGACCACCAAAATTCTCGACCGCGCTCCTAAACCTCGAGGTCATCACAATTTACTGCTGCAATTGTTAAAAATAAGATTTTAAATTTCAATAAACTTAAAAAAGTTTATAGAAATAAAAAAAATAATAATATTATTTTAACTTCAAAGGAAAATATAGAAAATATTTTGAAGATTATATTAAAAAAATATTCACTTTACTAGAAAACGTTATCCTCCTAGTAAAGATTAATTTTCTTAGAAACAGAACAAAATATATATAAGGGGTTTTCAACGCGCAAGGATACTGTCGTCATTAAATGTTCGCGATGCGTGCGTCACCAGTGGAGCCTAGACTGCTAACTCACCATATGGCATAAATACGTGTTGATGGTCCGCCACACAGTACACACCTCCATACGTAAACCGTACGCCGTCACAGTCGGTCGCTGTCGCTGTCACCACATACTGCCCCTCTATCAGCGTAATATTCTGATAACGGAAAATATTTAAGTTGCTTCCTGACGTCACATTAACAAGCCCTTCATTTAAGTGCTGTGTGTAGATTATTGTAAACGTGTTTTAATCAAAGTGTTTTCGTGTTCTGTGATATTTAAGTGGAGAACCGGCTTATCCATATTTATCTTTTTTTGTACGGAATAATAAACAGGTATGATTTTTATATAAATTTATTATCAAGTTTTCTTAATTAAAGTCTTATTCATGCACTACAAATTGAATGTTACACTTGAAATCGTTGAATATTTTTTCTCGATATTTTTAATTACATGTGTATTACTTTAAAATTACTACCGTGGGTTAAGTATTTTTTGCATGTGGATTAATGATATATTTAAGAAACAATATTATTTTGTCCCATGGTTGGACGCGGGCGTCGTCAATGATCTAGACTCTAGAGGAATCGTATACTTCATCATCAGCCCATATACGTCCTTCTACTGGGCCCGTGCCTCTTCTACAACTGAGAGAGCTTAGGCCTTAGTACGCCACGCTAGCCTAGTGCGGGTTGGCGGACTACACACCTAAGAAATTCCTAAGAACTTTTAGGTGTGCAAGTTTTATCACGATGTTTTGCTTCACCGTTAAAGTACGTGATAATTCTTTGTGAATACACACATAACTTTAAAAAGTCAGAGGTGTGTGCCTGGGATTTGAACCCGCGATCGCCGAGATTCTCGACCGCGTGCCTAAACCTCATCGACCTAAACTACTTCATCGTACTCGTATTCTTTCACTTATGTAGATTGTATTAGATTAATCATTAACAGCCAGTATTAAGACTATTGTTAGTATAACTAAACTCCTAAGTATTTCCGCGAATTTATATGAATCACAGCTAAATGACACGCAATGTTTACCGGTGTATTATAAATTATATTCCTCTTATTGAGATAAATCCTGCAATATAATTATAATTGGCATTATGATGTAATCAGCATGGTTTTTACAATTATTATCGTATGATACAGAACATACAATAAAAGTATTTTTTGCCTAAGTCCTTTTAACTGTTTAATTAAACTTAACAAACTATATTGAATAATATCTACTAATTAATATATAAAATTATAATAAGTAATTTACAAATTCAAAATTTTAATACGTCATTTTTATAAGAGCTCAACTTATTTCAATGTGTTGTAATATTGAAATAATCTAAATAACTTTAATATTTTAATTGCGAATGCGACTTTTTACTTTGTCATGCCTGCATTGCTGATTGAAAAAAAAACGCATTATTATAGATGGAACCATAGACACGGCTACAGGTTATAGATTCATGCAAAAATTCATGAGTCAATGATTCGTATTAAATCTCTTTGAAGAGCATAGAAACATCTGCTTATCATAGATAAAATTATCTTTAAGTATTGATAATAGCTATTGTGAATTTGATTTAGTATATTGGAACATGAAACATTGTTATTAACGTAGATAGTAAATATAGATAACTGATAACCGTGTAAAGTGTTTCATTATCGTTATCATAATTGCGGTTATACAAACGTCGAGAAAAACAAATAGAATAATTTGTTACACAACAGTGTTTTGCCCTTATTGTGCTATGTTTATGCAACTGAAAAAGGACTAACCACCGATATACGCACATGCACTGAGCGATAAGCACGAAGCATAACATAGAGCTCACCCTAAATTACTGTTAGTAACATGAAATTTAACAAATAATAAATTTAGAAGCCATTATTACATATATTTTTCCTTATGATCCAAACTGCTATATAAATAGTTCTAATGAGGCTCTAGAATATTCGTGAAGTCGCTCATATGCTATTTAAAGCGTAATTTATTCTAAACACATAAAAAAAATTGTACAATTACTTATGATTTTATCATTCTTAAAAATACGTCACTACTCATAGTATGGTAGTATGGTACGGTACTTTTTGTCAGATCGCCTCAATTATTGACCTATGTTAAAGTGAACCCTTTAAACAATATACATATTATGCTTAGAGATCTATTGAACTAATTTGTTTGAAATAATTTAATTATAAATGAAACAACGTAGATACGACAGTTGAGTGTGTAGTGGAAAGTTCGCCTTGAGCCGGCGACCGCGACGCACCGGATGTGTTGCTTACCCTACACTAACCGGTAGCGGCATTAGTTGCCCCCACTGCAACGTTCAACCTATTGTTCAATATAAACTGGACTCTTGCTATTTATATACATACAACCTTATATAATGTTCTTGGGAAATTTGAATAATTTATTTGATTTCTTTAAAAATACTTTATTTAACTGTCTGGCAAAATGGTCACATAAAGTTAATTGTTACATCAGTGTTTATGGTAGCTTAAAGATGGCATTATCTTTCTTGCATTACCCGCCAAAGTCGCTTAATATTTGTTTATGATAATTACTTGTTGACTTTAAATAATAAAACAGCATTATAAGACATACAATCTGTATTCCCCAAAGGGGTAGAAAGAGATACATTTCTGCACCCACATTTCGCAAACTGTTTTTTCGTCCCATGTAATAGGGGGCGAGCCTATTGCCGCTTTTCAATAATCGTGTCATATTGTACGTCATTTTTTAACCTTAGGAATACAGTTCCCCAAATTTGATAAAAATAAGGTTTAAGACTTTATCCATACATACATCCCTTTCATAATATCTGCCAGAGGCGTAAAGTCTGTTAAAGGCGCATTTGTTCTAAAGTTTGTTTTTATTTATCTGTGAAAAATAAACTAGTAGGTATCATCATATAATTCACGTAAATTGCTTTATCGCAAAAGTATTTATTACAATGTTTATTGTTAAATAATTCATAATTTGAGTGTATGTACGACCTTTAAAGTAGTTTATAATTACAGTTTCTTTTTGTCCTTCCATTTAACAATTAAAATTAAAGAATACTTTTTATTACTTTAAGTACTTATTACTTTTAATGACTCTATCATTTTAAGTTATTACGATATCAGTTAATTATTTTTACTAGAAAGATTCCGATCTGATTTCAATTTTTAATTTTTTCTTTCATGATAATTATAAGTAATAATCTTTAAAAATGAATTAATTATAAAAAATAATACTACTTAAACACAAATTACGGAACTTTTTCATAGTTAATGAAATGGCCAACACGCACAGAATAATTATAGGCCAGCAAGATAAGTCGTCATAAATCAGGGCTGTTACTGTTTTCCCTCTGCTTTTGGTACTTTTCTGTCAAGGTAAATTTATTTCTAACCTTCAATTTGCTCGGTTTCACAAAAACTACTGGAACGCAGTTTCAATCTATTTTCGTATTGCTGTATAAAGAAAAGATGGCAGTTTTTGCTGTAAACATAAACTAAATGTTTTATATAATGCTGAAATGACTAACCAAAATATTTGCTTAGTCGGTTTTTAATCCAATCTTCAAACGTCGTTAGTTTTGATTAATAATATTTAAACGCGCCATATTAAAGCATATAATATTATGTTTTGAAGCGTATCTTTTATACTTATAACTTTATATAACGGTTTTTTGTTGCATGACTCCTGTGACCATGTGGGATAAAGAAAGTGTCAGGAGTTAAAAACATTTTCCTTGCGTATTAAACAATTTCCAACTTTTCACTTCAGACTACCTTAAAGGGACACCATTATAATTCAAGTGAAAGTGGAACTTTTATGGCACTCAAGACGCATGCAGAACCTTAAACTCCATTATGTTTATGATGCCATTGATATTCCCGTCGGACGTTGAAAGTAGACTTCCATTTTGGGAAGACTGTCATGGCGTAATGCTTGGGTGCAATTTAGCCAAGAGCGTGAAGCATTTTGCAACAATTTAAATACGTGTATAGAGCACGTTTCGCCTCAGTTCATTTCATTGGAATGTAAACTTAGCTTGAGGCATTTGATTCTTGATCTTCTGAACGTGTGTCCACGACATATTTCAAAGGCTACCGGACACAGCTGCGGATTGTTCGACACAGCCAAATGCCTGGAACTAGCCGTCTGCGATAATATCCAAGGCTAAAAACAGTCATTTCGATTCCGGGTAGAAAGGTTATTCTCCTGCACGTAACATATTGTACTCGTAATTAAACCATTTTGCATGAAAATACGATTGGTAACTGGTAACCTTTGGTAACTGCCACCATATAATATTTCAAAAAATAAATTTCCATTGTCACATCTATTATAATCTAGAATTGTCTCTAATGAAGCCATTTACTTGAAACTCGTGTAAGTACTTCATAAGATAACATTCAAGTGCTTTCACAGAAATTACGAGTTATAAAAACCACTAAGATTACATGCAATAAGTGATTACGCATTGGCTTAAGATACCTGATTTCATTTCATCATGCAATGAAATAGTATTTTTCAGTGTTCAAATCTTAACTGTGGTACTGGTAAGTGCGTCATGAGCAATAAATATTACAGGATCAATATTCGTACTGCGTTTAACACTTGTGTTAACAAATACTGAATAGAGTTTGTTGGTATTGAACCTCGTTTGAATAGCGTCTACCAATGTATTTAATTGCGTGTAACAAATATAAAAGCAGAAGCGTGGCCTGCTCGAACGGAATAATTGTTATGAAACTATACAATATTATAATTATAGCCATACAATTGATATTGTGTATCAGTACATTAATAATGAGGACCAAACAACGACATGATATATCCTCTTCTGTTTTTAATATGGCGAATAGATGAGATTTGAACTGGATTTGTCGAACTTATCATACAATTAGTATGAGTCATCAAATAGTTGTAACATATAAGGAACTGGACTCGTGACTTCTATAACCTTATAAAAACGCTCATATCTTTCTGAGAGCCGCCAACAGGAAAAGAACTTAATTTTATCGATAATTGCCGATATACTGATTGTTATAATATGTTTCTCATATCTATGACTTAATTACATTAATGGCCACTAAAGAGTTTATTTGTTACATTAATAAAACGCGGTAACATCAACTTAACTGACGTAACAATTAAATACTATTATAAAGTCATTGAAATCAAACTTATCGCCAATAAAAAAACAATCGATCCGTTTAAACTTTATTCTAAATATTCAGATAGATTTCACTAGTGGGGAAAGTTGTAATGAACGGGAGTTTTAACTGATTGGTTTCACAAGTACATTGTACTGAAGTACAGAGCACTGCGTGAGCGCAATGCACCGGTACTTTTTCACGGCCCGTAAACCTCTTACGCTGAGCGACTCCGAACAATCCCTCCGGCCTCATTATTAATTGCTCCACTTCTATTGTATGAAACAAGCGCCCATATCTAACGCATTTAAAACTCATTGTCTCTAAGATCATAGTTTTTATGAAACTAATTATCCTATTTGACGTTGTACTGCTCAAGATCGTGACGAAATATTAATGGTGGCTATTGCATTGTTTCAGGTAAGCAAGGCGAAGGCTCCAATATATGTTGTAGTTAAAACCAAGGTAAACCGGACGCGTTGTGGTTCTTTCATTAACTTGCCAGCACATACATATATCTATCTTGATGTGAATGAGCGGCAGGAAACCCACATCCTCGGCTGTTTCCGTAGAACAACAGACCATGACAGTTTCGGTAAAAAAGTTAAAATTCCTATTTTAACAAAATCAAATCAATATAAAAGTTTAATTGTTTATTTGCAATGAAAGCAAAAAATTCAAAACAAAGAAAAAGCGTTGACGCCTGTAAGAGTACCTATTCTAACTGTGTCGCAGACATCAAGCTCCCTCCTAATTCACGATAACGAAGAAATATCCTAATCCAAAAAAAAAATTACTACGAAGACAAAGCACACCCACGTCCACAGATTAGGTTATAATGACAATTACAGTCCTCGTTAATGAATGTACCTGTAATAATGTGATATAATAACATATGGCTGGTTTGGGCATATGAACCATATATTGGAATTAAATAAGTGTTGTCGCCAGTCTGTACAAGGCACGTAATTACGGCACTCGGTTTACCAACTGTCGCTCAAGTAATGTGATATTGTGGCCGACGAGGGCTGCGGTGTTCTGTCTCACTACACTCTGCATACACAGTGTATGATACACCACACTTCGTCAAACTCGCGCCTCTGTTTAATGACGGAAGTGAATTTACCTTGCTGGCTTTTTTGTATTACCTGTAATGGCGTAGGGTTGAACAAAATACCTTGAAAAGGGTTATTGTCTTACTTCCATCATAAAACAGATATGTACATTAAATTGAGATATACTATAGGACTGCCTGAGTGGTTTCGCGGAACAAATGTGTGCCGTGCGCTCAAAAGGTCCCGGGTGCGATACCCGAGTCGGGCAGTGTTATTGGGTTTTTCCATTAGTAAATTCTCAGTAGCAGCACAGAGTCTGGAATTGTGGCTCGCCACCTATTACGTGTAACGAAAACACAATTAACAAAATATAGGTGCAGAAATGCACTTCTGCCTACCCCTTTAGGAAATACAGGCGTGATGAGGGTAAATACATTAGTATTATTTTATTGGTTGGTTATACAAATCATGACACACACCGTATAATTCGACAACATAAAAACCAAGTCTTATTTCCTTGTATATTCCGGTTTCCCACAAACCGTTTCGTGTGGCATTTAAGCGTACGATGAATTTTTAATTCTTCATGTATTTTTCAATATTTAACAGTAATTGTCCAATACTTTGAAAATATTTACATACACACCCATCCTTATTATACATCTACTCTTCTCCTCTCTCTACTCGGTAGGCAGAGGTGCTTTTCAGCATCCACGTTTTGCCACTTCGCAACGTTAATGAGAATTCCATCATATAAAGTCCCAATAATACATTGCCCGACCCTAGTATCGAACACGAGACCTCTATATCGCACGGCATCTTCTTGACGCGAGACAAGGTATAAAAATATTTAGAAAAGTTTTTTATTTAGCAGTGCTGTGTATTTCCCTAGGGTATCATTATGAAATCGAAACACTAGGTACTTGCAAGTCATTAATGATTGCGGCCATCAATTTTACTTCAGGTCTTTAGTTTAAAAGCTCCATTTCCCGATATTTGTTTGCATTTATGTGTTGGTACAAAAACGCACTAAGAGCCACAAAAACAAATTGGGCTTGTTATTGGAGCACTGAGCCAAAACTGAGATAAATCGGTAAACATCTATTTAGTTTTAAAATAGTCCATTTTTCCTTGGTTCAACGAACTTTGCAGTCACCGCGGACATGGTTCCCAGGTCATTGTCACATTGTGCTGAAAACTGTTCTTTAAATACACTTTCTATATTTCATATTTACTTCTTTATTGATAAAACGATAACCATAGCCATAACGATGACCAACGATTGAGGTGGATCCATACAGTTCACAATAAACTAGATGTCACAATGTGTCATAGCAACAAATTTTGTAACATATCCTAAAGGAAATACTGATAGTTCACAAATTGCTAGATAAATGTGACTACTGCATTTTAGAATATGTATCCTTTTGGACCAATCTTTATGTCAATAAATTATCGCTGATAACGCAAGTTTCTAGATGACTCATAGCAAAAACAGAATGAAAAGAAAAATCCCGACTACAATAATATCTTTAAATTAAAAAAACAAAACAATATCATATTTTCCGACGATACCTTTTTAGTTTAACTAATATTTAATATAAACATACATAAAAATATTTACAATTCTTATTGTCCTCATGATGATATTGCACAATCAGTAGCTGTGATCGATACTGAACAACCTTTAACGTGAGAAACAATAATGCCATAATCATCACATTTAAATGGACTGAAATTGCATTTTATTGCACATTCATGGGACTTTGTACTTTCAAAGACCATTAATTAAAACAAATTAATTTAATTTAATTATTTTGTTGTTCTTAATGTCTTAAAAATTACAAAATGGCAAGCCGTGGGTGATGTCCATAAATAAATCTTCCTCTGCCCCCGCGTAAATGTTGTGATGATATCAACTAACACAACCATCTGTTTAGTCACACTAAATTAAATGAGCTATAAATTATGTTTTCGCCTGCATCGCTCTACGGGGAACCTTCTCTAAGTTTAAGAAGAGTTAGTCATCTGTTCTTGTGTAGCGTGGTGATCGTGGAAAACTCTCTCTTTCACTACGGATTATTCCTTTATCTCTACGTTTCCACTTTGGAATCGAACCTGCAATCGATGTTTTATTGTCTTAATAAAGCGGGTGCCTCATCTTTGTCATGCCCTCATAACAAAATTATGATACATTCGTACTATACAAAGGGAGTTACATTTCCTACAAATAAACAAGCAACAAGGATAATGTCGTAATATTTTTTTTACCTGGAAAAGGTATTGTTTAATTAATATTGACTGATGTTGTATGACAAAACAATAAAATGTTCATAAATAATGATCAAATGTTCCCCTATATTACAAATTCAATGCATTAACAAACCTTATCAATATCAAAATTTCTATATTTTATAATCCACAAATCTTAATCGATCATACATTAAAATTATTACTAATCTCAGAGCAGAAATTCCATCTAGTTAACACACATTTTTGAAGTTTTGTTCCCCAAAACCCCTATCACATATTGAGTACCAGTCTATTCATATTGTTTGTATATTATGCTATGTTGTTTAATTTTTCAAGTGTTTGTTTTGTAGTTGTTATAAAAGTTTTAATTAAAAATTATATTTGATACTTTAAGCATATTAATAATTTGACTGCAAATTAAATTTATTTATAAGACTAAATTCTAATTTGGTTTTATTCATGTGCTAATAAACTTGCGAATCATCAAGAACGTCATAAAACATGAATTTAGAAATAGTTTGTTTGAACAGATCTCATCGAGCACCATTTTTATATATTTGTTTCTTATCTAAATAGACTGTGATGGTTTACTTTTTCGTTTTGAAAAAATCGAAGCGGTCGTTGAATTTATAGTAAAATACAATGTGGCAGTTTTCAGCATCTCTTACATTGGTATGTAGACACAATGAAAAGATATTATGCTTCTCGTCACCGATTTCCGGTTAAGGCAAATTGCTATTAGATCTTTGAATATTTCTTATCGGAACTTCTTAATACGAACCCGAAACCAGCCAACAACTTAAACGAAACGTTGAAATATGCATTTTCTCCTACTTCAAGAATATGGACGCTTATGTTCTATGACCTATATTCAATAAAAAAATTACGTCAAAATCGATTTTTAACGACGAACTACATTTCCATTACAGGGTAGTAAGTCGTGCCTAATTATGAATTTAATGACTCAAAAATCATTTAAAATATGTACGCCTAAAGAGTAAAAGAAATCATAAATTTAATAGGCAGCTGTCATTGATGAGGAATTTCTACGTATTTAATCCATTTAAGTAACGAATTTTAACGCTTTAACTAAACTGAAGTGGCGCGCCGCCTGTCGACATAAGAAGCCTTACTAAATGTGTGGGCAAAAATATCGCTTATTAACGTTAGTAGGCGGTGCCTGCAATGAAATCTGCCTATATAATTACCCTTATCGCCGATAAACCTAATCATAAATTATATGCACAATTAGACTTCGCAATATTAGTTGCTGTAATAAGCAATTGCTTAAGAAAGATGTAAGATACAAATGTGAGAAATCCTATTTTATGTAGTTTATATCTGAACTTTGTAATGAAGTTCTAATCCTTATTTATAGTACCATACCGTACCGACATAAAAATTCCATGAAAGTCTCTATACGTATATACGTATGTCAAAATTTTGCTATATATTTTTCTGCCTATAATCATCATATTTATATTTTTATTTACCAACAATCTATAAGGACGTAGTGGTCAAATTGCTTACCTCTTTCACAACTTTTGTTTGCGGGAATTTTAATATAAACTTGTTATCGGTTATCAGCACATTTAGACGTCTCTCATTACGATAAGATATCAACATCATTGCTCTCAAACTGTATGAGATATTTGCAGTATTCAAATGATCTAAGATGCTTTACATTGTGCGTGTATTAGTTATTAAAATTATTTGTGCGTTCGAAAACATTGAATATACAGTTGTGTATTAAGTATTTATTTAAGCGTTATACCAGTGAAAAATAAATAAAAATGAATATGATGGGTTGGACTACTCTGGACCCACACTATTATAATACTGCTTTAAGAGGACGAATAATGGCCTGTAAGTTTATAGATTTAAGTTCTTCTAGTTTTTCACCTTTGAATGCGAAGCAAACGGGTTCCGTATTCAATCATAATAATTAATAATAAATAAGTAGTTACACAGAAATAAATAATGTTTAGTTGTTCTCTTCGTCTATTAATACATGCATGCATGTTCCACTTTGATAAAAAAAATCCATCAAAGTTCGTGTCAAACTCACAAACGAAGGGTTCCGTATTAAATAAGAATAGGTACTTATATGTTTTTAAATATACTGGTAAATAAATTTCAAAGTTAGTCCTTTTCTTAATATCAAGAATGAAAACTTTATTTCGTTAAGTATTAATACTTTTAAATATATATATTTTTAATTAATACTTTTAATTTATTTTTATTTTTCATTTAATAATACATCATAATGATAAGTGATAATTTTAAATGTCTAAATAGTTTTATAGTAATCCTGTAAGAACAATACACAGGAGTTGATGGTCATTAAACAAACCGCGAAAAATTAGTAAAATATAGGCTCTGTTGGCGACTTTTAGTTGCAGAACCCTAAAGACACACTGTTATCAACAGATATGTTCAATCATCCAGTAGGTATGTATATGCATTGTTTTTCAAATTGAAATCCTTCATAAACAGTTCATGGGCTCGGAACACTAAAAGTCCATTAAACATTGTACTTATTTACGACAGACTACACAGTTTTATTACTCATATAATTATTTTTCTATTGCACTTAATATTGATAACAGACATTATCCATTAAATATTGTATGAGCAAATATAAATTTCATTTGGTTTAATAATATATTTCTATAGTACATATAGTATGAAACTATAAACGTAGATCTGTGCTCACTACTGGGGATAATCATAGTACATATTCGTATACTCGTATACATATTATGTAGTTTGGCATTTTTTCTTTACTGACCTTATCCTTCATAAAAATAACTTATGACTGTGACTGACCTTGAAAAAACTGATAACATTAAAAATACACAAAATTAGGTCATTATACCTACTTTACCGATTAACATCATTATACCGGTTTTAAATAATAGAGATAGCCCCAATGATAAAGAAATATATGGGCCCAACTCAAAGATTATTACAATTTTCTTATGTTTTCGGAATCGAAACAGTATATACCTCCTTCATAAATTTTAAAACAAATTTAACATACTTAACCAATAAGAAAGACGAACCAAGAATAACGACTGTTGAAACGAAATTTCATATTAAAGAAGCAAAAGTACATACTGGGTCGCAGAAATAGCCGTGTAACGTAATACGAAAATCTGATTTTCGAATTTCGCGTTTCGCGGACAAATATGGCGGGAAGCAGAGTCGTTGCGTATAAATTTGATCTCGAAATGAAATATATTATTTGGTAATATTTTCATAAATAGACTCCACTATAACCTTCTACTGTAAGAAGAAATAATTCCCGGGAGTAGTAACGTCAGTCATAGGCATATAATAATAAAATAAACAATTCTCTTATCAACTTTGCGAAGTGTTCGATTGCAATAATAAATTTCAAGAAGCAGTCCCTATTGACTACGCACTACAATACATTTAATATTGTATTGCAACGTTTAGTGCAGGATTAACAAAATGAGACCACAAACGTGGTAATGTTATGAAATATAGGGTAATAGGGCACGTCTGACGTCTAGAAATGATAGGTATGTTACCTGACACCTGTGGGACTTTCATAACACTATGTTGATTTGTCAATTCTTACTACAGCGTTCGTGGGTTAAGGGCCGGGCTATGAAATCAGTGGCCGCCAGTTCGATCCCTGAGCTGAAACAAATCACTTTAAAAGAATATATATTTCGTATTAATGGTTTTGTAAGATCGTAAATTACACCTTCGATATTGTATAACTGTTATCATGGTTTGGGGTCATTAATAGCATTATATCGATAAGAATAGAATTAAATGAGCGATATTATCAAAAAAATGTTCTTATTGTAAACTGAGCAACAAAAGTTTAGTAAAACATATTGAAATATTGGATTATCTACGTATATGCTCATAATTTTTTCGACTGGCCATCTGCTTGACGTCAGTTCTTTCCTTTAATAACACTATGCAACAATTTTTTTTTTTTTGTTTCACTGGATTCACAGTATGTAATTATGTTTTGCCACCTTAAAACTATGTGAAATATCGAAATAAAGTTGTTCCATCACATCAAGTTTAATAGTGAAACGCATTTATTGATGTTACTTAAAATTACCTATATGACGTGATATCTAAATATTAATTTGTTTTCTGATGTTTACTAAGCATACCTAATACAAATCACCATTCGGGATATCAGTTAATTTTTTGATGTTGCATAGTGTAATGGATACAAACTACAGCGCATCAAGTTTTCCTTATCATTATCTACATGGAAACCAAAACCACACGTCATATTTTGCATCCTAAGTACGCAGACACTTTATACACCTAAAACATGTTAATAAAAATAAATAACATTAAGTGACCAAACGGCTCATGCAATAATTGATATTTTAAAAGGCGTAACGTAATGATAAATACTTTGATAATATTTTTTTTTTATTAAATAATTTTAGTGTTTGTATTTGTCCGTGAATATAGAATAGCTTAATGGATTATGGTAACGCGTGACAGAGCAAGCGACACTTGATCGCACGTGGTGATCTTGACCCAAATGTGAGAGACCATTGTCTTCGCGGTTAACCTCCATCAAAAAGTCAGCTCTATGATGCTCGCCTCAATACTAAGAAAACTGTTATTTTTTCTTTCACTTTTCACAGTATTCTCACATTGAACTACAGTTAGGTGGCAAATAAAGCAAATTGCGTTTCATCTAATTGCACACTTTCCCAGCTTTCGTTTTGATCACCGGCTTGTGAATATAAAATCCCGTTACATGTATGTAAACCGCTGACCTACTAGACCGCATGATAAACACTTTCCACGTTTTGATGATCCGTAACCAACGCACTTAATGATTTTTTAATTCAGATGTATTTAAATGACCATATACGTGTTTTTAGATACCTACATAGTACTTACATATATATTACATATACAATATACATACCAATTCCATTTTCTTGGTAACACTGCGCTGAGAAATTACGAATCAATACCTAAAAATCTATATGCCAATTCAACCTAACATAAGTAGTTTTACTAAGATGACAAATGGACAGCTTCCTCAGTACTATATTATAAAGTTTTATTACGAGTAAATCATTCATAAGACAGTAAATATAGAATGTTATTGTAATTTAAAAACACATAATGTTTACTGTGTCACATACAGTGTTAAAAGTAAATGTATGCGTTAATTTTTCTCGTAACGTAATAAAAATCATTTGGGTTAATAATATGCTGACTTAAGCATTTAACATATTTTTAAAACACAAAAAAAACTACAACAGCTATATTTTTTCTTTTCTAGGTATGTCTCCAGACGAAGGCAGACAATCCCAGAGGCCGTATAGGTATGGCATGGTGTTACTATGTGCCGGAGCACTAATTAACTGGCTAGGATTGGCCGAAGACTATGCAGAACCAGTTCGGTACGTGGGAGTGGCATGCATCGTCGCTGGCGCCCTGCTCATATGTGCTGCGATGTGCTGTTGGCTACAGTCACCAGCCAGACAACCGCAGAATGAACGGGCCTCTCCTGATACACATCAGGTAAATATTATATTCTAATGAATCAATCCTTTCATGTATTTAGTTTTGTAGTTAGGAGGTGGGCTACTAAAACTTACCACAATAATATGTTTTGGCGAAACAAATTTTCATGTCCGCAACAATCATTCTTAGCACAGTCTCATATTTTATTGAAAATGTGTTTTTGTTTGAATATCAAGTTCAAACCATTTGTGGCATGAATAGGGAAATACTTTCATTGGTTCACAGATATATAATATTCGTATGTCTATTCGTTTCAGATTGACGACCCCATCCACGTAATATCAATGCCAGATGAAGAGACGATGCAACAGAAGCCGCCGGACTACGACACGGTGGCGGGAGCGCCGCCCACGTACGACGACGCCATTAAACTGAACCCGGCGCGACTGCTGCCCGCCAGCAGCAGCGCGCGCCTGGACCGAGTGGAGCCAGTACGAGCAGTTCACGTGGTAGAAGCCGCGATCATCCCAGGGCAACCAGAAGAAGTGGCGGGTATCGTAGGCGTGCACCGCTCACAAGTGCCGAAAACGCCGCCGCCGCCGTACAATCCCACGCATACCATCAGATGAAAGCTCTGCCAGACTTTGTCACTTTAAATCGACTGTTGTTTCATGTGATGAGACTCAAAGCGCGTTATCCGCTCCGTGATAATGTAACCGGTATTATATTTTAACGTTCGTACATATCCATGAAACTATTGTTTTTATTTATAGTAGAATGTCGAGAGCGATGTGTACTTATGTGATATAGGGAAAGTTGTTAGATACTTATACTTGCACTGTACATAATTAAACTTTGTAATATAATGGTTTGTTAACGTATTACTTCTAGTTGATTAAGTTAAAAAATCTCTTCCAATCGTCTTTGTATTGTGTGTTCCAAATACAAAGCACCTCTGTGGTTCCAAATGTTTAGATTAGAAAGATGCCAGCCGCGCAGATCGACTCTCGGTCTGCTGAAGCATCGACATATCAGTTAGTATTTTTATACTTACAAGCAAAGTGATAGTGTTACTGCGCTGTGCCATTCGTATCATTATGTTGACATTACCCACTGTGTGACGACCGAGCACTGTCTTAAGACTTAATCTATCTTCTAGTTGTATCTATTTATTGCTGTAGCCAGTGGTCTCAGCTAACCTGTGGAAGCGAGGCGCACTACCATCACTTTGCTAGGCCTCTGATCGAAGGCTTAGTGTACTTTTTATTGTCGAAAAACGAATTTATCAATAACTTATGTATTGGATGAATAAAACCGTATCAAAAATATCGACTTGATGTTCTAAAGTCATCGATAGCTTATTGTGATAATATTGTGACTATGGATATGATATTGTTAATGAACTGTCTGTATCTTCGTAGTTTAGATGCATTTTTTTCAGTTTTGTCAACTCTAGTCTTGAAATTAACAACTTTAACACGTATTTACTTAATTATTGTTTCGTTAGACACAGACATGCATAATAATTTGTAATCTGTACACATTCTGATTGCACAACTTGATTATTTCATACAAAATAATACATTCTTCACATCGTTCAGAAAGTTGGAATTGGGGTCAAGAATAATTCTATTGCAAAAAATGTGCTGAATGCTGAGACTTCCTTCGCAACTAACGTGTTGACTGCAGTTGGTTTCAAGTAACAAACAAATATACCGTTGTGAACTTCATTAAATCATCTACATAAATTGTTTCCTCCATAACATTTTGCCATTAACGAAGTGAGTAAGCAATATTAATTTTAAGGACTCAGTGTAATAATTAGTAAAGTTTAACAATTGTGAGCTTTCGATGTAATAACGAAGTGGGACCAATACCTAATAATTAATTTGTGCTTGTACTGTAGTAATGAAAACAACGCGTGCCTGCAACGTTTTATAAGAACATTACAATGCTGAAGTTGTGCATTTATTATTTGTACATTGTACAAAGACTCGGAAAGTAAAAGTGTACATAGGAAATAAATGTTGTTGAAAGAAGGTTTGTTTCATTGTAACTCCGGCTTATTATAAGTATAGTACCTGGGTCGAATATGGCCACCTTAAAGTTTGTTATCCTCTTTTAATAATAATAAAGCTAAAATGAACAAGTTTTAGCATTTATTCATGAAATGTGCCTATTAATCTTTACAACAAAGGCAAAAAAATACATAGACATGTTTACATTAGATAGTGTTTTCACCAGTTTAAAAAAATATGGAAATTGGCCATATTTCCGACGGGGGGGGTGTAAATATGGCCACATTTACTATATGGATTTATGGTTTAAAAAACTTCTGTGCAAATTAATTATCTTATTCAGGGTTAAGAAGTGGCTTTCGGCCCGAAGTAGATTTAGCCTTATTTTTCATAAATAACGCCTTAGACTGCATGTTGGCAAATTATAATGCTTTGCAGCTGTATAGGTATACTTTCATCCTGCCGCTTTTGACTGCAAATATAGCTGGTTTTGTAAATGTTTCTTACCAATTATCGTAACCTTTTAGTTTAATAGCCTGCTAAGGTCTAAAACAAAAAAGAAAGTTCCGTTAATTTAAAATACCGTAAACATAGCCAAACTGTGGCCATATTGCAGTCATCCACTTATTTTGTTTTCATAGTCACGAATAAAAAACATACAATTTCTTTGATAATTAAATAAGGAAATATCAAATAACAATCGTCACACAATGTTGTAATGTGATTAACAAAGATTCTTATTTAAAAAATACCAAAATACAGGAGAATACCTACTTACTTCATGTTTTTATAACTTCATCAGCATATTTCACTTTATTGGACACTAGGCGCTTAGTGGGTGCGCAGTAAAGGTGATAGGTACGCCGCACTGTTCGGATACATGTGACACTAGCGACAATTTATAGTGGTGTTAAGGTTATTACAAATTTTCGTTTTTGAAATAATGGCATGTGGCCATATTCGACCCAGGTATTATATTACAATATCTATAATCAATTAGGTCAAAATTTTGGTCCCTTTAGATTCGCTGAGCTTCATTGCTCGGCGTCAATACTGTGCGTGCCGCTGTTGATCCTGGAGCACAGGAGTTACAGTGGCGGGTGTGTGGTGGGATAGGGCCATAACTATCTATAATCAATTACGTTTTCTGGCCAAACTCATAAAAAGAAAAAGCAACGAGGGCAAATATTAAAGAAAAAACGGATATTATATACCCGTGACCACGAGACTCCAGCAAATTAAAAAAAAAACACAAATATTTTCGTCAAATAAAAAGGATGAACTATATATAATGAACGCGAGCAGGTGTTGGATACTACATATACATACAGACCTTCTAGAATATTTTTTTTAAATAAGAATACAAGTATTCTTTTAATTTCTGGCTTCTCCAGCTCCGTAGGTCTTGTTTGTGAGGATGATATTGTTAAATATTTTGTCTGTATACTAACATTCATACATTGTTTTAATTTATTCACACATATATCTGAAGGGGTAAGCGGAGGTGCAATCCTGCACCCACTTTTCGCCAAGCCCTTTAAAGCAGCAAGCCTATTGTCGTTTTTGTGCATTTTCTCGTCTCTGCACGCCTACTAAGAATTTAAAAACGACAGAAAACCCGACATGGCCCGACGTAGGAATCGTGCATCTTAATACGACACACACTTGGGCCGCGATAGCAGGAGGCAACACGAGACACGAGATACATATATATATAGGTACTCTTAAATACTTAAATACTCTATAAAACTTATATACCCACAAAAGACAGAGGCATAGTTTCTATAATAGAGGGAACTCTATTATACCATGTCGTCGTCGCCTATTTCTATTTACCGGGCTGATTCTTAAAACTGGTATTTATATCAGGTGGATTCTGGTTAAGGGAATGCAAGACGCAGTAGTGTGGCGCGATAGTTTCTATCCGTTATCATAGGTACTACTTCCAAATCTTGTTCAACCATAGTAATAAATGTTCATGTGCATTCGTTATATTTAACGTGTCATTGAGAAAAAATATCAAAAAAGGAATAAGTGTAAACCAACATACTGAGTAAGTATGTCACAAAATCAAGCAGTTGCTATAATTTTTAGTGACGGTAGCTTTCCCAACAAGCTAGAACCTACCTTTGGAGGGAGGTTCTGCCATTTCTTAATTTATAGCGCTGTGTACCTACTTACGCCGAGTACGGACGAAATTACTTTGCTTATCTTCTCATAATATATTGTTAAGAAGATAGTTTTGTGCTATGAGTATGGAAAATAAAAGTTTAGTTATTTTAAATTACTGTACGTACTGTACCTACTGTGAGTTGCCAATGAGCAATCACTCTAAAGACGAGGTCGATACTATCGACATAGTCAATCGACCAATGGCTTCAAATTATCCGTTATCTCAAAAAGAAAAGGAAAAGGCGACTCTTATAGTTCTGGAAGTTTCTCGTGCAGCGTGTAGGAAGAACCACCACATAAAAAGTGAAAGCGTGAAGCACAGGTAACGGTCGATCCCAGAATCGATGCCTTATATGACCAGGTTAGTTTCCTCACTAATATTATTATGCAAGATGACCCTGGTAGATGTAACGTCACAACCTCCACCACAAGTAGGTACCTACTTACATACACTAACCCTGAATATTTGGAAAATTAGGGATGGGTGTCCAAATAAAAAAACTGGTCAACACAAGAGAAAGAAGTACCTACTCAAAAGCAGTTGAAGACAATCCACTTTATCAACATGTTTGCCAGCTCTAAGGAGATGGATAACATTTTGTTCCAGCTATACAATTGACCTCAAAACTTCTTTACTAGCTGAAATTGATAGATTTTTAATGTTTCTGTTTTTCCACGAATAGTTCTAACGTAATACTTATTCACAAATGAGCAGTTCAAATTCTTTATGGTCCTTATATAGAACAAGAAAATTTTTCAAATTTTATTATAAAAGAGACCCTTAAAGGAATTGGGTTAGCCAAAATTTGTAAAGCAAACGTTCACTTGTAAAACCGCAATAATCGTATAGGTACCTATATGTATATCAGGCCAAAAGTCATTGTGAGGTATACATTTTGTTGCGAACATAAGTGATCTTAACCGTCGTAAATCTTGGCATCAATTATTTAAAATCCATTGGTTCCGCGATTAGAATTGGCGACCGCAAAGAGGTTCGATTCCAGTATCAATGCGATCAGGCATTGTTATTCTCAATTAGAAATTCTCTACTCTGCCATGTCCCAAAAGAGAAAACCGTATAGAAGTAAAAAAATATATATAATAAGATTCTCTTAGGTATGTAGGTATTTTATTTCAAATGAAAAATAAAGTATGATATGTAAAATAATTATGATTTGATTTCCAAAGCCAAATCAAGCCAATTCGAAATCTTTATAAGGCAACACTAAACAAAACGTCAATTTGTCAATGTCACATAGGCGATAGGCACAGGCAGGCGGTCGTCGGCGCTCGGCTGCTTTTATTATTACTCTAACAAAGATAAACAATAGCATTTAAGGATTACGGGAAAATAATTCTTTTGTATATGAAAAACATGCCGGTAGAATTAAACAGCTTAACAGAAGGATGGCTGGAGTTAGAAAGTGATCCTGGATTATTCACATTGTTATTGGAGGATTTCGGTGTAAAGGGTGTACAAGTTGAAGAGATTTACGACTTACATAAACCCTTAGAAAGCCCGGTGTATGGATTTATTTTCTTATTCCGCTGGATAGAGGAGCGCAGATCGCGACGGAAATTCGTTGAACAAATCGAGAGTTTTGTGCGAGACGAGGAAACTATCAATAATATATTTTTCGCGCAGCAAATGGTGCCGAACAGCTGCGCAACCCATGCTTTACTTTCAATTCTATTAAATTGTCCTAATCTTCACTTAGGTGAAACTTTAAGCAGATTAAAGGTGGACCTTATTTGTAATTATTATATATATTTTTTTATGATAATTTATTTCTTTAAGTTTAAATGGTTCAAGTCTTAATGTTATATTGGAAACTTTTTAATTTGTTCTCAATAACTACCTCTTGGTAATGGAAATTGTTCTAATTTGAATGGTTCTATTACAACAATAATATCTTGCTTTTCAGCATCATACACTGGGTATGAATCCAGAAAACAAAGGTTGGGCAATTGGTAATACTCCAGAATTAGCTTGTGCTCATAATTCACATGCAATCCCTCAAGCTAGGAAAAAGACTGACAAAAATGCAGGTGTCTCTACTGGACGTTTCACAGGTTTGTTATATAATTGTTAACTATTAGTGTTTTTGTAATGGTATGTTTTCTCAGTAATTTTAGTTAAATATTTTATTAACTTTACTTTGATAAAAGTCACAAAATAGTATGTTTTATAGTAGCATAGGACAGTTCTACCAGTACTTTTATTCTTAAGAGTAGAGGACCAGACCATATAAGGTTTTTTTTTAATCTTTACATAAAAAAATCCTTCAATAGTTTAAGCATCATGTAATCAAATGTTTTTTATTATTAATTTGTAGGTAATAGAAGTTGTCTCAAAGAAAAAAATTAGCTAATAGACAAAATCTATGACAAATATACTATGAAAATACATTTTTTTTTTTTATATATATATTACAGGTGAAGCCTACCATTTTGTAAGTTTTGTGCCCATCAATGGACACTTATTTGAATTAGATGGCCTAAAGCCATACCCTACAGATCATGGTCCTTGGGCTTCTGATGAAGACTGGACGGACAAGTTTAGAAGAGTGATGGCTGAGAGATTGGGCAGAGATGCTGGAGAACAAGTTCATGATATTAGGTTAGTTCTAAAACCAAAATAAATTAATAAATTAATATTTTAAATAATTGATTTGTGTCAAGTCGAGCTCTAAAGAGATGACAACAGAATTATATTATTTCAAGATCCTATTGGATATTTTGTTACATAACTTTGAAAATAATTAAAGAAATATTAAACTGATTTTCCTATTTTCATTATTTCAGATTCAACTTAATGGCTGTTGTACCAGACAGAAGGATAGCATTGACACAGAAATTGTCTGCATTGGAAATGAATCAAAAAAGGGTTAAGGAAGCCATTTCAAAAATAGGAAAACATTTGCGGCATTTGTTTGCTAAGAGTAGAGAGTACACCGGTAATCATTTTGTATTTCTAAAATGTTGAAATATTACTACTTGTAACTCATTAATGATAATTTCTTTGTAGGCTTGTTAATTAGGTTAATGAATCTTTATTTAACTTTCAATACTTAGAAATAACAATATTATTTATGCTTGTTTATAGTATGTACTTTAATGAGTATTAACAATTTTAGAACAAGGTGAAATGATCCTTTCAGAAAGTAATGAAAACTCTCTGAATGATAGTTTAGTCCATATTAGTGAGGAAACTATACTGACTGCATTAGAAGCATCACAAGTCCATATGTTTGATTTGGACTACACACAGCCAATTACTATAGAGATTGGGGCTACTGACAGACCACAACAAGACAACAGTATTATTTTAGGTAAGTCATGAAACAACAAATCTTCTTTTATAAAAAGTATAAGTCATAATTTGTGGGAGACATACACTGTCACAAAGAGCTCTTTCTGTAGCTAATGCTATTTCTAAGTTAAAATTGTTGGTGTTAATAATAAAAAAAATGTAATTATTTTTCAGTTGATCCTGTGGAGCAAGGTACTGTTGTAAAATTCGTAACAGTAAATAGGGATAATCAAATAATTGGAGATGTAAGTAATTTTATATTTATTAATACTAATTTTATTATTAAATAATAATTTATTTCTATAATTTCTGTGAAATTTTTCAAGTAACCATTTAAATATTAAACTTTTAATTAATATTAATCTTGTTAGCTTATATATGATATGTAATATCATCAGCCTATATACGTCCCAATGCTGGGCACGGGCCTCCTCTACAACTGAGAGGGTTTAGGCCTTAGTCCACCACGCTGGCCTAGTGCGGGTTGGCGGACTAGGCCGATGATATGTAATATACTAATAATTAATTTTAGTGGTAATTAATAAATCACCCAATTAAGTAATTGGGAAAAATCAATACGACTCTTTCTTAGAATATGGATGCATCTAAAAATAAACAGACAATGTATGCTTGTGATATAAGTTCTTAATTAATTCATTTTTTATTTTTGACTGCCTCGTGGTCTCGCGGTACAAGTATGTGCCGTGCGATCTAGAGGTCCTGGGTTCGATTCCCGGGTCGGGCAAAGTGTTATTGGGTTTTTCCATTAGGAAATTCTCAGTAACAGCACGGAGTCTGGAAATGTGCCCGAAAAACGGCAATAGGCTCGCCCCCTATTACGTGGGACTGATACATACCTGGCGAAATGTGGGTGCAGTAATGCACCTCTGCCTACTCCTTCGGGGAATACAGGCGTGAGTTTATGTATGTATGTTTTTATTTTAGATCAATTACTATTTGTGAAGCAACACTAAAGTCACCTGTTTTGAATTTTATAAGTGCATTGGTCAACATATGTACTAAATATATAATATGATTATTTATTAGAAAAAGTTATATGAGTTTTGAGATACATATTCTTTATTGTATTTTTCTTTTGCGTAGATTTATCCAACATCCACTACTGCACTAGTCCGAAGCAATGAATCTCCTCTACTCACATGTTCCGAAACTGTCCCAGAACAACCCTACAAGTTGAGGAAATTGTTATTGTCGCACACTGAACTCAACATGCTGATGAGCAGTATCATCAGTGAAGTACAATTGTGTCAGCAGGCTCTGAACGATGAGAACGACAAACGAGACATGTACAAGGTAAAATAAAAACAACTTATTAGATGATATTCCTTATGGACTGTTATAGATTTTTTTTTACTGTCTATAAAAAGAAGGAATTGCGTTATGAATATTATTTTGGGATTAAGACCGCGAGTTGTACTTTTTTTCCGCGGGAAAAATCCTTTTTACGGACCATCCCACCCCCGGAGGGGCGAGGGTGTGTCGGACTCACCGGCGCCTTCCGACCCAGCATGGATGTTACCGCCCGTGGATGTCTCGGGCGGCCGCTGGGCCGGGTCCCTACCAATAATCTATGCGCCGTAATACCGACTAAAAACCCCGCGATGGCCACCATCGCGCCAAGGAGGGCGACCACGGTCTATGGGCTACAAATCGCCCACCATGATACCGCAGCCGCCCAGAGAGCCTCCGAGACGAAAAGCGTCTCGGCCATCTCGGAGTGATAGGGGGCGCAGTTGCACCCCCACTGCCTTTGTGTGGGCGCCCTGGTTACGATTGGGCGCCCGACGAACATAGGCCACCGTGCCGCCGCCTTTCTTGGGGTCACTTTCAGTAAGCGACCCCAAGGGACCCTAAGAGTATCTGATTATATATTTATTAGTCGCCACTTACGACAGGCAGGGAAGACCGTGGTGGGATAAGAATCGTAAGAACGCCCCCTTGCCACAGGGCAGACCGCGAGTTGTACCTTGCACATTGCTCTTATCCTTTTTTTTTCTAATTATTTTCTATCTACGACTGCCCCGATTACCTCGTGGTCCCGGGTTCGAACCAGAGTCGGGAAAAATGTTATTGGGTTGTTGATTGTTCTATTAGACAACTCTCAGTAGCAGCATAGAGTCTGGAAATATGCCTGAAAAACAGCGGTAGGCTCTTAGGTAAGACAAAAATGCACGTCTGCCTTCCTATTCGAGGTATACAAATTATAACCCTCGCACACATGATCACAAAAAAGTAGTGATGGCCTCGAGGTTTAGGCGCGCCGTAGAGAATCTCGGCGGTCGCGGGTTCTAACCCCAGGCACACACCTCTGAATTTTCGAAGTTATGTGTGTATTCACAATGACTTATCGCGTACTTTAACGGTGAAGGAAAAATCGCGAGGAAACCGGCACACCTAACACCAGTGGTGGACTAAGGCCTAAATCCACTCAGTTATAGAGGAGACTCGCGTCCAGCAGTGGCATGTATATGAGCTGATGACATGATCACCAGCCCTGGCGAGGTATTATATATTAGGGGTAGGTATTTATACCACATAGCCATCTTGTCCTTGTCCAAAACACTATAGTACGCAGAATCCCTCGAGAATATTTTTCGTCACGATTTGAGTTCGTGCAATATGTGTGAAGGATTCAAAGAATGGTGAAGACATTGTTGCTTCTATTGATTGGGAGTGCGTAGAACACGTTTTGACTCTACAATTTTCTTTAATATGTCCAGTGGCAACTACTTAGTTTGTAGAACTTTTAAAAACTTAGGTTGTGTTCATATGAAAGCCAATAAACGATGTGTATAAGAGTAGTGATGGTGCGTGTTTGTGCAGGTGGACGACTGTCGGCGCACGCACAACTACGACGAGTTCATCTGCACGTTCCTGTCCATGCTGGCGGAGCGCGGCGCGCTGGCCGAGCTGGTGGCGGCGCAGCTAGAGCGAGCGAGACCGCCGCGCGTGCGCAGGCGCAGGCCCCGCCCCCGCCCGCGCGCCAGGCCACGCCCACGACCCCGCGCCAGGAAATAACATGTACCCTCCTGTCGTTGAGCGACGGAAATAAATACGACTCATTTAAAAACGATTTTTATTATATTATACTACGAACAGCGCCGTATTTACATGGTCATCATATTGTTAAAGAAATGTAACAACAACAGTAGGCACGTAACTTTATCGAACATTATATCATTTCGCTTAACCCAGCTATATAGTGTGCGTATATTTATCCGATCCCGGCAGATCCGTCGCGTCGAGTCTGCCGTGCACTCCCGACACATATAGAAAACAGTACCAAAGACACCGAAATAAACATTGCAGAAGTAGCTTACGAATAGGTGTGATGAAAATGGAGCGACAATGATCACAGTAGTATACACTGACAAGGCGGATACATGAAAATGGACATTTTTATACGATAAGTTTCACACTCTTATTATTACACAAATCATTTTATTATAACCAGCGTGTAATGTCGATAAATTTTAAAGCTAATTTGATAGCATCATCATTTGATTTTGCATTTAGAACATAATCTCGATACATTGACCCAAGTTTAATTCGATATAAAAGTATTGCACATAAGACACGGATAGACAGCTACAGTAACATTGCTACTCTAATTAAACATTCGTTACGTGCATCCCCACTGTATTGCCAGTAACAAAGATCTATCTATTGCGTTAATAAGGCAAGTTGACTCGATGATAAAACTTTTCTATATCACAGACTAACAAAATATTACATAACCACTAACATCCACTACATACATATATGGCACTATCAACGAAAACCAGATATCAACTGTAACAATTAAGGCAGTGTTTTATATTTCCTACGCATCATATTTGTTCATAACATATTCGTAAATAAGTAATCTTTGCACGCGAATGTTTACAAGATTACAGCAAATCTTTTGTTTAAATTCTGTTACATTTCAATCACAATATAACTGAATTTCTACTGCTATGGGTGTCTCAACAATAATTATAATCCCATACTAAAAAAAATAATACTCAACGATAGCAAATTCATAATAAAATCATCATATACGAAGGGTATAATTGGCAGTAGCACCAGTTACCATTACTCACTGACGCGCGGTCTCAGGTTCACAACCGAAAATATTGCTATTATCACTACGTTGAAATTGCACTAATTTGGGTGGTATTAATTTTCGTGAATTAAAAATGAAAGCGCAAAATTAAACCTCCATTTGCGTGATTTGAGCGAAACATAGAAACATGCACACGCAGAATCTATCGCACACGGCGACAATTCATCCGATCTAATAAATTTAGTCGAAATTATCCACAATTTTTTCTAATAAAAAAAATCTACATCAAACCTTAGCACACTATTCACTACCGCATACATTCATAGATAAGGAACAATATCATCAATCGATTAAAGTAACAGTACGCAATATAATGTGATAAACGAGCAATGGCTCGCTTAGCACTATACAGTCCTGGGACTCGGGCGAGCGGCGCGGAGGCCGCTTACCGCGACTTCAACTCTCGGCTGCTGCTCCCGCCCCCGCCCCCGCCCCCGCCTCGTCCGTAGGCGAACACTCTTTCTCCGCGCTCTCCGCCTTCTCCGCACCTTTCCCGCCTAACTCGGACAGGATGCCGGGGATCGGCAAGTCCTTCAGCTGTCTTTTTTCTATTTCCGCTTTGAACTGCTCGATGTCCTGAGGGCTGTGAAATTTAATATTAATTTAGCTAATTTTACTATTATAATAATTCCCGTAATTCGAAACACCATTTCCAACACACAAAACAAGATGGATGTCCAAATTGTATTCATACAAAACTTTTCGATCCTCATATGAAATTTAACTGAATATCCATAATTTTCAGAGTTATACGATAGTATAACATCGCAATTAGACAAACGAAATAGTAGCATATGAATTGAATTGATTGCAAAATTGTTCGGTGTACCTGATCTGCACGAAGAGTATGCCGTTGATGAGGTTGAGCATGTCGATGACGGAGGCCATGCCGGGCGGCTGGATGTGCAGCGGCGGGTGGTGGGGGAGGTGCGGGTGGTGCGCGGGCGCGAGCGGCGCGCGCGCGTACGCCTCGGCCAGCCGCTTCTGCAGCACCACCGCCTGCTGCGTCAGGTGGCGCAGGCACTCCGACGACTCGCGGGTCTTCTCGTGCTTCTCGCCCAACTGAACACACACCACTCTCGTATAGCCTTATACTTTATACTAGTTTTCAAATCACACATTATCGAAACTTCCGACTTAATTTCTTATAATTAATTTTATACATAATAATAATAATAATAATAAGCCTTTATTTCCGAAACTTTACAATTATTGTTATTCCTACTACTTATCTCTAATACACTAATCATAATATGTCCCTGATTTCGGTGTGCCTTACGGCATAGGCCTCCTCCAACATCTTCCACTGGTTTCTATCGTTTGCAATTCTCAGCCAAAGGGGACCCAGAGTTAGTTTCAAGTCATCTTCCCATCTTAGCCCTTTACGACCTCGGCTCCTAGATCCGTCCCTTGGATACCAGACCGTTACCAGTTTGCTCCATTTTTCCTGTTTACATCGGAGCATATGTCCTGTCCATCTCCATTTTAGGTGGTCAATATGTGTTAGTATGTCTTTGAGTTTTGTCTTGTTTCTTATATCAATATTTTTGACTCTGTCTTTTAGCTTTAACCCCAATATGCTCCTTTCCATGGCTCGTTGGCATTTTACAAGTTTTTCTCTTTGATTTTTTGTCAAAGCCCAGGTTTCACAGCCATATATTATGCAGGGAAGGATGCATGTATCAAAGGTTTTTTTTTTGATCTTGTTGCCCAGTTCCTTACTTTTCATTATTTCCCTTAATGCCCAAAATTTCTTCCAACCACTAGCGATTCTTTTTTCAATTTCCTTGGACATTTGGTTCTTTGTAGATATAATCTGGCCCAGATATACATAATCCTCTACATATTCTAACTTTTTTTCCGTTGACAATTATGTCCACAACTGCAGCATTTGACAAAATTTTTGTTTTATTTGGGTTCATTTCAAGACCAACTTCTCGGCTTCTGTCTGCCAGCTCCTGTATCATGGATTCCAACAATCTTGGGCTCTCCTCCAATATGACGAGGTCATCAGCGAATCTAAGATGGTTTAGTCGCGATCCATTTATGTTTAGCCCTAGATGTTTCCAATCCAATTTTCTAAACATTTGTTCAAGCGCCGCTGAGAATAACTTTGGTGAGAGAGGATCGCCTTGCCTGACTCCCCTGTCAATTGGAAAAGTATCCCCCAGAGATTCCAATTTTATGCTAGCTTTACTCTCGCTATATATCTTTTTGATGACGTTTACGTAAGCATGCTGCACTCCCTGCTCCGTAAGACTTTGCCATACATAGCTATGGTTTAAGCTGTCGAAGGCCTTTGAGTAATCTATGATTTTATACATGGAATATATTAAATTGATTGGTAGGTGTAAAGGGTCGAACCCCGTGTACATGTAAAGATATAAGTTTTAGGATTAGTGCTGCTGATCAGTTAAAGAGTATCGATATTATCGACACTAAAAATGAAAGCGTCGATAACTGTTGTGTTTGTCTGTACATGTGGATAACGGATATCGAGTGGTAGAGTGGTAGTGAGACTCACGAGGTGCTTGTAGATGGAGTAGGTCTCCTTCTCGTGGTGCAGCGCGGCGCGGAAGTCCCCGAGGCAGGAGAGCGTGCGCGCGAGCAGGTGGCGCGCCACGGCCGCCTTGAGCGAGCGGGCGCCGTGCGACGCGCTCGTGACGGCCAGCGCGCGCTCCGCGAACCGCAGCGACAGCTCGTACTCGCCCACCGCGTGCAGGATCAGCGCGATGTTGCTCTGTGCACGTCACATGCTCCCTCAATACGTTATCTATACTAATATATAAAGCTGAATTTGTTTCTTTGTTTGGTTGAACGCGCTAATCTCAGGAACTACTGGTCCGATTTGAAAAATTATTTCAGTGTTAGATAGCCCATTTAGTGAGGAAGGCTTTTTTTTCTTTTGAGAACTTCCGCTGCATGCGCTGCGTAAACGGTTAAAGTTTCGCTAAAATAATGTAAGACAGAATTGTTCCCCTTCAAAAGTTCTAAAAAAAAGTCCGCGACAGCATAATGTCTATCTTTTAAGGTTGGCTCATTATAACCTTTTTTATGCTAACCAATTTTTTTCTAAAATAAAGCATTATTTGTGAAAGTCGTGATGGCCTCGAGGTTTAGGCACGCGGTCGAGAATCTCGACGGTCGCGGGTTCAAACCCCAGGCACACACCTCTAACTTTTCGAAGTTATGTGTGTATTCACAATGAATTATCACGTACTTTAACGGTGAAGGAAAACATCGTGATGAAACCTGCACACCTAAAAGTTCTTAGGAATTTCTTAGGTGTGTAGTCCGCCAACCCGCACTAGGCCAGCGTGGTGGACTAAGGCCTAAACCCTCTCAGTTGTAGAGGAGGCCCGTGCCCAGCAGTGGGACGTTTATGGGCTGATGATGATGATGATGATGATTTGTTAAGGTGTTTTTATAAAGATGATATTAATCCTTATACAAATAAATACGTTATTCTGTTATTCATCACAAGTATTTAATTTAAAAGAAATTTGCCCTATACATCATTTGATTTCAATAAGTATCTTAGAGGATATCGCAGTTTTAAAATAACACCGCAGCGAAAAAATGATCCAAGCGCGCAATGATGTACTAGGCGCCGGCCGGCCGGTGGGCGGTGGCACACGCTTCACGTCTATTTGACCGATTTTAATGATTTTTTGGTATGGACATAAATGGGACTCTGTGGAGTAAAATAGACTACTATTTTCTTTCTGAACCCAACCCTGTAGTCTACGCGGACGGAGTCGCGAGCAAAAGCTAGTACAATACTAATATATAGCTTCAGTCTGCCTGATAGATCGCGCGGGATATGCATATGGATGCAAATGAGAGGTTTTGATTATTATTAGTACTAATTCGGACATAAAATTACTAGGATATCTAGAAAAATAAAATGTAAGACTTAAGTCAGCTGGTTAAGCTTAAAAGTAGAAATAGAAATATACATTTTGCCTTCCCCTTTCGCAGATAAAATCGTAAGTTTAAGTATGTAATAATGTATACAAGTTTTGTACACCCACAAAACCATACATATTTTTTTACAATTACATTACATTCATTTAACGGAAATACACAAAATGTATGATTATAATTAATCACTAACAACCAAGCTGTTATTGTTACCCTGCTGTTATTACATCGAATAAAAAATAACACATTATACATCTTAATTACTCATGACATTAGAAATCGTTATCGAGGAAAATGTTTCAAGTAGATATTAACATATTATTCAGATGCATTCCCACGTCACTTGGTATTTAATGACGATATATAACTGTGACGAAAAAGAATGCTATTGCAATTAACGTATATCAACAATTTGGCTAAGGTCCAACCAAGACTACTTGATACAATAATAGCTTTTTAATTGTATAATACAGAGATGAATGCTGCGTGTATGCAATTATTTCATACAAATTACTTATACATATCATATGTACATACAAAAATATTCACATTCGGAGATCCGAAGGGGTTGCCAGAGGTGAATTTCTGCACGCATGTTCGCCAATTGATTTTGAAGTCACACATAATAGAATGATACGCCCTTTGCCATTTTCAGGCTCATTGCCAGACTGACCAAAAAAAAGAACATAAGATTGTCCCCGTCCCGGCAATCGAACCCAGTACCTCTAAATCGCTCGTCACACTTGTACCGCAAAACCACCTAATGGAATAAATAAATAACACTCACATCCAGTAGTGCCATCTCAGGATGGTTTTCTCCGCAGACGATTAACGCCAAGTAGCGAGCACGGTATAGCAACTTCAACGCGGTGCTCACTTGGCCATTTGCAAAGCAGTACAACGCCAAATGAGACTGGAATTTAACAAAATTAAACACATATTATTAACTGATATATCGCATGCACATTGAGTACAAGGTTAGCTAGACAAATTTAACGAAAAAATCTGAAATTCGCGCATTCAGTTTAGCATGCAATAACATAAATTTCGTCGGTTTTAAAACAAAATTAAACAGGAAATGAGGGTAAGCCGTCACAGTTTTGAACACTAACCGTTACAATGTTTAAATATATTTTGGATGAGACACAATAAAACTCACTTCTTGGCTCAACGCATTTTTTAAGTAAACATATCGATACTGTCATTGGGGGAGGCCTATGTTCAGCAGTGGACTTCTTTAGGCTGATAATGATGATGATGATGATATCGATACTTACATATTCAGTAATTGTGTATGGATGATCAATGCCGTTCACTCTCTCGGACATAAGAACAGCCTTCTGTTGGTACGCCATTGCGTCCCGGTGTTCTCCCGTGACGTAGCACAGGCGCGCCACCATGCGGAGACACTGCGCGATCTCTCCATGCATGGCGCCGTATACATTGTTGAGGAGATTTAACGCCTCCGCTATTAACTCATGGCCTTCTGACACCGCACCAGCTTGGATTTTATTTTGGCCGGTCGTGTAGAAATTGTAAGCATCGGACGCCTGCAAAAATATTTTTCTATTATTACAACCGAGTAGCTGTGACGTTGAAAGCAAATTATATAATTAGTCGAATTTCCAAAGATTCCCGTGGACAGCTAAATTTTACATAAAAAAAATACTCACACGAGGATTGATATGTTTAACAACAGGGAATATGTTCATAATATCGTTACTTGTGAACGGCGCCTTGTTCTTATTGTCAAAGTCGTATTCCCGCAACAAAACTTGCAAGCCTACTTTAAGTGCAAATGACCTGCAAAATAAAAAATAATTTATTAAGTTTGATCATATATTTTTTTTTTTTTTTTTTTGTACGAGTTCCTTACCTGAGAAGCGATATTTTCTGTAAGCTATTCTTTTCTATAACTGTTTCCATATTGTCGCCGACCAATTCGTAGCCCCAATAGGCCTGGAAAAGTTAAACACTTCATGTTATAAAATATCCTATAAAGGATATGACAAAATTTATGAAAATGTATGACGGCATTTGCAAAAGCTTAAAAATTATATATTACTATGTTATTGATTATTATATTGACATATACATATATTTCATAGACATTAGACAATCTTCGGTCTGGAGGTCAGATAAATCTTACTAATATTATAAACGCGAAAGTTTGTATGTATGGATGTCTGGATGTCTGGATGTCTGGATGTTTATTGCTCTTTCACGCAAAAACTACCGATTGGATTTCAATGAAAGTTTACAATAATATAGCTTATACATCAGAATAACACATAGGCTATATATTTTTAAGATAGTGTGTGAATTGTCCAAAATATAACGATAATTGTCAAGTAAGTCGGGAAAAACTGCATCTGCGAGCTATTCTTGCGTACGCTGCAAAAACTGTAGAGTTTACACGTATATAATGTATAAGAGAAATGTTTATCTTAATAAGTCCTACAAAAAAGTCCGCGACAGCATATAACTATCTTTAAAATTACGAGGAATATGGTAAAAACAACAATTTCATTTTGTCATATAAACTGTTCTACCTAATTTCCTGTCAAACATTTTATGTTTATCCCGTCAATACGGTTAATGGTCCCCTCAAATTAAAGAACGTATTTAAATAAAGGTTTTGAATCGACAACATATATCCACAATATTCGAACAATTGCGTATTTTTCATTTTAAAAATGCAGAATAATCAGTAATGAAAAATGAGTGACATATTTATTAGTTGTCAAAAATGTATGCGAGCGTTCAGAAATTTATTTTTAAACTCCTTGATTGTATCTAGTTTAAAATTTACAAACGAATGCAGGCTCGGTAGTCATCACGCTTCGTAATCTAAATAATGATTTCACTGATCCCAACGGATATACCCTTTGATTTTAGCATATATTGTCAATGCGAAAGTAACACTACTGTGTTATACTTTCACGCCTAAAATATTTGAGTTATTTGGATGATTTTTGTTATGGATAAAAACGGAAACATAAAAAAGGGACATAGGTTAATTTTTTTAATTCATTAGTGTAATTTGGGCACTTGGGAGACGTTTAATAGATTTACTTATTATCTTTCTGCACCCAACCCTGAAGTCTATGCGGACGGAGTCGCGGGCAACAGCTAGTGTTAAATATGTTTATTTGTTTGTTTTTATGCCATGCATGTTACGATGATGATGATGATGATGATGATGATACATATGACCACAATCTCGCGGTACAAGTATGTGCCGAGCGATCCAGAGGTCCTGGGTTCGATTCCCGGGTCGGGCAAAGTGTTATTGGGTTTTTCCATTAGGAAATTCTCAGTAGCAGCACGGAGTCTGGAATTATGCCCGAAAAACGGCAATAGGCTCACCCCCTATTACGTGGGACTGATACATACCTGGCGAAATGTGGGTGCAGAAATGCACCTCTGCTTACCCCTTCGGGGAATACAGGCGTGAGTTTATGTATGTATGTATGTTTATTTGTTTGTTTTTATGCTAATGATGCCATGCCAGACCATAATGTGGATGCGTCACCTTAAGTTCCTGTTTGATCTGCGAGAAGAGCGCCTTGGGCGTGAGGTTGTGCCAGTCAGGCTGCGGCGAGGCGGCGGCGTTGTGCGCGTGCCTGCGAGCGCGCCGCCCGCGCCCCCCGCGCCCCGCGCCGCGCGCGCCGCCCGCGCCCTCCGCCGGGGACACCGCCGGCGACGGACACGCGCCCACCAGGCAGTTCAGGAAGTGCGCCACGCCAGAACCGATGCTCATCGGCTCGCACCCCTGCACCATACCACACAAACAATTACATCAGACGTTCCCATACTTATTTGTCTACTGCCCACTTTGGAAATAAATTTTTAGCGCCCCCCATTTTTTTATCTATTTAAAAACCATTGTTACTTAAAATGGAATAAATTATTGTGAGCTATATCAGCGGAGGTTAAACATTCATTCTAGAAGAGACTTATTATAACCCGCAAGAGTAAACTTGAGACGTGAGCGCAGTAGGTAAAACACAAACGCGCTCAGGTTTATTCAACCAAACAGGACAGATATATGCACTAAGTACCTAAAAAATACATTTTATGTTATGCAGTTTCAATTTTAATGAATTAAAAATATCTATAATTATTTAGATGAAATTACAAATCGCCCCCTTAGCCTCTACAACGCCTCCCCCCCTTTTCTGGGTTTCTTACCACCCCTGTTTAGGCATGTAGCGCTCACAAGGGGGCGTTATCGTCCACTTTGGGAAAGACTGATTTAGACAAAAAAAACTTGATTGAACTACCAAGTATGACGTGAAGTGAGCAGGTACCTGCAAGTAGGCGACGTAGACGTGCTTGGCGGCGCGCAGCAGCAGGTCGGCGAGCGCGATGGCGTGCAGGTAGCCGAGGTTGTGGTGCGGGCGCAGCGCGGCGGCCACGCGGCCCAGGTAGCGCACGTTGATGCCGCGCGCGTGCAGCGCCTCCGTCAGCCCCGCGCCGTCCATCGGCGCCGACGTGTGCTCCAGGCACTCGCGCACCTGCGCAACCACAACGGTGTACACGCGCCGCTCTCACACCCTGCTACCTACATGTGCTCATTATAAATACACCCAACAGTCACATACACAGTTCTGACCCCACATTAAGGTACAAGTTTTGTGTCGTGGGTATCAGAAACTACGAGTGACTTTTCGGTCTAACAAACACCCAGACCCGAAACAAATACTTGTGAATCACACAAACATTAACTCGGTGCGGGAATCGAACCCGCGGCCTCTCGTTTCACATCTTGCCAACTGCGCCACGGGGCTGTCGAAATTATAGTTATTATGAATTTTTACTAGTACCTACTAATGCATTACAATTCGATAATAATTTCAGCGTCACCAACATAACTTGTTTGTTATAATGATTGTTTCTTAAAATCTTATCGCCTTGTATAATTCCATCGCAATATGGAATAAAAAGTATAACTAATCCTCACTTTGTTAAAATTATGAAAAATATAAAAATTACGTCATAATCTACATAGTGCTAGCGGCTATGTACAAAAATACTTACGAATGCTGGAATCTGTGTAGTAAGCAAGAAAGCGGCGGCCTCTTTTACGAGGTGCCTTTGCTTGGCGAGTTGTTCGGGTGTGGCCGCGTGTTTGATTCCCGCCGAGTACACATCGGGGTTGAAGCTAACATCAAACTCAGACTCCTTGAGCGACGCCACAGCGCGGGCTGCGGCCGCTACTACGGCGCGGGAACGTTCGCCCGCTGGAAATAGTAATAAAAGCTCTTAAACTAATATTACTTTATTAATGCAAGCACCAAATAAACAATATATTGTTTGGAAACAAATTTAGTAAAACATGGATGTTTGTTACTGTTGTACTTGAACTATAATTGAAATTAATTATATAAAAAAAAATACAATTGAATTTTCTTAATTTCACATTTTTTATTTCGAAGTGATAGGCAAAAGCCAGTATTTTTTTTCAGCTTCAGCAGAATTTTTAATTTCAGAATGTGTGCATTAAGACAAAAACTAGTTTGGGGAATAGTAGTTCTACGCCATTAAAAAACACCCAAGTCTTTAAACATACATGACAAGTACGAGTTACGATACACACACATTTTTCATGATGATTTCAATGATAATTTCTATGAGCTCCACTGCTATATTATTGAATATAAAATGACAATGAAATACATGCAATCAAACAAAAATAGTACACGATATTATAAAACAATCTACACTACGATGTGAGGGATAAAGAAAAAGCGACTACGAATCTATGACAATACTCTTTAAAATGAGCGCTAGATAACTTACTTCTAAAACATTAATGGACAAAGACTTACAATCGCTCTCTTGCTTATCTCCACTGCAGATAGAATCTGTTATGCTTTCAACAATTTTTTTAGCAACATCTGTATCAATATCGGAATAATTCTCGTTCAGCATCAAGTCATCATCTTTGCCCTTATCATCGCTCTTTGCTGCTTCTTTATCTTCAGCTTTCTCAGCTTTACTCTCCTCTTTCTTTTCTTTATCTTTACTATCTTTATCGCCTTTCTTTTGTTTCTTACCCTTGCTCTCTTTTTCCTGGCTCTTCTCTACTTTTTCCTTTTTTTCGGTTTCAGCGGCAGTTTCTTTTTTGTCGGATTCCTTGTTGACTTCAATAGATTTTTGTTCGGTGTCACGTTGACGCTTCGCACTCAACTGTTGCAAGTGGAAGGCGGCGTAACGAATGAACATGAAGTAACGTGCCCTGAAAACGACAACACAAATTAAAAAAAGTTTATTAAAGCCAATGTTCTTGCAATACCATGGCATTTAATTTATATCATCGTTTTGATATTGACCCATACAATATTTATGAAATGTTATTATCGTATTTTTTATAATCAAGCTAACTACACCAAGACATTATAACTTAAGTATATTTATCCAAAATAAACAATACTTACTCAACAAAACTATCAACCAATTCCTGACGCAGACAGCAGAGTTTATGCTTGTGTATGATAGGGAATCCCATAGACTTTATGTCTTCCCTTAGTTCATCATCTGCCACTAAAACAAAGTCATATTTAAGAATTAAACAGACATTGTTAATGTTACAGATACAAAATAAATTAGCACTTAAATAACTAATAACGAAACCATACAAATTTCCAAGTCAAAGTTTAAGTATTATTTGCATTAGTAAAGTGTAAAAGTGATACGGAAAAGGAATGTTTATCTATACTTCTGTAGGAACGCCTACTCCAATGATCCAATGAAGCCTTATTTGCGTAGACTCAGTTAAGTTGCCGTATTTGCGTGATATTATTGCTGTTTTGTAGACTTCAATCAAGAATGTAGAGAACACATTCCATCGCATATTTAAAATATGGCAATGAAACATAAGATGGAAAAATAATATTGTTTTAACTTTATGAATCCCAAATTGAAATATTACGTCCATGACCAAAATATTCCGTACTGTCAGAAGTTTGTTCCAAAATTATTGGTAACAGACTTTTATTTCGAAATTATTTCTAGCTGAATAAATTATATCAAGGAAGAAAATCAATTTTTCACGACCTAAAAATTATATTTTTTATTACTATGACTGTATAGGGGCAAAATATGCCATAATATCGTGAGTACAACAGGTGTTATTTCTTATACTTACATTGTAGGAAGTTAACATCTGGCGGGAAAGTACGTAACAAGTCGAGTATGTA
This sequence comes from Hemaris fuciformis, assembly GCA_907164795.1. NCBI lineage: Eukaryota > Metazoa > Arthropoda > Insecta > Lepidoptera > Sphingidae > Hemaris > Hemaris fuciformis. The sequence goes on from OU015446.1 coordinate 6,791,439, forward strand.
GTGTCGCCCGTCATTGCCGATGATACCCTTACACTCGACACTTGAGCACAATTCCACGGTCTCACCATTAGCACTGATCACTGAGTGCGGCATTATCTTCAGCTGCTGTCCGGCCTTGCTTAACTGTTAAACAATATTTCAACATACACTAAACATTTTTCCTACCTTACCTCATAGGGTAGACATCTAATACAAGTGTGATCAATAAATACAAAAATCTAAACATTGAAACAGAAGCCGAGGACAAAATAAAAGGAATACAGAAACATGCTACAACTAAATACTTACCTATAACCCTCCACCTGGTACATAGTATTGATTACATGTTATACATATACATACGTAAATATGTATGTATGTATGTAGTTGTGTGGTCGCACTCACCAGTTCCATGTACTTGGGGTGCGAGAGTACCGTGGTGCCGAAGTCGATGCTGCCGTACACGACGCTCTGCTCCTGCTCCTTCTCCAGGATGCCGGGGATGATGGACTGCGCCGTGACGCGGTAGCCGCGGTAGTCCACCACCACCGTGCCCAGCGTGTGCAGCCCCGGAGTGTCCACCGCGCTGTACACCCGCACGCCTTGCAGGTCGTTGCGCTGGAACAATACATCATCATCATCATCATCAGCCCATATACTTCAAACTGTTCCTCTACATCCGAGAGGGTTTAGGCCTTAATTCACCACGTTGGCCTAGTGCAGGTTCGCAGATTACACACCTAAGAACTTTTAGGTATATAGGTTTTCTCACGATGTTTTCCTTCACCGTCAAAGTACACCATAATTTGTTGAGAATACACACGAACTTTGAAAAGTCAGAGGGGTGTGTTTAGGGTTTAAACCCGCGACAAACGAGATTCCAGGTCGCGCGCCTAAACCTCGAGGCCATCACTAATACAAAGCGCTGTAACTGGAGCAAGCAATAATGCGGCGTAGTCACTAGTCGCTATTTACGCCACACTGCCATTACAGTGGCTGCGGTAAGTAATATGTTCAAGAGTTTTTTTATTGATAGTGCTTGTACATGTTACAAGAACCTATTTTTTCCAATAACTTTTATGTATTAGTTCCAGATTAGAAGAGGAGAAGCATTGCTTGCTGCGGTTGCTGGTATGATAATGCGGCATAGTCCTAATTGAGCCACATTGCCAAACATTGGCAGCGGTAAGTAATATTTTCAAGTTTTTTTTTTTATGAATGTGCTTGTATATGTCACAAGACCCTTTTTTATCCAATAACTTTTATGTATTCATTACAGACAAGAAGAAAAGAAGCATTGCTTGCTGTGGCTTCCGTTATGATAGTGCGGCGTAGTCCTCTAGCGAGCTTAGAGCAGCATTACTTTGTTTGACGATTCAAAATATATTTTGTAGAACTATTTATTTGAAGAATATCTGGCGTCAAGTGTTCCTTATGGTCAATATCGTCTATTGGCATAATAGGTCCTTAAATCAGTTTACCAAGCATTTCTAGACTAAAGGGATTTTTCTAAGCATTCTTAAGAATAATAAGTACACTATACCCTAATAGGCCAGTGCCTATAGAGGTATCAACCCAAGTGGTTGAGGTAACCCTCAACCCAGTGGTTGAGACCCTTCAAATGTAGACCTAATATTGGGAGTTGAATAGTTATTTCTTCTAGTTAGAAGAAATACTCACGGGTGCGACAAAAGCGGCAGCATCGCCGCCCAAGTCCTTGTAGTGGTCGCGCACGTCGAACCCGAGCGAGAAGAATATATTGTTCCAAATGAACATTTGCATTTTCGGCTCCTCGCCGGGATTGATGGCCATCACGTTGCCGTCCACCACGGCCATGGCGCCGCGAGTCGCCGCCGCCACGAAATCACTGTGCACCTACAAAAAACAACAAAGGTAATATCTTTTCACCCACAAAAACCCATAGTTTCTCACTTTGAGAACATTAACACAGATAATAATAATTATGTTTTTAGTAAATTTCATATTGATTACGCTTATCCCATTTTAAACTCAACCTTTTATTACAATTACTTTGAACTAACTGATACAAATATAGATGAAACTGTGACCGGACCATCATCGGGTTAGCGATTTGATTTTGAAAAGTTGTTTCTAAAGATTATTAAAGTCTATAAAATCGCAATTATAAACTATTTTCATATTGGATTGTCAATACTGTAGTTTCAATGTAAACAGGTACCTTGAAAATGGCCCTTTCACGCAACAACCGCTCAGGTAAGGTGGAGCGCGGCAGTTCTCGGGTAGTCTGCAACTCTTCATTCCAGTCGCGAGTCTGGCCGGGAATGTGCTCTTCATAACCCAACTTCGATGAGAAAGCTGTATAAAACAAACCTTTAAGGTAACCCTGTCACACGCAATGTTTTTAATAATAACCTAACATTAAAATAGAAGTCTTAAAAATGATATGTACAATACTAACACCGTTAAAATGTATCAGTGAAAACCTTGAAGCGATTTACATAAAGCGTATCTATGAGTACTTAGTACTGACACTGTAAAGAATTAGAAGGCATGCGTATGGCTTCTATAGTTCAACGCTTTGACAAACGACCAAGTATTCATTCCGCCAAAGGAAAATTCTATGGAATTTCTTGAAAACACGTAACTAACTCATGCTAAGCCGGTCCATCTTTACTGTACAGTGTAATTTAATACACAACCCTACGTCAAAACCCAAAAAAGTATCTTTTTCTCACACTGATAAATTTGTAATTATATTCCCAAAATAAATAAAAATAGCTAAGAGGCATTCTTATTTTGATAAAAAAAATATAAAGACAAGGGGTGCTAAGTTTGTAATGTGGAATTTTAACCTAGTCGAAATTTCTTAACGACGCCTTACACAGATAAACATAACACTATTATAAGCCATAATGCGACAGATTTAAGATTATACCTTAACGAGTGAATGTTAACGTCACTAAAGCAACTTTATAGTTTTAGGTGTCTATATGTGTGTACATAGTAATTATTTAAATAAGAGGCAATATATTCAAAAAATAGTACTTTCTGTAAAAACAGGATCAAATCTGACCAACAAGTAAACGAATAAATTAATATTTAGGAAAGATTTTGCTGTTTTTCTCACAAGCTCTTAAAAACTAAGGAATTTTTAAATTCTATTTTTGAATATTTTAAGTAGTCTTTGAATAGAATAAATTTAACAATTCACTAATTTGTAATTTTTCCAGACCTTCAAATGATTTCACAATCGATTGTTTACGGTGAAATCCATAAATTTAGAATCGCTATTTCGTTGGTGGAAGTGACGAAACATTTTAAGATAAACACAAACTGTATTCACGAAACCAAACGTTGTTTCGTTCACGAAGTACTAAACGGTATTTAAACTATTCAATACAAGTAGTACAGCTTCGCAATTTTCTATAGCCGTGAACAATTATAACAATAGTCACTGAAGGCCGAGTTAATACCGTTTAGCCGTACAAACAACCATTTCAAACCTGGAAGAACCTGGTACAATTGAAATATGTACATCTTAATTAAAATACGGTCGGTGGCAGGTTCAAACCTCTAACTTTACTAAGTAATGTGTGTATTCACAATGAATCATCACGTACTTTAACGGTGAAGGAAAACATCTTTAGGAAATCTATTATTCTTACGAATTTCTTAAGTGTGTAGTCCGCTAATCCGCACTAGGCCAGCGTGGTGGATTAAGGCTTAGGCCTCACACACTCTCAGTTATAGACAAGGCCCATGCCAGCAGAGGGACTTATATAGGCTGATGATGAAAGAGCCTCACAAAAAGACAAGAGACTTGAGATTGGTACATTCTTTATTGTATTTTTTCACCCATAATTTACATTGATAATCTAGTATTATTTAGTGTTATCTCCTCTACTGATAATATTAACACCGGCGATACAACTGTGTGGTTTATGGGTGGCAATAAGCGCATGTCATTTTATGAGTTGGCTTGGCCAAACCTATGTAATATAAGATGCACTAAGAAAGAACATTATGTATAGACTCGTAGCTCAAAGTTGCACTGCGTGTCTATGCGTTTATCTGTTTCTAATTTGAACTTTTTACTACAATACGTTTTTTGTTTAACTTCAAATTTCAATCATTTAGTTGTCTTCTGGCAAGTTTGCATGACTAGATAAAATCGAACGTTGCCGCTTTTTTTCCATAAATCTCGATGACAACAACCTCATATTGTTACTTATATAGCACGTCACACTGACAGGGTTGGGCAGTATTTGAATTACTTGTAATTGAAATACGTAATTGAAATACAAATACGTATTTTGTATTTGTATTTTAATTACTTTCTTAAAATGTAATTTGTAATTTGTATTTAAAATACGTGTAGCCGAAGTATTTTGTAATTAGTATTTCAAATACTCGAGGCTTCAAAATACATTTATTAAAATACATTTAGCCTTCATTTAGCGATCATGAGTGCGAGTGCGAGGCGAGAGTGCAATGATGGAAAAGCCTCGAAATTTACAGACTTTTATAATATTGGACATTAAATTTGTGCTCATCAGGACCTGCAATAACAAAACAAAAACCGCCTCAAAAAAAAACTATTCCAAAACAAATAAATATGCATTATTTTGTATTTTGTAATTTGTATTTTGTATTTCAATTACAAATAGCTAAAATACTGTATTTTGTATTTCAAATACCTTACTTAAATGTATTTTGTATTTCGTATTTTAATTACTTGCGATACAGTATTTTGTAATTTGTATTTCAATTAAAGCAAAGCATGTATTTTGCCCAGCCCTGCACACTGATAAAACCGGCACTTCATGCTGATTATATTGGTCTTACTATGTGTAAGACCATATCGTGTACAAGTACATCTACTCATAATCATCATAAACAGCCTTTCTTAAGTCCACTGCTGGACATAGGCCTCTCCTATAACCTACCCGAAGGCACGATCTTCGGCTCGATGGTGGTATACCTGTCTGGAAATTTACATATGAAAAAAATCTTACTGTCTTCAGCACGAATAGCGTCGATAGTATGATCGAGCATCGGAGACGCCCACTGGTACACCTGGTATGGTGTGGCGACCCTTTCGAACGGATGTTTCTGCATGCGCTTCTTCTGCACGAGCGCGAAGTTACGCTTGAACATCGGCGACACTATGCTCAACAACTCGATCAGGGAGTGGCACAACAGGGATGGGTTGGCAGGACGCGGATTATACACTTCCTCATTTGATCTGCAAATATAGAAATATTTTATATCGAGAACTATTTGATTTTCCATATTTAATTCATTCAATTCTATTTTTACAAAAAGATTTATACTAGGAAAAGAAAAGAAATGAATAAACTCGCTCTCTTTTGGGTTAAATTTGTAGGCAGTAAAAATACACACAAAACTGATTTCCAGTTGGCATTCAAGCTTAAATCTTATTGTTATTAAGAAGTATTTCAAAAATTCATGTTTATTGTTAAGGAATTCTCAATGCAACCATAACACGCTTCATAGCAAAAACTAAAGATATGTTTGCAAAGTTAAAAGTAATAGTAAGATAATATTACTGATTGAGGTAAAATCCTCTTGGACACGCTGTGATATGAAAGTGGCGATCCTCAAGAGTAACGACATGCAGATAGAGAAGATCTCCGCACATCTTGCGTGACCCGGGCGGCGGGTTCCAGCCTGACGTGGTCAGCACCTGCCAACGTTTACAACTCACTGCGGATGTTCCCAATACTGCTAACTACATACTAATACTACAAACAACTCACTACTGTAGCTTTACTTACAAACGCGTGCGCACTTCACATGTAATTGTAATAAGGACAAAGTATCACACTTCTTTAAATCTTTTAATATATAGAGATCTGCCTCCATTTTTTAAATTGAGATTGTAATTAACAATAAAATATAATCATACATAATATAATGAGTCAAATGTTTGTATTTTAGTATGTTTGTAACGATTAACTCAGAAACTACTGAATCGATTTGAATGATTCTTGGAATGGACATAGACGGAAATTTCAGAAATACAAGCTACTTTATTCCAAAAATGTCGTATTCTTGTGAGATGAGCACGGAATTCAAAATGAATGCCCCGATGGAGCTCCACCCAGCTCGGCTCCACCGACAGTATTAGATTATGGATATCTAACGCGTAATTCAATCACCGGCAAAATCGATTCAGTGATTACATATTATCCAAATAGAGGCGTATGTATTCGAAACATCCTGTTCATGTTAATGTATTAGTAAATTTATCACTCAGAAGGACAACTAATGTAATAAATATTGCTCGTGTTACTTTCGTTAGTTCAATGTTAAAAGTTATTAATTTAATAACTCTCAATAACAGAGTATTTGTCTGGAGTTCATAATCCTATTATATTATGTTGAGCTTGCGTACTTACAGATTATTATTCTATGTTTGAGAACACAACCTAATAATTGTATACAAATGTCATCAAAGTAATTTGAAATGTTTTTCAAACGAATTAACAATATACTGTGAAAATCATTCATACTTCTCAAAACATGTTTTTCTACTTTACCCATATTTTGACATGATAATATGGCGCTGCAGTATTTATTATTTACAAGGAACCAATATGACCGCGAGGTAGCGAGGCGCACCATGTTTTCATAATTTACCTTGAGACATTGGGGGGCTTTGTTTTCTTTAGTGAGGCCAGGATGAAGTGGCAGCAAAGGTCGCTCAGTACTCCCTGGCATTATGTAATCAGGTGGTGTACAATCCACGCTTTCTGGACGTGATTTCTTCTTTTCTGTTAGGATAATTAAGGCATATTTTATACGGCAAATTTCGACAAACAATAATGACGAAACTATAAAATAATACTAAATTCTCACCCAATATGTCCCCTTGCGTAATGATATTAAGGAAAGCAAGAGAACAACATTCCTGTCCTGCATATGCATCGATATAGTCTACAGACTTTAGGATATCCCGTACGTGACGAACATGGATTCGGGCCTCGCGCATTGTATACGGCTCTTCAACTACCTGTAAACATATCGATCATAAAAAGAATCGGGCGTACTAATAGTATTATCATAACATACGAGGGGCGATCCAAAAGTAATGATTAATCGGATATTTGTAGATATAAACAATATTGTGATAATAAGAAGATTGCGGGAGGTCATAAAATAAAAAAGACGAGGCTAGGCTAGGCTGCGAGCTGGAGTGTCGTTTCACCAAGACAACGCACCGGCTCACAAAGTGGCTGTCGCGATGGCTGCTATACAAGAAACGGGATTCGAATTGCTCGAACACCCACCCTATTCGCCCGACCTGGCTCCCAGTGACTTTTACCTCTTTCCTCAGCTCAAGGAACACACAGGACTAAATGTATTGACTTGCTAGGAGACTATGTAAAGATTTTTTTTTAAGTTAAATATCCTTTTTTCATATTGATGACCATTACTTTTAGATCACCCCTCGTATAAATCTAATAATATTCCTAGACTGTCTCGTGGTCTCGCGGCACAAGTATGTGCAGTGCGATCTAGAGGTCCTGGGTTTGAATCCCGGGACGGGCTAAGTGTTATTGGGTTTTTCCATTAAGAGGTTCTCAGTGGCAGCACGAAGTCTGGAATTGTGCCCAAAAAACGGCAATAGGCTTGCCAGTTGCCACCTATTACATGGGACTGATACCTGTCGAAATGTGGGTGTAGAAATACACCTCTGCCTACCACCTCGGGGAATACAGGCGTGGTTATGTATGTAAGTATATAATAATATTCCGAGTTCATTGAAATAAGAAAATTACCCTTTTACCTTAATTATAGACCCTTCTTTTAATCCTTCAATATTCTTTAATTCTGCAAAATTATCCAGAGTGACACCGTCCAATTGTAAAGAAAAGCAAGTTCTGTGACAAGTGTCTTCTCGGTCCATCAACACTTGATGTATTTCTTGAACAAGTTCCATACTTGAAACTTGAATATCTAACGGCTCACAACCCGGACTAACAATCTTCACAGTGAAACCCATATCCTGGATGAATACAACTTCCGCATCTCTCTTTTTCTCATCGCCATCTTCACTTGGCGAAGATTCCCTCTCGCCGTCCCCATTTACTACTTTATTGGTGTCACCATTTAGTTTATCCGAAGAGTCCGAATTATTTTCAGATGTTTCCTCTACTTTTTCACTCTCCTCATTTTTATTTTTCACGGTCTCCTTTGTCTTATCGGTATCATTCGATTTTTCCGCTGCTTTTATTTTCTTATTATCTTTTTTCTTCTCTGAAACTTGTTTTTCCACGGACTTGATAGGACATACATTAGGAACGACGGTTTCGTGTCCTTCGTCAGACTTATTCGATTTTGTGTCATCGGAATCACTATTAATTCCATTAGTAACTATTTTAGTATTATCACTACTACTACTAATATCACAATCTAAATCTTGTTTTTGATCACCGTTAAGTATGGTGTCACATGAATTATCTGTGCCGTTTAGAGTTTGTTCTTTGGTATCTAACTTATCCTTCTTACTATCCTTAATACTTGCTATTGTTTCTTCTTTGTTGATGGTGGTACTTTTTGTTTGTGATAACTTTTCGCCATTAGTTTTGCCTTTTTGGGCTTCTGAAAAATAAAAACAAATCTTAAATGAAGAATCTTATAAAATATTACTATAATTTAAGACTGGGAAAATACTAATAACTATGCATTTGGTCTCAAAGACCCTTATTCAGTAAACTATTTTCACTGAGCTACATATATAACTAAAAGCGGACTACACTTAATTTGATGATAGGCACTGAGAAAGCACCTGTGTTTAAGGGGAAAGGTGCAGGCGTGTTGCTAGACTGCGGTGAGGCCGGTTTGCGAGCTGCAGCAGCGTAAGATACGCGCGGCGTAGCTACACTAGCACCACCGCCCTCGTCGTCGGCTCGTCCATTCGGAGTACTCGCGTGACCATTACTAACAGCTACAGTTTTTGATTCGGCATCTTTCTTCATTTTCACTGATTGTTTATTTTGTTTATCAGCTGAAGCAAAAAGACACGTGGGTAGTTATAACTTTACCCCTCGATACATAAAAGTTTTATCGAAAAAACTCTGCTCAAGACTGTTGCGCAAAACCTACTTCAGTTGGCGTGTCTAACGTGTGAACATGTAAAACGGCCCAGCAACAGTGTGCAACCGCGTTAGTTAATGAGTATAAACAGGCACCGTAGCCGGTTTTTTAGGCTAACCGCACCTCTTCTCTACCGGAGACGAAGCGTGCGCGCATGAAGCGCATGTCTCGTCCCGTGACTGACAAACACGTGGTTCTCTCTGGCATAGCGCCAACTATCTCCAGCGTTGAGTCAATAATAGAGCGCAACGGGATGCCGCCAACAATAGACGCCGTCGACGTTGTTTGTGCTCTGTGCAGACCGATTAAACACTACCGATTCTTAAGCATATTTCTTTAATCCAAAAAAAAATTAAGAATTATTATAAAAATAAAATCGAAGAAAAGATGATGGAAACATCTAACCTTTGTTTAAATATGTAGTGCGTAGAATGGGAATGTATAATTTACAACGGACTCGTAACAGGTCAAGGTGCCCTTATAATACTTGAAAACATCCTAATTAAGTATGTACTCGTATGCGCTACGCAAATCGTTCATCACACAGAATAAGATAGTTAGCAAAATGCAATTTGACCTAGATTAAAATTATTCGTGACAAAATTAATGATTGATAACACCAACGCATTTAACATAGGCACTGATAAAAATAAGTAAACTGTTACGAAACCCTAGAAAACTTGTGAATGTGATGGTTCTTCTTCATATTTTTATCAGTGTAACAAATCAAAACGTTTCTGTAGCCTGAGAGATAATAATTCTTATCGTGAAAATGTTTCAAATTATCTTCCTTGCGTTTACCAAATGAGATAACGCAACGTGGGCGCCTGTTACACTTGTTAAAAAGTATCGAAACTGATTATCTGCCGTTGACATATTTTTCTTTCCCGTCCTCAACGGCCCGTCAGTCGTACCTTCACGGTTTTTTTTTAATAAGCCGTAAACGATTGAAAAGAAATTACTTTGCGTTGAAACCTTACGAATGATATTGGTTTTATTTTCCTAGACTGTCGTGGTACTAAAACAACAATCATCGTTGGTTACATTTTTGTACAATTTATTTTTATTTATTTCCCTTTTTATTAAGGAGTACTTACAGCATGGTGTCACCGAATGATAATTGTTATATTATATGATAATTCATTGTCAATAAAAATAAATATTTAAAAAAGTAGAATTTTGTAGACCTATGGGTAGCCCGATGTATGCAAACTTATCTAGACAGCAAAACATTTTTTTTTATTTTTTATTCTAAGTTTATTTAGGGACTTATGACCAACAGTGGTATGTCAGTCCCATCGTATCCTAAACATTATCTAGCTTAAGACTAAAATGTGGAGACAAAATAAAGTTAATTAATAACATTAATGCATAAACATATTAAACAACATTCCAGCCTCTTCAGAAGTTGGTTGAGACAAAATTTGAGTGAAAGTGCCAACATCATATACATTAAGTTGTAATTTTTGAATTAGTTGGTCTCTTTTAGCTTGAAATTTGGCACAGTCTGTCAAGAGGTGCTGTACATCATCCAAAACCCCACAAACTTCACAATTTGGCGAATTAACTTTGTTCATTAAAAAACTAAATTTTTTAGACGGATAATGGCCAGATCGAATCCTATGCGCCAAAACAATATAGGATCTACAAAGCAAAACATTTGCATGCGTTGGTTTACAAGTTCAAACTTTGTCCTCGGTGGTAGCTTTCCGAACGGACACAAGTATACTTGAATTTATACCTTAAAAAAATCTTACCATGTCAGTGAAATATTGCACATTTGCAATTTGAACAGACTTTATTGATGGTTTGACGTCACAATACAGTCAGAAATATTGAATTCAAACTGAGATAAACAACGCGCTTGTTGCCTACCATACGCATTGAGCAGCAATTGAATCGATCAATGAATTATGCAAACAGCAACAAGCTCGCGGCGCTTGCGACAATCACTGAATATTTTAACCTTTAACTCAAAGATTATTATTGTGTGGTCTCTTTCCTTGAACTTAGCTTTCTTTGTATAAGCACTTTTCTTTACGTTACGTTTATTCCAAACACTTATCTAAGTTGACTATTGCGGTAAAGGTGTGTCTTATGCACGTTATTCACAGCAGAATTTCAACATTCCATAATTTTGACATTTACAGATAAAATAATTTGACTTATAATATTTATTTTTTTCTCGGTGATTTCGGTCAAAGTTAAAAACAAATATCTTTGAGTTTATATTTTTCAATCTGTTGAAATATGTTGACACCTAATGCAGAATTCTCTAAATTTAGTCTAAATCAAATGAACATACACCGGAGTTTTGAAAAGAGTAATCTATACGAGTAAATGTGCCTGAAGTATTCCGTAACGTTGCGCAAACAAACCGGAATCTATAATAATATAAGTCATGAATATTCACCGGGTTTACCTTCGCATTATTGATAAAATAATAACACCGTGCGCAAAGACGTAAAAATTTAAAGGTATTAGGCTACGTATGGTTTCTTTACATGACCCAAACCGTATGTTCCATTCTCGTGACGTGATATTTCCGACTATTCAAAATTAGAACAGTTTAACTAGAACATTTGTAAGTAAGTCGGTACCGGTTCAGAGATAATGGGCACGTTTTGTTAGACAAACCAGATAAAATCTTCTCAATACTGCCACCAACTGGATGTATAGCACCAAGTCTTGTATTTTTTACATTTGATAAAGTTATGCTATACGAACTAGTTAGAAATATTTTAAATCCACATACTGTATATTATAAATTTAAAATTTTTTGAACACTATACTTGCAAAATAATTTTCGCTTCCGAACTAGTAGCAAATTATTTAAAACTGGATAAAGCTATTATTTTGTTTTATTTAATTAATTAAGGTTTTATTAAAGGTGTTTCCAAAATAATATCAGGATTGTTTGCAAGATACAAATTACTATTTTGTTGTCAATAACTGATTCAATCTAAAATTATGATGATTAATAGTTAAAAAAAAACTTTTTAAAAGGAAGCTTGTGGTGTTATTGATATTAAAATTTTCTATCTTACATTTTTTTTTAAACTATTGTATGACGCTGTTTCCGAAACGGGATATGTGCGGTCGTTACAGAAATATGTTCAAATTGGTTGCTCACGATATATGAATTCCGAAACTTGACACGAATAAGAAAACACACAGAAGAAGGTAAGTGACGTTCGAAACAACATACATATTATGTTAACAGATAAACATACATTATCGAGGTTATAGAATATCATAATATTAAGTTAAAAAGATGTGCATTATATATATTTATGTATGACATATTTATACTGCTATTTATAGTTCAACATTTATCTTAATGTCTATTGCGATGTAGGTACTCACGCTCTAAAACGAAATATTTAATCTTTTATAACGTCGATATCTAACGTTGATTTTTTTCTTATCATTCTAACAGAAATCACACCATACAAAATGTTATCTACACATTTGTAAATGTTGTTATCGTTGATCAATCAAATACCTATACATATCAAGGAAGCCTTTCTTATTGACCATGTTGCGATTTCGTTTATATATATACTTATATTTATAAAACGTTATATTTTCGATATCTACATGTCCCAAATCATTTAATATTCACAAGAGATGATTAAAAAAATATAAAATAAATAACTCCTCGTTTTACGATTTGAACACTAACATACTTTAGTTAGTAAAATATATAAAATAATATAATAATAGATATATTATTTTCCTTTTTCCTACTAATCCTAAACCTTCAAAAATATCATAGGCAGGGCTTTTTTGTTAAATATTGGGGTCACTGAACTCGAAGGTGGCGGAGCTACCACGTCGCGTCGCGAGTGATGGATGAGTATTTAGTCTTGATTATCACAAAGCTGTACCCATAAAATGTGACAAACACATGCTTCAGTTCAGAAAATTACTAAGAAATCTGTCAATGTGCTTAACCAAAAAAAGCCTGTTACATTCTAAGACCCTTATGTTTTTTTTTTTGTAAAATTTCTTTTATTATGGCAGATTTATTCCGATTACTATAAAAAAAAAATTTTTCTATATAATAATAAATAATAGTTTTTTAATGTATGTATTAGAAGTACAACATATGTAATTTTAGTAAAGTGTGGGTGTAACATGGAACATCCTATTGATATAGAGAATAATAGCCTCTGATTTTAATAAGACTATATAAAAGTAAAAAATATCTTGAAAATAGTAATTAATGATAACAGAATTAATTGTAAAAAGTTAATTCATCATAAGTTGACTTTTTAGATGAATTGTACTTATTAAAATCTTACTAATATTATAAACGCGAAAGTTTGTAATAATGTATGGATGTCTAGATGTCTAGATGTCTGGATGTCTGGATGTATGGATATTTGTTGCTCTTTCACGCAAAAACTACCGAATGGATTGTAATGAAAGTTTACAATAATATAGCTTATACATCAGAATAACACATAGGCTATACTTTTTAAAGATAGTGTGTGAATTGTCCAAAATATAACGATAATTGTCAAGTAAGTCGGGAAAAATCTGCTATCTGCGGGCTATTTTGGCGTACGCGTCACGTACGTCAAACATTTTATGTTTATCGCGCCAATACGGTTAATGGTACCCTCATATTAATGAACGTATTTAAATAAAGGTTTTGAATCGACAACATATATCCACAATATTCGAACAATTGCGCATTTTACATTTTAAAATGTAGAATAATCAGTAATGAAAAGGGAGTGACATATTTGTTAGTTGTCAAATATTTATGCGTGCGTTCAGAAATTTATTTTTAAACTCCTTGGTTTTATATGTTATAAATGAGAAAATAACTATATGACTGTTACGCTTTCACGCCTTAATCATTTGACCGATGTGAACGATTTTTGGTATGGACATAAATGGGACTCTGTAGAATAAAATAGACTACAACTTATTTTCTTTCTGAATCCAACCCTGTAGTCTACGCGGACGGAGTCGCAGGCAAAAGCGAGTATAATATAAAGGGACTCAATAAAAACATTTCTTATATGATACACAACTCAACTCAATTAGTAAATGATAAAAAATTGTTTATTAGTGGTTACATAGACAGTTTGGAGGATTGAGAACAGTGCCTTATCAAGTTTTGAACCTTTGATCTTTTTAGTCACCCATTTTATCAATTACTAATAAAAATAATGCCCAACCCACAAATGATCAAATAATTACACAATTCAAGATTAATTGTGCTGATTAAGAAATCAAACAAAAAATCATAATATAATTCAACTTTAAAATATTACATTAGCAACCCTTAACAGTAATCAGCTTATAAGTAAACATTTTCTTGCTATTTACTCTTAATGAGCATGACAAGGAATGATAACCTTAACAGAATTTAAAAGCAATAGATGAGGTAGTTGTTATAAACTGTTTATATTATCTGTGAATACATTAGGAAATAGAGACATGTTAAGTGAGTAAAATATGTATTTTGAAAATTTTCTGATTATGTTTTTCATAATGGTTTTAATGATAAACTATATTCAGTTTTTTGTCTATAAGCATAATCAATTAAGAACATATCTTTCATACTAATGTAATAGACTACATTGAATGAATAGAAATAGAATATATTTTTAAACAGTATTAAAATAGAAATAAAAAAACTGATTAAAATAATTTACATTATAATAATAAATTAACTTTATAAGTTAATATAAAGTCACATATAATGTCAAATTTATTAATGCCAAGGATGTAAATACATAATATATTAATCAACACAATGAACATATTTCACTAAACAGCACATATAAAATAGTGACAGTTTTTTTTTTGTAATATTTGCAAACTAATTCACATTTAATAACTTAAACCTGTAATTCTCAGTTAAATAAATTAAATTCAGTTGCATGGAATTAATTTTATTGTGCAAGCTTTTAAATGTTCATTGTGATAAGAGTTTTCTTGAAATGTTTGCATGTGAATTACCAAAGATTCTAGCATGAATCAAATAAGATTACAAACATTTTTTACTGGACTAATACCAAACAAAGTGGTTTCATATGATAAAGTCCTGCATCATACATTTAAATCATCTATCATTGTCATGACCTCATTAATCATGAACTAGTTATAACAAAGCTCTCATCATGTTGTTACAAAGATACTGAACATGTATTTTTTCAAAGTTAATAACTGAAAACCTTAAGGCTTTTTTTATTTTTTAAATAATCAACAGAATACAAATAATAAGCATTTCCATTTATGTATTTAATTGTTTATACACCTGAGATATTTAACATGTGAATAACATTTAAAGATTGTTAATAAAAAAGAATTTCTCGCAAATTCCGCCTCATATTTAAAGAATTTAATTACTGACAGTGGCATGCACTTTGAATACTCAATAACTATAACATATTTATGTATGCATGTAATTTCATACAGCAGTTGTGTAATAATTTACATCATATTTTATGCATATTTTTACCCTTTATAGCGCACGAAATATAGTTAGATAATAAGAGGATATATTCTTATTATTATTTGGTTTCAAATTTCAACGTGATCTCACAATGAACTTCGACTGCATTATGGTGAACTTAGAAAAATAAAATGATCACATGATTTGGCGAATAGTGGTCACATGACCTCATTGCACTCAGTATAACCATGAGGCAATTTTATAAAAAAAAAAGAATGCTTAAACAAGTGCCGAAAAACATTTTTAATGTTACATAACTGAGGGCATAACCATTTCCACTTACCTTTGGTAACATTATCGCCACCGCTTTTATCATTCACTGTACTGTTGGCTGGACATTTTTTCACTTTCTGGGAAGTATTTTTTGTGGAGCTATCATTCACTTCACTACCGAGAGCCATCACAACACGAGGAATCAATCCGGCTCAGATTGACCGCGACGACACGGTTCTAGTCTCAGCTGAAAGAACACATGCGGTAGATATAAGGTTCAATTTCGACTGACAAGAATACAAAGTGCAATAAAAACCACCAAAAAGTAATATCACCTTATTCCTGATTGCGTCCTAGAATGTCGTGGATATTTAATACTACCGGCTTATAATATCATACTACCACGGAAATATCAAAACTTTTTTCCTGTGTTAATTTATAAAATTGCTTTACAATGCAGATTTTTTACTACAATCTCGTTATTTTGATGAGTTCAGAACGCAGTGAAAATCAAAATTTGTATAAATTTTAGCAGTCGTGCAAACAGAGACATCTATTGGACGATTGAAACCTTTAATAATCAATGAACATGACGTATTTAATGCGTTCAAATTAATTTAAAATTGATCTTGATATTGAAATTTACTAAATAGATTTAAATAATATTAAATTGTAGGTAGGTATTCGTATTGTTTCTTAAATTATTGTTTTCAAATCTAAATATTATTTTTTATGAACGTATTCCTTCAACGATTCTTTAGTGGTAATAAAATACCTAGGTAGGTACATAATATTCAATAACCTATCGAGCCTATAGCCGATAAGGTTCCATTAACGGCTTACAGCTTTACTGAGGCTGGGTTGAAAATTAATCTTTAGGGCCAGGTTTTGAATCTTGGCATCACAATTGATTCCAATTCAAGATTTAAAAAGAACATTACTACTTACGAGGCTGTATGGGGCTAGTCCCTTTGCTTTCATCATCATCATCATCATCAGCCCATATACGTCCCACTGCTGGGCACGGGCCTCCTCTACAACTGAGAGACACACGGACTATACACCTAAGAAATTCCTAAGAACTTTTAGGTGTGCAGGTTTCCTCCTTAAAGCAAGTGATAGTTCACTGTGAATACACACATAACTTTGAAAAGTCAGAGGTGTGTGCCAGGGGTTTGAACCTGCGACCGTCGAGATTCTCGACCGCGCGCCTAAACCTCGAGGCCATCACTGCCCTTTGCTTTACCTCTAAAGGAATTTCCTAAAGTTGACTAGGCTGTATGGGTTAGAACCCTTTGCCTTCCCTAAAAAAAAGAAGAATGGGGAAAATGTCAAATTTTCTGTCATATATTGTGTAATGTAAATCAAAATATACAGTTTTTTTCTTTAGAGTTGCTATTAAAACATTTATAGTGGCGGCGGAAAATTATCCTAAGGTATGGTGATACAATTTTTGAACTACTTTTCTTTGAAAAATGGTAAAGTAATACACTTATATTCATTACTACTCGAGTTTCGTTACACTATTACAGAAAATGCTAGATGGGTGGTACTGCCGCTCTATAGCAAACATGCAGGCTAATGAGGCGGCTACAGTTAGTGGCAACGTGCCGTCAGAACCACCAGGAACACATAACTCTCAGAAAGATTACTCCAGTGATAGCAGCAGCGATCCCGAACCCGAGCCCAACTATAGGTTACAATACTTGAATTTGAAGAAGAAATTAAAATTTCTCATATATGTGAGTATATCTGCCTTCTAATAAGGTATTTTAAACTTTAAATTTAATTGAAATTCTCTGAGCCCTATTGAAGATTTTTCTGTACAAGGGCTAACTTTCAATATTTTAGTAATAATATATATTAATATTATAACTTTAGTATAATTTGGAAGTCAGCTAGTCATAAAATTGCTCATTGAAATTGTACAGCCCTCATTTTATGTGTATTGTAAAATGATGTTGTATTTTAATGTTATTGTACAAATAACAGATCCCATTAGTAGGATAAATAATGTGAGATTTACTATGATCATTTTTTTTTTATTAAAATATTTTTTTCATAGCATTTTTCTATTAAGAAAATTAATGGTCAAAAAATATTGTGATCCTTAAAAATAGCATTTTGTTGATAGTTACAATAGAAAATTAAATTATTAATTATTACTTTCCCTCATATAAGATTCCAGTGGAAAACATGACTTTGATAAGAAGCAGGTTAACACTCGGCATTATTAAATTTTGGATAATAATTAACAAAATATTATATAAAAGTAAAGAAGAAGTGATGGCCTTGAGGATTGGGTGAGCAGTCTAGAAGCTCAGTGGTCAATGGTTCAAACCCCAGGCACCACACACCTCTGATTTTTCAAAGTTATGTGTGTATTCACAATTATCAATTATAACTTACCTTAAAAGTGAAGTTAATTAAACATTGTGAGGAAACCTACACACCTAAAATGTTCTTAGGAATTTCTTAGGTGTGTAGTCCACAAACTCGCACTAGGCCATCATAGTGGACTAAGGACTAAAACCCCTTCAGGTGTAAAGGAGGCCTGTCCCCAACAGTGGGATGTAAATGGGCTGATGATGATATGAAAAACTCAAACATGCTTATCCACAAGCTCTTCAAAAAATTAAATGTGCTTACAATTTTTTTCTCATATTCCAGGAAAATGAATGTTTTCAAGATGCACTTAGATGTAGTCAGAAAAGGTTGCTGAAGGTGTCTCGTGACAGAAGTTTCCTGCTAGATCGACTTTTACAGTATGAAAGGCCAGAGAGTACCACTTCTGGCAGTGATGACACTGATTCATCCGATGATGTAGATTCCAATCGCATAGATGTTATTAAAAGGTACATGTTGTATTAATTCTTACATCTAAAACTACATACTATTTTTCACCTCCAAATTGCATATTAAGTTTTGAACAAGGTGTTATGTACACATATACATTGTAAAATTAGTATTTGATACTTAATTATGACTCGCACCCATATTTTTAATGGATACTAATATGGTCACTTTGATTGGAAATTGAATTAATTCTGAAATAGGTATGAAAAGCTGAAATCACTGTAATAAGCAAGATTCCCAGTATAGGTATATGATAATGACAATGATTCTAAAATATTATTGATTCATTTTGATTTGTTGAGTGTACACACAAAACTTTGAAAAGTCAGAGGTTTTCGCTTGGGTCTTGATCCCGCGTCCGCCGAGTTTCTCAACCGCGGTCCTAAACCTCGAAGCCATAACTACTTTTACTTAAGTACTATTAAAACATACATGGCTTCAAAGTTTTTATGTTTGATATTGTGTCTGACAATGAGCATGCCTAATTATGTCATTTTGCTGATGACCTGCTAAAGTTTAATTTATGCCAATGTTAGCCTCAGTATCACAGCTAACTAAACTATCCTTGAAATGTGGGTTGAAGGTTTGGAATTCCAATAGGGCGAAACTTTGTATAATCCACAAAAATATTTTATTTTAACCATTGCTCAAATGTAATTCTACCAAGTAGTGGGCATTTAGCTTTGAATACTATATATAAACCTTGTTCATTACATAGGAGGAAAATAGAAAATACTGCCATGCAACAAAATGCGGCCAATTCGGTAAATAAAGGTGCCAGTGGTGTTAAACGGAAGAGAACAGTGATGCCAAAGAAACCACCCAACAATAGTCAATTGGTGAGTATCAAATCCTGACAGGCTATTATAACATCACTAAAAACTTAAATGCCTACATTTGGTTCTTGCAAAACTATTTTGAATCAAAAGCTCTATTTTTGGGACTTTTAGTTGTTCCTTGTATCCTATACATCTCCCTGTGTACATAGATATGTACATAGAGATTACAGAAATAATATCTATATATATTAAATACATTCACCCTTCTATACAGAAGTGTACACTGAGTAAACACTCAGATGCTTGAATGGTAACTTTCTCTTTTTCACTATTATATTGATATTTTGCTTCGGAAAGTAGGCTTGCATTTGCATATTATGTCCATATGGCGACAGTGTTAAATTGAACTGGGCCGTTGGTACCTATGACGTGTGTCAAAACATTTGATCATTTTAGCATCAAGCAGGCGCTACAGCCTTGGCGAAAGGGCCGCCTGCTCTGGGATTCGGTCTGTCGGCCAGTGATGGCCACATGACCCCAGAAGAAGTGGAGCGTCACCTGCAGTCGAGGCAATCGTACCTGGAGCTGCTGCCTGAACGAGCACCACCAACTGTACCCACTGAGATGTTCAGTAATGATCCATCACTTGATAGGTGTTTAATGTTTTTTTTTGTTTGTTTTATCTACAGTAGCCATCCAAATACATACCTATTTCAATAGCAATATTACCCACTGAGCACCCTGTCTCATTTTGCTTTTCAATAAACGTGAAAATATCCTTCAACACATACCTAAATAATGATAGCAGATCTGAATTTTCATGGAAGTATACAACAGTATTGTTACCAATTAAATATTCCTCGGGTTTGTGTAAATCTGGACGATTTAATTAACATAGCTAGCCGATATTGAATAAGACTAGCCAGAATAAGAATTGTAAGAAGCCACTGAAAACATTAGCTAACATCTTACGTGCGAGCAGCATGTTGGCCGGATCCTCTGTTTACTATTAGTATTCGATTTTTATGTTAGAGCAGACTGAACATTTCTTAGAAATTTGTTTTAACATATTATGTTAATTCGTTCTGCTATTTATATCTGTGTGCAAAATATCTTTATTTTTCATTAAATGTCTTAAAACATTAAATTCATAGATGATTTTTTAAATTTGAATATTGTCGCATGTGTATGTATCCACCTATTACCCAATATAATTTTTGTTACCTCTTAAAATATTTTTATTACTTTAATAATATGTATTTACCAAATCAACTTCCAATAGGTTTCAAGAAAATCTTAATATTTCACCATTCATTGATTGACAGTAAGGTGATTGGTGAAAAATTCATGAAAATATTGAATTGCAGCAAAAAATATTGTGTACAAATTATATTAGTTTCCATTAAAACTTTTTTTGTTTCAGTGAATCGAATGACGTGTTAGAAAATTCGCCAAATGTCGAAGAATGGTTCGATTAGTTTTCAATTTTCCATTGGATACATCTCCAAAATGTAATGTGTAATTTAGTTGTAAGGCTCATAATAAAAATAATATTCGTAATTTTGTGTTTTAAGATCCAATTAAGGAAAGTTTCATATAAAAATCATGACATGCTTTGGATAAATATTTTATTTAAGACAATTACATTATTGTTTTGAAAGCACAAGAACAAACATCTATGTCTATTTATTGAATCACGCTCCTTGCGATATTTTACAGTTGACAATAACCACATTTAAGAAGTGTACATGTATCAAATAAGCATGTATAATTTCATATCATAATATACATAATACATATAATGTTATACCATCTTAACAAGATTATATTTGAAATGATATATTAATTTATATTTACTGATTTCTTAACAAACCTACTATGCAACAAAATCTATAGCATGCTACTGGTTTTTATAACACTTTCATGTTCATAATACTAAATTACCTAAATCTCTACACTCTACATTTTGTGGTACAAAAAATATAGAAATAAATCATCTAAGGATGTGAGATTCCTATATAAACTCAAAAAGCACGCATCAATCAACATAATCTCGGATGATACACGCCACACACATTACACATTACGAGCTCATCTTCGAGATAAACCATTAATAGAAATTAAGTGACAGTAGCATGAAACCTTCTACTGTATCAGTTTCTCACTATGCTAGTAATTTATGCGACGAAAAAATTTAACTTAAGTAGGATACAATGAGCATTAATCTTTAAGACGAAAAATTAATTAAAGTCGACAGGAATGTCTTCATTATATTATAGTGTAAACATACGCATTTTTTCGAATTAAGTAGATATTTAAAAATGTTTCATCCAAATTTCTATAATACCTACGTATAAATACAACTCTCAAACCTATTAATAGTTTTATCAAAAGAATTCATTACATTATGCTAGAAGAAAAAAAAATTGCATTAATTTTAGCTTGAGAATAAATAAGCGTAAGTTTTTTAGCTCATTAATGGAAAAACTTTTCTAACGGAAAACCTGCTGCTTAAAATACATCTTCTTTAAAATATAATTAACTTGACAGGAACTTTACATAAATAAAGAACATTTGATAAACTCGAAAAACACCAATACAATAAGTTTTTGTCCAATAACTGTTTTACAGGACACTATCATGGAAAATGATATCACACTACACAATATTTTATACATGCTGTTTTAGTAATAATAGATAACACTTAGGAATACAATAACGAGTGACTCTCAGCAAGATGAAAAAACTGATGTACTGTATATTGGTTTCGTTTTATTAATGAAACATTATTATATAATCTTATTTTTTTCATTTCTTTATTCAATCCAAACACAATTATGGTATTCCATTCTGCTGAGATTTAAAAAATCAATAAAAAATTTGTGATACATAATGATGTAACAGCCAAATATGCACTTTGGTACATTAATTCTACTATTAAATACAAATATTTGAATATCATATTTAACAGTATATTTGTAATATTCATAATGCAGAGATCTCAAATTATGGATAAGGTTGTTGATGAAACACTGAGAACATTAGTTACTTCCTATATATACAAATAAAGCATTATTTTTGGTATGAACATACCAAATAACTTTTTAATTCCTACGCATGTAAAAACATGACAAATGCAATGGAATATCTAATTACAGGCTGCAGTATATTTTTTTACTTCAACAATTTATAAATTATCACATTGTACTACTAATCAAAAGAAATATACATTATATTATCATGAAAGTATTTTTTTTAATACATGATGTAAATGAAATATTGATAATATACTGCCAAGCTGTTATTTTTAAATTTGAACAAAACTCACTGTCTTGACTTACAAACATTCACACCTTATTTCATTTGTGTCTCAATTTAGAAAATCCAATTATATATTAGCAATAAAATAAATTCAAATTGTACACATGAGATTTCATTTGTTATAACAGAAAACTGTTATGTTAATAACATTGTTGCACATTTTCCAGTAAACATATTACAGCAACTCTACCAGGTGTCTGTGACCATCTCTGTGACTATCAAGTGTCATTCCTAGTG
The DNA here is from genome assembly GCA_907164795.1 of Hemaris fuciformis. Lineage (NCBI taxonomy): Eukaryota > Metazoa > Arthropoda > Insecta > Lepidoptera > Sphingidae > Hemaris > Hemaris fuciformis. The sequence goes on from OU015446.1 coordinate 6,814,407, forward strand.
ATGATTTCTAGCCATATATAAGCTATCTGTTTAAAACTGATCTGCCAGCAGATTACATATTTCCTGCGAGACTGGTTCCTTGCTTGATCTTATAGTCAGTCTATACATTTGAGCTTGTTTGTTTGGTTCCAATCTCATGAGGCAGCCAACTTGCTGGACCCTGGTGTGAACAATACCAGCACATACAAAATTATCAGGATTAGGATCAATACCATCAAGTAACTGCATACCAAAGCCAGCTAATTTAGTACGCGTAGCATTTAAATCGATGGCTCCTTGAGCTTTAAATATTTTCTGTGCTCTTTGCTGCTCTCCTCCTAAATTTTTCCATCTTGCAAAGAATGACTCTCCATTCATTTCAGTAGGTTCAAAAAATTTGTTCAGTGTAAGTGGAAGTTTCATAGTTATCTTTTGCGGCACATTATTGTAAACAAATGACACAGACATGCTTGGTGCATCAGTGAAGTCTTCTATGCATTCTGCAGTTAACATTTGCTGTATTTGAGCACCTGCCTCCAGTATTGGTTCCATAGGTTTCATCTGTACATTCAGTTTGAGTATATCTGTCCAATGCAATTCAGGACGAACATTTTGAATTGGAAATTGTGTTTTATTACCATAGAACAAACCAATCCTGCCCAAATTCTGTCTGAATTCACTTTTAACTCCAATTTGTATCAAATCATTTTCAAACAAGACTCCATTGTTTTTGAACAAGAACTTTTTGATATTATTTTGTTGTACTGTACTGGGGCTTATTTTTGGAGTTGTGTAGAGGTCTCCAAGAACATCTAATAATCCATTACCAGAAGTAGGTGCTGTGGTACCTGGAGGTGTGGATAGGCCTAATAAATCTGCACTAGAGCTATTTGTATTGTTTGTTGAGACATTGGTAATAGCGGCAGGAGCAGGTGTAGGTTGAGGGCTCTTTGACTCTCTAACATCATCAGGTATACGACCGGGCTTCTTCTTCTTTAAAACAGCAAGTATGGATGATTCTCTTTCAGGAAATGCTGGCATTTCTTCAAGTACTGTAGCTAATACATCTGAACTCGCCACAATACTCAACTGCAAATATTCAGATGCTCTCTGCTGTAATTCTACATCAGCTGAACGTAGATTAGAATCAGCTCGGAATACTTCTTGGACACGATTTTTTATCTCTGGGAATAGGTTAACAAGTTTTATATATGTTGATAAAAGAAGTGCTCTGGTTGCTACAGAACATAAATGATATTTAGAATGAAGTAGTTCAAACTGTACTTGTGGTGATGATCTAGTATCACCTGCAATCAAATTTCCAAATTCTCCAAGAATATATCCACCAACTTTAACCATATTCTCATGGCATGTAGGTGCCTGTAAAGCTTCAAACACAGTTTTGGCTGCATATCCTTGCACTTCTTCCCTATTTATTACTATTTGGATAACCCGGTACCAAACTTCTTCTGAGACATAATCTCCTGCAATTCTAATCAGATTGAGAATTACATCAACATACCAAGTAAAATCTGTGGCATATTTCTCAGCTAAAATAGCAACTTTAAGAACCATTTCTTCTCTGATAGAATAATCAGCGGTTTCTAAATAAGCTAACATCTCCTGGACAATTTCTTCAGCATTGGTTTTGTCACACATTGCATAAAGCAAATCTACAGCCTGTTGCCGAACTGATACATCTTTTTCCATTTTCATTGACAATATGACAACTTCTTGATGTTTTTTGACAGCTTCATGTGAAAATTCAGAAGTGGCAAGATGGCACATTGATTCAAGGGCTAAATAACGGAGATTGGTCTCACGATTGCTCAAAAACTGACCCAGTTGGTTGCATGCACGGACTAACAAGTTAGGTTCGCTATCATTGTGAATGATAAGACTTATAGCTTCAAAAAGAACAGCATTCTTTGCATTTGAATGTTGAACTTTCTTTGACTTAGGAGGCTCTTGTGCTTTATTAAATATAGTTTCTAGGCACTCTGAAAGTCTCCCTCTGACACCCGGTTCTTCTGACGGAGGAGTGTAATTTTGTAACAATCTCAGCAATTTGACAGAAAGCCATGGAGCTGGCACAAAATAATATGTATAATCCTGTAAATCAGTATAACTAGCAGTTACAATTCTGCTCAGTCTAGCAACAGCTAGAGTAACACACCCCTTGTATTCTTCCGGATTTTTCTTAACAAGAGCATCAATGAGTGATGTAGCTGCAGTTACTACACCCATATGTGGATCATTTAGTAAATGTATAATACGGGATGTCCACTCACCTCCTGGTATAATTTCCGGCGACTTCCGAAACAACCTTAGAAGACAAAGAGCAGCCGATTGCTTTACAACATCCATAGTATCCCCAGAGACCAAAAGTTTTGGAATTTCTGTTCCAAATGCCTCAGCCATGTCTTTGCTGCCGATATTAGCAATACACTGAAGAGCTAAGTTGACATGAATAGGGTTGCGGGATTGCAGGTCGTTTTTAATACTCTGAATGATAAGTTTAATTAGGTCACTGTTGGTGTTGACCAGGACGGAAATGAAAAGATATCCAATCTGTTTTTCGGAATATTTGTTAGACGAGAGCAAATTAACCGCCTCCATGTGCCCAAAATCGATGTCATGACCGAGCAAAAAAATAAATAGAAGTTTACAAACGTACTTTTTCTTTTGGTACCCATCAAGGGTTTTGTCACCTTTGAACTTACTTCTTATATTGGCCAGCTCCTTGTTGATTCTCTTAATTTCGGCTTCTTTGCTTTTACAGTTTCTTATATCTGATATGAAGACAGCGAGTCCTCGCATTCCATCTCCCCTGACGGCAGGCATATTGCCAAGTGACCTATCGAACACCAGTTTTAAGCCTTTTCTTTACACTCTTGCCAAAAATGAAAGATCTAATACGGTGACTCAACGAAACAAGCCGTAAAACCTAATATCGGCAACGATTTACTGCAAGTTAATTATCAGCCGTCATTACAACTAATCCGAAAGATGAGCTCTCTTCTACAAGTTCTACAACGCCTTCCTTTATCCATAGATCCGTTTGAAACGTCAGAGAGAGCTCATTGTTTATGGATCAATATTGAACAGCCCCTAAAATTAAAACAATACAAAACGTGCTCTATATCAATGTGATAAGGCTCTCGAGTTTTATGAAAAAAATTGACAGCTGATATGATTTTTTTATGAACTTAAAACTTGTATTATTCTCATTTTAAAATATTAATATTTATTGTAAAAATGACAGTTTAAAAATCTTTTGTACTTTATTTAAAATTGTAGTTCCAAAACTACAGTAAAGCAATACCTACCCTGATGAATTAGTAAATGTAATAGGTACCTATATTCAAACCAGTGTTTAAAAAAAACTTTGCTAATTTGTAACAATAATGAATATTGATTTATTAGCAATGTACTCTATTAAATTTCATAAGGAATTACATTACAGATATTTTTTTTTTTTTTTTCTTCTTATGGCAAGGCGCGGTTTGCGCATCTGCCAGTGTCAAAGTTTAGAGCTTGAAAAGTGTTGCCAGGTTCAATTTTATACTCTAACTAGAGTAAATTCTATCAAAGTTAGGGAAACAAAAGGTTGGTAACGGTGTAGGTAGGTAAGCATATTACAAATATTGTTAAACAAAAAACATAGAAATGGAATCAGAGGATTAGTAAATTTATATAGGGGGATTATTAAATTTTAATCTTATTTTTATTTAAATATGTACTTAAAACATTATAAATATTTATGTTATTATTATAAAGAAGTGAGGTTATATCCACAGGGAAAGGGACATGAAGGGACTTCAAGGAATTGTATAATGAAGAATGGTCATATTTGGGACAAGAGAAAAAAATATGGTTCATGTCGCCAACCTCATACCCACATGTGCAGGCTGAGGTTTCTACAATTCCAAGTTTTGCAAGATGTGCTGGAGTACAGACGTGGCCCAATCGCATCCGTATTAATACTGATGTAGGCATCTTGTCAAGTTTGGACTTGAAAAACCAAGGTTTTGCTGGTATGTTAGGTTGTATTTTGAAGTAAAATTTACCCTTTGAGAGACTACTGACAGCCCAAAGTTTATTCCAGGATTCTTGTAGCTGGACTCTAGATAAAGCAACGAGATCGTGATAATAATTTTGATACGGGAAAAGGTCTCCACATTCCACCGCTTGCTTTGCTAATTCGTCAGCCTTTTCGTTTCCTTTAATACCGCAATGGCTCGGTATCCACGCAAAGGTAACAGAAAAGTTTTTAAGACTACATTGATATAGTTTTGATCTAATTTTCATGATAATATGGAGTAATTTGTCTTTGAAAGGAAACCTACTTACTGCTGATAACGCACTTTTAGCATCAGTAAATACGACTGTCTTAGGTAATTTCATCAACAGTACATACTCAAGTGCCCTAAGTAGGCCCATGCATTCTCCAGTAAATACAGATGACTCCGGGGGGAGCTTAATTTTCTGAACTATTTTGTACTGATTATGATAAACACCAACACCAACACACCCAGTAGTCGAGAGTTTAGATGCATCAGTATAGATGTGGTGCCAAGAGGACCATTTGGTATCAATTATGTTATTAAAATAGATATTAGCATTAGTTTCATGTTTGTCTATACCTAATCCAAAGTATATATTCGGTGATATTGTTAAGGATTCGAAACTAGTAGAAAAAATAGGGAGATAACGGGAATTATGGATAGGCGCTTGTATGGCTTGGGATTTATTTAGGCTAATTACAAGGCACGGAAGAGATTTATGAGTCCAATATTTTGACTTTCTTATCTGTTCATTAAGCTCGTGAAGTTTACATACAAGCGAAGAATTGTACAACTGTAGCCTTCGTAATAGAAAATTGTCGGAGATAAATTGACGTCTAAAGGATAATGGAGGTTCACCGCATTCAACTTGAAGTGCATTAAGTGGACTCGATTTCATAGCCCCGGATATTATTCTCAAAGCCCTCGACTGTATAGCATCTAGTTTTTTTAAACCGGCTCTACTACCAGGTTCTAATAGAAAGGTTCCGTAATCTAGTAAGCTTCTTATTACTGCATTGTATACAAGTTTGAGGCAGAATGGATGCGCACCCCACCAAACACCCGAAAGACACCTAATCATGTCTAAATGTTTTTGACATTTGGCCGATATGTAATCGCAGTGAGGTAGTCCTGTAAGTTTTGCATCTAAAACGACACCAAGAAACTTTGTTTCTGTTTTATTGGGTATCTGATTACCATCGTATTGTAAATTTACTGGCGGTGTCAGTCTTTGTCTAGAAAAAAGGACAGCTGTGCTTTTTGAAGCAGATAGTTCAAAGCCATGCATGTCTAACCAATTTTTAAGTTCAGCCAGTGAGTTGGAAATAGTTGCACAAGCAGAGTTTATAGATTGATTGGAGCTATATAGAAGTAGGTCATCAGCATATTGAAGTACAGATACAGATTCGTGGAGTGAAGATGATAAATCGTGTGTATAGATGTTGTATAGAATAGGGCTGAGAACAGAGCCCTGGGGAAGTCCTTGCCACAGAATTCTTGATAATTTTGGACAGTTTGGGGTATCTAAAGTAATTTTTCTCTCAGTAAATATATTTATAATAAAATTGCTGAGCATTTCTGGAACGGCTAGGTAATCTAACTTTTTTTTAAGAACATTTAAGCGAACATTATCATATGCAGCAGTAATATCTAGAAAAGCAGCAACAACTGATGCCTTAGCTGAGAAGGCAAGCCGTATATCAGTGGTAAATATGCTGATATTATCCAGAGTGCTTTTACCTTTTCTGAAACCGTATTGACTATTCGATAATAAACCTCTGCTCTCAATATGCCATTCTAGTCGATTTTTGACTAGATGTTCAGCAATTTTGGCCAAAACAGATGACATGGCTATAGGGCGATAGGAGCAAACATCAGAGGGATTTTTACGAGGTTTTAAAATTGGCAACACTAATTGATGTTTCCATGCTGGAGGCACTTTTCTGTTTGACACAACTAAATTAATAAGGTCTAAATAATATAAAAGACTCTGATCTCCTAGGTTTGATAAAAAAGAATATGTGATGCCATCAATTCCAGGTGCGGTATCTTTGACATGATTTAAGATGCCTTTTAATTCGGAGAGCGAAAAAGGTGAATTGAGGCCTGTTCTATCAGAGAGATTAGATAGATTTGTCTCAATTAGATCCTGCTGCGGTACATATGGGGGAGCCAGCCGGTCTAAGAAATTATCAGTGAGATCAGGAGGAATAGTTGCAATTTTTTTATTTTCAATGCCTAACCTAAATCTTCTAATATTACGCCAGACTATTGTAGGGTGTGTGTGCGGAGTAATTGAGTGACAAAATCTTTTCCATCCATCATATTTCTTTTTTTTAAGTATTTTCTTAGTGTTTGTGATGGTTTCTCGTAACAATTGGAAATTTGTAATAGACATGTCATTAGCATATGCCCTTTCTGCTGTCTTTCTTTTTTTAACGGCTTGTGTACACTCTTCATCCCACCAGGGTGGAGATGGAATTTTGTTTATCGGTGCTTTTTTTAAAGGGAAAACTTTGTCAGCCGCTTTCTTTAATAGATTGGAAAAAGCATCTGCACAAGTGCACAGGTCTTGTGAGGATATATTTGGAAGAGAAGGTATATCTTTTTCAACAATTAGTTGATACATTCTCCAATCCCCGCCATTCAATTTATGTTTAATTCGTGGACTTTGCTGTATATTTTTTGGGTATTTTTCAGGAAATTCAATTAATATTGGGAAATGATCGCTTCCAAATGTGGAAAATAATGTTTGCCAAGACAAGGATGAAACTAAATTAGGAGAACAAATTGATAGGTCAATTGCACTGCTAATCTCACCAGGACCTGTTCGATGAGTTGGACTGCCAGTATTTAAAATGCAGAGATTATGACGATCTAAGAGTTCCAATACAGATTCACCATTGGTGTTTGATATTGAACTACCCCAGGATCTATGGTGGGAATTGAAGTCCCCTAGTAATAGAAGTGGATGGGAGAGAGATGAAAGAATATTGCTGATTTCATTGAAGATGATAGAAGAAGGACGGGGGATATATACAGATATAACACATATTTTATTAATGAGTGCTGCAATAATTGAGAAGTCACTACTGTGTTGAGGTAGGGAGATAGGGGAAAATTTTTGTGAGTTTTCTATAATTAGGGTTACTCCGCCATATCCATCAGGCCTATCTTCCCTAAGGCATGTATAATGTGGTATTTTAAAAATAGATTCTGGTTTGAGCCATGTCTCTGAGAGGGCAATAGTAAAAGGGTCATATTTGTTAATCAAATATAATATATCACTCTTTTTGCTAATTGCACTACGACAATTCCATTGGATTAACTGATTCATTATTTCTGCTATCCAGTAATAGATTTAAAATTTCAGGGGCAACGTGGGACGGTTCTATAATGTTAGTTTGTTTTAAATATTTAATTAGGGCAACAACTACTTCTAAAATGGGATTGTTCTGTTGAATATTTTCTTGTAGAGCACAACCATTTTTTGATTGAGATGGCATGTTGTAATCTTTAATAAGAGATTGATGTGCTTCTATGTTGTAACCACTTCCTATCTTGGGTATTGGGCGAGGTTTTAAAAATATTGTTTTTTTTGAAGATTTTAAATTTTTATCCAAATTATTTGATTCAGATTTTCGATTTATGGGTTTCCAGGACTGTTGGATTGGAGGAGTCATAAGTACATCAGCAAATGATCGACTTATTGAGGGGTATATTTTTGCAGCTTCTGCATATGATACACAATTTTCAGCCATGTATAATTTAATTTCTTTTTGTCTTATGTGTTCAGGACAAGTTTTGTTTGTAGCGAAATGGTGACCTGAGCATAAGCAACATGAGCCATAATCCTGCTCTATGTTACAGGTTTCTCCTGTATGACCTTGACCACATTTAAAACATCTGGGTTTTGACCTACACTGTACTTTTGTATGGCCAAACCGACAACATGCAAAACATTGTATGGTAGGGTAAATGTATAACTCCACTGGAAGAGCATTGTAGCACATAAATACGCGTTTGGGTAGTATTTGTCCGTCAAATGTCAGTACAACAGTTTGTGATGGTTTCCACATAGAGTTACCCCCCTCTAACACTTTATAATTTAGCCGTCTAATTTTTAAAATTTTGCCGCAACCAATAGGGACAGATATACTGTTTAAAATTTCTTCAGGTGACCACTCTACAGGGACACCTCGTACAAGTCCCATTCGGGTAACATTAAAAGTGGGTATGAATGCTTTTAAGTTTTGTGAAGTTAAGCTGTTGTGGTTAATGAAATTATTCGCATCAATGTAATTAGAGAATGCCATTGCGATTTTGTTTCTGCCTATTCTTTTAACGCTGCCATTAACAATATTTTTAAAACTATTTTTTTTTAAAAAGTTGCCGAAAGATATTGGATGGAGGGTGGAGCCGTCATTCGGGGATGTTGAAATTCTTTGAGTGTGGATAATATATGGAGCGCTATCAGTAGACTCGTATAAGTTCCTTCCAATTGGAGTAGGTTGCTGAATTGGGAGAACATTGTTTTGGGTGTCTAAAGTCTTGTAAATGTCCTGCTGCTCAGCAGGCTCATTACAATTGCAATCTGTAATCCTACTCTCTAACCCTTGTCTCTTTCTGCGTTTATTGCAGGTTTTGCAGATTTTATTTAGTCTACTTCTTTTGAGTGGACGTTGCGAATGAGACCCGTCTGTATCAATCCCAGTTTCCGAATCAACATTAGATTGTATAGTTACATAGCTTCCTACCGGTGGGACTGTCCCACCCGGATCAGGAGGCTCCTCCATCCTTGTTAACAAATATTAGAAAAGACTTACCAGACAGCAAGCCAGGGAAGAAAAAAGCAAAAGCAAAATTAAATACACTATATACAATATCGACAAGTAATACTTAATCCTCTGTTCACTATTGTAATGAAAAAAATAAAAATTAAATTTAAGAAAAACAAAAAACGCGCCTTTCAATTTGAAAGTTTCCCGCCCTTTTTTTCATTACAGATATTAAAGAAGCGCTTAGTGTCCTTAAAATAATTTAGAGATGTATCCTACATTTTACTCGTTAACGATTTATTACCTAAATGATAATATTTTTCCGACTACAGTATGATGGTGTAAATAAGTAAAATAGGTCTTCATTTTATTTTCTGTTTGATAAATGCGAAAGAAATTATATTTACTGTTGTTATCAGGCAATTATTAATTTGTTTCTTTATTTTAAGATTATTGTTTTTGCAAGTTGTCTTTGAATTTTATTATCGGAAATTATTTAATCTCCAGTAAAAATGCAATGACACCAAATTACTTTTAGAACAAAATCCATTATTTTGAATAATGTTAACACATTTATTTTTAAGTGTTCACAGTTAAATCTTTTGATAATTGGCGATTACTTTTCGATATATTGATGTATCGATTATCCTACGTACCTATTGCTATTCGTTATTTACAAGTTACAACGTTGAAGTTCTTTAATCTTTATGGTATTATTAGTGTGTGGACCGTGTGGGTTATGGTCGTGAATGTTTTTTTATTCAGTCACAAGACTATTGTAGCGAATTCGACTCCTGGTATATGGTGTATTTTTATTTTATTTTAAAACTTCGTGTGTGTTTTAGTGTGAAAACTGTGTGGGTATTTTCTCTTAAAATGATGTCATTCGTATCATTTACGAAGTTGTGAAAGGCAGAAGGCTGGTGTCAAAGTGCGAATCAACTAATGAATGATGCAGTCTATTTTCTGGACTGGTAGACTGTTGTCACGTGCTATTAGGAATGGACTTGCAAGTTTATCCAACGCAGCTGAATTAAACGTTTCGAATAAGAAGCATCCTTATTTAGTGTCTGTAGTGTGTGGTTTTCCTAAAGACATTGCCAATGGACGAACACGTAAAGGACAATTTGGTGACGACGCGTGGTTTTCCACCAATTTTCACAATGCGGATGTTATTGGTATGATTTTTATATAATTGCACGTTAAATAAATTTCTTTTACTTGATAAATGATTTTAGTGTACTAAAAAAAACAAAGAATCCAATTACTGGAAAATAAGTACTAGGGAATTAACTTGTAAAAACTTTATATTACATTTCTTTTGGATAACATGTTGATAAAAATAATGTATAATAAAAAAACAGCATTGATTTATTTTTTATTTCAAAACATCTGTGATTATTAATCATTATTAAATCTTCAAATATAACTCTTATTATAATGTACTGCATTTTCATCTAAACTCTTGATATGACTACTGCATCCATTATAATTTTAATGTGTCCTTAATTTAGCTTATTATCTAATTTAACTTAGCTTGGTTTAAGAATAATTTAAGAAATCATGGTGCAAAATAAAAATCCGACAATGACTTATATTTATACAAAATGGAAGTCCTGGGTATACCATACCATTTATTGCTTGGTATACAGACATTGATAATGGCTCATTATTAAACACTTGCTGAAGTAACAATAACAAGATAAAAAGTATTGCAAACATATCCTTTTGTATTGTATCTAAAATATATGTGATAAACAGTTTGGCTAACATTTTGTTGTTTACTTTTAGCACATTGAGTAAGTCTTTGGTGTAGTTTATAATTTTGTTGTAATTGTTAATTTTGATCATTCAGGTTTTATTTGTTTTTTGTTAAATACTTTTATCATGCTTTCTGAATAAAACATTTAACAGAAGATAGATATTCATATTAAACATGAATCTTAGATAACTTTCATATCAATGAGTTTGTAATAAGAGCCTGTGGTTTTCATTATTCCATTGCAACTAATAATTTCTGTGCCAACTAACATTTTTGTATTTGTTTTGGAGGACTAAAGGAAAGACAATAAAAACTTAGTTAATAAGAAAATTTGATCAAATGGGTTTCTTCGCAAAATAAAAAATATTGTGCCACATTTATAAAATAATGTAGCAAGTGTTATACCATTTTGAATTCCTTATTAAATGCGCCAACTTTTATCACTTGCTTTAAGTTAAAGCAAGTGATAATTCATTGTGAATACACACATAACTTTGAAAAGTCAGAGGTGTGTGCCTGAGGTTTGAACCCGCGACCGCCGAGATTCTCGACCGCGCGCCTTAACCTCGAGGCCATCACTGCTTATACAATACATTCAGTCACATCTTTTTTCTAACCTGATAATTTACTTTGAAAAAAAAAAATCTTTGTCTTGACTATCCAAAATCTACAGCAGTCATCACCCAGAGCCAAGGAAAGAGATAAAAGTCACTGGTATAGGGTGGATGTTCGAGCAATTCAAATCCCGTTTCCTGAATAGCAGCCATTGCGATGGAGGCTTTGTGAGCCGGCGCGTTGTCTTGGTGAAACAACACTCCAGCTCAGAGTTTGTCTCGCCTTTTTTCTTTTATTGTCTCCCGCAATCTTCTTATTTGGTGTGCGTAGTAAGAGCCCGTAATAGTGGTTCCTTTTTCCAAGTATTCCACCATTATAATTCCTTCAGCGTCCCAAAAAACGGACGCCATAAACTTTCCTACCGAACTTGACACCTAAAATTTCTTCGGCATCGAGGAAGAGGCTCGTTTCTGGATCTATATGGTGGATCCAGGTCTCGTCCATGGTCACGAAACGAGACAAAAAAAAAGATCCGTCCTGAACTTTTCGCGATTCGCCCTCGAAATGTCGACTCGTTTTTTCTTTTGTTCGTCAGTTAACATTCTCGGCACCCAACGCTCAGAGACTTTTTTCATATGCAGTTCGTTCGCAAATATTATTTGAACAATAACATATGAGATCTCTGTGACCTAAGCTACATGCCTTATGGTGACTCTTCGATTTGCCAATACGACATCTTCGACTTTTTTGACGTTTTCTGCTGTGAGGGACGAAGATGGGCGTCACTCGCGATGTTCATCTTCTGTGGATGTTCTACCCAGCTTGAACTCTTTTGCCCAGCGCGCAACTGTATAGAGGAGCAAATTCCCCCACTGTTTCAACTAGGTAGCTGAGTATTTATTTGGTATATATTTTTTTCAAACAGTTGTAGATATTTTTACTCTCCGACTGATAGTATTCAAATGAATGTACCTAAATGGTAATCGTGGCCTATTTATATGATTTTTTTATGCTGAACTCGTGGGTATATGAGAGAGCAAATTTTTTCATATATTTTTTCATTAATTCATATATTTAAGTATGTGCTCTACAAATATCCGATTATCATTACTTTTGGATCACCCTTCGTAGGTATTTTTTTTAGCTTCTGGAATTAATTTAACAATACTGGACTTGATGACAGGAGTCGCAGATGGTGTTGGAGGATGGCGTGCGTACGGCATTGATCCGGGCGAGTTCTCCTCGTATCTCATGAGGACGTGTGAGAGGCTGGTCCAGATGGGCCATTTCAAATTGTCCGAACCGGGGGACCTGTTGGCCAAGTCCTACTATGAATTATTGGAACATAAGAAACCAATATTAGGTATGCAATTTTTGTTTATTTATATTTGACAATAACAAAGCAATTATATCACTTAGGTATTAAGGTAATCCTGTGTTAAAGTCTATTTGGTATTTAATTTGATTTCTGGTATAGTTAAGTTTATACTAATATAATCTTGGACAAAAATTTCTAAAATATAACATTTTGTGCAACAAATGAAATGTTTGTGTTTGCAAAATTACTCAATTTTCCTTGTTTTAATGTTTACCAAGGTAACTAACATACATACCTATTAAAGAATATCCATTAATTTTGTTCTTTGCCTGTTAAAATATGACAATAGCATGGTTATTGGTTACATTAAAAAAAATGCAGTTACAATGGTATCAATTTACTTAAGTCCAAAGTATTAAACAGTCACTTTACAGTGAAAATATACTCGTATGACTGCATGTTTTAAGTACAATCAAAAGACAGAACGGCGTAACCAACTAGGATTGATTTATCATTTAAAAGAAAGAAACATGCAAATACTTAATAAATAATGCATTTATTTATTGTTTTATTGATGTGATGTAATAATTCAAATCGTTATAATATGTGAGTTATGTCATTAACCTTTTATATGCACATATAAAAATGTAATATGTAAATAGGATACAATGGCGACTGGCGTTAAGAACAACGTGAACTCACTTTCAATTAGGGATGTTATGGAGATCCGTAACCGTAACCGAAACTATCGGATATCCGAAATAAAAATATATCCGTAACCGTAACCGTATCCGTTATAAATGTTTCGAATAATTTCGGATAGTTGTGTATAAGGGTGGAGTCTAAAAAAAACGACACGTTTCGACTTTCGACAGGTTATTGTTTCACCGTTTACGCGCCACGTGAATCTTGCAGTTTGTTTGTTATTTCTAGTCATAACTTAACCTCTTTCATAACTAATTAGTTTCTTATTTAAGAGTCGATACTTAATTTAAGAAAGTCTTGTGTTAAGTAGCACTACTTCACCGAAACTTCATCTCAAATCAAAACACTGTGATAAGTACAAAGAACACTTATTGTTGAAACAAATTATACAACAAAAACCAAAAACATCCAAACAGCTGACACCTTTACAAAAGTGTCGAAAACAGTTATATTTTACTTAAATCTAATATCCGTAACCGAAACTATCCGAAATTTACGGATAATCCGAAATAATTACTTATCCGTAACCGTATCCGAAACCGATATAATTTTATTCCTATATCCGTATCCGTATCCAGATCCGAAATATCATATCCGTAACATCCCTACTTTCAATGATAATCTTAAACAATAGCCCTTTGAAGCATAAACGTATCGCATATAATAACATCATTATCATAAAATTAACCAGTGTATTGTAATGAAATTAGTATGCATCGTGCATATTACGCTTATCTGCATCACGTCAGTAAGACCCGAAAGTAGGAAATTATTCATAAACTTGAATGGGCTGTACTGTGTGGTTGGACGCGCAACAAACCAGTTTTAGTACTCCCGGTTTCCCCCGTACTTATCTGGATTCAGCTGGAGTTAATGAACATCAAATTTGTCATTCAATCGCATCGGTCCATTCATAGCTACTACGCACACAGAGAATGTTAGTAACGGACATTGGACTGTAATCGTACGGCCGCGAGTTATTCAAATACATAATGTTTGCTCCGATAAATAAAAAATGTAGAGGTTTTTTCCGAACAATACGCGTTCATAAAATTGTAAACATACATGATGCTTGTTATGGTAACAAGTCTATTATATAGCGCGCTAGGTTATAGCACAGGTTATGAACAAAGAAGCCGCGAGTTCGAATCGCGCACCCATGAAAATATTTTGACAACAAATATTTTTTATAATAGGTAGGGGCACTGGATCATGTATATATCATTTTAATAAAAATAACATATTTTTATACGTTCCACATATGGATCATAATGTTATAGGTACTTATATCTGTCTTAGAAAAAATATTGAGTATAAGTATTGACCTGATCTTATTTTAAGTTGAAATTGAATAGTTCATATTCCAACCCGCACTAGGCCAGCGTGGTCGACTAAGGCCTAATCCCTCTCAATGGTAGAGGAGCGGGGAGCCCCGTGCCCAGCTGTGGGACGTATATGGGCTGATGATGAATGAATGATGATGAGTTCATATTATCTAATTTAATTTTAGCCGATTTTAATGTTCCAAACGGTATCTTAAGCATTAAAAAATAAGCCTATGCTTTGATCTATTGATTGACCTGTGATCTTAGAGGCAACGAGACAAACCATGTTTACGTAGTAGTTAAATTAAGTAACGTTCATATGGAGGGCCGTAAATATTAAGCGTAAATTAAAACATAATATTACGATTATAATGAAACATTTGTGTTGCAGGAAGCAGCACGGCGTGCGTAATGATTTTAGATCGTAGCGAGAGTATAATGCGGGCGGCTAACATAGGCGACAGCGGGTACATGGTGGTGCGCGGGGGCAGGGTGGTGCACCGCTCGCACGAACAACAGCACTACTTCAACACTCCCTACCAGCTGAGTCTGCCGCCGCCGGGACACGACAGGAATGTTCTTAGTGATCGGTAAGTTCCATCGCATAACTTAGCTCTATTAAATACAATCAAACCCCAGGAACACACCGCTGACTTTTCCAAGTTATGTCTGTATTCACAAATAATTATCACGTGCTTTAAAGATGAAGGAAAACATCGTGATGAAACCTGCACACCTAAAATTTCTTAGGAATTTCTTAGGTGTGTAGTCCCCGCCCTGTGGTTGGGGGCGTAAGAATACCGCCACGGCATCCCCTGCCTGTCGTAAGAGGCTACTAATAGGGGTTATCGGGGTTGTTAAGCGTACTACGGGGGAGGTACGCCCTTACAAGAGTTGCACAACTCCAAGATGTGCGGCAGAGTGCATGGCCTCGTGAATGTCGCGGACGCTCACACCATGTGAGCACCCAAAATAGGGCCAAGTGGGGGATATCTGAAATCCCCGAGAGGAGAGGAGAGGAGTCCACATTTGGACAGACCGCTGGGCGGCAACGGGAAACAATTAAGGGCGTTCGCCCTGTATTTACTAGGCCTGCGTGATGGACTTAGGCCTAAACCCTCTCAGTTGTAGAGGAGGCCCGTGCCCAGCAGACATATACATATAGGCTGATGATGATGATGATGAAATACATACAACCAACAGTTACACACGCTTTGGGTATCGGAAACTACGAAAGACTTGTCAGTCTCCCTCTCCAGGAACCGTAGCAATTATATGGATCACATAAACATTTGTTTCAGTGCAGAGTAGCATGGTCTTTGCAATCACGCCACAGAGCCGGTTAAAATTATATTGGCATAAATCCTATATGGCTATAGGAATGGATGTTTTACGTCAATTGGCTACATCAAAATATGTCAACATTAATTAAACAAATGTTCGTAGTAATACTACGAATAGAAACAAGTGTTTAGTAATGTACTGCAATTACGAAGTGTTTATAAACCACAATACAGACTTAATATAATTACAAAACTACGAGTCTTGTGTCGTGGGTATCAGAAACTGCGAGAGACTTTTCGGTCTCACAAAGCCCCAGACCCGAAACAAATATTTGTGGATCACACAAACATTTGTCTCGGTGCGGGGATCGAACCCGCGGCCTCTCGTTTCGCAAGCTGGTGTCTAGCCAATTGCACCACAGGGCTGTCAAATTTTATCAAAATCTCTAAATAAAATACAAGCGAATTGATTTGTTGAGGAAATATTATACTCCTTTCGTTACATTAAACAGAAAATCATAACACTAGCAGGAGTCAGGAGATTTGAGATGAAGATAAAAGCAATGCAATATAATTTAATATTGTATAGAAATAAAAAAAAAACCTTACAGCACACACTAAAAACATTCCTTTGTGGCATGAGAAAACATTTAAAAGGCCATTTAAGATTGCATGTGAAAAATGTATTTATATGTCTATTCAACCTATCATCCTAAAACCTTTTTGACTTCGCCATAAAAAGTTCCGACCGGTATGCACGTAAAAATTAATATTCCAGTTTGTTATAAAACGATCCTTTACCTGTCCTCAAATACCTGCGTCTGTGTACTTAAATTCAAAACAATGTTATAAACAGCAGGTATATAATATATAATATAATAACATATTATGTTAAATTGAATATACTTGTCTCGAGCAAATTGCATGACGTGGGGACTGTTTTGTATGATCAGTGCAAACCGTAGTGTACATATGTACATGTACGAGAAACATCACATTTGTAATTGATACTAATTCACTGAGTTCGTATTTTTTCTATATTATTCATACGCAATAAATTTTGTAAATTATAGTAATATACTTTTATTTTACTTATATAATATGTCATTGAAATTGTTTAGGAAATGGACAAGCTACTTTAACTGTATAACAAAAGGCCGTGGTGTAATTGGCAAAGAGAAATGTCTCATAAAATATTATAATGCCCATAAAATTTTAGCTATGCTCGTCAAATACATTATACGCTGCCAAAGTGTATGAATTTTAGACAATAATAACGTACCGCTTTGAATCAGATAATTAAAATAGAGAAGATAAGGAACGGATAGATGGATCAATTTAAAGCCAATTTAAATATCTTGTTATATTAATAAACATATTTATGTTTACTTAAATGCCGGATCGTCTTCTTTAATTGAACCATACACTACACGTCAGAACATACAGATAGTGAACACAATCTGTTTGCGATGCCATTAGAAAAGTAGCGAAAGGTTATTTCAATATAGATAGTGGCATAAACATTGGATCCCATGCCTGTGCCGTTCTATTAGCTACGTGTGTCGTTCCATTATAAATTAACAATTGTCTGCAATATTAATTGCTAATGAAACATGGTCGCATAGTGGTTTATACGTATCACTAGTTTAAAAATGTATACTAGGTATTTAGATACTAGCACAGTCGTTAAAGACTCATATTTATAATTTTTCTGCCATAACAAACAAACAAGTTTAGGCCAGAGTTAATTTAAAATCTATACTTCTATACTAATATATAAAGCTGAAGAGTTTGTTTGATTGTTTGTTTGTTTGGTTGAACGCGCTAATCTCAGGAACTACTGGTCCGATTTAATTAATTCTTTCAGCGTTAGAAAGCCCATTTATCGAGGAAGGCTATAGGCTATATAACATCACGCTACGACCAATAGGAGCGTAGCACCAATAAATAATGTTTCAAAATCGGGGGTATTTTTTGCTTTTGAGAACTTCCGCTGCGTGCGCTGCGGAAACGGTTAAAATTTTGCTAAAATAATGTATGACAGAATTGTTCCCCTTTAAAAGTTCTAAAAAAAGTCTGCGATAGCATATGTCTATCTTTTAAGGTTGGCTCACTATAACCTTTTTTATGCTAACCTAATTAGTTCTAAAATAAAGCATTATTTGTGAAGGTGTTTTCATAAAGATGATATTAATCCTTATCCAAATAAATACGTTATTCATCACAAGTATTTAATTTAAAAGAAATTTGTCCTTTACCTCATTTGATTTCAATGAATATCTTAGAAGATATCGCAGTTTTAAAATAAAACTGCAGCGAAAAAATTATTAAGCGCGCAATTATGATGTACGAGTACAAGGCGCCGGCCGGCCGGTGCGCGGCGGCACACGTTTCACGTCTATTTAACCGATTTGAATTATTATTTTTTGGTATGGACATAAATGAGACTCTGTGGAGTAAAATAGACTACTATTTTCTTTCTGAAACAAACCCTGTAGTCTACGCGGACGGAGTCGCGAGCAAAAGCTAGTTATGTTCTAATTGCATTGCATGACGAATTGCTAGATATTTTAAATCAATCTACACTAATTCAAGAACAATAATTGATCATTCCAGAGGACTATACACAAATTCCATGTATTCAAAGTTTTATCAGTAAATGATTATAAATGCATCAATTTCTACGACAGTACCATTACTCTACCAAAATTATGAGAACGTTTAAATTTCGCACTGAATGAGATTACATCATATTACCGTTATATATTTTATTATTTTAACGATAAAGTAACTTTTCTCTAGTGACATGTAGCAAGTTCCATAAAATAAAAGAAAGAGAAAATATACACTTCATTTTGTAAAATACACTTTAAAACTACATAAATAAAATCTCTACGAAGTACCTACTCCATAAATAATTCTTAATGGTGTAATTTTAATTTAAATATTTTTTTTTTTTTTTTTAAATTAACTGACATAAATCTCCAGATTTAAAAAAAAACTGCTATAATCGTCACTAACAAAAACACGTAACAGTAACGTTTATTACAATTTAGCTTCACTCAAAGATAAATCATAAGTACGCCATATATATCAGAAAAATAACTTACACAGAATATCAAACTAACATATACAAGATGCATGCATGTATGCAGATTTTCTGTATACTTGACTTCTTAGCAACTGTTACCTGGAGGTTGTGAAGTAATGTAAACATACCATGATGATATGTTTTTCTTTGTATTTGGAGTAGGGCCAGGTAAACATTTAAAAAAATCTGATAATGACTTCGAATTTAGCAGCATATATACACTGATGACTGCTGAGAATAGATGACCCTGAGAGTTCAAATGAAGTTAATATTTTGTCTGAAATGATTCTCTACCACATTCTTTAAATTAATGATAATAAATTGCCCTCAAAAGAAAGATATGGACTATACAAAATAACTCCTGTGTAATTCTTGCAATAATTTGCTAATAAAAAAGAAATAAATAAATAGAAAGAAATAATAAATATGTTAAAAACTTCAGCACCGTTTTTAAATTTCAAATACAAAGAGGTGGATGTAAATTTTATGCCATTTAAAACTATTAAAACAGTGAATTAAATATTTTCATAATGTGACGTCATAGCAGTGTGCTGCACTGCTGAATTGTGGTAGATCTAACATTTTACGTTACGTAAGTGTATACGCTGCAAGCACTGGCTACAGTATATTTTTAGAATGTATAGAAATTTAAATGAGTATGGAACAACCATCGAGCAGGAGTGTCATAACAAATCATAAATTCATAAAATGTTGTTTAAGTTCCACGTAATAAGAGACGAGCTTATAACATTTTCCCAGCTCATTCACAGACTCCGTCCTGCTACTAAATATCAAAACCTGATACTAAATAAAGGAAAATCTAATAAAACTCTCCCCAAAATCGAGGCAGGGATATCTGCATATCCCCAGGGTTGGGCAGTATTTGAATTACTTTTAATTTAAATACGTAATTGAAATACAAATACGTATTTTGTATTTGTATTTTAATTACTTTCTTAAAATGTAATTGGTAATTTGTATTTCAAATACTCGAGGCTTCAAAATACATTTATTAAAATACATTTAGCCTTCATTTAGTATTAAGTTTGTGCTCATCAGGACCTGCAATAACAAAACAAAAACCGCCTTAAAAAAAAACTATTCCAAAACAAATAAATATGCATTATTTTGTACTTTGTAATATGCATTTTGTATTTCAATTAAAAATAGCTAAAATACTGTATTTTGTATATCAAATACTTTACTTAAAATGTATTTTGTATTTCGTATTTTAATTACTTGCGATACAGTATTTTGTAATTTGTATTTCAATTAAAGCAAAGCATGTATTTTGCCCAGCCCTGCATATCCCGTACAAGTTTCCGCTACAAGACCAGCTTAGCTGTAGAGCTTAACTTTATACTTGGCGGGAGGTCCTATTCTAGCACAGATGTTTAGACTATAGTGCAATAAGTATTTGTGTATGGCTTGGTATTTGACACCAAAGTTTCCGATGCTCAGGACAAGAAACTAGGCAAGGTAAATGAATACTAATCAAAGTAAATTTCAAATTGCTTCGTTTACATTGTCCATTAATGCCGCATTTGTTATAATATGTTATATGATGTTCAAGAGCAATTGGAGTGTTCCTCTCCGGATTACAGATTAAAAAAAATACAGTTGATGTTCTCTATTTATCAATTACATTCTGTATTATTTCTTTCAAATCGGGTTCTTATTTGCTTTGTTTTACGAAACTTGATGAAATATTCTTTATTAAGTTGTACAAGTGACAGTCCGTAATAGAAAATTATAACCTTTCATCCATTCATTTATTAAATGAATAATTGCAGTAAAAATAGACATGGACTTTGCTACCAAAAACATGGTTCCTGTAAATAATTCTATTTTGTTCAATCACAAGACTTGGTTGTTTTACTAAAACCCAATGGTCATGTGCTCATTCCACAACACAGCTGTTATATTTCTGTATGCACTAATATTAGAATTTTTAGCTCATTGGATATTTGCCAACTCTTTAAACTCTCACGTGCTTTGACTAAATTTATGGTATTACATTTACAAGAATATTAATAGTTAGCAATTTAAAGCAAGTGTTATCTTCCTATTCGGGTCATAAAACTTATTGCCAATTAATTAACTCATAATTCTATAATATAGTTTCTATAATATTAATATTATTTTGTACACAAACGATTTAACCCTAATCGTCTAGTTCAGAATAGATATGAATTTTATTAATCATGGTTTAATTAAAATATTAGATAAATTCAATTGAATTTGTTAGGTGAAAGTGTATGAACGAATAAATAAATTATTTAAGCGGGGAAACCTTAGCTTCTTTATTACTGGGAAAATCATTAGATTACTGAATTTGTTCACGGCTCAATAAGTGTCACGGTTGAATTGCTTTTGTATAGGGCATTCAGCATTTCTTTTACCGTAATAAGTCAATGACACAATCAATACTTTTTCTAGTTTCTTCTTTATCAATCAAACAGACAAAGTTACATAGACACTATATCTTTATATTTACACGTTAAAGGCTCATATATAAGCTTTAATTTATTAGAAGTACCTACATTTTACAGATCTTCGCATTTTGTTTAAAAGTTACTATGTACATAGAATTTATAGTAGTATGCCCAGAGCTCGAGATGCGATCACCATATTAATCGTTTTCACATGAGCAGTAAATACTTGTAACCTTTAAATTGAAAATGAATTTTATTGCCTCATGAAAAAAAGAGCCGTGTGGCCTGGAGGTCCCGGGTTTAATGTTATTGAATTTTTCCTTTAGTAAATATGCTCAGAAACACGGCAATACGCTCGCTCCCTATTACTTGGGACCAAAACATAATTTGCGAAATATTGGTACAGAAATGCACCTTTTTTCAGGGAATACAAGTATGAAGGCGTATGTGTATGTTATCGCTATTTTAAAATGACTTTATCAGAGGTGTATTCGCAACCTTTTCCAGCAGTGGGACGTATATGGGCTGATGATGATGTCAGAGGTTTTGTATAGGCGTGTATGTGTTTGTTTGTAGGCCCGAGTCTGCCGAGACATCAGAGTTTAGTGTGGAATGCGGCGACGTGATCCTGGTGGCCACCGACGGCGTGTTCGACAACGTGCCCGAGCCGGTGCTGGTGGCCGAGATGCGTCGCGCGCAGCTCCGGCCCGGCGACGAGCACAACCTGCAGGCCGTCGCCAACTCCATCGCCTGGATGGCGAGGAACCTCTCCTTCGACCACTGCTACATGTCGCCATTCGCCAAGAGTGCGCGTCAAAATGGCATTGACGCTATCGGTGAGAGCTACTTTCAATTAACAACTAAACATTGCATACAACCGTCACTCATAAAGAAAACAAGAGGAGAAGCAAGTTTATAGTTTTGCTTGGAAGGTTCATTAATACCTCTAACAATTTCATTTATATGACGTCGACGATCATAGCGTGTGCAGTATTCATTTTTTGCAGAACATGTGTAAGGATGACATTCTTATTTACTTTTTAAATATTATATTCATTCATTTTTGGTAAAATATTCGATTTATGAGACTGTTTACTTGCAGGTGGAAAGCCGGACGACATAACGGTGCTACTTGCAATTGTAGCGCTATGAAGATGTCCCAATTGTGATTTGTGTAGATATATTTTAGGCTCGTTTTTGTTCATAGTAACGACAAAATTAGTTAGTGACAACGACGACACCAAAAACTTAAAATTACGTACATTTCCGCTTGGTTAACTTTCGTTATCGAACATTTTCTTTGGATTACGTGAAGAGGATGTCCCATTTTTGTGAGCATTTAGGTTGCACTTGGTAACAAGGTCTCGATAAGCATCTTATATTTATTTGCATTCTAAAATGGCTTTTCTATTTAGGTATAACCTGTAATGGCGTACAAAATACCAAATCAATCATACGATTGATAGTGCTGTGATAAGATCTAAATGGGACTCACCTTCCTTTTAACTTTGCAAATATTATTAGCAAAAGAGAATTGTTTATTCAAATAAAATCACGCTGTTAATTACAAAATGATCTGATTCTCTTTTTTCTTAATTTACTGTGATTTAGTTGTTAATGCTTAGTAGCATAATGTTAGAATACTTTTAATTGCGAATTTTTTATCCCAGACATGAATACAGCCGATATAAATTTTATCCTCCGAATGCAAGTTAAATTATTCATGTGCCGTGAAGGGAAATCTTTGATGGTTATTTACTCTTACATGTGTGTGAGCCTAGTCTGACTATATCTGATCAAATGATTAACAATGTTGTATTGCAATTTAGTGTTGTTAAAATTATGCATTTTTTATTTATTTGATTTTTTAATGAATATGTGACATACATAAAGCATAAAGTTCCGTTTTGTAAAATTGTTATTTTGAATTATTTATCTGTGTAAAGGTGTGTGAGAAGATTTAATTCCATATTTATGTTATAATATATATATATACCTACATTATCTTTTGTATGTATGCAAAATCTCAGCTACTTAATTTTTGTAAACTATTGCATCACTACTCATGACTCAGTACTGGATAATATTATGACATACATTTTGTAATACCATTGAACACAGGAGGGTAGGGATGGGTCGTTGACGTTTTTGGCGTCAACGAAACGTAACCGTTTTTTTGCGTTGGTTAACTAGTTGAAAAACTAGTTGAATTAAGTTGTTGATAATATTAATGTTAGGAAATGAGCAGCTCTTGTTTTTTTTTAATTATTTTTTTAAATTTTGGTGCCCTAGCTAGATAAATGGTCAAAAAATTCAATTCAACCGTTCGTTCGTTACTTCGTCGTCAACGGTTGATTCAACTAGTTCGTTAAAAAAACGCCCATCCCTACAGCAGGGTGTTTGCAGAATATATGGAATGAGTGAATTTTGTGGTTTGAATGAAGACTGATTATAGTTTTATTGTTCTTGTTATCAACGTAATGAAGAATGTTGTTATGCAAGCACATTCATAGTAAATAAATTAAAGATGCCCATTGGACTAGGCAGTCTCTGAGATCCGTAAGACAATCATGAATGATGTAAATGAAAACATTGCGAATGCGAGCCCATCAGCTAATTGTATAAGTTATTCTATTTTACGAGGCTAGCTATTGGTACATCAGTATTCACGATATATTTGTGAAAAATCACTAATTTTCCATCACTCACACTGATGGTCTTATGCGCTAAAAGACGCTTTAAAAATGGTTCTATGTCTTTTTACGATTTTGTGATGTACAGATTCTATACAAATTAAGTAATTATATGTTTGTGATCTTTGAACTTCTTTCTGTGAATACTGTGTGTGTGTATTCTGTACTTTACTATATCCTTTATTGTAAATTATTTTCTATTGAACCTAACACATTTCTTGTAAATGGTGTATTTTGTGAAATGGATGAAAGCTCGCAAGTGTGCTTTCTATGTTGCATAATGTACTTGCAATCCCACATCGATGCGTGAAAATCTAGAATAAACAATTCTAATTATTCACACTGTGTTTGACTTTCATCTTTAATACTAATCATTATCTGGGCAAATTTCATATGCAACATAATTTAAACTCGGTGACTGAATATTATAATTACACTGTATTACTATTCCCTTTCTTCAAAATAATATTAGAGACCCCATTTAAAAACATCAGTTTCACCGTCATGTTTTGGGAGTTTGCTGTTACAATACTCACAAAACTAATGTTATTTTAATACCCAAAATAAATATATATGTAGCTTACACAATCGGTGTTTAAAATGCGGAGGACAATCCTACTTACTATTCATTTCTCAGGCAAGTATGTTTGCAATCACTACCTTATCACTTTTTTTTTTATTAAAATTGTACATTATCATTGTTGTAATTATTATGGTTCACCTATTTACATTCCTTATAAATGTTCGTGAGGAATAAAATACGATTCGCTTTGGAATATTTATCTTATGGCTAAGTTCACATATCTTTACAACAATGTACTAGACATGATATCTTCCACTTCCGAAAATACCTTTATACACAAGATCGATAACTTAAATAGTTTGGCTTTAAATAGTATCACTCAACACTCATTTTCGATTAAATGTTTTACAACAACAGTTTATCTGTCTTCATTTTCTTGGTTGTTAGGTCTCCATTCGTAGCCACCTCGTCGAAGGTTGTCTGCCTCTGGGAGATGTACATATTCGGCCTCATCTGGTTGATGGTCGAAAAGCCTTTTTCTGAAAATAATATACAAAGGCTCATAATTAACCATTATCATCTATTAAAGAAACATCCCCTGTGTTCAGAAATGTACAAGGAATGAATATACCATAAATATACAAGTATAAAACTAGGGGCTCAGTCCTTCAAAGGCTTAGTCTTCGCTGGGGTCCCAATGTTATAAAAACGGAAACCTATCGTAGTCCAGTGTCCTATTTATATCTGAACTAGAAATCGTCAAACTTGTTAGAACGCAATAAATTTACTTACGGATTTTAAAGATAAATAAGAGCATATAATGAAAGTGTGTAAGTTTTCATGTTTTTAAAATATTAAAATTTAACAAAATAAAATAAAAAATATGATTTAAACTCAACAGATAATAAGAGTTTTGAATTGTGAGCAATCAAGTGTGTAAAATGTTTATTCTTACAGAAAACCGGGTGTCTTGAGAAATTTTTGTCCTCTTCTTTGTCTTGGTAGAACATCTTCTAAGAAAAAGTATATATGACCGATAGCCATTCCCACCAGATCAACAGAGATTGCATTGCCAAGTAGTACAGAAAATCCAAGTAAAACCCATGGTAGGTATGGTGCCTGCAAATATAACAATAATGTAATTTGCACAACAACAGGGTTGGGCAGTATTTGAATTACTTGTAATTGAAATACAAATACGTATTTTGTATTTGTATTTTAATTACTTTCTTAAAATGTTATTTGTAATTTGTATTTAAAATACGTGTAGCCGAAGTATTTTGTAATTAGTATTTCAAATACTCGAGGCTTCAAAATACATTTATTAAAATACATTTAGCCTTCATTTAGCGATCATGAGTGTGAGTGCGAGGCGAGAGTGCAATGATGGTAAAGCCTCGAAATTTACAGACTTTTATAATATTGGACATTAAATTTGTGCTCATCAGGACCTGCAATAACAAAACAAAAACCGCCTCCAAAAAAAAACTGATCCAAAACAAATAAATATGCATTATTTTGTAATTTGTATTTTGTATTTCAATTACAAATAGCTAAAATACTGTATTTTGTATTTCAAATACCTTACTTAAATGTATTTTGTATTCATTTATTACTGTACGGCATTTGTGTAATTCTTTTTGTATACATATACAGATACTTTACCCATGAACGCCGTACAAATTTTCCAGTGCAGGGGTCGAAAGCCAAGGGTCGCAAACCTTTCCCTACACCATATGATATAAGGCCATTGTAAAATGTACGGCATCTTGTTCAAAATGTTATTTAATAAGGACAATAATGTTTGGTAATTATGCCGTCTAAAAATTATAGTTCATATCTACATTTCAGGATTTACCGAGTTATTACTGCTGTAAGATCATAAATTTATGTACGGCAACCTTTTTTTAAATATAATGTTATTAAATATTACCGTTGTACCTTATAGCCGTTCATTATAAATGGTAACAAATAAAAATATTAGGATTTATAAAAAATGAAATTTCCGAGATTTTTAAGATTTTGCAAATGTTCCTGTAGTAATTTGGGAAGTAATATTTTCAAAGATTATTGTTATTTTACTTGTAACAAATATAAATAAACAAAAAAACCATATGCCGTACATTTTACGTCAGATTATTCTTTACAGCTGATCAAAACTTCGATAACATTTGAGATGTCCCTTGAGGTCATTAATAACTATACGGCATTTGATAAATTTTGTTTTTAAAATTAAATAATAAAAAAAAATTATAATGCCGTACATTTTAAATGGAACATTACGTGAAATAAACCAATTTTCTTCAAATTTTCTTATTATGGATAAATTTGTCAATTGTTTGTAGCACTGTTGGTTATACCCTTTTTCTTCTATTACAGACAGCGGTCTGAGGCGGTGGATTAATCTTCCATTTTATAGAATAGCGGACTATCTAAAGTGTACGGCATTTATTTTTTATCGAAGATTTTCTAAAGAGCTAAAAACCTATGTTATTGCCGTACAGAAAAAAGTCACCAAGTTACTCTTTTCGGAGGGAAGTAATTTATCCCATACACCTATGTGTCCCACAAAAAATGTACGGCATGCTGGAAAATATTATCTACTCATGAAGTACTCTGAAGATCATTTAATTTTATGTTGTTTCATTTCATCATCATTTATATATAATCAGAAATAAGAGTTGCGACCCTTGGCTTTCGACCCCTGCACTGGAAAATTTGTACGGCGTTCATGGGTAAAGTATCTGTATATGTATACAAAAAGAATTACACAAATGCCGTACAGTAATAAATGACCTATATTGCTCCTAAAATTACCGGCGAATTAAAAATTTGCACTAACTTCCGGTACCACCACTTTAGTACGGCACTAGGTTTTTCGACATTTATTTTTAATCATCTATAAGTTATAATAAACGCCGTACATTAATAAGTAGTCGTAATTCCTCCCCTGTACCAGAGAAATTGCATTATGATATAGTAACAGCCTTCTAAGCGTAATTCACGGTGGTTCATTTCACAGGTTAATTTTTACCATGGGCTTGTGGTCTAATATGGCAATTATCAATTCTTTCGAAATGCATTTTGTATAAATTAAAACTATCTCCAAAATTCTTCCGGGTGTAACCGAGATGTCCTGAGTTTAAATCCCAGGTAGGGCAAAAAAACGGGGAATGTTTTGTTTTATTTTGCATTTTATGCATTAGCAATTAAACAAAATGGGCTTATCACTGAAATCAGAACAACACTGATTATTTTCTTATTACAAAATTTGGCTGTGTAACAATTGTTGCTCTTTATACACTATATCTACATAGCTGTTGAAAGCTATTTGGCATCTGTTGGGTAAACAAATAAAAAGTAAAAGTGTAGCTTATTTGTGTCCTCTTGAAGACAAAGACATTATATTATATATCTGCTTCACCAGTTGTATAGGTGATATTGCATCATTAAGAAATCAGGCTTCAGCAAACTTGAAATGTCTTCTTACTCCTATAAAGCTACAAGACTCTATGTTTGAATGTTAATACAAATTACAAATTTCAACTAACCAGATTATTTTAAATAAATGGGTATTTTTTGTAGTTAGTTACAAATACACACTGCAATTTCATATTAACAACAAACCATATTTACCTGAAAATTGAGCAGACCAAAGAAATTCATCCTCACAAACACATTTCTTCTTGACCAAACATAAACAATCATGATGGTAAATGCTTGTCCTAAAAATAATAAATTAACAAAGAAAGCACATAACTGTAATCAGTGTTAAGGAAAGATGTTTTCTTATTTGGCATGAGGCAAACAGCTTGTTGCCAATGTTATGTCACAGAATCATTTAGTCACATTGTGTATTACAATGTAATTGCTCTGTGTAGCACATATTATGTTTTTAAATTTATTTTAACTACTCACAAAAAATTAGTGATAGTTTTAGAATATTCAGAATATATTAACTAAGTTACAAATAAGCCAAAGCAGTTGAATCTAGTTTATTTATGATAATCAAGATCATCATCATCATCAACCCATATACATACCACTGCTGGGCACAGGCCTCCCCTACAACAGAGAGGGCAAGATAAGATTTAAGGTTTTATAACAATTAAACCCACAGAAACACATTGTATTTCATAGATATTTTAACATGTCTATGTTATACTTTGATTCTGATCACACTTTTATTTATGGGATTCATTTTAACAGGTTACCAAAACATATAGGACCTACTAGCTACTACTAGCTTTATAAACATATCAAATTTAACTTTGTATTATGAATTATAAAAAAAAACTCAATGACAAAAGGATACAATCATCAGTATTCCACCAAACATGAACATAACAACAAAATCAGCCGTCCTTCCACGAAAGGACCCTTCTTCTAGCATCCTACAATATCTGTAGGTAAATATCATATTGAAAAAGAAATTGAACCCCAGGTTGCCAAAGAACAGGAATGTTGTTATCAGCCTCCATAGTTGATATTTGTTTAATATTAGATTGGGATTAAAATATAGTTGAAGAGGTGATACCAAGTCCAGTTGCTGAAATAAATAAATATTCCTGATAAGTGTCCATTTACAAACGAATAGCCAAGTTATAAATAATGACAATGACAGTGTACACTTGTAACAAAGAATTGCAAAGTACAAATCTTGCGGCTCCTGCAAAACTTTAGACCAACAAGAATCTCTGATACCACAAAACTCAAATCGTACTTACGACTGCCAATGTAGTAACCACACAAGCGGTGGTATAGGCCCTAGTCACAGGCGGTATAATCATGTACTCTTGTAAAAGTGTTTGATATGCCATATTTACAACAATTTGGTTACACTATTCCAACATTTATTAACATAAAAGAAA
This sequence comes from Hemaris fuciformis, assembly GCA_907164795.1. Lineage (NCBI taxonomy): Eukaryota > Metazoa > Arthropoda > Insecta > Lepidoptera > Sphingidae > Hemaris > Hemaris fuciformis. The sequence continues at coordinate 6,843,792 of OU015446.1, forward strand.
TGAGTTATGATTATAGAAAAACTGATTGACTTATCATGATTGGGCCACATCAGACTCATATACAACAAAAACAGCCTATCCGTTGAGCAACGGATACGACAACCATTCTGTCACGAAGAGTTATTATTATTCACATATTGATGTTAATATCATAAATTGCATTTATTAATTTCAACATATTTTTCTAATGTATTTCAAGATGTGCATTAATCATAGCGGAAAAAAATACTACTAGAACTAAATGTCGTTAGAGTAGTTGATAATATCATCCAATAAGCAAACAAGATCAGAGGTTGTGAGTGTGACACACGTAGCTATTTGGTAACTAATTTCTGGTAACACTAAAGCGAATGTCACATTTGTGTTAACTGCATGGACTTAATACTTAAGTCCATGCAGTGTTTCCAGATTGGAAAATTGAAATTACAGTATAAGCTATTTGAAATTACAGTATTTTGGTTAAAAATACAGTGTTTTTCTATCAAAAAATACAGTAAATTTACAGTAAATAAAAATCATATTTTCAGATGTTTTTATTTAATCGCTGTCACTTTCGTTTAGTACAGACTCAGTTTTATAAATACTTGAGTTAAAGGACTTTATCATATAATCATTAGGCTTGAAATTGACACAACTACTTGCATGACGTTTTATGGCCTGTTGTGCTAGAACATTCCCTTTTATTGTATTTGTGATAAGGCGGTTTCTTTTCTTAGTCTTTATGTCGTTGATCTCACTGAATTTCCTTTCACATTCGGCATTTGAATTTTTTACTTTTTTTATTTTTGAATATTTAAACTTTTTTCGTTATCAGTCAAGTCCAATAAAACCGAGAAAATAATATTTTTATCCAACGAACGAATATAGACACAATATACCAAGCTAAATGAATCTCGAATCTTACAACATTATTTGGCGCTACGTAATAACTCAATAGATCTCTAATCTCTAGGTTATTCTCCGGCCCGCCTCTGAATCATAGACTAAACAACAGACTAATATGAAACGTTTCGTTTATATTTCTTTAGATGAAGTGTTAAAATTACGATTAATAAGGAGATTTGGTATCGAAAAAAAATTACAGTGATTTCATACACTGTATTTCCCGTGTTACAGTATACAGTAAATAGAGTAGAATTACAGTAAATCTACTGTAATTACAGTGCATCTGGAAACACTGAGTCCATGGTTAACTGTTACTACTAGGGATGGGTCGTTGACGTTTTTGGCGTCATCGAAACGTAACCGTTTTTTTGCGTTGGTTAACTAGTTAAAAAACTAGTTGAATTCGTCAACTAGTTGATAATATTAATGTTAGGAAATGAGCAGCTCTTGTTTTTTTTAATTATTTTTTTAAATTTTGGTGCCCTAGTTTTTTTTAAACCCATCAACCGTTCGTTCGTTACTTCGTCGTCAACGGTTGATTCAACTAGTTCGTTAAAAAAACGCCCATCCCTAGTTACTACTGTTAAGTGTTAGTGTACAGCTGTACACTGTAAATATTGAAACTACTCATTTAGTTTTTTTCTGTTTATTGGCTTCTTTTAAGTGTATTTTAGTGTTTACTGTTATTAACCATGAATAAAACGATATTCATTGGAACAAGAACATAGTAAAAAACCTATTATAAGAAAAATATGTACAATTATAAATTTCTAATTGGTTGAAGTTATTTTGCATGGTTATTTGAATATGATCTGATAACAAGCAGGTTCTTGTTCTAAAAATTCTTGAACTGAAAAGTCGTAGGATTTAATTTAAGGATCACTTTTTGATATAAACAATAGTAATTGATTTGAATATTCAAATAAATGCATATTTAGAACTTTTCTGATGTCCTAATAATTATAAGCATTTTTATATCCTTTTTACTATATTTACAAGATTTTATAATTATATATATATAAGAAACAACTAGTTGGTTATAAGTCATGAAAAAATGAACAATGAACATAAAATAAATATCAAAATTTGACAGTTTTGAAATAAAAATACAGAATCAGAACAATATATATTTAATAAAGATATTTTATAATACAAAAACAAAAAATTTTTTAATACACATATACAGAAGCTAAGTCATCATAATCATAAGTTCTTTTTAAGAATAGATCTACCAGGGAAACACCAGTAATGTTATGTAAACCTGTGTTTATGGGTAATGCTGTTAAATTAACATAAATTGAGTTTCCTGGTTCCAATGGACCCAATTTCCTGTTCGAAATACCACACCAAAGCAAGCTGCAGTCTTGCAAAGAACGCAACTTCAAAATTAAATCTAGTGTTCTTTCACTAGCATTTGTAATTTTGCATTTGAAATTAAAAGGTTCATCCACTATGACTTTGTTTGGTAACTTCTCAAATGTGACTCTGATGTCACCATAATCTGGAGTCATTCTTTGCAATTGGCTAGTCTGCAGTCTCCCTTTCTCACCCAAATTGGATCTCCAAACAATGTCAAGCTTGCCAATATTTTTGGCAGCAGCAAGTAATTTTAGTTCCTTTGAAATGTTGTCCTTTGGAGTTAAACAATATAAATACTGGCAGCTTTCTTGGGGTTGAAGTAATGTGACATCTCCAAAAACAGATACATCACCTATTTCATTTAAAGAGTTGACAGTGAACTGTTGTGAGCTTTCTAAAGAAACTTGTTCAAGTATGATTGGTCCAGTTGTAATATTCTGCACTTGTGCTTCAAGGTACACATCATCAGACTCTGCATTGTAGAACTTAGTCTTAACGTCTAAGGGTTTCATAACTTCAAATTTAAAGAATTTTCTAAACGAAGCTAAGGTATTATAATTGGACATGTATGTCACTTCACACACTAAAATGTGTGTTCCTAGATCCTTCACTTCATGGTGGATAACATCACTAAGAGTTTCATCAATATCAAGCATTGTTGGTAGCATGTTTTGCTGTGTGGATAGAACAATTCTCTGTGAATTGGTTTGAAGGTCAGCTTTAATTGATACACTTTGCACAGGATGATTAGTTTCATTGTGAACACACACATAACACGAAAATGTTTCTCCCAAATATATGTTGCCAAAACTTTGGGGCAGAAGTAGGAACTGCCCAGCAGCAAGAGTTTCCATTTGAGTGACAGAGGTAGCATCGTCTTTTAAATAGTTGTTCAGTATGTTTCCAGGTAAATCTTTAGAATCACAGGTAACAATTTTTGGACTTATCAATGCTGGTTTTGTAAGTCTCATTACTTTTAGAGCAACTAAATGTTCCACAACTTCTTTGCCATCCATTTTTTTAAATGTAAAGGAAATTTGTGCAAACAATAATAGAATTATCTTTTTAAGGTCTGATCCTCCTTTTTTCTATAAATGGAAAATAGATCTCAATGAATATTTGCATATGCCTCCGATTATTTAAATAAGTATAATACTTAAGATAATATTAGAATGCAGTGCTTAAAAGCAATCCTCTTAATTTATTTTACACTTACGTCTTACTAAAAAATTACAAGCATAAACTTACATCAATTGTGATTTGAATAAACAGTGGGTATTCTAAAATGAACTATACGAATTAACTATTGATTAAGTTCAGTTCAGTCTGTCATTAATGGCTTTTCTTTTATTTTTATATCGAAATTCGAAATATTGATTCACAAAGTAGGTGCAGTGTACTACTATTATGTCTGACAAATGACATTGACAATTGACACTGACAGATATTGTGACAGTGACACATTGTTGGCATTTGCGTAGACTACAGGGTTGGGTTCAGAAAGAAAATAGTAGTCTATTTTACTCCACAGAGCCCCACTTATGTCCATACAAAAAAATCATTCAAATCGGTCAAAAAGACGTGAAAGGTGTGTCGCCGCGCACCGGCCGGCCGGCGCCTTGTACATCATAATTGCGCGCTTGATCATTTTTTCGCTGCGGTGTTATTTTAAAACTGCGATATTTTCTAAGATACTCATTGAAATCAAATGATGTAAAGGGCAAATTTCTTTTAAATTAAATACTTGTGATGAATAACGTATTTATTTGGATAAGGATTAATATCATCTTTATAAAAATACCTTCACAAATTATGCTTTATTTTGGAACAAATTTGGTTAGCATAAAAGAGGTTATAGTGAGCCAACCTTAAAACCGTTTCCCCAGCGCACGAAGCGGAAGTTCACAAAAGGAAATAAATAACTCTGATTTTTAAACATTCTTTATTGGTGCTCCGCTCCTATTGGTCGTAGGGTGATATTATATAGCCTATAGCCTTCTTCGATAAATGGGCTTTCTAACGCTGAAAGAACTAATCAAATCGGACCAGTACTAGTTCTTGAGATTAGCGCGTTCAACCAAACAAACTCTTCAGCTTTACCTATATATTAGTATAGATAAAATTTTACACATTACGTAACTACATAAATTTTTGTATGTGGATCACAATAATGTTATGAACTGGGTTTTCTTTTAGTAATGTTGCTTAGAATCAATGTCTTCTTAAACCTTCACGCAGGCACATTTGACTTAATGCATCCTAGATTAAGCTACAAACAACAAGCTAGGCTCATTTTGAAATGTATCTCAATAGGTTACGAGGATGATAGCACAACCATTATTTTTCGCTTTTAACCAAGAGCTTCATCGTTGCGCCATTCAGTTAACTTCAATAAGGCAGAGCAAGGAAAATATTGTAAATTAGGGTTGGATTTTTAGTTAACGGTTAAATATAAAATCGGTGTGAATCCTAGCGGCTTTAATATAAAGGGATAATTGTATTGTATGTATGATCTAGAACCCTTTGCCTTTCCACAAAAGAAAGAAAGGGAAAAAGAGAGAAAAAAACAAAAGTCACACTCAGTAGGTAGGTAGGTACTCGGTTGTGAAAAAGGGCGGGAAAAGTTAGGATTGGAGGACGCGTTTTTTGTTTTTCTCACATATAATTTTTATTTTTTTCTTGATAATGGTGAACAGGGGATTAAGTGTTGCTTGTCGATGTTGTGTGTGGTGTGTTTGATTTAGTTTTCCCTTTTTTCTTCCCTGTCGCGCTGCATTTGGGAGTCTTGTCTTTTCTGGTGATTGTTGGCGAGAGGATGGAGGAGCCTTCTGATCCAGGTGGAACGGTCCCACCGATGCGGTAGGACGGGGAGGAAGGAGGCGAGGGGTGAATTGGATGCGCTGTGTGCAATATCGGCGAGTGGTGCTTGATTCTCTGTTCACTATTGTAATGATGGGATTAAGGGTTGTATGTGAAAGGGACGGGGGTTGCGCCTCCAGTTTGGGAATTTCCCGCCTTTTTTCTTTCATCATTCATCATCATCATCATTCATACTAATGAAATTAAATTACTGAAGACTTGGCAGCATGGTCTTCGACCTTAGCCGGTTCCTTGAGGAACAAAGAAAAAAAAATCAGTAGGTAGGTACCTACACTCTCAGTCTCACTGTCACTTGTCAATTTCATGAGCGGAGATATTACAATAATTTTGCCCTAAAAAAAATTAAACCAATAAGTTGGAATAATTAAATTAAACATTACATAGTTAACTAATACAGAAAATGGTTTTAACCAAGGAATATAGAATTTGCATGCCGATGACTGTAGAAGAGGTAAGAAAAATAATTGCTAAGTTGTTGGTTAGAAAAATTGTTTATCCTATTACACTCTAGGTTTATTGTTACTTGTATTGCTTTTTAAGTTTATGGGTACTATAACTGCTCAATATATTTATATAATATAATTGCCCAAGACCGGGATGGTTGGCGCCTACTTGGGGAGGCCTTCGTTCAGCAGTGGACGGCGATAGGCTGAGAATATAACGATAACCAAAATTAAATATCCCAACTGCCGGACAATTTTCTTATAAAAATATCCAATGTCGTAATAAATGTTAGGTGCGGAAATGTACCCAAATCATTGTATCATTTATATTCTACTTATATTAGATTTTATGCTTAAACCATTGGTATGGAAATAACTGATAATAATGATGATTATTTGTTTTAGTACCGCATTGGTCAATTGTATATGATAGCTCGACACAGCTTTGAGCAGTCTAATAATGGGGAAGGTGTTGAAGTGGTAGCAAATGAACAGGTCAATGATGAAGTCAATGGCGTAGGACAGTTTACAGAAAAGAGGATCCATTTGTCCAGGTGTGTTATTACATATGGTAGTTATCCATTTACCATTTTAATATTTACTGCATGACTTAATGCTTTAGATATGTGTATGTTCATTTCACAGATATTGACCTCACTATATAAAATTAATATGTTACAAAAATCTTTCAGTATAGTTTAATTTGTAAAGTTATATTGTACCATAAATAATAATATAATTTCTAAGTTTTCTTAAAGTATTGATAACCTTATTAACTAGCCTTACATAACCATTGATGTTTTGTAAATATGTCTAGCATATTGTAACACATTGGTTAGCAGTGTGATAATTGCATTTATTACTTTCAGATAAATAATAGTAATTTCTCTGATTAAAACATAACTGCATTAGTTTCTGCAATAAATTGCAAATTTTCTTTAAGCTAAATAGCTGGAGAAACCTTTCACTAATAATTTAATATTTTAAATTTATGCATTCAAATTCTAAACTTTTTTTGATTCATTTTCCTAATGTGTTTTATTTTTAGCATTAATTTTAGTGTGTAAGTAAGATTGATTTACAGCACATACATAAACCATGAGATGTTGTTACTTTACAACAATTAGATTTACATAACTATTTACCTTATCAGTAATATTTTATTTATGTTTTGTGTACCATATGTAAACATTCAGGAAATGTTTTCTGTTTCCTTATTATTTTAATGATTTGTTCACAGCCATTTACCCTACTGGCTCCAGTCTTTAATACCGAAAATATTTTATATAACTGAGAAGGCATGGAACTATTATCCTTACACTATCACAGGTGAGATTTTAAATACATTTTTACTTTTTTTGCATAAGTTGAATAAACAATTGTTTGGTTTACTTAATAATTGGATGTAATCACCATCTAAAATACTAGTTGTATTAGGAGTATTTTAAAATTTTATTAAAACTAAAAAGAATATATATGAACACTGACTCTTATTATGCTGCAACTTTTAGCCCAAATTGAATACTTTACATGATAGCATTTTATTGGGATTTTGGTACCATTTTTTTACAATTTTTTATTATATACATACTATTTCTTAATATGTTATTCAGTCTACCAATCAAATAATGATGAATATGTTAAGAGCGATTACGCGCCACGCGGCTAGTCGAATTTCGGTAAATATGACTCGCGTCGATAGTTAATGATATGCAATGAAAATTAATGAAACAATGTTTATTGAGTCTATAAAATGTTAAATATATCACTGATCATCATTGTTCGGAATGCAGTCAGATAACCGCGAAAACAGCGACGAAACGAAAAATCTACGGAGCGCAGAGCGATACGCCCTCTCTCTGAAAAGCCTTGCGGCGGACGGATTTGCACCGGGCTGTGCGCAGCGATTTATAGTAAATTTTAAAAAAATTATTAAAAAATAAACACGAGAAATTCTTCAAAACAAAAATTGTACGATTTCAAGTACACGTTCTTATATTATAAAAAGTTGTTCTTTTGTTAAATTAAGTATGGGTATGGGTAAAAAAAAATACGGTATTGACAGTAATTTCTCAATAATTCGAATGCCTTAGATTTTTTATTACTTGAATAAGGAATCTAAATCTTAAAATGTTTTTCACTAACTATTTCCTTGGGGATATTTCCGATTCCACAACATTTTATTTTGATCAAATATGTTACTAATAAACCCATATTTTGAGCCTCGAAAATGACTCTAAAAGTGAAATTATGAAAACCTTCATTCAGTTATCTTGTTATTTATTAAAATTTACACAAAAATCTTAAAATGTTCTTCACTAATTATTTAGATGACAAAATTCCCTAAAATAATTGGTAATTAAAATTTAACATGTTTCTACGATGAGTCTTTTAGTCTAGTCAACAAGTTGAAAAACGTGTTAAATAGAAATAAAGCTCCTAAAAATATGTGCCATACCTCATTCGATTCGGAATGACGTCTAGAAAAATGTTTTTTAAGGGCATATTAGCACATAAAAAATTGCAATTGTTATTAACAAAATAAGAAAAAAATTTAAGGTATTTAGTTTTTCGTTAATAACTTTTAAAATAATGATATTTAAGGAATTATGAAAAAAGATCCTGAAAGATGAGGAAATTTCCAATAAAAAAGTCCTGTCTCCCGGAACTCTATCTATATTATTTACTAGCTTTTGCCCGCGACTCCGTCCGCGTAGACTACAGGGTTGGGTTCAGAATGAAAATAAGTTGTAGTCTATTTTACTCCACAGAGTCCCATTTATGTCCATATCAAAAATCGTTTACATTGGTCAAATGATTTAATCGTGAAAGCGTAACAGACATATAGTTACATATAGTTTCAGTCGTCTACACGTCGTTTCATCATTCTAGTTTCAAAAATGACGAATGTACACTTTTTTACAAACTTTGAATGTCATATTTATTTATATCTAATCAACAAAAATAAGTTTCAAGCTTCTAGCTTTAAAAATGACAATACTTCCATACAACCTTTCATCCCCCCTTTCAACCCCTTAAAACCCCTTTTCCGGGATAAAAAGTAGCCTATGTCTTTTCTCAGGGTCTAAACTATCTGTGTACCAAATTTTATTTAAATCGGTTCAGTAGTTTTAGCAGGAAAGCGAGACAGACAGACAGACAGACAGTTACTTTCGCATTTATAATATTAGTAAGGATTTAAAAAAATAGCCTATGTCCTTTTTTAAGGTCTCATTTTTGTCCATACCAAAAATCATCCAAATCAGCCAAATGGTTTAAGCGTGAAAACATAACACAGGCAGTGTTACTTTCGTATTACAATATATGCTCATCCCACGGGAACCCTACATATTCCCGGGATAAAACGTAGGTTATGTTACTTCATAGTGTCCCATTTATATTCATACCAAAAATCATATAAATCGGGCGAATAGTATAGACGTGAAAGCCCATTCCCACGTGAATACTACATTTTCCGGGATAAAAAGTATCCTATGTTGCTTCAGTGGGTCCTATCTACCCCCATACTAAGACTCATCTAAATCGTCAAATGGTTTAGGCGAGAAAGCATAACACAGGCAGCGTTACTTTTGCATTACATTATATGCTCATCCCACGGGAACCCTACATATTCCCGGGATAGAATACAGTCTATGTTACTTCATAGGGTTCTATTTAAATCCATAGCAAAATTCATATAAATCGGGCAAATATTTTAGGCATGAAAGCCCATTCCCACGGGAATACTACATTTTCCGGGATATAAAGTATCCTATGTTGCTTGGGGGGATCCCATCTACCCCTATACTAAAAATCATATAAATCGGTCAAATGGTTTAGGCGTGAAAGCATAGCATAGGCAGTGTTACTTTTGCATTACATTATATGCTCATCCCACGGGACCCTACATATTCCTGGGATAAAATATAGTCTATGTTACTTCATAGGATCACATTTATATCTGTACAATAATTCATTCATATCGGTCAAACGGTTTAGGCGTAAAAGCAGAATATTGACAGAGTTACTTATACACATTCCCACGGGAATACTACATTTTCCGGGATAAAAAGTATCCTATGTTGCTTTGGTGGGTTCCATCTACTCCCATACTAAAAATCATCGAAATCGGTCAAATGGTTTAGGCGAGAAAGCATAACACAGGCAGTGTTACTTTCGCATTACATTATATGCTCATCCCTCGGGAACCCTACATATTCCCGGGATAAAATGTAGTTTATGTTACTTTATAGGATCATATTTATGTCTGTAAAAGAATTCATTCATATCGGTCAAATGGTTTAGGCGTAAAAGCAGAATATTGACAGAGCTACTTATACCCATTCCCACGGGAATACTACATTTTCCGGGATAAAAAGTATCCTATGTTACTTCGGCGGGTTACATCTATCTCCATACCAAAAATCATCGAAATCGGTTCAGTAGTTTTTGAGTTTATTCGTAACAAACATACAAAAATACAAAAATCCAAAAATCCAAAAATACAAACCTTTCCTCTTTATAATAATAGTATAGATAATTTTTATTTAACGCTGGAAATACGGCTCCGCGAGGGCGTTACGGCATAGGCGCGTCGTCTAAAAAGCCGGTATATCACCTAAAATAATTTATTTCTAATATTAAATAACGATTTAAAAATTTGAATAAATTATGGTGTAATCTAGACACTTGAACGAAAATAACCTCGGTGAAAAATATTTTTTTTGACAACTTTTCAAAAAGTTACACCATTGTTAATTAACTAATGTTTTTCCAATCTCTGTTTTTAAAAATTACGGCATAAAAGTTTAAAAAATTAGTCTAAAAATATTTCGCTTCGTGGAGCTCTTCTTACTTAGGTACTTAATAAAGTTATGCAAAAAAAAAAAAAAAAGTTTATTAATTTGTTAATTATATTTGTTTTAAATAGACTAAAAATGAAATTTCTAAAAAAAGATCAAAAAAATTTTTTTTTGGTAATATCTTATTATTGCTGTTTTTGCATCTAATATAGGTATTAATTAACATTGGGAAAAAAAATGTTACGTCATTTGTTAAGAAATTGTTTATAAACAAATAGACTATTTTGCGATTAAAAAAAATTTTTCTTTACTATCTTATTGCAAAGGTAAAATGATGATTTAAAAAAGAAAAAAAAATCTTAAATATTTTTTTTTATTGTTTATAATCGTTTTTTTATATTTCAATTGTTTAAATAATTAGTTAAGAAATTATTTTATTCTTAATAATCATCATTGACCCTTTTCAATGGAATAACAGAGAAATATTTTTTTTTATAAATAATTTAATTGCTTATTAACTTAACAATTTGTTATAAACAAATAATATTAACCGTTATATTTTTTTTCGAAAACTTCAAAAAATTACAAAAACAACCATCTAGACGTCATTCCGAATCGAATGAGGTATGGCACATATTTTTAGGAGCTTTATTTCTATTTAACACGTTTTTGAACTTGTTGACTAGACTATTTCATCCATTTTAAGGGGTTCGAAAAGTACTGTTTTTGCTCAAATTAGGCTAAAACTACATAAACGCTCTTAACAGTTTCACAAAATTATTTTAATAGTTATCTATAGAGTCATTGGCCATTGAGTGCTTCCTCTATTTTTAGGCACCTTTGAAGATGGATGAAATAATGGGATATAATATGGGTTCTGAAAATCTAATGCATTTAATTAAAAGACAGTAAGGGAGATAATTACATCAGTTTCCATTATCAGTTATCGTAATGATGACACTTCCCCTCTCTGCAAATGGCTTTTCTTATCTATTAAATAAGTTTTATTTGCAAAAAATCCTTAATTTTTTTCTGTTTTCATGTGCGGCGATAATATTAAAGAATACACAGTAAGTATTTTTAATTTATTTATACATTTTCACACATTTACTTATTAAGTTTTTGAAAAGCTAATTCTTTCTTCATTTTCTAGTGTCAGAACAAAGCCTATATTTTTTATTTCTTAATTTATTCATTTTCATTTTCAGTGCTCTTTCATCCCAAAGTTCTCAATATCTATTCAGACTAGATATGAAGATAACAATGGTACTACTGAAAATGTAAGTAGTAATTATTTTATAACTTTTATTATTTTCTAATCAGCTCATCTTTATACTCACTCTTATGACCTTATAGGCTTCAGCGTCACGAGAAAAGTAAAAAAATATGAGCATAAAACGCGGTTTTTGTGGCGAAGTAAAGTACGAACTTATGATATGACATGAATTGTTCATGTGATAAAAATCACACAAAAATTATTTTTCAGTTTGTTTATTCCAAATATTTTTGTATTTATTAAAAAAACCTTCAAATTGGCATGGCATTTTTGCTAAATGTATTTGTTTTCAAAGTGAAAATAAAGCTAAAGTTGCTATTGAAATATCTATTCGACGCCAAATTTAAAAAGAGTTACTATTTTATTTTATTTTATTGTTTACGAGTTTTACTAGCATTGCTGATCGTAGATAAATGATATGCCTTAATTGACTCTTTAATTTTTCCCAACATTTTCACCTTCCTATACATATCACTATTTTAGTGCAACTAGCTCATGTCTTAACAATATCTTAATAAAATTTCTTTCAGTGCTTGGGATTGACCCCTGAAGAATTGGAGCTTAGATCCGTAGACTTTTTAGATATTGCTTACGATGAGATAAAGCCTCACCATTACAAGGAAGCTGAGGATCCGAAATACTTCAAATCCGAAAAGACTGGACGCGGACCGCTAGTGGAAGGATGGAGAGACACCCATCAACCCATTATGTGCTGTTATAAATCTGTTTCTATCAAGTTTGAAGTGTGGGGACTGCAGACTAGAGTTGAAGAATATGCTCAATCGGTAATGTTCCACACATATATAAAACTCGTTTGTTTATTGAATTATATTCCTTAACACGGCGAGTCAATGTGGTGACTGCCTAGAACAGTTCACATTTATGCATGTATAGACTTCTACTTTATTAAATTTTTTAGTTTTATTGTACACTGTTTTGTGTTACATTATAATAAAATAACAAAGGACTTCGTTATTTTCCTTAGGCTATTCGCGAGATCTTGTTACTTGGGCACCGGCAGGCTTTCGCTTGGATGGATGAATGGTATAATATGACTTTAGACGACGTAAGGGAATACGAACGCGACATGCAGGCAAAGACAAATATCAAGGTAAATGTGGTCCACTAAATTTTTAGGCTCCTCGTTATAAATGGGAAGAGATTAGAAGTGGTAGGTTTACTTCTTCTTCTTTCTGCACTGAGACAAATGTTCTTGTGTTCCACAAATATTTGTTTCAAACGTCTATCATAGTTTTTGAAACTTATAACTTAATGTACGGGTTGGTCGTTGAGTGTCTTTCATTTTATAAGCATATACTCTATATTCTTAATTTTTATTCTTGTTTATTTACAGCTGAAAGCAACATTAGAGAATACTGAAGGTAAAGAAGACGATGATAAGTCGGATTCTTCCAAACCGCAAACTCCCAGAACTCCTAAGTCTTCAAAGAGCAGTAACAGCACTCCCACTGGCGAGGGTCGAACATGGTTCAACTGGTCTTAAACAATTATCACTCATTCCGATCATTTTTTTGATCTCATCTTTCCGTAAAACAGGGTTTATTTGTATGGTGTTCATCAGTTGCCTTCCATTGTACCTCACCATCACATCATTAATATAAACCCTGATTTTATTAGAGGAATAAACGTTAGAAACGCTTTTATTTTATGTCTTCTCTGGTTGTTTTGTTTGTTATTAGGATCAACTAGGTAAATTCAATGATCCAGAACAATGAGCTTAAAAGCTACTCGTAAATTATATGAATTATGTGCAATATAAACAATAACACTATTGAATTGTCACAAGTCTGAGATTTTGCATTATATTTTGTATTTTATTATAACTGATTCCAAAGAACACTTTTAAGAGGCATTACTAACGCATTTAATTTTCAGTCTAGATCTTAGAATTCCAAAGCGGTGACATATATGTAACTGTGTGCGACTAATTTATTTGTAGTAGTTACGAATGTTTTGCTATAATAAACATTAGTTACCAGTTTTGTGTTAGATATTGTAATTTGTAGTTAGTAAAATTGAATGTTATCAGTGTTTTGGCCTATGTATTGTAGATATAAGTCTTTAGTTGATTGTGTAGATGCATGTGTTACAAGGAATTTGAATGCAGTACCAATACTCTTCTTTTAAGCAATAAGGCATATTCCGACTAGACTGTGAACGCATATAATTTAGCATTTTATTAATTTGGTTAAATATGATTTCTATATTTCTTTAAAAAGTGTTGTTCAAATAATCCATTTGTATTATTTTTGTGATAAGTTCTTCTGAATCACGAAAAAAGATTATGATACGGTTTTCTCTATTATTTAATGATTAGAGTTGGTTGCTCTTTAGTACATAAACTTACAATAAATAGGATAATTGCAAATCTTAATTCTTCGCAGAAAATACATTGCGTTTGACTCATTTCTATAATTAACATAGAATATAGGAAAGCTAGTGACAATTTAACCTTAAAGTTTATTTATTTCTTAGTATTATTTTGCAATCTAGTAACCGATAAAATCGTGCTTATGATATAAAATTTATGTAGGTAGTCAAATATAACGTAATACTGTTATCGATATATTCAGATTTAGATACTTGTCGAACATTTATCTCAGTACGATCGACGAAAAGATTCGACCTGAAGTTCGCACAAGTAGATGCGCAAATAAAGCAATTTCATTTCAATAAAGCAATTTCATTTCATTTCATTTCATTTCAGATGCGCTCTTACTCACTGCCTATATTCAGGGCGGCCATATTGCATCGCCAATTTTGCAAAATCACGATGCTTTGTGTGTGTGTGTTGTCATAGGTAACTGTTTTATCTGACTTTTTTTAATGTTAATTGTATCAATACTCTCTATTCTTGACATGAAATTGAAATCATGTAACAGAAGTTATTTAAAATGAAGAGCGGAAATAAAAGCGAAAAAATAGATAACATAGGTACAGTATTCTTCTATCATTTCTATGAATTTTTAGATAATCTCTATAAATTCTTGGTTGTAAGGTATATTATCACTATCAGACAGTTTACTTGTTGGTATTCCTCAATTTTACGAATACAGTCTTTAAAATGGTGTTGTTAAGAATTTATTTCACAATATTAAATATTTATATATTTGTAGTTGGATTATTATAATAATTACTTAAATATATATTTATTTAGGCACACACCTCTGACTTTTCGAAGTTATGTGTGTATTCACAATGAATTAATTATCATTTGCTTTAACGGTAAAGGAAAACATCGTGATAAAACCTGCACACCTAAAAGTTCTTAGGAATTTCTTAGGTGTGTAGTCCGCCAACCCGCACTAGGCCAGCGTGGTGGACTAAGCCCTAAACCTTCTCAGTTGTAGAGGAGGCCCGTGCCCAGCAGTGGGACGTACATGGGCTGATGATGATATTTATTAAGTGAAATAATATGTTACATACAAATAAATAAATACACCCAACAGTCACATACATAGTTCTGACCCCTCACTAGGATACAAGTCCTGTGTCGTGGGTATCAGAGCCTACGAGAGACTTTTCGGTCTCACAAACACCCAGACCCGAAACAAATATTTGTGGATCACACAAACATTTGTCTCGGTGCGGGGGTCGAACCCGCGGCCTCTCGTTTCGCAAGCTGGTGTCTAGCCATCTGCGCCACGGGGCTGTCAATGTTTGCATAAAACACTTCGTGATAAATGGACATTTATTATTTATTCCATTTTATACATTTCACAAAAATATTGTTTCATAACTGTAGATAACTATTTATATGCGCTGCTGATTATAATCTGATGAAAGTGTTATTTCGATTTAGACCAATAAATGTACCTAATATAAAATACATAACACATTTTTTTGCATTTGAACTGTAATTTTTATAATTATATTAGTTTAAATCAATGACACAAACTTACAATATAATGATATAAACATTATTAAATCATAATAAATAAAGAGCATAATTTAAAAAAGAAATGGGTACAAGTTAAGAAAATCCGTGTCAAATTGGGCCTAACTTTTGTGGTCTTTAACGATAAATACAGTATGATAGTTTTATCGTTCAATAGATGATCCATTTTTGAGGTACTACCTAATTTATATAATACTACTATAAATATCTGTAAGCAATCTATTTCAAAACTTTGGAAAAAAAGTCAGGTTTGTTATTTTAGTTTCTCATTTTTTCATCTTCTAGCATATAATAAAGTTCCTTTTTTTTAGAATGTGCTAGATTTTTTTCTGTTTATAGTGAACTTTATTACTTTGCAAAACCTTCAGTAGGCAAAATGATTATGATAAGGAGACATTGTAGACGTTTTGTCGTTAATTCTTGTTCATTTTAGGCCTGAGATATACCTACTATATGCATTTGTATGGAAAATTATTTATTAGACATAATAAGTTTATTTCCTAATTAATGTATATACTTAATTATGTATTTAGTAATATGAAAAATTTGACTTTTCTGTACGCAGTGTTAGTAACAAATAAATTGGGCTAGTTTCCTTATACGAGTATATACGCCTTTCAAATAATATATATACATGTTGTCAAGTAAAAGGTTTTTTTTATTTCACTAATTAGTTTACCCATATTGATAAGGAAAGGCTCTAGTTGAATTTAAATTCATAATTGCATAATACGCTCAATAGTTACAATATGCTTCATCCCGAGTTTAAAGTAGGTACATCATATTGCTATAAGTGCTATGCAAATTAATATTGGTTACTTGCACACTTTTAAAAATATTAATTTTGCATGACGTCGTAAATCCAGGATAAGTGAGCTCCAACGCTGGTGTAAACGCCGGGCACGCCGTTTACTCCGCAACTCAATCCATAGCTACAAAGCCCTTGTATCACGCCTTCGCACATTAACGGACTTCCAGAATCGCCCTAGAATGATATTTTCATCAAAATATTACGTTATTGTAAAGAAAAATATCCAAATCGTTACAGGTTTGGGAGAAATTTTACAAATTATCAAAGCCAATTCCTAAATAGCTAGTAAAACATGTGATGCCACCACCTATATGGTGCGTGCCTCGAGAGCTATCTTGTACGTTGATTATTATCAACATTAACATTTTAAAATATTTACAAATACCTTTTTTTAACTTTTCCGTAGTTACCATAGTTGATACTGTTCTAATAATACATAGGTACCTATATTATTGAGCGTATTTGTTGTGTACATATTTATGCAATTATGAAGATAGGCAACCCGATTACTATTAGATAAGGTAATAAATATTAGGTAAAGTAATATAAGCAGTGATGGCCTCGCGGTTTAGGCGCGCCGTCGAGAATAACCCCAGGTACACACCTCTGACTTTTCGAAGTTATGTGTGTATTCACAATGAATTATCACTTGCTTTAACGGTGAAGAAAACCATCGTGATAAAACCTGCATACCTAAAAAGTTCTTAGACAGCGGTATGAATGGGCCGCCACGACCGACTATTGTATTACATAAAATCGACTTAAAGCAGTATAATTGTTTTCTGTTTTCAAATCTATATCTACATAACCTTACGCCTGAAATTCCCGAAGGATTAGGCAGAGACTCATTTCTGCATCGACATTTCGCCAGGTATGTATGAGTCCCACGTAATAGGGTACGAGCCATTGCCGTTTGTCCGAAACATTTCCAGACTTCGTGCTGCTACAAGATTTTCCTTATGGAAAAACCCAATAACCCAGGAATCGAACCCGGGACCTCTAGATCGCACCGCACATACATGAGCCGCGGTACCACGAGGCAGTCTAGAATTATATATCTAGGTACTAGACATACTCGTAAGTTACTTGTAGTATAGGTAGGTACATGTATTTTGAGCAGCATAGCATTGCAGTTTGTTGTTATGTCTAGAACGGCATATGGTATGTGTAAGATATTTAAATATTTTTGTTTGTTTGATCATCGGCAAAAATTAAAGAACTAAAATAGTCATCGATATTAAACATTTGTTGTCGTCTGAAACTGAGAGTGGAGTGGAATAAGTTATCAATGTGGAAGCGACGAGTGTGATCCCAGAACACCTTAAACATTTACTTATACATTAATGGATATGCCTACACGTCTTTTCTGAGTCCTTTTACAAAAATATCGCCTGGGCTCAAAACTACTTAGTAACTAGGGATGTTACGGATATGATATTTCGGATGTGGATACGGATACGGATATAGGAATCAAATTAAATCGGTTTCGGATACGGTTACGGATATGTAATTATTTCGGATTATCCGTTAGTTTCGGATAATTTCGGTTACGGATATTATACTGAAGTAAAATATAACTGTTTTGGACACTCTTGTAAAGGTATCAGCTGTTTGGATGTTTTTGGTTTTTGTTGTTTATTTTGTCCCAGAAATAAAAAAAGATCTTTGTACTAATCACTGTGTTTGGATTTTATATGAAGTTTCAGTGAAGGCACTGCCTTCTTTCCGGCTAAAGTTTTTATCACACTGTTTACATTTTGTACAATCTACATTACAAAAAAATGTCCAAATTAAAGTCGATATTGGTCGTTTTTTGTCTATAAAAATCAAATTAGTACTTAGCACAAAACTTACTTAAACTATCCGAAACTTCTGTAACGGATACGGTTACTGTTACGGATATATTTTTATTTCGGATATCCGATAGTTTCGGTTACGGTTACGGAGCTCCATAACATCCCTGTTAGTAACCTAATAATATTCACAATTATGTAATTTGAACAATATATTATGTGAAAACATTGCAATTGAACCCATGACATGCAGCTCTAATAATTATAGTTAAACAATAATAAATAAACTATCGTATGTAGGAAAATATTTCTTTTACATATAAAAGGAATGTTACTTATATAGAAATCCTCAGTAAGACTTCACCAAGACACCTAACTAAAATTTCCGGCCATAAGACTCAACAAACAGCCGGACTAACGTTACGTATGTCTAAACGCCGGAAAATACATTAAACCAAGTGATTAATTCTCTGTTAGCACACACGTGTTGTCACTTTATCACTATCTATAAAGCAGTCGTTGAATCACCTAGAGCTAGACAAAGGAGTAACGAGATCCCAAAATTCCATAGAGTATTGACGATAACATAAATGAACTTACCTACATAGGTACATGCAAAATTTGTTTTAGAGAAATTGTAAATTGTTCTGAAATTAAAGTGTTAAGCATAGTTGATTTTGTTGTTTCTTCGTCTCAGTGATTTTTAAGGCACATAAATAAGGGCGTAATAAATATTTTATATACTTGTACCTGTATTTTATTAATATTTTATTATTAATCTTCACCTCTATATTTTCTAGAAAATATATTAAAAGTATTTATTAAGTACCTACAAGAAATGCAACGCCTAGGAAATAATAATCGACGACATCCTTTCACCTTACATTAGTAATGAGAGGATAGTTACCTATAGGTATATTAGTTCTAGTGGCGCTAAAGCAGCGGCTAGCACGTCTTCAAAACATTTCAAAGATGTATAAATATGTGAAATGTTTTTGGCACGCTCGCAACAATATTAATTAAACATTTTAACAACGGCCATTAGTTGCTTGCACCGACAGACGACTTTGTAACGAATTATTAGAAGATATATTGTTAAAATAGTAATAAAGATTATAATGACGGGTACCTACGTTCATTGACATCGAATGAAGCTTATGTATAATTATTAAAAGCTTATTACCTACAAGCTTATGTATTTTGGAGTTTCACAGTTAAGTTAAATATATATATATAGGTATATTTGTTTTATGTCTCCCAATTTACTTACAAGAGCTAGGAATATGTGTTGGAACAATGCGTAATAGGTAGATGTTGAAACCCTCGATATCATGTGCTAATTTAAACTTTTGCCTTCAAACAAGATAATTAATTTTATGTTTACAATTTCCGCGTGCTCCATTAACATGAGAGACTAGAACACTTGAAGCGGATATTCAATTACCTGACAAGCGTCGACTCCATGGCCAACAGCGCACATCATTCCACTGTCAAATTTCGGTGCGACATACGCTCCTAGTTTCAATGTACATTTGTCCAGAGATACTATTTCCAATTTGCCAGCATGCAATTCCTCGGATGTCTCCACTGTGTTGACGTTTTTAATGCCATAACCGTATATTATACATTCACCTGAAAGGCGTGTTATTAAAAAAGGTAATTATTATTATTCATGTTACCCTCCCTGGCGTCGTCACACGCTAGATTCCCGCATCGAGACAAATGTTTGTGTATGTAGCAGACTTATAAATACAATCGTTAGACGTGTAGGTACTTGTGGCAATCAAGCCACAAATTTGCCAGCCCCAACAACTTTCCCAACCAGCGGACTTAATCTTCCATACATACATATAACATATTGGTACCTATACCTACATACATTCTCCTGTCTCGTTTATGAGAACTGGTGTAGGTTGGGTCGTAAATAGCCAGCAAATGAATGTAATACGATAGGTATGCCGTGCCTTATTACCAACCTACAGATTGTCTGGGTACCATTTACCTGACACGCCGAATGACGAGCTCGGTAATATCGTGTTATTAAGAAATGGTATATCATCCAAATTTAGTTTTATACGTAGAAGAGCGATGTCGTGGGCCCTCGTTTTTCTGAAATCATAGAAAGCGTAAGCATTACACAAATGTTACACAAAATCTGTATTTTTTGGATAATTATCTTGTATCACGTTAATAGATTAATTAATACTTTAGACTTACTGGAACAGTAATATAGGTACATTCCAAATAGATTGTCGGCTGGGGAAAGTAATTAAGATTATAACATAACAGTAGACACAATTTTACTGTCGTTTTTAATGATTCATACATTTGTGTGGGTCACCTTAGTCGGATTTACACTTTTCTTGTTCACTAACCGGACAAATATGAATATTCTATCACCACAGAATTTAGTTTACAAGCATACAAAAATGGAATGGCTAATGGAACACAATAGCGTTGCTTCATGTCAGTTTTGAGGGAGATAGTAGGTAATATCACACACGTTACGTCGTGATAGCCTCGAGGTTTAAGCCCAATACTTAATTCGTAGATACCTTACTCCCGTTCGTACTCCAAATATGTGACTCTAAAATAGTAGAAATACTCCTGCCTAACACAACTTTTAAATTATTTGTAGTACCTACTTGGAATAGTCAATGTAGGTAGGTATAGGTATATTTTTTATCTCATTAAATCGATTTTTCAAAATTCTGAATTGCCTTATGGTTAAATATCTCTCCTTTCATAATGTTAGATTGACAACTCTGAAAATAATATTTAAAGTACCTAATCAAAAGTTATATTGTGCTCATAATGAATCCGGAGTTCCGGACAAATGCAATAGCAATCTTGCAGTGTCCCATTTACCTACGTCTAAAACGACACTTCAACTTACCCACCTTTCCATCACATTGACTCACTTCATGCCCTGAAGTGTTCAATTTCCAATCATAATAATTTTTTTCAATAATATCTCTATTTCCAAATCCTCGTTTTATCTATTCTCCCCACATCCTTACGTGCCCAAACCAATTAATAAAAAGACAGACGCGAAAGGTGAAACGCAGTGAAAAGTACGAGTAGTTATAGACAGAAGTGGGTAAGTAATTTGCTGATTTTATGTTGTTATGATAAAATTACGCCAGGGCGAATCTGAGTCCTGACACTAGCTAAATAATAAATGGATTGTATACATTTGTTCCCAATCGTATTCACACGGCCGTCTCTGCAGTAGGTTCCAAATCCTAATTTTATTACGGCGAGTGTGAGCTATTTTGACAGAAATGTAACTGTAGGACATTGGCTTATTATTTACGCTGAGAACACGGAGTTTCGGTATAATTAACAAACTTTCAGCGCAACGCAGTCACAGGTAGAAATATTTTTTAATTAAATTGCCGTATAGAGTGGAAAACAATGTTCATGCAAACATTGTTATCCATGTTCACAATTCGTATGTGTGTTCTTTTAATGGTAAAAAAATAAGTTGTTAATACGTTTTGAGTTTTACTGTCCCCTTATTTTATATT
The DNA here is from genome assembly GCA_907164795.1 of Hemaris fuciformis. NCBI lineage: Eukaryota > Metazoa > Arthropoda > Insecta > Lepidoptera > Sphingidae > Hemaris > Hemaris fuciformis. Next base: position 6,865,490 of record OU015446.1, read on the forward strand.
GGTTTAAAATCACCCGTGTACCTTAGTAGGCGTCTTCTTCTCATTTGCGTGACATACATAATTATGCGGCGTGCGGTCGAGAGTTTTCGAGTTCTCTTTTCGGAACGGGCGTAGGATTTTCAGAAGCGAAAAAGTGTCTACATATTTGTCCGATAAACGGTAATAGGCTATCCCTATTTGGCGGATAAAGCGAGCTTGTAGAAATACAAGTTTACGCGAAAATATATGTCTCATGTGCCTATTTAGAGGAGTTCTAAGGCGTTAAAAGTTTATATTACAAAAGGATATGTATTCCGGTTGAAATCTTCGTTTTCAGCATTGAATTCATTTAGACCAATGATTCATTACGTATATAAATTCTTGGGAAGCATCATTGTTTAAAAGACATCGATGTAGATTGCCTACTTTTTAAATTTTGTATGTAGGTCTCAGACGTCGTTTGAGGGGACGCTCATCTATATTGGGTATGAATCACATGTTAATTATAATGTACCTATTCCACGTTTCTTACTATGTCGTAATCTAGTTCGTAGTAAACCCAAATCCAGATACACCAAATCCCATTTTCATTGCGAGAATAGCTATTTGATTGCGTTATTTTAACTATGTCCATCTTCATTGAATGTGTTGTTTTTTGTAAATCAAAGGTTCACATGTTAGTTGTCTTTCTTGTTTTATGGGCGATGACTATGTAAGTTATTTTATTTCCATTATCCTTTAAATATCAATGAACAATATCAGGTACCTAAAGACTTACAAAAGACTACGGCGTCGAATTTAATAAAAACTTTTATCTTCTTAGGTTGTGTTATAATTCTGGATTCATTAGCTCTACTACACATGGCCCTCGATGGGCGTGAGGACCAATGAGAGATTTAAATCAGTTGGCCGGTAAATAAGGACCCAGCGTGGCCGTAATATCAACATAGAGGGTAAAGAGGGAGTTCCCTTCCAGTAATCTCCATAGGTATTTGAATCAGCGGCGGTACTTTGTAATGTCTAGTTTATAATTGTTTATTGTGGGATCAGGATATTCTCATTTATATGTCAAATTGATTTTGTTAAATAAAGATTTAAAGATTATTAATCGGGATTTTGTGAGGCAAACTGGGCTTAGGGTTTCTATGGAAGAAGCGCCACTGACTAGAATGATAGCACAAAAACCTAGTTAAGGTACCTATTTAAATCGATGGTTTTTTTTCTGCGGAAAATCAGCTTAGCGTAGTTTTCGAGACCTTACATATTAAGTACTTTTCATTACTACCAGGAATATCAAAAAATTTAAATGGACAAATGACTTTTTATCATGACAACTTTGAGTTGCTCACAGAATAATAGAAATATCTAATTTTACGTGTAGGCTCAATAAAAACAACACTGATAGAGATAGTACACTTTTACCGATCGTGCAAGTGGTGTGTGATAACATCCAAAATGATAGCGCGGGGAATAATCTTGCCATCAGACACACAGTAATTGTTTAGTTGTAGGAAATAATCTTCAGGGGAGAAGTACACACAATGCGCTGCAGTCACAGCAAACTCTTGAGAAAGAAGTACAGCGCCACAAAGATGCTTCTCATTGCTCGAATTACGCAAGGACATCACTCGCGGCTGGACACCTGAATTTAACAATAAATTCGTAATATAGTGGTGTCTTTTTAATTTATAGGAATAGGAGGTTAAACCTCAAGAGAAACAATTCCACAAGAGTTTCAATTTTCATTCAGCGATAAGTAATTATTGTCTTTTGGTGGTCGATATAGCTACGATAGCTGGTTCGTAGTTATTAATAAAGTATATTGTAATATTTTTTATAGCTGCTATATTCATATTGGGTTCCTAGAAAAGAGGCCATCGGAATTTTAATCTGATGTCCTTTCATTGTGCGCAAATGTCTGGATCGATTTCAGAATGCGGCTTTTATTAGTTTTTTGACCTCTGGTTTTGTACATTTAGATTTATTTCTCTATGGGGTAGGCTTACGACTGACTTACGTCTGTTCTTTTGTTGGCCTTATGCAATATAAGAAACTACTAAATACAGTAATAAATAATGATATTTATAACTCGCACACATTACGTCTGTATCCGCGATGGGGTCGGTAGAGGTGTATTTCAGTACTTACTTTTCTCTAGTTTTATTTTAAGTCATCTGAAATAAGAGGCTAGCCTATTGCCATATTTTTATTTTATTTATTTATTACGGATTATGAGAATTTCCTGATGCAAAACCTATTAATATTTTCCGGGAACCCGGTAAGCAAACCTGAGATCTAACAAAGAAAGTCTGTCGAGTGTTTTAACTATATATGTATATAAGTCGTGTTGTCTGGTATTCTGCATTCATTTGTCATAAACATAACAAAACAAAACACTGCATACCTACTTAAAGCAAACTACATATATAAGAAAGTGAGTGTATTATTGAAATGGAAATTTGGAATGTACACAGATATAGGTCAACGAAATATATTCTTAGGATTGAGTTAACCAAACCGAGGGTCGAAGGTTTCATCTTACAAATCTCACATTACTATTTTACTTTATTGATACTTCTTCTCTACTTAATACTTTCTCATTACTGAAACACGTTAACAAAATATAATATGTACCACGGAGATTAGATTTTATGGATTTATGTCCATATTTACAGAAATAATGAGGCAAAAACTAATCGAGACAATCTCAAGAGGTTCTTCAATGGTCTATATCCACTCCATATACGAATAATTGTACCTTAAAATACAAGTTCATGGTAATGGCGTTTGCGTCCATATCATGGCACAGCATCTAACTGATAATTTCGACAAATAAAACAGAAATAAAAAGATTTAATACCGCAGTCGACGTCTATTCCTTCAATGACACGTTTCGTTCTTCCCGCAGCAGCGGACCACCATGCCGTATCACAAACAATAAGAAACATTGCTAGGACTTTGCCGACGTAATTATTTACGTGACCACACATTCTCATACGACAGCCGTTATCACTTACTGATATTTTAATGAAGAAAATATGCAAATATAATAGTAGTTGTGAAGAATCGTGACAAACTAAGTATTAACATTTGAACAGATGTTTTAGAATAATTGTACACATAAAGATAAGTTTGGTAGATGTCTGAAAATTATGAAAAAATTACTTTCAAGTTTATAAGTACCTACTTTGGAATAATATCCTTTAAGTAGTGTTTTTTAGGCAATATTGTATTCATGATAATTAAAGTTTTTATATCTCTACCTCTAAATAGGTATGCTTAAAAACGTGCATGTCAAAAACAAGTGCAAACAAGATAACGTTTGACATATTTTTAAAAAGAGATATTCTAATCAATATGTTCTCATGCGCTTTTGGAAATTTATTTGTTTACATAACTAAGCTTAGAAGGGTGACACTCATACATGTATGTAACTGTAATAAACTTATTCTAAACTTAAGTTGCGTCTTTTATCACATTGACAGTCTGGACACTTACTGAGTCAAGCCGTGTGCCATTTAAAGATAAATTGTTACAAATTGGTCAAACTGTGCGTTGAGAACGCTTAAAATAGTGTTACTATAATTATTTCGTGTTATTGTTGTGGGTTGCATGCCATGCCAAAACGAAGCGACAACAGACAGGTGGGAGCGGGCAGCGGGCTGCGATCAAGCACAGAGGTTTATGTAACGCGAGGGCGCGAACGGAGCCGCGCGGCGGCAGTGCTCAGCCGACCGTCGGGCCGCACCGCGCCATGGACCGGGCGAGCGGGAGCCCGCCGTCCAGCCCGCCTGCCGCGCACTCAGGCTTCAGCGCCTTCTGCAGCGCCATCTCCGACACCATCTCGGTACGTACCGCCGCCGAGCCAGCGCCGCCGAGCCACACCGACACACACCGTCCCACATACACACCACCACGAACGCATTCAAAACGCATTTGGCGCCAATCCTCTCAATCCGCTCCCGATTAATAACCGAATTGATGATCATTCGGGTGTCGCGCGCTGTTCTATTTTGAGGAGCACGTGGTTCTCGAGGTCGGCGAGCGAGGCCTTCACGACTTCGAATCTGACGGTCCCGAAGATTACTGTGCAATGGAGATAAAAGTCATCGAGGGAATAAAAAATATAAACAAGTTTATTATTAGATTGCTCGTTGAGGCCGGGTCGCACGGTCGCGATTTGTCCGATGTCTGTGATCTACCGAAATACCCGCGCATTAAACGTCCGCTCGACGCGCGACGTACAAAGGCCGGCCGCGACACCGCACTCGTGCTAATCCAGCAAGCTGGCCACCACGAGCGCCAGTGCTCGTGTCCCACGCCATCTCAACCGACAACAACGTCGTCGTAGTTACCGCCAACCGTAGCGACTCTACCGCGACTACGTACTTTTCCTCTCGACATCTTCACCGCAATCTTAGGTATCTAAGTATATCATTTTTGACAATACTAACAAAAGAAAATAACTATGAACCCAATGCAATTGGATAAAATAAGTGTTTAAAGAATATACACAGTGGTTTTTAACTAATAATGTGGCATGTTTCAAAGAATAAATTAATAAGTAACAAAACGTTTGATAGTGTGGAATTCCTTACAAATCTTAATTAAAGTAAACCTAACACTAACAGTAATTTTGGCAATGTATAAATACTTTTACTTATGCTACATTGCATATATGTACATGACAACACGTTTATTTTTGATAAATATTTAAAATTCATGTGAAAACGACTCCGACATTAACTTGTTTTTCGGATAAAGGCCTATTATAAAAATAATTGTGAGTGGAACAGTTAAATAGAGTGCCCACAATTAGTTATTTCGTACGAACTTTTCTCAATAATTAAACCTGATATTTGTCAATTTGTATTAAACCAATTAATGCCATTTTATTATTTTAACATGCTTCGATAAAAATATATAGAAAGAAAGAAAAGAAAGAAAGAAAAGAAAGAAAGAAAATATCATTAATTCGATGCATTAAGGGCTTACTGCATATACTTTTTTTTAAAAGATACTGTTCATATTGATCCTTTTGCCGCTTATGAATTAATATTTGTGATATTGTTTCATTAAAATTATGGTTTGATGAATATTCAATAATACAAGTTTGTAACAAAAATAAAAGTTTAATTAAAAATTTTATATAGTCTGCATATATAACAAGTCGGTGTTGAAAATGCAGTTTTGTCTAATTTTATTGATAGTTTTTTCAATAAAGTTAATGGAGAAATTTTTTTTTTTTAAGAGAGGGACATAAGGTAATGGCACTAGTAGTTGACCATGTACCTGTAGTTGACCACCAATGCACATAAACAGATAAAATAAGAAATCGCGGCATATTTTTAAACTAATTCCATATTGAGTAGTCAGTGCTGTCATGTGGTCTACGAAGCGCGCAAACTACGACTCCATTATTTTCAAATATTCAAAATAGCCTCCAGTTGTTTGTTGATTGACGCACCGTAAATCTATTATTCGTTTTTTTGTCATAATTTTCTTAAGGATTGAAAAAGTTTGAAGTTAAATATTAACAACTTTGTCACCTTGTTGATGATAAGTGTTTTGCTTTTCTTATTCGTTAGGGATTAATTGAGGTAACAGGGTATTTAAAATACGAAAATTTGTTTACAAGATTGAGATGTGGGGGTGGTCCACTACTGATTCCGTTTTAGCACGATTTTCTAGTAATTGACCAGGATGGTCAACTTCTGATGAATTTCTGTATCATGTAAATGTACTGTACGGAATAATATATGAAGGGCATCATCAATTAGAATTAACTATTTTATTTACTTTTACAATAACTTAATTTTATTTAGTAGTTGACCACCTTTATTGTAAGGTACGATCAGTTACTAAAACCAAATTTTCACCTTGTAGATGTCTGGAAAAAGGGGTACATTCCTAAATTATACTGAAGCTGAAATGCTCTCAGCAGTAAATGTCGTTCGTCTTCATAAAACACCCATAAGAACGGCTGAAAAAAAAATCCTCTCACAATAATGATGGTGTTTTGGAAACCACAATGGAACCATCAGCAACTGCGGTACATATTACTGTTGGTGACGAACTAGTGCTAGTGACGATCCCAGGATCACGAATTAGCATTGCTGATGACATATTTGAAACCACTCTAGATCAATTTAACATCATAGGTCCTAACGATATGCTTGAAAATATGCGTAAACTTTCAACTACTGTTGTCTGATTAAGAATCTGACAAAAGCCTCGGCAAAAAGTAAATGTTGAATTTGTCATATTTAAGTACGGCATTGAGGTTTAGGCACGCGGTCGAGAATCTCGACGGTCGCAGGTTCAAACCCCAGGCACACATGACTGACTTTTCGAAGTTGCATATGTGCGTATTGATAAAGAATTATCACGCACTTTAACGGTGAAGGAAAACATCGCGATGAAACCTGCACACCTAAAAGTTCTTAGGAATTTCTTAGGTGTGTAGTCCGCCAACCCGCACTAAGCCAGCGTGATGGACTAAGGCCTAAACCCTCTCAATTGTAGAGTAGGCCCGTGCCCAACAGTGGGACGTATATGGGCTGATGATGATGATGATGATGAAGTACGATAATAACTTTTATCCCGGAAAAGTACTTAAAGCTATAAAAAAAACAGCTACAATATCATCGATGAAAGCAAATGGTTGATTGTGGAAATCGCCAGAACATTTATTAACGAGCGGGGGATGTTATTGTTATTATATTTCAAATAAAACGCAAAGTTGTCTTAATTTGCCTTCTTATTTAACAAATAATTAAAAAATCTGAATGGTCAACTACTGATGCAAAACATGGTCAACTACTAGTTTTTAGGTGGTCAACTACTAAATCTCTTATATTAAGTTTTATTTTCATTTTTTTACTTGAATGCAACCATTGTACAAGAAAAAATACTAGCTCGTTTCGTTAAAAGACTTGCACAGAGTTAACAAAACAAAACACTCATTGAATTCGAATGATGATTAAAGTTAGGCATTAAAAAAGAAATTTCTGTGTCCTTAAGTGGTCAATTACTAGTGCTATTACCTTACCTACAACATATGAATTTTATGGCTTAATGTTTATGGTAAGGCGGTATAATTCAGTATGAACCAGAATCGACGTACACAAAAATGCGACATCCTTAAACCGCCATTTGAGAACGATGCAAAGTTGGGTCCATTGGTTTGACTGCATCGATCGGTGACACGCGACCCTGTCTTTACTTTGCCTTAACACCGAATTATACAAAACAAAACATCATAGCTAAATAACATTTGTTCGGAAAAGTTTTGTATTGCCTTTCACAATGGTTTATCTGCTTCTGAACTAGCTTTTAATTGACATTAATGGCACTTGGTAATTGGCACCCACTGATTAGAGCCCCTGTTTCATTTGGCCTCAGTGACTCGAATTATTTAAATGGCTGATGGTTATCTGGCGCTTAAAAGCGATAACTGTTTCTTATTTTACTTCTTTATACATAATTAAAAACAATATTTAAATAAGTGAAAAAGTAGCGTAATAAAAAAAAAATATATTGTGACGCATAATAATGTAATAATAATTATTATTTAAGAGACAAAGACACTTGATGATTAAAATATTTTGAACTCGTTTCATCGTTTCGGAAACCAGGGTCCATCAACCCGCACGCCTTAACTTCTACTAGCGATTCAATGATAATGTATTTTTGTAGAAATTAAACAAAATTTGTTCGCCCAATACATATTTATTAAATTTATAAACTAGCGGATGGCTGAATGTAATATTTTTAGTATGACACAAAGTACACACACTTTAACATTCTGACGTTCCGTGCCTCAGAAGTTTACGATAATCCACGCCGTGGTGGGAAATAAATACGTAGAAAAATATTAGATGTTTAGAGTTAGGTAGCTCACCGTAAAAATTGCGTAGGATTTGTTGTGTTGAACTGGATCCAAATTCGTCGTAACAGTAAAGAATCGTTCGTACCTCGCTACTTTTAAAAGTAAGGATGAGTAAATTTCACTCGATTCCGTTTGTGCAGTGGTGTATTGGGCCGTGGTACGCATTAGATGGTTGGGCCGAATATAAATAAAAATATACAGTATACACACGTAGAAATCAGCCACAGCTTCTCTTATTTCTTAACGTTATCGTATCTAGCATCAAGAACGCGTCTAGCTTGATGAGATTTTTTGTTCTTGCTCAGTAATTGTGGTAATGTTTCTGAATATACGTACAGGATTACAACGGCTGAGAAATGTAAGTGCTTATTATTAAGATTTTCTTCACCTCCAATGTATAGAATATCTTCATTATAATTCACAATACTGAGTATTCATACTAGGTCGTAATAGTGACGTGATAATGAACGAGGGGTACCCAATGTGAGGTTTGCGTAGTTATGTAACTTGAAAATGCACACCACAATGCACACATCTATACATACAATACATGTAGGTACTGACGATTACCATACAATTTTCTGTATGTAGCATACTTTTAGCATTATGTATGTCGAGAATGAATATCTTTTGTGAGAATTGGAACATAAATCGTGTTTAAAATGTTGTCTGCATTTTCATAACCTTGATCTAACTGAAGCAGTTCAATGACATCCAAATTTGACAGCTATACGATCTAGCCTTAATCTCAGTAGGTTAAAATATGTAATGTAAGAGAAAACGAATTGTACAATGTTCTACAAACTTTTAAATTCAACATCACAAGATGCATTGATAATAAATCATACAATTTAACAAACATCGACCGTACCACTTTTCTAAAATATTAAACATTTTATCTTATAACTATGTTTTGGATATAAGCCAATTTTAAATTACTATATTATGTATACTGGTATCAGCCACAAAAAATTACATATTAAAGTAGGTACCACTTACACGGTCAGTATTGGCACTCAAATGCTAATGACACAACACTGACATGATTTAACTAAATAGTAAAGAAATATTTCTGTGACTTATTTCTTTTAACAAACTTTTTATTACCGATTTTCAATTGAAATAGAAATTTTTTAAATATCGTGTAGTAGGTACATGTTGATATTACTAGCAGACCAGTGCCACAACGTCATGGCATTTATTGTAAAAAACATTGTTGTAATTATGATGTAGGTTTGTGGTCACAGGTATCGCACATGTAGGTATTTTCTGAACTAGGTATTTGTATATTTGATTAACAGTTTACGCCATAAAAACAGACTTTCTCAAGTTGAATGTTACACTTGAATATAGTCGTATTGTTTTTAAATATATTGAAAAATTAATATAGATACTAAGTACATAATCTACGTATACATATATATCTATATTGTAATTGAACTATGTTTTTCATCTAATATTAAAAACTATTCATTTATTTCAAAAAAATATACATACTTAAGTGTTAATAAATTAATACAATTTCACAGATTTTGTGTTTTAGAATATATCACTCAAACCTACAAATATTTTTATAATATCACGTCACTCGTGGCTCAAATTTATATAATTCGTGTAATACAGATTGGTTGATCTGCCGCGAATCTTTTCATATCACATTTAAAAGCATTTTCAACTTCTATGATAAATGGTAGCACGAAAATATGATTATTTAAAAAGCGTTTCCTAGGTAACAACACTTTGTTGGTGCGTATTTCGAAAGTTAACATTTTGTACAGAGCCATACATTTGTAAACATTAATTATCATCTACACTTGTTAAGTACTGATATGTACGCAAATGACCGAAGCGCAATATCCTTAAGTAACTTGTACTTAAGATCGCATTACTATATCTTAACTATGTGTCGTTACTCCGCATTTTATATCATTGTTTTTTGTCCTAGCTTTGTCATTTTAGATAAACCATTCCTCTGACCCACAACATCCCATTCAATATATCGCCAAAGTGAATTTATCAATAGACAATCTCTATCCGAGTTACTTTGACATTGATTGGACTTTAAATCTAATCGGTCTTAGAAAGTAATAAAAAGCCCTAAGTAAACAAAACGTGTAATTGAGGTAGTTCTTACATACATATTATAATGATGTTCCAACGTTTTCAATTTCCTATTTGGATTCTATTTTGCATTTTCTTTTCAGGGCATGGCGACCACATCGCGGAGTAGAAGAAAAGTAAGTAATTCGACCCAGAAACACATTCATCACACATACTGGTGGCTCCTCTTGCGATTAATCGAAATGTTTGATGGTTTTATCGTGAGCATCTCTATGAATGAAATGTTTGGAATTTTTCAATGCTCTCTCCCAGAAAGGATCGCGTTAAGCACGCAACGTATGCTGCGGAACAATTCACAACTATGTCATTTCAGGCGTTCCTACGCCCTCTCGGTTTTGTCATTTGTTTTGGCGAGGGCTCACATGGCATTCCACACCTATTTCTCATACAGTAATGTCTCACAAGATAAGGTCGTGAGGAAAATTCCCTCCCAAATGCACCGTCTTATTAGCTACTAACGCATGAATCAGTAAAAAAGGAAAACAACATTTAAAATACTCGTATATTTACTAACATATAAAAACACTTCTCCAACTTTTACAGTACATATAATATAAAAGATGTATTTAGTTTATCAGTTTCATATTAAACGGAACACGAAACTTCATTCATGACAGAATAACTGTGAATATTAATTGCCCTTAACATGTAACTAGGGAGCTACTTGCCAAACAGTTTTTCTATTTGAGAGCGGTCTGTTTTATGTAGCTCTGTTTGTTTAACAATTAAAACGAGTTGATTTAGGAGAGTCTTTGAAGACAGCTTTAAGTGTAAGCACGAATTCATATTTAGCACGCGTCGATACATCACGCTGCGGTTTATTTACCTACTGTGAGTTGGTGTTGTCACATTTTTTCACAAAGCCGGTGGTGTTTATTGGCCACGTTTCGAATTGATGCGGTGCCAAGCACGACATGAGCTATTTCTACGCGAACTTCAACTCGGTCACTCTTGCACCATTAGCTAGTTGTACTGGCCCATCTATCAATCACATCGAGATGGAAGTCAGCGGCTCTTGTCGAAGATCAGGTACGGGCCACAGTATGCAGTTCTATAACTCGACTGCTCTCGACTATTACGAGTACTGTTCGGAAATATTGTGCTGTCGTAAATAAAACCAAAAAAAAGTAACTTTTAAAATAGTGAAATGTTTTTTCTTGAACGTGCTCCCGTTATTATTCGTAAAATAATTTGTAGTGTTGCCGAAATGAAATATGTAAATAAACAGTTTGAGACGGCCATCGCATATTTACTTCATATGTTTTGGCATGATCCTTGTTGGACGAAATAAAGAAATTGGCATCGATGCTGCACAGATTACAGAACTTTAGTCAAGGAGCGTCCACAAGTATCTCAATTTATATCAGAATTAGTCCCACAAATTATAGAATAGTGTGAGCAATTGAGTAGATATTAAACTATTAGTGGAATTGGGTCACAGTTAAATTATACGAATGTTTACGTTTAGCTAAAATATATATGAGTATATACAAGTTTCTTTAAGATCCCTATAATTATGAAAATTAAATGGTTCGTAACCCATTAAATATCTAAAAGAACTAGGTTTAACGGTGTAAATAACATACATAGAGTTGTCATTACGCGTCGTGTCTTATATAAGTGGTAGTTTACATGCGTGGGCTGCATTCGAAACCGTTTTCCGGAATGCCACAATAACTGAATGGTGAAATGAATTCTTACATTGTAGATCATACCGGATAATATACTCGACCATGCAGTTTTGGGATATTACAACTTCAAGGTCTATTTAATAATCCCTGTCTGGAATCGTCTCCGAATGTTTTTGCTTCGAAGCGTTTGTTCAGACCGACTGTACATTGGCTTACACTTCATAGTTATGTCTACGCTTATTGATCAGACAATGGTCCGATAAAACACGACAAAATTGATAAGCGTGGCAAATTGATAAAACAAATCAGTATCACATGTTTCTCCTTCCATACCTTGTTGTAGTGTTGTACGCCTCATTAAATTTGCAGTAAATACATTATTGTGTATGTCCGATAACGGAGCTTGTTTGCGCTTGCAGCAAGAAGATGAGAAAAAGAATAAGAAAAAACAGTCGCCCGTGGACGAGAGGCCCACAGTGCCAGCACCGAGTGAAGCAATGCTTAACAGTAAGTCTATTTTCATTTAGTTTCGTTTACATAAAAGTCACTTTAATTATTCTTTTCAATTAATTGATTAACTGTCCCTCACTTCTTCTTATCTCACTTCAATGTTCGCTTTTACATTGTTCAGCAGTCAGTTTTATTCTTGGAGCAGTCGGGCAATTTTTAGACTAGAATACTATTTTTACAAGGTACATATAGGTATTATAAGGGTTTACGTCGTGCAGATGAACAGTCCAATTAAAATTTGTTGTAGTGGTAGTATCAAACGGCTGATCAAAAAATAATTGAGAAAATCTTTCTGTGGCTTGCATAAAATGTCGCGACAACCTCACGAAGGTTTAGAATATGGCTAATGAGAAGAAAATTGGGAGATGGAATATTAGGTAGTACCTACTGTATAATCACAAAGTTTATAATATTTGGGTTTAAATTTTTATAATATTCCTACTGTGTGAAAATGTTAAGCCATAAAATAGATACACCATAGAACAAATAATACATGTTAATAATTCATTTTTACGGATTTTAGCATAGATTTAAGGTTAAATCGGTACAATATACTATGTACAAGTACATACATATATTTGTTGTAATGTTTTCCTACATCACTGTGATAATTAATTGGTGTTCCCCGTAGTTTACGTTTGTTTGTTTACTTTTATAACACTTCAACTTTATTGCTTTGAATATTCATTTTCCGTTGTATGGAGTAGGTACGTATCATTTTGGTAAATTGATTCAGAACATGTTATGTTAATATTAAAAAGTTTTCAGTGAAGCAATTTTCTAGCGAGCTAGAAGCATATACTCGTACCTATACATGTATGTAGTTACTTAAATTAAGAGAAATGTTTTTTCTTCATAGGGTTTATATTCCTATTAGAATTCTAATATACAGGGTGTAAAAAGACCGTAATCGAAAACTAAGACTGGTAAAAGTTAGTTAGTTAGTAAAAGTAATTACAAACACATTGACGTTAAAAAAATCCCGACAAAAATAAAAATATTGAGGTTTTCCTTATCCCCACATATGTACATTTAATACTTGTGGTTGTTAGGATTTTACAACTCGTATAGTATTATAAAACTTTAACTTTTCACTCACAATAGCAGTCCTGTTGTTATAGTTTGCTGTATAATTTGTCGAACGGATATCGTTTTATAGAACGCGTATGTTACATAGATAGAGACGGGCACTCAGAAATTTTACTGAAAATAATATTGGCATTTAACCCGGTCATTATCACCAAGCGGTGTAACATAATTTTATTTTAAAATAACTTCGCCCACCATGCTAACGGTATACTGTGATTGTTCTTCCAATTGCTGCAGTTGGTATATTGTACAATTTGCTTATTTCCTGGTTTGCAATTTTATTTGTCATATGCATTTAGCAAGACAAAGAGCTTTTCGTATCACTTGAATAGAAATATCGCGATAAAAATAGGAAATGACATTTTATTGAAAGTCAGTTTGTCTTAAATGCTCGTTATCAGGCGTTGTAAAGATTTTATCTGCGTGTGCAATGCTCGCAAAATGAATTAGGTATTATGGAGATAAGTGACTTGTGGTACCTCAAAACGAAGTTATAATTTAAGATAAGAGGTATGATGAATACGTAACGTCTTTAATCTTTTGTCAATATTGTCGGCGCAGGTATATGATGCTGAGATGTTGATAGCCTTCCATTTTCCTAAAACACGTTAAAGATAGCATGCATAGAGAAAATTTTATAAAGAAAATTTATTAGTAGAAGATGTTGCTTTCATATTACCATTAAAGGTTTTTGTAAAGTAACTCAACATGAATTGTAAAAAGGACAATAATTTTTGTAAGTATTTGTAACTTTTATGATTTTATCATGTGTTATAAATAAAGTGAAGTCAAAAGTGAGAAAGAAGGTAAAGTTTTACTTTATGAGTGAGAATTAAGGCTAGAATCGTTATATATATACCTAGTACCTGTTATGATAATAACTTACCTGTCTACAGACGCCCTTTGTAAACATACGACTCAATCGCATGAATGTAAAGAAAATACGACAAAATTTCAATTTCATTGCTGTTCGCCTGCCAGCTTTCTGCTTCAAGAAATTATTAGTTTGTAATAAAGTGCAATATACATACTCTAACTGTCTACTTTCATATTGGAAAAACGAATGTAGTATAATAATAGACGGAATGGAAAATTTATGGCTGAAAAATTGATGAACGTAGTAGTAAATTTTAATATAAACATGGAACCTGTGGTAATAATAATGTCAAAACCGTTTACAGTCAACAAATATTTTGATTAACATTCAAAATACAATATAATTTAAAATGTAAATGCCACGGTGTTTCCTAATATTAGACTCTTAAAAATTAATAAAATATATTACTCATAAACTAAGACGGAGTAGAACTTCGTTCCAATACTCGTAGTAATAAAAACCGTCTTTAATTGTTTCCCAAATAATACAATAATACCACACAGTATTCTATAGTTAAGGAATGTCTACGCAAATTTATCTTACACGTATAGTAGGAAGAGGTATCTAATTATTTTATGATTGCTCGTCCTTTTAATAAAGTTGTACTATTTATACGAAAATTATCCCAATAACATTGGATACATTTCAGTTTAATAAATTTTTAAATGAAAGTAACAACAGTGAACGTTTCTCACTGTTCTAAGCTCAAAGAGAGCATGCCTTTTGGACGTTTACATAGGAACCAATAATATGGACATAATATACAGCTTTCTAAAAACAATTATCAATTTATAAATAAAAAAATTATATTTTTTTTTTATTTTTCTAACTTTTGTTGATTTTTCCAGATCTCCGAACAGCCTTTGGACTATTGGACCGCGACAGCGATGGCCACGTCACGCCGGCGGAGCTGCAGTTCATGCTGAGGAACTTGGGCATCGAGGTCAGCGATGATCTGATCTCAGAATTAATTAAAGACGCCAGTAAGACTGGTTAGTAACAATACTTACATTATCCATAATTTTATCAGCTATCGCGACGTTGCTCGTTTTAGTTTGATTGAGCATTTTGAAGGTCTTTACATAAACCGCAAAGCTTACGATGAATTATTAAAGGTTCCAATTCCGGAAAAAAGTGAAATCATTTAACAGTCTTAAAAAGCTAAGCGTATTAGGCCTAAAATTCAAATGTATAGTACATAGTCAGGTACTGGGAAACTAATAGCTATATATAAGTACTAAGTATTAACCTACCTACGAGAATTAACACATAAGTAGAAGGAATTAACGCGCGTCACGTTTCCCTACTTCCTATATTCCACCCGAGTATTACCGAGAAGCATTTCTAATAAGATATAAAAACAAACTATGGAATTCATAGGCTACGTGCAACAATCTATTTTAGTAATAGACCAGAAATTATGGCAAATTTAACGTCGTCTCGGGCAAAAATAACAGCTATTAGAAATTTCAGCGTAACAACTTTTCGTCACGAATTTTTCCTTCGGCACAGTAACATGTGCCATGTAAATAAGGATTAGGTTACTAAAACGGATTACGATACTACATGACGAGATTTAATACTTATCCTGATACCTGTAGCCATAATATCGGTAGGTACCTACTTTTAATAAGTATAGGTACTTCTATTTTATACCTACGTATAAAGGTCAGTTTTTGTAAAAGTTTCATAGTATAACTTTTGTTTGAAGCTATTAATAAAAGAGAAGGGATTCTTCCAAAAATATTTACGATTTTTGTCAACAATTAAAATAAATTTAATCGTTCCATTTTATGAAACACTTAAACGTTTGACTGTTATTGCCGCTGCTGCGCAAAATTTGTTCCGTATCTGCAATAGGCGAGTCTTTAAACATTACAACGTAATGGTAATTAGAATTTAAGACGAGAAATTTTAACTTCAGAGTACTCTGAAGCTGTGCGTCGCTACAACCATAGTAGGTTAGAATAAATTGAGGGCTTGTGGTTTAAGCGTGTAGGACTTGTTTTTCATTGAGCTGTCAAATCTCCTGCCAGGAATATTATATAGGTCGTCCACACTCAGGGATCGCTCCGTAGGTATCATAAAGTCAGTAAAGAAGTGAGGATGTTTTAAAAGGATACGTAACGGGCATGAAATATCGCAGCGGACGATCCTATACACTGAAGGTTAATAGTTCTATCATTGCCCTAAAATGCAACACATACGAAGTCGGTACAAAAGTCTATAAAAATAAATGACTGTCCTCGCACATACACTCGTATAGTACTATACACATTCCCTCACTTTGCATATTATTAGTTTGAATTGATGCCAAAATGAGCACGTGTTTTTTGATATAAATTCACCTGTTACAGTTATTTGTGACTGCATATCGCTACTTTATGAAGGTAACTAGGGAGATGGCTGGCTCGTTAACGAGTTAAATTTATACTTTGTTTATGCTATAATAATTTGCCTTGGCACTGAAAGGAGCGGTACTTTGATGAATAATTTCTGTGTTTAAACTGCATGCTATTAGCAGCCCCATTAACACTAGTTTACTTACGTGAACGTATAGAAAACAATGAAAACTGCTATCCTTTAACTATCTATGGTAAACTAATGAATCGATATTTTTAACTGCCAACGTGACAACACCACCGCTGATGGTAAGAGTAGTGGGGTCCAAATAGGAACTCCAACCGCTCGCGTGTGTCACTATTTCGGGTTTTAATTTCAGAATGGTGGTTTCTATTCGGGGGGAAACGAACATCTTACCACCAGCAGATATAAATAAATAAATACACCCAACAGTCACATACATAGTTCTGATCCCACACTAAGATGCAAGTCTTGTGTCGCGAGTATCAGAAACTACGAGAGACTTTTCGGTCTCACATACACCCAGACCCGAAACAAATATTTGTGGATCACACAAACATTTGTCTCGGTGCGGGGATCGAACCCGCGGCCTCTCGTTTCGCAAGCTGGTGTCTAGCTAACTGCGCCACGGGGCTGTCTTATGGCCTGTAACAATCTCATTCACAGAACAAAATGCAGTTTTTTTATTACTATTCGATTTTTCTGTGAGACAGTGGTACCAAATCAGTCAAGCCGACTCATTCGTACCGGGGTCCAAACGAACTAACATGTGGCTCTAACACTTTAAGAAACGTTGAATTGATATAAATATCCCATAAAAAACAAAACTTGTAAAAAAACGGTTTCACTTCGATAGATTACAATCTACCGAATTATAACACGTTAAATTGTAAGCAGTACTTATGTTACGGTTCACAATCTTTCGACAGTTTACAATCTCGCTAGATAGATTATAATATAACGGTGTTTACAATTTTACGGTGATATATACATTGACAGTGTAAAGAAATCAGAAGGACTTGTTTATTGTTAAAAGAATACTAAAAATAAAATATAACGATACGAGCACGATGAAAGCAAACGATTAATGAGCACCTTTTTTGCTACTCTTGTAAAAAAAATCTGTGTAGGTATAGCTACTCGTAAATATAACGAGCCAATGCTCATTAAGTCGTCGAAAGAAACTCTATTCACAATGAAATCAGGAGGCTTATTGTAGAATGGCGTGCGCGCGTTGGCGCGCCACCTTCCGCCACCCCATCACCTCGCGCCGTGTCAAGGTCACGTTGCCTATATTTTCACAAGTGACCTTTGTACCACGACTCATGATGCGTAATTGACAAAGTTCCAATCGATTCGAGTTGAGACCCTAGCTTGAACTTTGCATAATGGCGTTATAAGTTAGCTCATCTAGTTGATCCGAACCGTGATACAAGCAGCAACTTTGAGAAGGGAATGTTTCATTTTAGTAGCATAGCTATTAATATATTAATAAGCATAGGTTTCTACACGAAGGGATTTCCTATTAAAATATATTTGAAATATAATGTTTGAATAATGATTCTATAATTAGCTTTAAGTAGGTAGGAATACTTTTTACTTGCATTTTCATATCATGTTAGTATTAAGAAGTCAACTATCTACTTATAATATGTGTGTTGAAATTATTTGGGCGATTTATGGTGTATCGATGTTTGGCGTCAGAGTAGGATTAAATGTTAATATCATACTGTAGCCACGGGACTATCACCACGCTCGTAAAATAGTTTTAATAAGATGGTAGAGCTAAACATCAGACGTGTCTGCCGTACGACGCCGGCATACAAGAATTATTTAATTTTATCACCGTGCATTGCGTGCTCCTTGTGTTATGGCACGGTTATGGAAACATTTACAACATTGTTGCGAAGTTCTGAAGCTAGAATTATACAGATGGTGGACGTAAAATAATCATTAAACATTAGCCTCGACCTTCGTTGTAACCGCAATGCCCATTCTTCTATCTACCATCGCACTTTACTTATCTTTTTATCCAATCTAATTGCATTATTCAAAGAATTTCACGGCAGGGTTCACAGTTTTAAAAATATCCACAATTTGTATATATGCATTGTGGTATTTTTAGATTAAAAAGAACATTTCGTGTTTTATACAGTGACTAGCGCATATCTGTTATCTGATAATCTAAAATTATATGTCATAAGTAGGTACATATATTTTAGGCTCATCGGTTAGTCAGTTGCAGAACCCGCGGATTTTACCTACATACAATTCTAGCTTCATAATAATCTAGACTGTCCTTGGTATGTACTTTCCTTTTAATATGCCTGACTAGGGGCCGGCATACAATACTGCAATTTGACGTCACAATCATCATCATCATCAGCACATATACGTCCCACTGCAGGGCACGGACCTCCTCTACTACTGAGAGGGTTTAGGCCTTAGTCCACCACGCTGGCCTAGTGCGGTTTGGCGGACTACACACCTAAGAAATTCGTAAGAACTTTTAAGTTTTAGGTGTTCAGGTTTCATCACGATGTTTTCCTTCACCGTTAAAGTACGTGATAATTCTTTGTGAATACACATAACTTCGAAAAGTCTGAGGTGTGTGCCTGGGGTTTGAACCCGCGACCGTCGAGATAATCGACTGCGTGCCTGAACCTCGAGGCCATCACGACTTCTGTCGTCACAATACAGATACCTAATTGCCTCGCCTTGGGCGGTGTGTGCCCCAGCTTAAAAAGGCGCATTTTGTAATAATAAATTTAATTTAGAATAGAATACTGCTTACGCCTTTGGAGGCAAGGTGAGTGTCTGATACAACAACGTGGCTACAGGGAGCTTATCTATGAATCGTTTTCTACAAGCGCAAGTTGTCCCTGCAGTGACTGTCTGTTAGAAAGGACAGCAGATATCGTGATAAGATGAGATGAGACGCTTGTTACCCCAGTGCGGAATAGTAGAATACAAATCATAATATGTAGATACTGGCGAAAAAGTATTTTCGCTAACCAACAAAAACAAAACTTACTTATATGGTACAAGTGGCGGACCACGAAATGTGAATCCCTTCCGTATTCGAGAGTGAAGGCTTATGTATTAATACATGATTTTTTTTAAACTAACTCACAAGTTTAACTAAGCTAGAATAACATTCTAAATTAGAATGACTGTCGCAAGTTTACTATACTACATAGATTTTTCAACAGATATCCGGTATTCATCCCTAATAAGTCATTATGTGTCTCACCTCGAGGAAAATTATCATGTAAATGAATTTTGTTGTTTTTCATTTATTAACTTTATACCAGTGTCATACTTTTTAAACTTAGCATTAATGTGGCGACGGAAATATTTTTATTAAAACATGTTAAATGGGGTTCATACCATACTTAGCCTGTGTTGTCCAATATATAATTACGTATACGTATGCAATACATCTGATACATACATGCTAGGCTAATTTTATTTTATTTTTTATCTTTATAACTACCTATATGTATGACACTAACAAAATTACTTTTACTATTAACTAAAGTTGTAGGTGCGGGTTATCTCTGACGTTAAAGATAAGTGACGTCATTAAACGCCTTGCCTACATCATGGTACCTAATTAAGCTCAAACGTTTATACCTCTTTGTTAATTCTTGTATTATTTTGTTCTACTCAGAACAGCTTTAATACTAAATTATCACGATGCGCTAGTAATTACGAAGAGTTATTTTTACAGTAACATTCCTTGAGACTCCATGCAATTTAACAGTTCCATATAATAGAAAAAATGCGTTAAAATGGTAGTTACAGAAAACGCGTTCGCTGAGACAGATCGTTTTACGGGTTTTTATTTTATTGTTAAAGTCACAAATATTTTTATTAACATGCCATCTACTCACGTGCTGCAAGGTATAATAACTACTTTATAAGATCAATACTCAAATATATTTTTCGGATTCGGAGGAATCCCGATTTCTAATTCTATTTAAATGACATGTATATTTTTGTCGAGATAATGTTGATTCATTGGTCAATGATGAAACATAGAATATAAATAAAGAGGACAAAGTAAAGTTGAAACGTGAAATATTTTCGTTCCATAAGTTTCCTGAAATCTAAAAATTCGAGTGTCAAGACTAGGCCAATCAGTAAACCCAATCCGTTATGTTATTAAAATATATTTTTCTTTTGTAATTGTGATGTATAGATACCTACGCTATTTTCGCTTCTTAAATCCATTTTTTAAAGGCACCGACATTGGCCCTGTTAGAGCTAAACTTGTATCTTTTATAATCATTACTAGTGGACCCGACAGACGTTGTCCTGTGCACAATTTTAAATTCAAAAATTAATTTTTTTTCCAATCTAAACAATTTTCAAATCATCATCATCATCAGCCCAAATACGTCCCACTGCTGGGCACGGGCCTCCTCTACAACTGGGTTGGCAGACTACACACCTAAGAAATTCCTAAGAACTTTTAGGTGTGCAGGTTTTATCATGATGTTTTCCTTCACCGTTAAAGCAAGTGATAATTCATTGTGAATACACACATAACTTCGAAAAGTCAGAGGTGTGTGCCCGGGGTTTGAACCTGCGACCGCCGAAATTCTTGACCGCGCGCCTAAACCTCGAGGCCATCACTGCTTCATTCTCAAATCCATCACACAAAAAAAAACATCTGCCTTTTTTTGAACAAAGAAAATGAATTGTTTAAGATTCTGGAGTTATCTTAGTAGTTAGTTATCACCTTTGATTATATCGTTGCATGAATCACATTACTCAACAACTGCTTTCTTAACAAAAACCGCATTCTATTGCATAGTTTCGGGTGTTTTAGATTAAGAAACATGAAGACTACTAAGGCCGCCTTCAGGTGTATTATTTAAATCAGGTACAACCAAGGAGTTTAAAAATTCAGTTGGATAATTAGGCTTGATACATATACTTATTTTCCTTAGTTACACAAAATAAATTTCTGAACGCACTCATAAATATTTGACAACCAATAAATATGTCAATCCCTTTTCATTAGTGACTATTCTTTTGTGCAATTATATTTAATACCAACAGCAACGTCCAAAAATGGCTTGTCTCAAATTTGGTCAAATCTTCAGAAGCCCATAACTGGGCAAATAAACATCACACGAGAATAAAAATGTGTATGCATGTTTACATCTATTAACACTATAACTGACCGCAATATAAACAAAATTCAAGACCTCACTTTTTTGCTTGTCCACTTCCCGTGAAATGTCCCATATATAGAAGATGATACGAAAAAAGTTCAATGCTATGCTTTGCAATTACTGTCACACATGAAAAATCGGTTTTATTGTAAACTAATTTATAAATAAACTAAGTGATCTGGTCGATTTCTGATTTAGTAGGTGGGACAATAATAAATACTTGACTTTAAATCTCAATATGAGTCAATTGATTGACTATGGTATTATACCTATTAGCATTGACCAGAATTAGTTTACACGTTTAAAACAAAATCATGGTTTACATAATTTTAATAATGCTTTACTACACTGCGTGCGGATCACGATAAGACTAAAATAAAATATAAGCAAATAAGAAACTGTTAGTTCAATTTGACGACAATAATAAATACGTTATGAATTTCTTCAATATTTTAAATGAAAATGGGTAAAACTTCGTTTACTTTCTTTGTTATTAACTAAAACAGTAATACTTCGAAATATATAAATAGGATTATAATTATAAAATCAATACTTTCAGGTAATGGACTTATCGATGAGAATGACTTTATGCAGTGGGTAACCAAGATACAAGCTATACAAGGTATGGATGTAAGCACAAGTGGAGGCGACTCAGAAGAAGAGATTACAAGAGACCTTCTCGCGGCATTTAAGTAAGTAATCATACATACATACATACATACATAACCTCACGCCTGTATTCCCCGAAGGGGTAGGCAGAGATGCATTTTTGCACCCACATTTCGCCACATGTATCAGTCCCACGTAATAGTGGGCGAGCCTATTGCTGTTTTTCGGGCACAGTTCCAGACTCCGTGCCGCTACTGAAAAATTCCTAATGGAAAAACCCAATACCACTTTGCCCGACCCGGGAATCGAACCCAGGACTTCTAGATCGTACGTATCATCGTATCATGCTTGTGCCGTGAGACCACGAGGCAGTCAGTAATCATGAATATAAATTCACTTTAGCCGTATTCAGATCAAATGTATTAAAACCAAGTAAAATGTATTTACATGTTACCTATATACTATATAGGTATGGATCTTTAAAATATCGTATAGTATACATATATTATATCGTTAATAATTATAATATTAATAATATTGAACCTTTGCCATAGTATTTTTTTTGTTTTACGTTGACTTGTAACATTCTTAACACAAAAAATAAAATTTACCGGTTACCGAATAAAAAATCTACTAAATTATTTTCACAATTCGACGATTCATATTAATGGTTATAAACCGGTCTCATTAGGGGAATCTAGGTTATTAGCGAGACCTAAATACAGCGTCGTTCATTTGAATCGAGCTAAATATATTCAGACGCACATAAGTGATATTTTTAAATATTTACCAAAATATGTTGGGGTGATCACATATCTAGAGTAGCTTTTCTTGTTCCTAGATCGTTCTGTTACACTTGATACAATATTATATTATACATACATATATTTATAATGATGTACTTCTGCTTCACCACTTTATTATTTAACTACTTGTACCTACTTAGTATAAAGCGAGTACAATTTTACGACATTATAAATCTATGTACAAAAGAATAAGAACTCGTCCCTATATGTAGATATTATAATTGCGAAAGCGTAGATGGTTGTTGGTTACTCCATGGCGCCACAATAGCCCGGTCAAATTAGCTTCAAAAATAGGGGTAAGGTTACATTAATTCCCATTAAGCTGAAAATTGGCATGAATGTTGGGAACACTATTAAAAACATTTTGTCAAAAGTCCTCATCGATTCGACGGGTGCAAAAAATATATTCAAGGTCAAATGGTGCAAAAAACGGTTTTTTACATTTTTCAGCTGAACGGCAAGTTTTATCATAAAAATAGGTGAGACAAAAATTATTCATCATGCAATTGTTTATAACTTAAACTAAGAATCACCATTTGGGAGATATAGCGATGCAAAAGGTTGAAAAAGTTGTGTTCTTCATAATATGTAGGGTTTCCGCGGCACCCGTGAGGTTTCCCCGGTGGGCCTATTCCACGATCTATTGTGGTCCTGTTGAGTTAAAAATATTGTATTGAACAAAAAATAGTACTATTGGAAATTATAAAAGCGGTGTAAGTCATAATTAATTTGGGAAAATTATTGATAATCATCTAATGGACATCTATCTACACCTTTAAAATTTTGAGTCAAATGTGACAAAGTTATTTTTAGCAAATAATAAACATTGTTGTGTCAGGGTATTCGACCGCGATGACAACGGGTACATAACTCGGGATGAGCTGCGAGCGGCGCTCGAGATGATCGGCGAGCCGGTCACCGACGCACAACTCAACCAAGTGCTGGCGCTGGGAGACATCGACCACGACGGGAGGATCGACTATGAAGGTATCATCCAAAACCTACCACATCATCATCATCGTCGTCACCAACCCATATACGTCCCACTGCTGGGCACGGTTCTCCTCGACAATTGAGAGGCCTTAGTCCACCTCGCTGGCCTAGTGTGGGTTGGCGGACTACACACCTAAGAAATTCTTAAGAACTTTTAGGTGTGCAAGTTTCCTCACGATGTTTTCCTATATCGATAAAGTAACGTGATAATTCATTATGAATATACACATAACTTCGAAAAGTCAGAGGTGTGTGCCTGTGATTTGAACCTGCGACCACCGAGATTCTCGATCGCGCGCCTAAAGCGCGAGGCTATCACTACTTCCTAACACATTTCTATATGTACAATTTAGTAAAATATGAACAAATTTTAGATCAAAGTATAATTTTTAATTGTAAAGAATTTTTAAAGCTTTTGAACTTTTTATAATTATTTAGTGAGATATGCTGTGACAGATAGCGCTTTCATTATAACTGTCCCCATTTACCTTTTTTCTTATAACCTTAAGCTACATACACATAACGAAATTTGGGCCCCAGCCAAAAGATTAAAAACAGTTTTTTAAAAGTTTGAATTTGTTTATGTTTCATACATTTTATTAAATTATTACTTTTTTCAGAGTTTGTGAAGATGCTGTTGTAATGTGTACCTCGTTGAAGACCTCACTAGTTGTAATGAAGAATGTTAAAGACAAGACAAGTGATTTAAGGCTGTCAATAGTGGATTTGGATCGCTTTATGCATTGGATTAAGCCATAGAATTATTGAAAAGAGTTACTTATCCAAAATGCTTCCTCGAAATTTATACCGCTTTACAATTAGAAATATCCGGATCATTGATATTGACGTTACGATACAGTTTGTATCTTAATGTGCTCTTATACTCGTACGACTGGTGACGAATATAAAATATTTGTACATAAATACAATTTTGTAATTTATTACGATAACCAGTAATGTAGTTAACTAATATAGATTATAATGTTTAAACTAAATATTAAAATTATATCTACATAATGTAACATATTATATTCGCATAGAAGAATATATCATAAAATAAATGGGATAGATCATATTTGTGTTTTTAAAAGACAGTAGGTTTCTGACACATATATTTTTATATTGGAATAATAATGATTTGGTACTTATGTATACGATATTGTTTATAAAAATGCAATAGAATGACTAAAATGTTTCGTTGGTGCAGCCTAATCTATGACACCATGGGTCAGGGACGTTTTGTCCATTTTGTAGGCATTATTTTGTTGTTTTGTAGTGACTATGGATACAAATGTACAAAGTACCTGTAATGTTAAAACAAAGTTTAATAAATCAGTCCTTAGAACATAGTTTAAGTGTTGGTAAAAGAACACTGTTTTTTGTCTTAAAAATTGACGTGGTCCCATAGAATGCTACTCCAAAGCAAATGATTTTTTATTGAGTGCAGTGGGTGTTGTGTCGTTCATACGACTTCTTTTAAATTTGACATTGTGTATGAGAATTTGATATATACATATATAGTTTCTATTATTGTTTATAAATGAATGTTCTACGAACTTGTTTAATTTGTGTTAAGACATTACTGAAACCCTGATGTGTATTCAAATAAACTAACTAAACAGTAAGTAAATAAGTTTGAAGAAAATATGTAAGTAATTGTATGGTTGTGAATGATATGGTCCATCAGAGAAAAGTAATCTACTTACCACTTAAATATTCAAATTAATGCTTGAGTAACTCATACGTAGGTACCTATCTATTGAAACAGTTTTTTTTTATTTACGAAAGTTTTCTGCAGATAAAATAATAAAGGTGCTCAATTTGTAAGCAGCTAATCAACCAATCAACGTTTTTACTGTTTCAACAGATCTCACAGCTTTCGAGAAGCTGTTAAAAGGCATGTGATGTGGAATGACCGTGATGAATAATAAAATTTGAACTTGTTGATAACATGTTTTATTTTATTATCAACGTTGCATTATAAATTAATAATTACAAACATACGTCAATCAACTCCTGATAAAAATTTGCCTATGAAATCATAAGGTTTAGGTTCATAGGTTGGTTTCCAATGCGCCATAAGGTGTCCTTTTTGTTGCCACTGGTGGGTTATTTCTTTCAGCTCCATGTAGCCCTGGCAAAAATAAACTTTTTAGAAGCATATTCTTTGGTGCCTGTCTATGAAATATTTAAATATTGCTAGTATAAAAAACATGTATCCAGGTTATAGTCGAATAATATTAAAGGTGTTACTATCGTCAGAAAAAAAATCATTAATCTCTCTCAATATCTATCTTTATTGCTGTAATAGAAATATATGGCTAAGTTGTAATATTTACTTAAGATTTCCTATGACCACTGCTTCTATTTAATTAATAGTGACGATACACAATCCAGTGCAATGTGTATTTTAAACAACGCAGGTAATGGTGTGCGGTGTTAATCGCGACACCCACGCGCGTTTATTTTGGATTGCTAATATTCGATCGTCATTTGTCTGTTACCATGGTCGATGTAGCGCGCATAATATTTGTTTCATCATCATCAACCCATATACGTCCCACTGTTGGATACAGACCTCCTCCAAAATTGCGAGGGTTGAGGCCTTAGTCCACCACGCTGGCCTTGTGCGGGTTGGCGGACTACAAACACAAGAAATTCTTAAGAACTATTATGTACGCAGGTTTCATCACGATGTTTACCTTCACCGTTAAAGTAAGTGATAATTCATTGTAAATACACACATAACTTCGAAAAGTCAGTGTGTGCCTGGCGTTTGAACCTGCGACCGCCGAGATTCTCGATTGCGTACCTAAACCTTGAAGCCATCACTACTTTTATTATTTGTTTAGGTGCACATAATTATAATTTAATCAAAACAAAGTTTATCAATCAATGATATAAATATTAGGTACGTACATGATGATTTTTAGATATTATTTACTTTATGGATGCATATATTTACCTTCATAACCAGCATGTCAATGATCCTAATGTCAGTGATGCAAGCATTTTTGTAGAAATACTCTCTCAGTTTCCGGCGGCAATCGTTTTCAGATTTAGGTATATCAAAATACTTAACTAAAATAAGAAATTATAACATTATCACGGTTTCATTAGCATGTAACAGTTAAACAAATTACTTATTACAATAACACATCCTCAGACTCAGTTATCAATTACAAGTAGAATTTAATCATAAAAAATTGGGGCCCGCTTGTTTTTCATATCTATTAGGTAATCATAAAAAACATACTTTTACACCTATATCACTTCCATGTCCATTTTACGGCAACTGTGTTAGTAATAAGTACCAAATATATCATAAAGAGTGAGCCTATTGCCGTTTTATGGGCCCATTTCTAACTCTGTATTGCTAGAGATTGCTGAGAATTTGTAATTAAATAACTTAATAATCCAATAACACTTTTCGACTCAGGACATCTCGGTCGCTCGCCGTATGCTCGGACAACGAGGCAGCTGGGCAGACGTCTTTTAAAGTTATAGCTCTATAAAAACTAAAATTCTGTAAGTGCTTAGCGTATAGGTACCAAATGAACTTTGTCTCTTGCTGATGTGTAACATTTTAAATTATACCTACATTTCAAATGAAGAACACTGAAAAGATCGAAAAGTCGGTCTGAGGATCGTAGCGTCTGTGAGATATAACTTGCCGATGATTTTGATTTTAGCTCAGAAGCGGGTCCTAAAACATAAAAGAGCTTCTACATTTGTAGGAAAGGCACTCTAAATGCGTCATATTGATTGATTTTCTTGAATAGGTCTTATCAGCCACGATCGCAAGTAGGTACGCTGCTAACACGCGATGTAACGGAAGCCTAATGCCAGCTTTTATTTGTAGCATAGGGCCGGTATGATTATTTAGAGTGAAAGGTGGTGTTCGTCTCTCGTTTTTAATGCACAAGTGGTAGAGCCACGATATGGTCAGACGAAACAACGACGGTGTGGAAAAATCGGCTCCACCGGGGTGGTAACATTACTTTACTAGAAATCAGCTGATGGTATTGTTTTTAAGTTTTGATGACCGAGATTTGGCTGGAAAGGATCACCATCGTACGTACGTATGGAGGTCACAGATTCGAATCTCAAGGACGTTCCTGAGATTTTTAAGTACTAAGTAATATTATACCTAATACAATTAATAAATTATGACTATAACTTAATGATGGCAAAGGAAAAACCTATGTAAACCGAAAAGCTCATTTCAATAAATTTTGACGCGGTAGAAGTGGGTGCCGTGAGCCGTGCGACCTAGTGGTCCCGGGTTCCATCTCCGGCTCGGGCACAGTTTTGTTGGATTTTTCCATTATGGAATTCTCAGTGGCAGCACGTAGTCTGGAAATGTACCCATAAAATGACGATCGGCTCACCCTTAAAACCATTTTAGGCGAAACGTGGGTTCAGAAATGCATCTCTGTCTTCGCTGATACAAGCGTGAGTGTGCATGTATGTAATAAATCTTATATAGTAATCTTATAAACTTCATGTTGGCCGGCAGTGTTAGTGTATATGGTGCATACGGTACGAGATATACCTACCTTCGGCGGTTACATTAGTTGTCTTTACTTACTTATGTATGGAATATATCGATAGAAAGCCCGGTAGAGACCAAGAGCTCGTCTCCGAGCCTCACAGAAATCTGTAGACATCAAAGGACGCACTTTCTTACAAGCAGCTTTCATCGTTTCTCGACCAGCCATTTTTAAAGCAATAATACTAGTAATGCTATTAATAAATAAATTTAGTATTTTCGTAGATTTCTATCAAAGTACCGCGTTTCACTCCACTCGAAATTCTGAGACGTCAGATAATAATTGACATAAAATATTTTTTTTTGAAATGACTTTTAGTCATTTAAGAATGTAAGGCTTTTTTTACGATAATGTATATCCAAAGGAGCGCGACTGCTCTAGATATTGTTATGTAGGCGCTATGTTATTCCAATTTTTAAGCCAGTGTTAATTTTATTAATCCCATTTGTAGGTACAAAATTTAATTGATGTGGTGAATGGTGATATTTCAGTAGGTACAGTAAAAGCTCCTTATTCGCGCTTCCTTTATTCGCGGATTTAATCGCTACACCGGTACATATCTACTTACCTATTTAAAAAAATCCAATAAGTATCCAATCCAATTGTATACGCGTATAAAAAAGTATAATAGACCTTATTAGAACTATAACTTAAGTATGTTATAAAATTATATCGGTTTGGCCTTTGACATAATCGCAAGATGAAGATTTAATTAAAACCGACTTAGGGGAAATGTTAAATTCACAGCCCATTGAAGAAGAGGCTTCAACAAACACTGAAAACGCGATATTTAATTTGAAAAATCTGAGTAAGGGTTTAAAAATGGCACATGAGTTTTGTGATTTATTTATAAAAATTGAAGTAAAAAAGTTAGTACCTATACCTATAACTTATAGGTTTGTTTCTTTGTGACATCATTTATGATCATGTTGAATTGAACTCGGGACCTCTAGATTGCACAGGATATACTGGTGCCTCAACAAGTTTAGGAGTACAATATGTTTTTTTTTTAATTTTGCTTTTTTTACTTTCAATACTCAATATGTGACAAAGTTATTTCATCTTAAAAGAAATCAAATATCAGGCCTTATTTTACTCATCATCATCTCACTGCTTCCTCTACGACTGAGAGTGCTTTAGACATTAGTTCACCATGCTGGCTTAGTGCGGGTTGGCGGACTACGACCTAAGAATTTTTAGGTGTGCAGGTTTCCTTATGATGTTTTCCTTCACCGTTAAAGTATGTGATACACACACATATGTACACATACAACTTCGAAAAGTCAGGGATGTGTGCTTTTTTTTCTCTCGAGGGGAAAGCTGGGTATGGCTCCAATTTCCCGACGGCCCTGGTGCCCCCCTTCACCAGGCGTAGGAAGCGTATGTCGGGGTCACCGGCCTTTAAGGCTCGACCGAGATGGGTTTTTCGTTCTCGGCCGAGACCGAGAATAAAATGATATCTCGGCCGAGACCGAGAGCCGAGACCGAGAATAGACAAAGCGTGAATTTTTTTATTTTTAATACTGTTAACTTTTTAATACAGTACTAATTGTTTAACAAAATTAACTGTTTTAATAATCAAAGTCAAATAACATTATATTATAACATAAAAAAAGCAATTTTTCGGCATTTTCGCCCTTTAAAGAGTGTCGCCTCTCGTCATACAATTGTCCAGCTTTGCTAAACAGTTAGACGATCCCCAAGAACAAAATCTTATCTGCAAAATGCTCTACTGCAGTATAAAGGTTTTAAATTAAGTGAAAATATAAATATAAATTACTCACTCACATCAAAAATATTTTTTTTTTAAGAAATAATTTTCTTTTTCTCAAATATATTTTTTTGAGGTGAGTGAGTAATTTATATTTTCACTTAATTTAAAAACTCGATACCTACTGCAGTAGAGCATTTTGCAGATAAGATTTTGTTCTTGGGGACCGTCGAGTTGTTCACTTGTTACGCTAGTAGGCGGCGCAGACTCGAACTCGGACCTCGAAAGACTCGAACGGGGCGAAGGCGGCCGGCCGCAGTTCGCCAGACGGGACTTCAACCAATCACAATTCAGCCTCTCACGCACTTACACCGATCGACTTTTGAATGCCGATCCGAACAAAGTTACAATCTCGGTCATGACCGAGAATCTCGGCTGTAATTAGCCGAGAACCGAGACAAAATTCTCGGTTGGATTTGTAGCCGAGAATGCCGAGACCGAGATCTCGGTCGAGCCTTACCGGCCTTTCAGCGCGACGCGCGGCGACGTCACGTCCGCGTAGATGTTGATGCCGGGTTGGGTCCCTAATAAAATCCCTATGCCGGCATACCGACCAAAACCCCCCGGTGGCCATCGTCGCGCCGAATGGGGCGACTACGGTGCGTGGCCAAGAGGCACCCACAATGATGCCGCAGCCGCCCGATGCGCCTCCGAGACAAAAATATCTCAGCCGCCTCGAAGTTATGGGGGGCGCAGTTGCACCCTCACTAGCTTGGTTCGGGCAGACTGGTTGTTGGTGGGCGCCCACGACGGACACAGACCACGGTGCCGCCGCCCCTCTCGGGGACACCTACATTGAGGACGCGCTGCCCCCAGCAGCGCACCCAGTGTCCCTAGGGCCCCTTTGAGTCGCCTTATACGACAGGCAGGGGATACCGTGGTGGGATTCTAATGCCCCCATGCCACAGGGCAGGGCACCGAGTCTAATTGTCTCTGTTGACCTGGCGCCTCCATCTTTGACGTCTTTGGCGGGCGGGATCACTTCTATCGCGATCCCGCTTCGCGCTTTCCTTCTGCGATATGACGTGCTCGCAGAAGGACAGCATCGCTCGCCACGACCTCGGGCCCCCGACCATCGAAGAGATGACGGCCGGGAGCGAGAGGCCGCCACCAATAATCGCGCGGAGATCGCTGCGCTGCACCTCCCAGGCTGGACACTCTTCAAGTGTGTGCTGGGCTGTATCCTCTGGGCAGTTGTCACAATGGTGACACACGGTCGTCTCCTCCTTTTGTGCCACCTGACAGTTGACACAGGTAGTGGCCGAAGCATCCCTGCCCCGACAGCACTTGCGTCAGGCGGAATGTTGCTGCGCCGTGGTGCCTGTCCACCCGCTGGTCGAGGACGCACTGCCTCGACGGTCTTAGCACCAGCATTGGGCTTCTCCAGCCTAGTTCGCCATTCCTCCACGGCGCGGCGGCCGCACGGAGGGAGGTTTTTACTGCCTCGTCCTCTCTCGGGCCCGTCTGTGTCCGCGATCTGACGACTCCTCCCGCTGGTGGTAAAAGCGCGAGAGGAGTTTTGCGTCAAGATCCCATGGCAGGGACCAAGCCAGAACGCAGGCCGCCTCGTAAGAGATCGTGCGGTAACCCCGGATCAGCCGCAGCCAGCCGCCCCAGGGGTTGGCACCACGGAACACCCAGTCGTAGCCGATGTCCCACAAAAGAGGTACAAGAACTAACCCCTGTGGAACACCGCACGACATTGCTCTTCGGTGCCACCCGTCGGCGCCCGGATACACTACATCCCTGTTGGATACGTATGAGTGCACCAGACGCCTGAGATAGGGTGGCACCACGTGGTACCGCAGTGCTTCTTCTATCTTCTATCATCATTTCATTCATCATCAGCCCAAATACGTCCCACTGCTGGGCACGGGCCTTTTAAGTATCCATTTGGAATGTCAAATGGCAGCTTCTTACTATAATAAATGGATATGAGTGTTTATATGATGGCATAATATAACATAGTAGTTAGTTTTAAGTATAGTGCACAGTGGGACCAATTTGGTCCTGATTTTCAATGGATGATAAACTTGCCTGCTTTTATTAACGAAAATGTCTTAAGGTTTCACAGAGGAAAATATGTTAAAATCAACAATGTCATCAGCAAGTTTTAGAATGCCTCAAATATTTTAACAAAATTAAGAAAAATATATAAAATGTGCTTTTTAAATTATATAATTGTTTGAATGCTTCTGCTACTATTTACATAAATATAATTCCTATTATTCATTGCCCGAGAAGAATTTTGACAAGAAATCTTTTGGCTTTGGCTCCTCAGTTGGTTTGAAATATGCCATAATGTGACCTTTCTGCTTCCACATCTTCACAGATTCCTTGAGTTCCATTTGACCCTGAAATAAAAAGGATACAATATATTTATAATTCAATTCAAGCATTAAAGTACATAAATATGTAGGACACCAATACCAAAGTCCACTATGTTTGACATAGATCCTATACAATCATGATACTTTTAGTACTAGGTTGAATAAGCCAGTGGTTCCATAGAAGCCCAAAAGCCCAGTTTGCCTTACAAAATTCAAAAAATAATCTTTAAGCTTTAAATATTTATTTAACATAAGCAATTTGACATTTAAATGAGAATATTCGCATTTCCTGACTCCACAATAAACAATTACAAGCTAGACATTACACAAATCATGTGTAATACTTTTGGGCTTCTATGGATGTACCGCCAGTGGTGGTATAAGCATGTGTGTCCTAAATTTCATACTCTTTAGCAAAATGCAGTCATGATTATTATCATCATCATCATCAGCCCATATACCTCCCACTGCTGGGCACGGGCCTCCTCCACAACTGAGAGGGTTTAGGCCTTAGTCCACCATGCTGGCCTAGTGTGGGTTGGCGGACTACACACCCAAGAAATTCCTAAGAACTTTTAGGTGTGCAGGTTTTATCATGATGTTTTCCTTCACCGTTAAAGTATGTGATAATTCAATGTGAATACACACACATTAGTATGGATTATGTCTTCCAGTAAATACAGGTGTTTTTGAATATTTAAACCAGATATAGAGAATATATTTATATACATAATGATTTAAATTCTTATTAATATGATAAATTGTTGCAAGGGCACATTACTACAGCACAAAGAGCAAATGCCGTCAATACAGCAAAATGCCATTCAAGCATGTATAATTTTTTCTAAAGTAGTTTTATAACATGTGTTAAATTTCATCATCAGCCCAAATATGTTCCACTGCTGGGCACGGGCCTCCTCTACAATTGAGAGGGTTTAGTCCTTAGTCCACGACCCTGGCCTAGTGTGGGTTGGCAGACTACACACCTTTTTTTTTTTTTTTTTTTTTTTTATCGAGGGGAAAGCTGCTTATGGCTCTACCTCCCACCACCCCTGGGGGGAAGGGGGGCGGGAAGCGTATGTCGGGGTCACCGGCCTTCCAGCCCGGCGCGTGGCGGCGTCACGTCCACGCAGATGTTAGTGCCGGGCTGGGTCCCTAACCTACCCTAACCTACACCGGCATACCGACCAAAACCCCCCGGTGGCCATCTCCGCGCCGAGTTGGGCGACCACGGTGCGTGGGCGAGAGGCGCCCACAATGATTCCGCAGCCGCCCAGTGCGCTTCCGAGACGAGAGCGTCTCGGCCCTCTCAGATTTTTAAGAGGTGTAAACCCCCACTTACTCGATTTGGGCACCTCTTTTGGGTGCCCGCGACGGTCACAGGCCACCGTACCGCCGCTCTCTCGGGGTCACCTATGTGGACGCACTGCCCCCGCAGCGCGTCCAGCGACCCCAAGGACCCCTTTGAGTCGCCTTCTACGACAGGCAGGGGATACCGTGGTGGGATTCTAACGCCCCCTTACCACAGGGCATGGCGCCGGGTCTAATTATCTCTGTTGACCCGGCGCCTCCTTCTCTGACGTCTTTGGCGGGCGGGATCATTTCGTTCGCGATCCCGCTCCGCACTCTCCTTCTGCGACATGATTTGCTCGCAGAAGGAGAGCATTGCTCGCCACGACCTTGGACTCCCGACCATCGAAGAAATGACGGCCGGGAGCGAGAGGTCACCACCAATAATCGCGCGGAGAGCGCTGCGCTGCACCTCCCAGGCTGGACACTCTTCTAGTGTGTGCTGGGCTGTATCGTCTCGGCAGTTGTCACAATGGTGACACACGGCCGTCTCCTCCTTTTGTGCCACCCGACACAGGTAGTGGCCGAAGCATCCGTGCCCCGACAACACCTGTGTCAGGCGGAATGTTGCCGCGCCGTGGCGCCTGTCCACCCACTGGTCGAGGACAGGACGCACTGCCTCGACGGTCCTAGCACCAGCACTGGGATTCTCCAGCCTGGTTCGCCAATCCTCCACGGCGGCCGCACGGAGGGAGGCTTTAATCGCCTCAACCTCTCTCGGAGCCAGTCTGTCCCCGCGACTTGACGCCTCCTCCCGCTGGTGGTAAAAGCGCGAGAGGAGTTTGGCGTCAAGGTCCCAAGGCAGGGACCCGGCCAGAACGCAGGCCGCCTCGTAGGAGATCGTGCGGTAGCCCCTGATTAGTCGCTGCGCCAGCGCACGCTGGGGCTTGCGCAGGAGAGTGACACAGCGCCTGTTCAGGGACTCGGCCCATACTGGGCTCCCGTACAACGCCATAGACCGCACGACTCCCATGTACATCCTTCGGCAAGGGATGCCCGGACCTTCCAGGTTGGGCAGCAGGCCAGTTAGAGCGCCTGCCACCCGCAGCAACTTCGGCTGCAACAACTTAAAATGGGCGCGGAATTCCCATCGACTGTCAAGCAGCAGCCCTAGATATTTGAGCTGCTTGCCGATGGGAATTCGCACGCCATCAACCACGATATGGGCCCCATCAGGTGGCCCCATCCGAGGCCGGTGGAAACAAATGGCCTCGGATTTGTGAAGGGCTACCGTGAGGCCCAGCCGCCGAATTCTCCTCGCCACGTTGCCAGTGCCAACTGCGGCGAGGACGGCGGCCTCCTGGAAGGTCCCGCCCGTCGCTGTGACGAGCGTGTCGTCGGCGTAACAGAATACGCCGACGCCCCGGGGGTTGGCACCACGGAGCACCCAGTCGTAGCCGATGTTCCACAGAAGGGGCCCAAGCACCGACCCCTGCGGAACACCGCACGACATTGCTCTTCGGTGCCACCTGTCGGCGCCCGGATACACCACGTCCCTGTTCGATAGGTACGAGTGTACCAGACGCCTGAGATAGGGTGGCACCACGTGGTACCGCAGTGCTTCCTCAATACATGCCCAGGGCAGGGTGTTGAAAGCGTTGGCGATGTCGAGAGACACCGCCACGACGCATTTGCCCCGGGCAACCGCTTCTTCTGTTTGTGCCTTGACCCGTAGAATCGCCGTGATGGTGGATCGGCCACGCCGGAACCCAAACTGGCAGTCGGCCAGGTCCGGACCGACACTCTCGAGATGCTCGACGAGGCGCGCATGGACGATGCGCTCGAAGAGCTTGGCCACCTCGTCGAGCAGCACAATGGGCCGGTAGGCCGACGGCGACTCAGCGGGTCGTCCTTCTTTCCTGAGCAGACTACACACCTAAGAAATTCCTAAGAACTTTTAGGTGTGCAGGTTTTATCACGATGTTTTCCTTCACCGTTAAAGCAAGTGATAATTCATTGTAAATACACACATAACTTCGAAAAGTCATAGGTGTGTGCCTGGGGTTTGAACCTGCAACCGCCGAAATTCTCAACTGCACACCTAAACTTCAAGGCCATTACTGTTTAAATTTAATATGCTGTGTTACATTTAATAAATTATAAATGAATTGACAAACCCATTCATACTATTTATTTTTCTCATTTAAATATGTTATAAAATTTTAAACAGCAGGCAAGACTGTTGGCAATACTTACAAATGAAACATAAACAAACAACCAGCAATAAATTTTGCAATAAAAGTGGCATAAAGAAATGCAATGAGAGCACAAAAACTATGAAGAATGCATCAACGAAACAAATTAATATAAAAGTGGATCTAACAAAATGTACATTAATCAACTTTGCCATGAAAGTTTATAAGTTTTAGGGGACATATTAGGTAATGTTTTAAAATATTAGGCATTGTTATCTTGAAACTAAGGTGTTGCTAATAATCTTTTTTTAAGAGACAAATCATCTTTATGTCATGGTAAATCTTACCAATATTTATAAGCATGTAAATGTGTAAGAGATACACATATAGCATTGTTTATATACAAATAACTGATATTTTTTGTATAATGAAAACTTTCTAAATTAGTGTACTTTAAAAGAGTATTACCTTGATTACCAACATGTCAATAACTCTAATATCAGTGACATCTTTATTTCTTAAAA
Organism: Hemaris fuciformis; assembly: GCA_907164795.1. Lineage (NCBI taxonomy): Eukaryota > Metazoa > Arthropoda > Insecta > Lepidoptera > Sphingidae > Hemaris > Hemaris fuciformis. The sequence continues at coordinate 6,902,209 of OU015446.1, forward strand.
AGATCTCCTTCAATTTTGCCCGGCATTGTTCATCAGACTTTGGAATATCGAAATCCTTCACTGTAAAGTATATAAACAAATTAGTGTAGCTCAATTACTTTATTCCATGCAAATGTGATGACATAACAGGTTACTTACCCAAGTAAGGGATTTGACGATACCAAGCCTTGTACAGATTTAATACTCTGGCCCTAGCTTCTCCCTGCGAAGAAGAGAGCACTGGTTTTACAGTTTTTGTGCCAACTTGTATAGCCTGCCGGGCAGACATTTTATGAAAATAATTCTAAATTTGTCGTAGTTTTCCAAATGTTTTTAAATCTAAGTGACAGCAACAGCTGACAAATGACATACAAATTAGTATTACCATGAATGAATTATGAAAACACTCATTAAAAACATCGCCTGATATTCTCGTTATAGGCTTTAACGTACTCATAGTACTTTTTTTTAAATAGGCAACAATACCAAAATATACAGCTAGATTTTGCAATGCCATGGCGTGTTTTGCAATGTGAACCCTCAATGGTTTTAAGATCATGGATCTTTTGTTACTTAAAGAAATGAGGTTTTTAAGGACAATAGCGCCACCATTTGACAAAAACGGTAATTATGTAGGTAAAGGCTAAGAAATAAAGGCTAATAAAAAAAAAAACTTGTCAAATGTAAAGGTGATTTAAATGCGCATAGGGAACATGAGGATTGCCATTGTGGCGGCCTCGAATATTAATATAATGTCAACACTTTTTCATGACAATATAAAGTCTAAAGGCTCGGAGGTATGTTGGACTCACCGTTCCAGTATTTGAAAATTAGATTTGCTAATTGTCAAATACTGGGACGTCCTACCGACTAAAACCCCGTGATATTCCTCTTGCTTCTTTATGCAGGGGGGCACGGTATACGCGTGTGCATTGGACCGCACCCACCTAGAAGTTGGCCCTAAGGGGCCTTCCGCGGTCCGAACATTGTCAACCGATCCACAGAATTCCAGAGTACCTACTACCACGCAATTTTAAGTCGTCCCCTTCAAGAGAAAGCTACCCAAACTTATGGAGGTCGTGAGTCGTCTCGCTGACGACGGGTTCGCCTAGTCCCGGTGGGGAGTCTGTTATTACGCTCCCTTTCTCTCTCCGCGGTTTCTTTCGCCAGCATCACATGCTCACAAAATGTAGTTACGGCAGTCCATTCCCTATCACTCGCCAGCATTGCACAAACCACATTAGACAGTGATAGGTTGTTTCCAATGGCTTTGATAAGGTCACGTCGCTTTGAATCCCAAGCTATGCAGTGCTCTAACGTATGCTGGGCTGAATCCTCTTCGTATCCACAATGAAAACAAATCGGCGTGGATTCGCGTCTTATTCGGTACAGGTACTTTCCGAAACAACCATGACCCGAGAGTACCTGCGTCACCCTAAATGTCAAAGCGCCATGCCCCCTACTGAGCCATAGTGCCAAGACTGGCCGTATTGCCAGAAGGCAAGCCGCCTCATACGATATAGTACGATAGCCTCTGATAGCTCTAATGGCCATTGCTCTCTGTGGTCTACGTATAATCGTGACATTCTGCGTCGTCAATCGATTTGCCCACACAGGAGCACCATAAAGGGCGATTGACCTTACAATTCCTGCATATAATTTCCTACAAGCAGAGTTAGATCCCCGAAGATTTGGCAGAAGTCGTGCTAGTGCCGCAGATACCCCCATGAGTTTCGGAACCAGTCGTCGAAAATGTTCCGTAAAATTTAATCGACTGTCCAGAACAATCCCAAGATATTTTAGATTCGCCTGAACAACTATCCGAACGCCTTCCACAATTATGTGGGAACCTTGAGGCGGTAGGTTGCGAGACGAATGAAAACACATGGCCTCAGTTTTGTTAATAGCCACCTCAAGTCCTAAACGCCGAATTCGAGCAATAATCTGCGACACGCGGAATAATTCCTAGTAAGCTGAATTTTTGTATACACCTTTATTGCGGTGTTATAATGAAGATGTGAAAAATCGACATCGATATCGTGCCGGCTAAAAAAGTTATTGAGGTCAAAGGGTTCCGAAAATCAGTTTTTCGCAAATATCTGTCGACCTATTGCTTGGCGGTCAAAGATGTCATCATAAGAATTGTTTGTCGTGAAATTATCTACAAAAAATGTCTCATGATTTTTTCTGTAAAATTAGTCTTTTTGGAGTAAAGCGCTGAGAAAGCGAGTAGAATGCACTCAGTACTCACATACGGTATTGTATACGTATAACGATACTAGCGTTTTTTAATGTTTGCAGACCACGCCTAACTTCTACTATATCACTATCCGATAACAATTCATTGCATATAAAACATGAATCGCTCATTATGAAAAGTGTTCAAGAGCATGAAACTTCTAAAATAATGTCTTTAACACTAAAAAATAATTTTCAATTGAGCTTAACATAGTCCGACAGGCAGTAGCGGGTATACAGGGACGGGTCTTGGAACAATAAAATACGAATCAACTTCCAGTGAAAGTCGTTTGTAAAATATACCTACAGGGGTACTGGTTAAGTCAACCTATTCCCGTTAAGGGCGTGTAGTTTTCATCTTTTCTGACTGATTTGACTAGGATACACCCTATCCTAAGATGTTTTGTTAGAACTTGAATATATTCAGTATTTTTACTCACCTATTGTTTTATTTAGTTGTTTTTTGCCTTCCTTATAGCCTATGAAACTAAGTTTTTTCTACATAGTTCTGATGAAACCCTAGATTGTTATTCTTCATTGGATAGCTGATAAAACGTAGATATTTTTAAGCCCATCTGCAAAACAGGCGCCATAATATTTTTTTAGATATCCTTTCAAAAAAATAAACTTTCTAAATTTTTATTAATTATTTTAAGTTTTAATCGTCTACAACGACTTATTTTTCATTTTATGTACAGTATTGGCTATTGAACATATAAAGCATCTTATTTTACACGTAAAAATCAAAAAATAGTAATAATAAGACTTTTCATTTCGAAATATCCAAGCTCATAGCCCAATTTAATCGGAAATTTAAGTACTGTACTGCATTTTAGTCGCTTTCTCAGCGCTCTACTCCGAAAACGGCTAATTTTATAGAAAAATGCATGAGACATTTTTTGTAGATAATTTTACGACAAATAATTCTTATGATGACTTCTTTGACCGCCGAGCAATAGGTCGCGAGATATTTTCGGAACCCTTTGACCGTTATAACTTTTTTAGCCGGCACGATATCAATGTCGATTTTTCACATCTTCATTACTTATAACACTGTAATTAAGGTGTATACAAAAATTCAGCTCACTAGGAATTATTCCGCAGATTGGAGTTTAAAATGACTAAAATGACTGATGATGAGCAGTAGGACGTGTTTCGGCTGCTGGAGCGTGTAACGTCTATTTTAAGCTCATTTAAATGACATTGATTAATATTTATTAGAGGATCATTATAGACATTGCAGTACTGTAAATCAGTATGTCATCATATCTAATCATAGTAGGTAGTTGAGATTGACCAATATTAATTTAAATCTACAATAAATTAGAAGTAAGTAGATATAAAATACATGTAAAAAATTATTCTTTATTTTTTTACTACTTAATTCTTAATGTACATTATTGTCACAAATAAAAACATTTAAAGAACGAAAAAAATAACATCATTTATATTTCTAGTGTCGACATATACATTAATTTTACACAGATACAAAACCATGAAGAAGACGAACTATATATAGAAAAATTACAAAGGGCAAGTTTTAGCACCGTACTTGGCTGTGAGTTCTGAACTGTATGGGTTTATTAAGAAGGTATCTTTCATTCTGGCCGGCATGTATGTGAAGAATATGTCTCTGGAAGTAAATACACTAAATATATATACATCAGATTTAATGACAGCGTCGTAGTCTCGCGGGCCGCGGCTTATGTGTGTGCTATGGGATCTAGAGGTCCCGGGTTGGGTTAAGAGTTGTTATTGGATTTTTCCATTAATAAATTCTCGGTATCAGAGAGTAGTAATGTAGCTAGGGGCGGCAATAGGCTTGCCTCTTGGTGGGCTAAAACACAATTGTCGAAACGTGGGAGCAGAAATATATCTTTGCCTACTCCGTCGGGATACAGGCGTTATGTGTCTGCCTTATTTATATCGTATAGATTTAATGGTACTTAAATTTTACTAACTTAATTTATTGATATCACTATGTAAAGTCAATAGATATGTATCATGTAATTTACTCACAAGAATGCTTTACTGGGATACGCATCATACTTGGTTGTGGACCACCACAATCGTGATTGTTCCACTTGCTTCAGTCTATTTCTTGACACGAAATTGTTAAGCAGTATGTAAAACTGAAAGGTTAATGTTTAAGAAAAATGTTTTTCATTGAAATTAAACTTATAAACAAACAGGAAGAAGATCCCGGCTGCTAAGGTGACATTCAAAATTACATAATGAATTCTAGATGCTTTGGCTACTTTCTTATTAGAAATGTTAACTTTATGAAGTTTATGTTTGTTGACTATGAAAACTCGGAATAACGCATTGACTAAGATAAGTCTAATAACTCGTATAAGAAAAGAATACAAATAAAATACGCACCAATTTTTGTACTTCGTATCTGTAAGACCAATTCATGTGTTCCAGTTGTTTTAATGTAAATGGTATTCTAAATGCCCTTGCTCTGAAGTCCATGTGCTTAAGATCTAACCACCGGCGCTGGGATTGCAACATTAGTTTTTCTGAAAGTATATTTTAGTACAAGTTCCTCTATTCTTATGACCAGGTCTATCTATAAATTACGTTCTTACTAATTACGTTCACACGAAATTCTTTGATCCCTCCCCCGTCCTTGTCACAGCTGGTCACATTTGTAAGACTCCCCCTTCCCTAGTGTGACGTCACATATTTTGCATTTTTACATCAAAAAATTATTATTGGGCGATTATGAATGATTTTGATAATAGAATTACCTACTAATTTGAATTTTTTTTTAGAATTTTAGTTACCATACTATAATACAATAAATACAATAAATGGTCGAAAAGTCGAGTCTCGAGAGTAGCTCTTGTTTTTTTTTTAGTGAGGTCACGATATTTAGGTCCCCTTCCACCCCCTTGTCACACAATGTCACAATCCCTCGACCCCCCTTCCTTCCGTCTTAATGTGTGACGTAATTTATGGATGGCCCATGGGTGGTAAAAAACTACTTACTATGGTTTTTAGGACTAATTTTGCCGTTTACCCGTTTCCTGACCCATTCTTGAAGATTGTTCAGAAGACGGGCTTCCGGTAAATGAGGTATAAGCAAAGGAGTGTCAGACAGGTCTGCTAAAAGTGCCTAAAAATCGCAATTAAAATGTTAAGAAATGTTTTTATAAGGTAGTTAAAACTGATATCATAACAACCTAATATATTACCTCTAACAAATCTTTTTCACTTAAAGAAGATGGCAGAATAGTTGGCACAGAAGGCTCCGGCTGAAATTAAAATATGAAATATTTTAGTTTTATACCTACTTTTTATATAACAGCTGTAGCTAGGATAAGAAAATAAGGGTATTTACATTTAGTAAACAAATATGCTCTTATAACTCATATTCCATCATGCTGGTATACATAAATACATTGATTATAAAACAAATGATGTTACCATTATTTAATAAATAACAAAGTTAGTAAAATTATTGATCATAAATAATTTATCTCACCAACTTCCTACTACTGGGGACAAAAAAACACCTAGTGCTGACAGGATTTAGGCCTCAGTCCACTAAACTGAATTGACCTGAATATGTACCTATCGCAAACATTTTGAACATACCTAATTACCTACATATTTTTTTTTATTTTACTCGTATACTTATACATAACTACTAGGTGTTGGGCCCGGGACCGCCCGAGCGCAATTTTTATAAAATTAACTACCCTATGTCGTTAGGAAAGGTCCCAAGGTCTTACTTATATCTATCACAAAAACTATTCAAATCGGTCCCGCGGTTTAGGCGTGAAAGCATAACAGAGAGACAGAGTTACGTTCGCATTTCTTATTTTAGTATGGATATTTCATATCAGTGACAATGTTTAAACTACTGCCCTACTTAATTGAATAAAAAAAGAAGCATACATTTTACTGCGTAATACACCAATTCATTTTAAAAAGAAAATGAATAAGTAGTTAGTAGGTAATCGCGGCTGTACAAATAAATACGTACATGGCTACGAAATCGCTGTCCTCAATCCTTTACGAAACTAAGTAATATGTGTTAGTAGAATATGTTAAAATAATAAATACTACAGTGCAACCTCGATATAACAAATCGGAGGGGAACAAGAAAATATTCGTAATATCAAGTAATTCGTTGAACTGAGGTTTGTTATGTTGAGGTTAGATTGGTCTAAAATTCGTTATAAAGAGGTAAAAGAATAGTTTTATTCAGCATGATTTTAATCTTTTACTGTTTACATTCAAACCACTTTCTTCTGAAAACTTATCTTTCGATTTTAAAATTGTAGCCAATGTATTTGCGGGAATCCCGAACTTATTAGCTATATCTAATTTTTCGTCATGGGATTTTGGTCAACATAATTAATGATGTTTCGCTTTTCTGCGACCGATAAGGAACACCTTTTACGTTTCTGAGCCATTTTAACTTAAATCTTTAACAATAGTGACGAGCAGAGGTGTTTACATTACTTTCCATCAAAACAACAATGATTACTTTACAAACAAAAGCGTGTCGAAACATGTCGAGACATGAATCACATTATAAGATTAAGAGTCATATTATTGGTGGAAACTTTATATAAAGGTTTTGGGTTGGCAAAATTCGTTAATTAGAGGTATGAATACTTTTTCTTGATAGTTGAAAATTCGTTATAAAGAGGTTGTACGCAAAGAATGTTCGCAATGTAAGGGTATATTTTATATTGACTCTTATGGACAATTCAAGGGGATTACGAAGAATTTGTTAAATCGAGGAAGTCGTTATATTGAGGTACGTTAAATTAAGGTTGCACTGTATTTACTATTGTCTATTTAGTATTTACATTTTCTCCTTACCGTAGGCTCAACCGACATCAATGCCTCTCTGACGCTATCTTTAATGAAATCTTCCATTGGATCGACTTGGAAAATCTTTGCATTATCCACCCAAAACCGGCCATGTTTTGTTGGAGGATAAAAATATTTATCTTTCACTTTGCCTTCGTTGTAGTAATCATACAAGTGACCACATTTACACTTTGAATCCTTTAAGTATTCCGTAACGATTTCTTCCCTAAGAAAACAAAATATTTGTTACTTAAACGAGTAGTTCCAAGAAATTAATTGAAGCATGCGTACCTAATTTCGTGGCACAAGTGTGTACCTAAAAAGCGATATATGTAGGAGCCCCGGGTCGGAGAAAGTGTCACTAAGCAATTGACAAAAGGGAATTCTCAGAAGCAACACGAAGTCTGAAAATGAGGTTCAAAAGCTGTTGCAAGTAAGAAGCTCGTGATAAAGAGCTGAGCCGCTAAAACACTTGTAAAAAAACTATTATAGGTACCATTTATTGACGCAATCGCATGTCTCATCGCATTGCACTTTTACTTCTCTAGGGTATTTCCAGAAACCTTGTATGCACGTTATATTATCTCCGTTGTAAAAGACTGTTCCACCATGAATCACAATATATCCAGTGGGCAGTAGAGCCATGTCTAAAAGTTAAAAAGACGAATATACTTTCATGAAAGATCTACCACTGCGTTCTTTCGCATATGATGGAGATAATAAAAAATGATACCAGATTAAACCAAATTAAACAATTCTAAGTAATTTGTTTTTTGTGTTATTTTGTCGATAAAAAGCGAAAACGAAAATAGAGAGCCATGCGGACAAGGGTACGATCAGCGCCACGACTCATCTGAAACTGTCCAGCAAATCAAGGCATCCGCCCGAATTACCCTCATGACAAGTGGAACAAGTTTTAGCTATTTTCTAAACTAATTTTTGAACGGCAGGGTTGAGCAGTTAACATATCAACATGACTAGAGACAAATAAGTGCCGCCACTTCAAAAATGTTTTTTTTTTAAAGACAGCAAATTTTTAAATTATTTCCGTAAGCTTAAAAAAATACTAAGAAAATAAATAAAAACAATTTATATACTGTTTAAAACATAAACTGGTGCTCCTCCACTATATGAAACACCGCCAACGTGATACTGGATATTTTTGAACTGTGACTTGTGCTTGAGTTTTGCCTTCTGTCTTATCATGCGTTGTTTAATTGCAATTGAAGATTTTTTGGGATCGCTATTACCTGAATTAATACAAGTACCGGTTAACTGGCTGATAGCGAAACCGTCTCTGGGATGCAGGTTCATAATAAAGTTAAAACAGGCATCGAGTGCTTTTCAATATTTAAAGATTGCAAAGACACTTGTACCTACACTTACCTATCAGTTTTCCACCAGTAATTCCTATATGAAATTCATAAATCGGCACTTAACCAGCGTGGTTGATAAGGTCCAACTCTTCTTAACTATGCGGTTTATTGGTACTAGTATTGGGGGATCGCCCACCATTTTATAATTTTATTTACAACATATGAATGGTATGGTATGCTATTAATTTATTTAGCAAACGTTGTCTTAGTGACACATTAGGCCGACATAATTGTATTTACTGGTGAGTGATAAATTAATTCTAGTTTGAATCGCACTATACCACCAGGTGCGATGTTGTCACTTGGCTGTGACAGTATAAGACCCAAAAACAATAATAACAATTATAGCATTTTTAAAAGTAACGTATAAAATTACCCTTATTTTGTTGAAAATAAGCCGCAAACGTAATTATATAATTAATTATTAAAGAAAAAGGGTAGATAACAATAAAAATCATTAATTTGTAATAATTCGTCTAAACGAATGTAATCAAACCATCATATTGAATGGTTAATGATTTTTAGTTAATTTTAAATCTAGAACTGCTTTTTACGAAGTAAAAAAGACTCACGTAATGCGTTTGGAGGTTCCCAAAATTTATAATTGCAAACACGTTCTGTTTGTTTTTCTTTTTTATTTCTTTCTTTCCTTTTAGCCATCTATGAAAGAGTAATCGAATTTCAAAACAATCACTACTTATTATATTATAATAGATAATATGTACATTGTACATATCTACAAATTAGTCAACTGAGGAAATACTTACGAAACTATGATCCTTACATAATCTTTCGTAGCTCTGCGAAATAATATTTACATTGAGAAGTCATTATTTATTTAATGTATTACAATGTACAAATTAAATTCATTACTTGCCTCTTTGCTTCTTATTCTAAATTTGTATCCGAGGGGCAAAGGTTTCCTTTTCTTCTTTGGGGTTGAAGGAGTACTACTATAAAAAGGTACATACATTTGTTGCAAATATTCACCGTAGCGGACTTTTGGCTGGAAGTATTTCTGAGTGGCTACGAAATAATTTTTTGTTAAAATCTTGTGATTTTTATGACGACAAATAAGTAATTTTTAAAACAACCTTTCTTCGGAACCGGCGGTGGCGATTTATTTACGTGTGTGAGTTTTTCTAACTCTTGAATACATTCTTCTAAGTCTATAAAAACTAGGCAGGACATCAATATTATTGCGTTCATGTCGTATTCTGAAAATATTTGTTTAATTTTTTTAAACATCCTTACTAATAGGTATTATAAATGCGAAAGTAACTCTGTCTGTCTATCTGTCTCGCTTTCCTGCTAAAACTACAGAACCGATTTTAATGAAATTTGGTACACAGATAGTTTAGAGCCTGAGAAAGGACATAGGCTACTTTTTATTGCGGAAAAGGGATTTTAAGGGGTTGAAAAGGGGGATAAAAGTTTGTATGGAAGTATTGTCGTTTTCAGAGCTAGAAGCTTGAAACTATTTTTTTAGGCTGCTGATTAGATATAAATAAATATGATATTCAAAGTTTGTAAAAAATTACCTATAGGGGGTAAAATAAAAATAGGGGTGAAAGTTTATGTGTAAATTCGTCATTTTTGAAGCTAGAACGATGAAACTTTTTTAATTGTCTTTTATAACATATATATATATATACCTATATGACTGCCTCGTGGTCTCGCGGTACTAGTATGTGCCGTGCGATCTAGAGGTCCTGGGTTCGAATCCCGGGTCGGGCAAAGTGTTATTGGGTTTTTCCATTAGGAAATTATCAGTAGCAGCCCGGAGTCTGGAAATGTGCCCGAGAAACGGCAATAGGCTCGCCCCCTATTACGTGGGACTGTTACATACGTGGCGAAATGTGGGTGCAGTAATGCACCTCTGCCTACCCTTTCGGGGAATACAGGCGTGAGATTATGTATGTATATACTTATATCTAATCTCAGGAACTACTGGTCCGATTTCATTAATTCTTTCAGCGTTAGAAAGCCCATTTATCGAGGAAGGCTATAGGTTATATAACATCACGCTACGACCAATAGGAGCGGAGCACCAATAAATAATGTTTCAAAATCGGGGGTATTTTTTTCCTTTTGAGAACTTCCGCTGCGTGCGCTGCGGAAACGGTTAAAGTTTCGCTAAAATAATGTATGACAGAATTGTTCCTCTTTAAAAGTTCTAAAAAAAGTCCGCGACAGCATATGTCTATCTTTTAAGGTTGGCTCACTATAACCTTTTTTATGCTAACCAAATTTGTTCTAAAATAAAACATTATTTGTGAAGGTACCTATTTTCATAAAGATGATATTAATCCTTATCCAAATAAATACGTTATTCATCACAAGTATTTAATTTAAAAGAAATTTACCCTTTACATCATTTGATTTCAATAAGTATCTTAGAAGATATCGCAGTTTTAAAATAACACCGCAGCGAAAAAATTTTAAAAAGCGCAATTATGATGTACGAGTACAAGGCGCCGGCCGGCCGGTGCGCGGCGGCACACGTTTCACGTCTATTAACCGATTTGAATGATTTTTTGGTATGGACATAAAATGTGACTCTGTGGAGTAAAATAGACTACTATTTTCTTTCTGAAACCAACCCTGAAGTCTACGCGGACGGAGTCGCGAGCAAAAGCTAGTATATATATTATATATATAGGGAATAGGGGACGAAAGTTTGAAGTTGTTTAATAATCTTGAATAAATCAATAAAATTTAAAGAAAGACTTGATATAGTGAGACTTTCTGTTGAACGTGTTGCAGAAATAGCTTGTATTGAATCTGGTCAGTTTATTGTTCTAAGTGTATACAGGCCACCTTGTGCATTGCTTTTATCATTTATGGAAATCATGGAAGACGCTTTGCACAAAACATGTAATTCAAATAAGGGAGTGATTATTTGTGGAGACTTTAATATAAATATACTTGAAAACTCACAGGCAACTATAAACATAATAAATCTTTTTAAATCATATAACTTGAAAAATGTATTCTTTGAGCCAACAAGAATCACTGCCACAAGTGCAACATGTCTAGATAACATTTTTACCAACGTTAAAGTTATTGAAAGTACTATTATTAATTGTTTTGATTCTGATCACTGTGGCCAGTTGGTGTCTTTACCTTTGCATATATGTAAAGTATCAAGCAAAAGTATTACATTTGTTCCTATTACTGCTAGCCGCTTAAATTATTTTAAAACAAATATGGAACTAAACATACCTAAGTTGTCCTCTCATAAAGATCCCAACAAAATTTATGGTTCTTTATTTAGTCATATAAACATGGAACACAATAAAGTTTTTAAATCAAAAACAATTACTTTGAAGAACCGTCTGACATTTAGTGAGTGGGCAACTACTGGTATATTTAAAAGCCGAAATAAATTGTATGATTTATATAATCAAAGAATGTTTAACCAAAATCCGGCTTTTATTGCCTATGTAAAATTATATTCTAAGGTTTTTAAACGAGTTTGTTCCGCTGCCAAATCAATGCATCTTAAAAATAAAATTAAATCAGCCCCGAATGTAATACAAGCCACTTGGAGCATTATCAATTCTGAATCGGGAAGGCACACAGCACACCACAAAGAATTTAGTATAGAAGTTAATAATGACATTGTTTCAAAAGACACTGAAGTGGCCGCTGAATTTGAAAGATTTTTTGGCAATATTCCAATAGTAACTACTCAACATCTTCAGTCGTCTTCTAGGTCTGCTTTGTTACTTCTTGAAGATAATGTTCCTCAATGTGATGCATCGTTTGAATTTACAGCAATTAGTCATTATGATATTTTAAAGGCCTTTAAAGAAATTAATAAAAAAAAGACTAAAGATTTGTGGGGAATGTCAGTGGTTACTATATCCTTTATAATCGATATTATAGCACCTCACATGGCAGCTGTGTTCAATCGTTGCGTCGCATCTGGAGTGTTTCCTGACCTGATGAAGCTTAGTAAGGTAATACCACTTTTTAAATCTGGTGATACCACAGACCCTTCAAATTTTCGACCTGTTTCTGTTTTACCAACTCTTAGTAAGTTATTTGAAAAAATTATACTTAATCAATTATTGAACTTTTTCAATAAAAATAACTTACTTCATCGGAAACAGTTCGGATTTACTAAGGGTAGATCAACTATCGATGCAGGGGCCGAACTTTTGAAAACTGTGTTTAAGGCATGGGAAGATTCGCGGGATGCTATTGGCATTTTCTGCGATTTGTCCAAAGCCTTTGACTGTGTCAAACATGACATTCTCGTCAGGAAACTTAACCATTATGGCATTAGAAACGGAGCTCTCAATCTTCTGACTTCGTATTTGAATAACAGAGTTCAGAGGGTTGACGTTAATGGAGAACTTTCTCCAGGATCGTCGGTTACCATGGGAGTCCCACAGGGTTCAATTCTTGGGCCGTTTCTGTTTCTTGTGTACATTAATGACTTGCCTTACTACGTAGGGGATAAAAACGATATAGTGCTGTTTGCGGATGATACATCTCTTATATTTAACGTAAAAAGACGTCTCGATAATTTTGACGAAGTAAACAATGCACTTCGTAAAGTTGTTCAGTGGTTTGATAATAATAATTTACTTTTAAATGCGAAAAAAACTAAATGTGTTAAATTCACAATGCCCAATGTTAAGCAATTAAAAACCACTGTACAAATTAACGGTGAAGAACTGGATCCTGTTGCGTCTACTACATTTCTGGGCATTACGGTAGACGCAAAACTCCAGTGGGGACCGCACATTCAACAACTGGCAAGCAAATTAAGTTCAGCGGCATATGCAGTGAAAAAGATCAGACGTCTGACTGACGAGGAAACGGCAAGAATGGTTTATTTCAGCTATTTCCATAGCCTTATGTCGTATGGTATTCTTTTGTGGGGAGCCGCTGCGGATATTAACACTATTTTTGTTTTGCAAAAAAGAGCCATTAGGGCTATTTATAATTTAGGTCCCAGGGCTTCACTTAGAGAAAAATTTAAGGAAATAAATATTCTTACCCTCACTTGTCAGTTTATATACGAAAACTTAATGTACGTCCAAAAGAATCTTGATAAATTTAATAAAATTTGTAATGTACACAATAAAAATACTAGGAACAAATGTAATCTCGTTCAACACGTAACTCGTCTCCGGAAAGTTAATAACTCTTTTATGGGGCAATGTATACGCTTCTATAACAAACTTCCGAAGGCTATTAGAGAGCTTCCCTTGACAATGTTTAAGAAATCAATTAAAGATAAGCTTTACAAAAAAGCATACTATAAAGTTTCAGATTTTATTGAAGATAATAAGCCCTGGGAGTAAGTAAATTGATCGGAGTTTTGTTTTGTTGCTACAGTTTGTATCGTTATGACATTTATAATGTAAAATTTAAATAATGTAATGAAAAAAAGACATAATTATATTGCTGTTTTTTAAAGAAAAAAATGACATGTCGTGTTGCTGAGGGAGTTTCTTGCCGTTTCTTCTCCACAGCTATAACACGTTTCGAAGCGGCAATAGTTTAAAAAAAATTAAGATGTGTAAAATTGACGATTCAAAAGAACTTGTAAAAGTCTATTTGAATAAAGATATTTTGACTTTGACTTTGACTTTGAACGAAAATTTGTAATGTTTGCGGCGCGGGTGGGGAGTGTTCTTACCCGAACGGGCAGACACGTAAGGGCAGACAACTGTGTCGCACGCATGTAAATATTGAATTTTTTACGCATTGCTTTGATTACATTCATTAATTAAATTAAGTAGGTATACGAGTAATATTGTATGTTATAAATGCGAAAATAACTATGTCTGTTACGTTTTACGCCTAACCTAAATCATTTTACCGATGTGAATGTTTTTTATGTATGGACATAAATGGGACTCTGTAGAGTAGAAAATAGACTACAACTTATTTTCTTTCTGAACCCAACCATGTAGTCTACGCGGACGGAGTGGCGGGCAAAAGCTAGTATATTATATGATAGCAGGATTAACTTACCTACACGCGTATTATTTATGGAATTAGAAATACAAACACAATACTTACTTGGTCTCAATTCACTAGGCGACGTTTTATAAACAGCTTTATAAAGATTCCATATGAATATACCGGGGTCTTCAACTGAATCATTCATCGCATCCATTAGCATCTTTTTCGGTATTTTTAATGTCACCCCTAAGTCGGACAACGTTTTACGTATTCTGTTAGGTAAATCTTCTAGTAAATCTTGATGGATATTTTCCTTGAGTTTACTCAAAACTTCTCGCTGCCAACTAGATAATTCGAAATACCATGGCGGTCCCACTTCTTCGTGCAACCTTTTCTCTTTTCTTTTAGCTACAAATTCAATCAATTTTATGATGCGCCTGTTGGAAGTACATTACCTACTTGATGGTATAGTTGTTTACAGTTTACACACTGTGGTCGCCCCACTTTGTGTGGAGAGTTTCAGTCGTTATACGGTATACTTGCAGACATGTTAGGGGTCGAGTTCAGCATTAACACCGGCGCGGATGTCATGTCTCCGAGTGGTGGATTAAAAGGGTGACGGCCCTTACGTAACCTTTCTGTCGCCCTTTTCCAAACAACTATGGGAACTAGAGTCTTTGTTTACCGTTAAGAAGAATACGTGTATATGATTATGTAAACGAATTTTCTTTTAATAAAATAGATATCCATACCTTCACAATAAAAGTAATATTTTAGTTCCCTTAGATACCTCAGCCATGCTGCTACTTTTTCGTTGTAAGGTTTTTTTTCAATATTTTCTCTCATTTCTCTTTCCAAATAAACCCATACTGGATCCTTCTTTTTACCATAAATAGTCTAAAATGAAATTGGAATATAATATGCCATAAAAAATAATTAGGTAATATTTATTTTCTATCTTCTTATTTCTTATTTAGTTAAGAAAAGTAATACCTACACCTACAGTGCCGGATGAAGCATGCGCAAAGCCCGCACCAATTCTTACTTTTTATCATCAGCCCATTTAGGTAGGTTCCACTGTTGGGAACGGGCCTCCTATACAATTAAGAGGATTTAGGCCTAAGTCCACCATGCTGGTCTAGTGCGGGCTAGTGGAATACACACCTAAAAATTCCTAAGAACTTTTAGGTGTGCAGGTTTCTTCGCGATGTTTTCCTCCACCGTTAAATTAAATGATAATTCATTGTGAATACACACATAACTTCGAAAAGTCAGAAGCGTGTGCCTGTGGTTGAACCGGCGACCGCCGAGATTAGATAAATACCTATATACTGCAAAAATTTATAAAGGAACAAACTTTACCTACTGTTAAGTAACATTTGTTTCTGAAACTCAAACAAGTCTCGTGTTGTAGGTAAAAGTAACTACGAGGGACTTTTCAGTATCATTAACACCTAGAATCGAAACAAAGATCTATGGATCCCACAAGCCCTTGTCTCGGTGCGAGATTCAAATCCGCAGCTAGTTCTTTCATAAGCTAGTGTATCACCAACGCGACGGCGGCACGGAAGCTATCATACATGGTTGAATTCACCAATAATTTCTTATTGGATGTGACAATGTGACTAGTGTAAAAACAAAATTTTACCTTTTTACTCAGAAAATACTGAACTGAAGGTATTTTATATTTTCCCATTATAACTAAAATTTTAGTGTGTTCCAAAAGAATACTACTACAAAATTTAGGAGCAAATTATTTTATCCACTTTTGATTTTGTGCGAATTTAGAGAATGTCAAATCACATTTTTATTTTCTTTGCTAAAGTTGCATTTGTTTACAAATAGTAACACGAAGGTGTGTTGCACTAAATCACGATTAAGAACAAACTAGAGCAGTACCTATTGCTCCTTAGTTCTTTATGTGATGAAAAGTTCACTTCTAGATTCCTGCGAGAAAAAATTAATAGTCTAATCGTACCTATAGGTATAATATGTGATTATTGTTGCTCATTTTGATTATTGCTTGTTCCTAGAGAGAAATGAACTGACCACCTCAATCAAAGCTTGATTTGAGTGAACATTGAATAGGGTCAAATAAAACTATTTTTCCAAACTATGATGACTAATTGCGCACTTTGTTCGAACCGAAGGACGAGAAGTCTAAATCTAGAAGTACGTCATGCTTTGCGGGACCAACGAGGCAGTCAAATTATGTAAATCGACTGCTTCTATAATGATTAGATTCTCTGGAACAAGTAAACATAAAGAACAAGAACATGATTATTCCAGACTAACGACGCGTTCCGGCTACACACGGATTGTAAAACGTAGGTACATGTATTATTCCTACATGTTTTTTTTTTGTAAGTTGCATCAAATTGTTTAATCGAATAAGTAATCGTATCACATTGTTTTGATAAATCTCAAAAAAGAATTCAATGAGAACTCCCAGGTTGACTGCCTTGTGGTCTCGCAGTACAAGTACCTATGTGCTGTGCGATGTAGAGGTCTTTTTATTTATTTTATTTATTTATTTTATTTAATATACTTTATTGTACACTATACAAGGAAAAATAACATAAATAACATACAACTTAAAAGATATATAGTTACAACAGGCGGTCTTATCGCTAGCTGCGATTTCTTCCAGACAACCCACTGGAATGAAAAGTTGTAGTTGTGGCAGCTGTCTTCAGAAATACATATAAATAATATACATATATATACACGCATAAATACATACATACATACATACACATTCATATATAAATAAATACATACATACATAAATATACACATATATATGCATATATAAATAGTCTACATTTAATAAAAGAGATAATTACCGAGATGTAAATGCATAATTATGTTTCATAAATAGTGAACATTAAATTGGAGAGAAGTGAGCTCTGAGAAGCCTTTTGAATGTGGAAAGCGATTTAGCTTTTCGTATTGTTAATGGCAATTCGTTCCACAAGCGTGCAGCATGGACTGTAAAGGAATTGCTGAGGTATTTGGTGCTATGTTTAGGTATTTCAAGTGTGAGATTTTCTGAAGATCTAAGGGGTCGTGCATGTGTTGCGCTAAGAAAACGGAACCTTTCTTTAAGATAGCGCGGAGTTGAAGGATTAAATAAGATTTGATAAAGGAGCAAGAGTATACGAGTATTTCGGCGAAGGCGCATAGATACCCACTTGAGTCTAATACGAAATTCGGAGACATGGTCATATTTGCGAAGACCAAATATGAACCGTATGCAAAAGTTCTGAAGTCGCTCAAGTTTTTCAAATTGGGCTTCGGTGAGGTCAAGATAGCTAGCATCACTATAATCAAGGTCCTAGGTTCGATTTCCGTTTCGAGCAGTGTTTTTGGGTTTTTCTATTAGAAAATTCTCAGTAGCTGCACAGAGTCTAGCATTGTACCCAAACAGCAGCAATAGGCTCGCCCCCTATTACATGAGACGAGAACACAATTGGCGAAATGAGAGTTACAGAAATGCACTTCTGCCTACCCCTTTGAGGAATGAAGGCGTGAATTTATGTAAGCTCCCAGACAGATTTTTTTTTAAATATTTCAATAATTTCTGTTAAATAAAAATAATAAATAAACTACTTAACCACACTGGCCTAGTGCAGGTTTAACAATTTCATGTACCTACCTATATCATGTACGTTTGAGAAAGACTGATGTAATTGGACATAGTTAGGTACATGAAAAGGATCCATACCACAATAGTGCCAAAAATGACTTAAGTAAGTGCACCAAATTGATACAATAACGATATTAAAGGTTAGTAAAAAGCTCCACATAAAAACAGCTGTTTTCCACTGATTAATTAACATTGGAACCAACCCACATCTATTGGCACATACATATAAGTATATATTTTTTAACATTTTTTCCAATTATATGTATGTACAAATATCTCATCAAATACAATATTGGGTATAAATTCTACTACAAACAATTAACAATAATATTAATATTCTACGTCAACAACATACTCACATTCTACTTGAAAATTAATATCCATGAAGAAATATGTTATAAACTTCAAATGTCAAAATCTCAAAAACAACTGTGTGGATTGGATCCTTTTTGTGTAACTACATCCCATTGTTGACTGAAAAAATTTTTTTTTTATCAGTTTGTAGTATACAAACAGAGCACATTCTATAATGTGGTAGAGCAGTTGTTTTGCCATCATCATCATCATCAGCCCATATACGTCCCACTGCTGGGCACAGACCTCCTCTACAACTGAGAGGGTTTAGAACTTAGTCCACCATGCTAGCCTAGTGCGGGTTGGCAGACTACACACCTAAGAACTTTTTAGGTGTACAGGTTTCATCACAATGTTTTCCTTCACTGTTAAAATATGTTTATTGTAAATACACACATAACTTCGAAAAGTCAGTGGTGTGTGCCTGGGGTTTGAACCCGCGACTGTCAAGATTCTCGACAGCATGCCTAAACCTCAAGGCCATCACAACTTTTTTTGCCATAATAGCATAAAAAGGATAAAGGTAAAGTACATCAATAAAAAATACTAATGTTTATATTACCAATGGTCTCAGTGTAATTAAGTAGATATTTAAGAAATAAAATTAAAAACTGTAATATATTATTTATTTATTTGTATATTTTTTGTCTTTTCTAAAATTTCCTTGTATGGTGGATTAATAGGGCTTTGCACTGGCTCCTTGTATTCATAACTTGACTGCCCCTCTAACACCAATGGGTAGGATGTATCAGAATCATAGGCACTCAAGTCTCCACAGGCATTAAATGGGACTATAAATCTATTTGGCCCAGTAAATTGATTAAAATCACAGTACTTATGATCCAACAGTGGGTTTATCATATTGGGTTCATAGCCTTCAGGCGGGTTATAGTTTTGGCAAACAACAAAAGCTTCTATACTTGAATTTCTGGAACTTCTTGGTTTTGATACTGTCACATATTCAAAGAACTGTTTCAATTGTGAATACAGTAAAGACACATCTTTGCCACGGAATATTTTTGCAACAAATACTCCACCAACTTTAAGCACATGAGTTGTAATGTTTAAAGCTGCTAATATTAGCTGAGACTGGACATATTCATCTATGTCATGTAAACCAGTCACATCAGGTGCTCCATCACATACTACCAAATCAGCTTTGAGTCCTTGAAATTCTTGTATTATTTCATTTGCTGTGGATACTTTGGTGATATCGCCTTGAATCTGTTTGACTCCTGGCAAAGCGGCCATTGCTTGTAAATCAACTGCAACTATTTTAACATCTTCTTCGTTTTCCGTATTTTGTCTTAGGCTCTTTGTTAAAACTTGACTCCAGCTACCTGGGGCAGCGCAAAGATCCACAGCTCGGAGCACACCGTCAAATATATTGTATTCTTCATTGATCTGTAACAGCTTAAACGCACTCCGCGCACGCCATCCTTCTTCTTTGGCTAATCTGTAGTAAATATCGCGTTTATCTTTTGATGTTTTACCCATTATTCAATTAATATATATTTCTCATAATTGAAAATTTGAGGTTTTTTTACAATCTATAAAACTTATCCAAATGTTTTCTTACAAACAATTTAACCCTTAAAAGTTTTAAATGTTGATATCCTATTTTTCAACACGATTCATTGATCATGTCAATGATCAATATTCAATAATCATACCATACCGATACGATTATGAAAATAGAAATGGATTGATAATTGATTTGATTGTCAAAAAAAAAATACACATGGCACAACTTTTTTATTTTTCGCTTTTATAGGAAGGCAAAGGATGTTTAACCATACAGCCATTCCTGCTTTAGTACTTTTGTCTGATTGTTGGTTATTTATTTGTCAAACTAAAGAAAGTCATAAAATATATTACAATTAAAATGGATTAATATCTTAAAATAAGAGATGTTTTTGAACATCTTATTTTTTAAGATGTAGTTTTTACAGCTTCGTCTCGGGTTCCATTCCCGGCTCGGCCAGTGTTTCTGGATTTCGAAAAATTTACACTTACTCGTAAACGGGATTAACATCACAAATGACAATTATGACTTTTTTGGGATAAAAATCTACAATTGGTACAATAGGGATGTTGACAAAAATTTGGAACTGTTTTCATTTTATAGATAAGAACGTAAATATTACGAAAAAATATACTTAAATTTTTTATTCATAAATTTTAAATAAAAAAACGACTTTAATTAGTTTAGTGTTTAAATTTCGCGCCTAAACGCTCCAAGCTGTCACCTGGGCTTGATGACGTAACAGTGTATTAAATACAACAAACTGCTGTTAAACTAGGGATGAAACAATACCATTAAGGTATCGATACTTCTACTCAATACCGTATCGGTCGTCAAGTATCGATACTTACTCGGTATCGGTCGGCAAATATCGATACTTACTCGTATCAAATCGTTTTTGGAGAATTTAGAATAAAAATCTTAAAATATAATAGTATTTTTTATCAATAAGTACAAAATTATAGGATTTTCAGCCCCGTGGCGCAGTTGGCTAGACACCAGCTTGCGAAACGAGAAGCCGCGGGTTCGATCCCCGCACCGAGACAAATGTTTGTGTGATTCGCAAATATTTGATTCGGGTCGGGTTGTTTGGGAAACCGAAAAGTCTCTCGTAGTTTCTTATACCCACGACACAAATCGGTTAAAAATATCTGCTGCTTCAAAATTAAGTTGCAAGATTTCATCCAAACAAACATACATACATTGCAAGTTAAATAAAAGCTTGTAAAAAGTACTTGTAAAAAGTGTAAAGTTCCGATTTATCGAATCGAAAAAAACATCGATGTTTTTTCAAAGTGGACAGTGGACACCCCTAGGTTAGACAACTTGTCTGTGATTCTTCATACACTGTGACGTAACGCGCTCCGATTGGCGTTTGCAGTCACGTGATATTTGGAATTATTTTAAACATTTTTAATTATTTTTAATTAATTTATTACTCATATTTACATTTACAAAATATGATTTTCAGCATTCTAATATTCCCTGCTATGGCAAAAAAATTCCTTTTCATACATCGCTATTTATGTCAACATCCCTATTCTCGAATAAAAATAAATCGAATAAATAGCACGCTTTTACCTTCAAACAAAATATAAATAAATAAAACCTCTGAACCATATTTCAATGAATTTTGGTGTACATATGTGCAGATAGAACCTTGATAGCGTCTTTTCTGTATAGAAAAATGAGCAAAGTGCAGACATAGTTGATTTCTCGTTACCGTCTTGCCGTTCAACATTCTTCAAAACATCATACCTACCTAGGAAAATGAGGCGACGTAAATTATTAATTGACGTTAGTTAATGTGTGTGTCTAAGCCGGAAATTGAACCGAAGATCAATCTAGGCATTTTTAACGTTAATGATAATTTGAAAAATTCTCTCTAAAAAAATGTAAACTCTGCTCGGATAAAGTCACGGGCAACAGGTTGAAGTGTATCATTACGTCACTAACGTCTGCTTTAGACAACGTTCGTTACTTATTTGTAGAGGATATACAGTTGTGAACACACGTGCTAGTTTTTAAATAATATGGAATTTTACAATATTTTAAAACAAATATGTTTTCTCATCGCAGGAGATTGGAGATTATTTTTATTCATAACTACGTTAATCACTTTATATTTTTATTTTACCAGTACATTTGATTATTTCAAAAAGAAAGGAATTCCTTATATGAAACCTGTTTTTTTATTTGGAAATATAGGACCATGGGTTATGGCAACAAAATCGTTCCACCAACTTCAATTAGAAATTTATGAATATTTTAAAGGGAAACCATTCGGTGGTAAGTATAAACAATTTTTGATCTGAGTTTAAAATTTTATTGCTGTTTAACAATTTTTACTTTATTTACATTTAGGTACATGCCTTAGCTTTTAAGGTCTCGTCATATTGAATTGTTTTTTCCTTAATGTAGGTATTATTTTCGTCGGATGGTTAGATAATATTATTAATGGACAACAGATATACCACTAATATGTAGCCTTATGTATTCACTTTTACTACTCGTAGATATACAGGGTTACTGGTTAAGTCGAACTATTCCCGTTAAAAACTTTAACAAAGAATTTGAAAGTTTATTTTTCTCGAAAGGATATCTATAAATATAAAATCTATATTATGGCGCCTGTTATGCAGATGTTCCCAAAAATATCTACTTTTCATCAGCTATCCAACGAGGTATAACAATCGAGTGTTTCATTAATAGTTTGTAGAAAAAACTTGACTTTCATAGGCTATAAGGGAGTCTAAGTTGAAGTATTTAGAGACAGGATAATTAATGCAGCGAGTGAAATGAGAAGGAATGACTACTGATGTAGTAAAAAGTGAACTTCGTAGAAGATTGCGAAGATTTGTGCAAAACAATCGCAGACATCATCATCGTCATCTTAAGCCCATATACGTCCCACTGCTGGCCACGGGCCTCCTCCACTATTGAGAGGGTTTAGGCCTTAGTCCACCACACTGGCCTAGTGCAGGTTGGCGGACTACACACCTAAGAAATTTCTTAGAGCTTTTAGGTGTGCAGGTTTCATCACGATGTTTTCCTTCACCGTTGAAGCAAGTGATAAATTATTGTAAATCCAGTTACATCTGAGTTGTAGAGGAGGCCCGTGCCCAGCAGTGGGACGTATATGGGCTGATGATGATGATGACAACGATGAAAGCAGTGGCGGTACTTTCATAGCAGTCCAACTTTGTAAAGTCAGAGGTATGTGCCTGGGGTTTGAACCCGCTACCACCGAGATTCTCGACCTTGCTTATGTAGCAATCATGATGAACATAAAATTTATACTAAGATGTTTTGTTAGAACTGGAAAGTTAAATAAATTTAGTGTTTTGTACTCACCAATTGTTCCTTAAGTTTATTTTTGCCTCTCCTACTACAAACTATTAATAAAACCCTGGATTGTTATACCTCGTTGGATAGCTGATGAAAAGTAGATATTTTTGGGCACATCTGCAAAACAGGCGCCATAATATTTTTTATAGACATCTTTTTGAGAAAAATAATCTTTATTTTTTTTTTGTTAAAGTTTTAAAGTTTTAATCGTCTACAGCGACTTATTTATTCATTTTATGTACAATATTGGTTATTGATGTCATAAAGCATCTTATTCTTCATGTACAAATCAAATAATAGTAATCACAAGACTTACACATTTCAAAATATCTAAGCAGATAGCCGAAAATCGGGAGATTTTTGGAAAAAAATATTAAATTCAAATATCTCGAAAACGGTTAGATTTAGGATAGGGTGTGTCATAGTCGAACTATCTTATAATTTTTTTTACCATCTTTCTCATTTTAACTCACTACAATATCCATCCACGTTATAATGAATTTCACAAAATTAAAGTACTGTAAATTAATTATATAATGATTTGGTTACAAACTGACGACGGTATTACGCTAAATTATTAAAACAAAAATTAATGCACCCCACTTTCATATCCGAGTCTTGTGTCGATCAGAAACTATGAGACGTTTCGGTCTCATAGTCAATCAACAACCAGACTAGAAACATAGTTATTTGTGGATTATATATATAAAAACATTTGTCTCGGTGCGGGGATTGAACTTGCGACTAATCCATTAGCAAACTGGTGTTTAGCCAACTACGCCACGGCCGCCATCAATAGATGTGTAAAATTTAAAGAATAAACAGATTCTCAACAAATGTAGTTTGAAACCTTTCAATAATTGGTAAATTAAATTAATGCCTGCGTCATACTACAAATGATAAATAATTATACATACAAATAAACGAAACGTGGCAGAGCATTATGAATGATGAATAATACCTATTCATTGTTAAACTTATACCTTATTGTAACCTATTCAAAAATTAACCATTTTGTGATAAATATCTTCTATTAAAGAATTAAAGAAAGATCATATACCTACCTACGTGACCACTAACTATCTATTAATAAGACAAAGATTGTTCGAACTACATACATCCATTTCTTCTTGTTTTATTTTATAAGTTTGATTCACATACTTAGATGTAAAACATACGAAGTGGCATATATTAGCGTATTTGGAGATGCGTAGAAGAGGATTCCAAAAAAAGCAGCCCGTGGATTATATGAATCTTGTACGATGTAAGAAGTAAGAAGTTGTTGTAAGATGTAAGAAGAAACAACCCCAATCTTAATTAGAAATTATATCTTGTTGGAGTAGTAAAATAATAATTAATTATAAATACGTACTTAAGGATGTAATTAAATTACGTAAATTACTATAATCAACTCGCAAAGTGTTGGAATCTTCAATTTAAATAATACGTACAATTTAACTTGGCATGCATCTGAATAAACATACGATATCTTTTAAATTAATAGAAGGATTTCAAGACGACAAATTACTGGTTAAAATGACTTATCTATACACAAATAAATTCTATTGGAGTGTCTGTTTGTAATATTGAAATAACCGGTTTTTAATAAATGCATATATGGATGTATACACGGTACATACTTATACCAAAATAACGTTTTTTACAATTTATATCTGTCTGTCTGTTTGTTCTGGCTAAACTCTGAAACGGTCGGACCGATTTTAACGGGACTTTCACTGGCAGATAGCTGATGTAATAAGGAGTAACTTAGGCAAAAAAGAAAAATAAGAATCGGCTGTTAGGCGGAACGAAGTTCGCCGGGTCAGCTATTTTTTTACATAAATTACAAATATTTTCAGCACTGATGGACTAAGATTTTTTTTTGTGAAACTTAATACGTACATGCACTCACGCCTGTTTTCCCCAAAGGGTTAGGGCACCTCTCTCTACCCCACTGCACCCACTACTCGCCAATTGTTTTTTCGTCCCACGTAATAGAGACTCGAAATAGGCCGTGCTCCTACTGAGAATTTTATTATGAAAAAACAATAAAACCTTGCCCGACCCGGGAGCTCAAGATCCCTCGGCTTATACTTCTACAGCGACCATGAAGCAGTCATATGATGGTATGTCAGCCTGAAACAATTATACAATCGTTACGGTTTGTCGTACTTTTGAAAAAGCCCATATAGTCTACATACCTACATATACCTTTTGAATTCACTACAATGTCAGCTACATGGACATTCGTATAAATTAAAAATCAATAAAATGCCTAGGCATTCTCGTTTTAAATTGTTAACAATTATGTTTTATTTAATGTGTGTTTCCAGGTATATTTCATGGAAGAAAACCAGTCTTGTACATTTTTGACCCGGATCTTATAAAAGCTGTGACTATTCGTGATTTCGACTACTTTACCGATAGACTGACTCTTAACTCCAAAGAGCCAATCTACATAAGACGGTTCCTACTGAATTTAAAGGTGGGTTTGATAACCCAATATCGGGTTTTGTGTTTATTAGCTAATATTTCATAGTATAATGGACAAGAAGCGCCAATAGAGCAATTCCGACGCAATCCAGTTCAGAATTAGGAAATAGTTGTTACTTACTACGACTACTACACACATTAAAATCAAATTACTTCAATATGTTAGATTTTACGTATTAGGTAAGTCAAAGTCAAATTATCTTTATTCAAATAGACTATTACAGGTTCTTTTGAATCGTCAATTTTACACTTCTTTAAACTATTTTAAACTATTGCCGCTTCAAAACGTGTTATAGCAGTGGACAAGAAACGGCAAGAAACTCCCTTAACGGTATTTATTTATTTAGTGTTTAAAGTAAACAAAAATTTTACCGTCTCTCAGGGATCGACTTGGAAGTCAGTAAGGAGAACAATGACGCCCGCTTTCAGCTCAGCACGTTTGAAAAGCGTACTTCCCTTAATTCAAATATGCGCAAAGCAAATGGTGGAGTTCCTAAAAGAATACGGTATGCTTGTATTATTTTAAAATTAGTAGGTACAGACTTTTACTCTATGTATATAGTGTGTATTACACTACGCTATTATTTAATAGACTCCCCTGTTAACTATTTCTTTAACTTATCATCATCATCATCATTAGCCTTTGTCACGTCCACTGTTGGACATATTCCTCTCCTATAGCACGCCATTGGGCTCGATCTTCGGCCCTCCTCATCCAACCGCTGCCAACCATCTTGCGGAAGTTGTACGTTAGAACATAGTAGGGCGCATAATTCAAAATATCTAGAAAGTTGAAATTTGAGTGACACATTTTAATATACCCGTGGATTAAAGATTGAAGTTAAGAAAACTTAATGCGAAGATACAGTTCTTAGTTAACAAACTATTTATTGCAATAGCTTTTAAACATCATTTACTTAATTAACTATCATTAGAAATAATTTTCAATCAACCTCAACTTTGGATGTTATAAAATTTAAAAAAAAACCAGCTTTGACTCCCATTACACCAACATGGGTGTAATGGTGGTCACCCTGTGGGCAATCGGAGTCAAAGAAAATTTAACACATATCGCAGACATAACCTTCAGCGAAGTCCCACTTAGTGCATTACGCGTGAGCCCATAGCCCACATGAGGTGCATCTGAACCACATCTCGTTGTATCTTCCAAAATCGGTGCATACTACGCATATGTTTCCAGCATCTTCTGCGTCTTCATTCTCATCGTCCTGGCATTTAAGTTAGTGCGAACATCTGATACAGAAGTTTCCTTCGTTTCCTGTAGTACTTAGCACTTTGCCTTTTCAGGACCTCTCTTCTGTATTGCAGTTTTTTTTCCCTGACTTTTACCTTTCTACCTCAATTCTTTTTCTTTATCAACAAGCTTTGTAGTTTTTTCCAGGCTATCAGAAGACCAGGAAGCCTTTTTAATTGTCCTGACTCGTAATTTCAACATCTAGACATAAATAATAATGACGTAATTCAAAATGCATAGTTGCGAGTAATAGTGTTCGCTTGCGAGTAGTGGGATTCACCTGACTCTCATTCCCCACAATTATACTTATGCGAAAAAGAATAAAAAATTAAAAAACTTATAAACACTGAACTATTCTGAAGTGCACATCACAATTTCGAACGTCTTACTAAATCCGAGTAAAAGTCTTAATCGCATACTGCAAGATATTTCGACACTTACCTTCTAATTTGCATTGACGTAAAGTTACATCAGCGGTGCACAAAAACATAACAACAACGTATCTCAATGGCGCAGGCGCTGACTGGCGTGAGTCGTTCCAGGTGGTGCTAGAGGGTCAGAGCGGAGGTAGAGACGCGGTTTACGCGTCGCTCGCATGTACTGTTTCGTGGATTTGAGGGTGACTCCCATTATCCGCTGACTCCCATTACCCTACTTTCTCCTATCACTTTTAAATCAATACTTATGTTTTACGTATTACTTTTTTATGTATAAAGAAATTATACTAAAACAATAAAAGATTACATTGAACCATCCAAAATTACCTTGAAAACATTCTGGAAATGGGAAATAAGCTACACAATGTAGGTATTGTAAGAAGTTTTATTTGAATTTCAAAAAAATATGTATGAAATCTATATTAAGGTAAGTTTAATTCTATGCCTTTTTAAATGTGCTATTTACAGAGTACCAAGAAGTGGAAATGAAGAAAACCATGGGACATTTCACATTAGAGGTGATTGGCGCCTGTGCATTTGGAATTAAATGTGATGCTTTAAATAGCGAAAGGTCTCATTTTCTTCAAGTAAGTACAGTTGAATTATCACGCGTACGCTTGTAACCTCGAGGGGTTAGGATTTTTTTTTCTGCACCCATGTTAGTGTATCGAATCGGGGACTGAGAATGTCTCAATTAATAAAATTGGTGCCCTTGAAACCTTCTCCAATTTGGTGATGTTGCAGGCGCACACTAGAATTATGCAATCAAGCAAGGTGTTTATGATCCTCTCCATGACTGTACATTAAGAAATTTATGGTAATTTGGCTGTTATTTCACTGACAGGTTTCTAATCAATTGGTTATTTCTCGAAAAAAAAATACTATTATTTACAGGTAGCTGAGAAGTTCGACTGTGTTCCGACACATAGACGGATGTTGATGTGGTTCGTTATGATTTTTATGCCAGAAATGTTGCCTTACTGCAAAGTATCTTTATTAAACTTAGATTCAACTGACGAATTGATGAGAATGTTAAAAGCCGTTAAAGAGGAAAGACAATCCAATAACACGAAGTATGTACACTGCAATAGATCTATAAAACGAATTATATATGCCCAAACAATTGCATGAGTATTTGTAACTTGTTGCATGTATTTTATTTCCAGGCACAACGATTTTCTTCAGATACTGATTGATTTCGCAAGTAAAGAAAAAATTGAGATAGAAGAATCTGGTACCAAATTACGTAGGTATCCATGTTATTAAATCTGATACATCATTTTAACATTTAAGGAAGAATTGTCTAAAAGACAACATCTAGATATTTTATTTAGTAGCACTTAAAGTTCTAATATAGGCTCATTTTTTTTTATAAAAATATAAATTTTAATAAAATAATGAAGGCTTTGTTTGTGAAAATTATTTTCAGAATTGGACGCAGATACGCTAGACGGTCAATGCATGTTATTCCTTATAGCTGGATACGAAACCTCCAGCACTTTATTGGCATTTGCTATCCATGTATTGGCGACCAAACCCGACATACAGGAAAAACTACGAAACCACATTAAAGAAATGACTGAAGGAAAAGAGATTACCTACGATCTGATTTCAGAGTTATCATACTTGGATGGATTTTTGTTAGGTAAATATTCATCTTAGTTTTTTCTCACTGTAATGAACGTTATTTTTACGTACACAATTACACATATACGTATGATAACAAGCGAATATTACTCTGAATCTACCAATAATGACATTAATGCTGACACTGCATGTATTTATTCTCTTTAGGATTTAGCAGAAGCATAACATCATTGGACAAAATTTTACACAAATAAAAATTAATTTCTGCAACCATATAGTATATGGTATATAACCTTCACTGATTAATATATCCTTTGGTCACAAAGTGATTTCCTGAATTGTGAATTGGGGCCGTAAGAATTCACATTATGAGCGTCCAAAATAGGACCCAGTGGGGGATATCTAAGTCTCTCTAACTCAGAGCCCACTTTTGGACAGAGCACAGGACGGCAGCGGGGAAGAATTAAGGGCGCTTATCGCCTTGTATGTCTCTTACCGCCCAAAATGCGCAAAACGATTATCGCAAGGTTTTAGTTGGTATGCCGGCGCAGGATTTTCGGTTTGCGATTCCACTTATCCAAGCGAACTATAGTTCCGCGCGCTGAGTTAAAAGGCCGGAGACCCTTTACTGTCTCTCCTAAAGGCGCTTACCTGTTGTTAAAAACAAAAAAGTCGAAAAGTAGGTACATAGTTCTAACCGTAAACTAAGTCACAAGACTTGTGTAGTTGGTATCCGTATAAGCATTTACTAGAGACTCGGTCACACAGAGTCTGTGTCACAGACTCTGACACCCGAAATAAAATTTCAACTGAACCCGCGGCCTATGAACCAACTGCGCTATAGAAGCCAACACTTCATTATCTAGGTACTGCATTGACATACATATTTTAGTTAGAACATACCTAGCAACCAGTGGCGGTACTTCCATAGAAGCCCAAAAACGTTACACGTTAATTGTGTAATGTCTTGTTTATAATTGTTAATTGTGGGATCAGGATATTCTCGTTTATATGTCAAATTGCTTTTGTTGAATAAAGAGTTAAAGCTTATAGATTATATTATTAATCGCAATTTTGTAAAGCAAGCTGGGCTTTTGGGCTTCTATGGAAGTACCGCCACTGCTAGCAACTATATAAAACCAAATCTGACGTATCACATTTACAAGAAAAGTATGTACTATGCACGCACCCAAATATATGTAGGTAACTTATTTTCTAACATGCTTTGCTTATTTTTGTAAATTCCGCTTTTTATTTATTTACACTTTATACAAAGTTTGTATACTTAGGTGGACTTAATGCTTATCTTATAAGTAGTTTGAACTGATATAAACTACAGAGAAAGGCTTTGCTACAACTGTAAAAAATTATAAAAATGTAAGTAGATATATAAATATTGCTCCTTGTACCTTTTAATTTATGTTTTTAGAAACCCTTCGAGTTTATCCACCCGTGGCCAGAATTGATAAATTATGCACCAAACCCTATAAAATACCTGGATCATCAGTAACATTAAAAGCAGGTGATGCTGTTGTCATTCCTGTAAATGGAATTCATATGGATCCTAATATATATCCAGATCCTCACCTGTTTAGACCTGAAAGATTTATGAATGAAGAAAAAATAAAGCGACCCTCACATTTGTTTTTGTCATTTAGTGTGGGCCCAAGGAATTGTATAGGTAAATGACTTTAATTTTTTGGCCTTATACCTACATATTATGTAATATATGTATGTACTTTGCAAACATCTTTGCACTAATAGACAGTGAAAAATTTATTACTCTCTTCATTGAACTAGAAATGTGAATACTCTTTAAAGACATTATTGCAACTTCATTTGTAGAGAATGTTGTGGGAATTAAATAAAGTGTTTTATACCGCATGTTTTTTTTCCGAGTTTATAAACAAACAAATTTTTGGATATTGTAAATATAATTTTTCAGGTTTGAGATTTGCGTTGTTGTCAGCGAAGGTGGCAATGATAGCACTCATGAAGAATTTCAAATTTACTGCTTGTGCTAAAACTGTGGATCCAATACCATTAGACAAGACAGCACTATTAATAAAATCAGAGGCCGGTGTATGGGCTCGCGTCGAATCGTTGTAGAATTAGCTACTAAGTTTTTATCCCTAACGGCGAAAATACCTCATATTCCTATTGAAAATAAATTATAAAAATAATCTTTGGTACACATTATTTATATTATATCCCAATTTAGTAAATTGTTCTTTAACCCTTACCAGAATACCTTGTTCTGACATATGCGATCCAGAGGTCCCAGGCTCAATTCTCGGGTCAGCTAAAGTTATATTGTGTTTTTCCATTAAGGAATTATCAGTAGCAGCTCGCAGTAGCAGTCTGGAATTGTGCCCGAAAAACGGCACTAGGCTCGTCCCCTATTACGTGGACTGATACATATATACCTTTTTGTTCTCGAGGGGAGAGCTATTTATGGCTCTACTTCCCACCAGCCCTGGGAGAAGGGGCGTGGGAAACTTATGTCGGGGTCATCGGCTTTCCAGCACGGGGCGTGGCGAAGTCACGCTGGGCTGGGTCCCTAACAAAAATCTCTATCCGGCATACCGACCAAAACCCACCAGTGGCCATATTTGCGTCGAAGGGGGCGACCACGGTGTATTGGCGAAGAGCACCCACAATGATGTCGCTGCCGCCCGGTGCATCTCCAAGACAAAACTATCTCGGCCGTCTCGGAGTTGTGTTGGGGCGCAGTTGCATCCACACTAGCTTGGTTCGGGCTAAAGGTTGAAGAAATGACGGCCGGGAGCGAGACGTCGTCACCAACAATCGCGCGGACCGCGCTGCGCTGCACCTCCCAGACTGAACACTCTTCTAGTTCTAGGGTGTGCTGGGCTGTGTCCTC
Organism: Hemaris fuciformis; assembly: GCA_907164795.1. Lineage (NCBI taxonomy): Eukaryota > Metazoa > Arthropoda > Insecta > Lepidoptera > Sphingidae > Hemaris > Hemaris fuciformis. The sequence continues at coordinate 6,934,095 of OU015446.1, forward strand.
CAGGCAGTTGTCACAATGGTGACACACGGTTGACTCCTCCTTCAGTGCCACCCGGCACATGTAGTGGCCGAAGCATCTGTGTCCCGACAATACCTGCGTCAGGCAGAACGCTGCTGCGCCGTGGCGAATATGCACCCATTGGTCGAGGTCAATTCTAAATGTTTTTTTAGATTGAAGAAGAGGTGGAAGTCAGATGGCGCCAAATCAGGCTTATAGGCGGGGTGTGGAAGTAATTTGAACCTACAATTATGGATTACCGCCATCGTTTTGCAGGACGTGTCCCTGTGCGTTGTCTTGATGAAACAACACTTTTTTGGTTAACATTCCTGGGCGTTTTTTCTTAATTTCATTACACAATCGACGTAAAAGCATATTGATGCCATCACCTTGCTTACAGACAAAACCACTTTAGCTTTCTTCAGAGCGGTGAGCCTTGTATCCTCCATTCTTTTGACTCAGGAGTATTGTAATGAACCCAAGTTTCATCAGAAGAAACAAATCTCTCTAAAAAGTTTTGTGGATCGTCTTCAAACAACTCCAAATAATCTCGTATTTCGTATTTTTTATAAAATGTGCAAAAAGCTCCGAATATCACCACCACGCATTTGATATAAGGTGTAGGTATAGTAGGTAAGTAATTTGAAAGCTTCGTGGCACAGATGGATACCAGCTTGCGAACAGATGGCGCTTTGAGCAATTGTATATTAAATAAATAAATAATCCAAACCAATCCATCAGCCAATGGAAGTCCATTGCTGGACATAGGCCATATTGAAGACTATGCCATGTCTATAAGTTGTTTTCGAGGGTCATCACCAATCGTCTCGAACGCAGGTTTGATGACTTCCAGCCTCCCGAACAAGCCGGTTTCCGAAAAGGCTTTAGAACCATAGAATACATCCATACGCTTCGGCGGCTTCGGCAAGTTATACAAAAACCCGAGGAATATAACTTGCCGCTTTGTTTGTGGACTATGAGAAAGCCTTTGATTCTATCGAGACCTGGGCTGTGCTAGAGTCTCTCCAGCGGTGCCACATCGACTATCGGTACATCGAGGTGTTGAAAAGTACCTATATACGACAACGCCACCATGTCGGTCCGAGTACATAGCACGGAGAACTGATGGCCGATGGGACCAAAAAGTTCTCGAGTGGAGGCCACGTACCGGAAAGCGCAGCGTAGGACGTCCTCCGACAAGGTGGTCAGACGACCGGGTAAAGGTCGCGGGACGTCCCTGGTTGCAGGCTGCTTTCAACAGGTCCCTGTGGAAATCATTGGGAGAGGCCTATGTCCAACAATGGACTTCCATTGGCTGATGGATTGGTTTGGATTATTTATTTATTTAATATACAATTTCTCAAAGCGCCATCTGCACCACGATTTTGCTTTTGGATTTCTGGCCTTAACATAGGCCATATCTGACATAAAACGTCGATCTTTAAAGTGGATTTAATTTTAAAAAACTGTCGATAGCTTTACCTACTTAGCTCAGAGTCTTAGGCCGAAGTCTTGTCGATATTGCAATTCGCTGTTAACTTAGAACCAGGTTTGACTAATTATATTATTTTGCATTTAAGTTAAAGATGGACTTTCGCTACATTTGGACAGACCAATCGTGAATGAGACAATTATTACGTAAAAACCAATGTATGTGACTGTTGTTGGGCGTATTTATAAGTTTTACTTCAGTCGTGTGGTACTTCTAACGCGTGTAGGTACAAAGTACACACACACTTTTTTTGGTTTATAAATCAAGTTTCAATGGACCTACTGCTGCGTATCAATGTAACTAAAAATAAATCATCACATTTGGTTTTTCTCTGCTAAACGTATATAGAGTATATAACTCTATATTAAAAAGCTCAGCTACGTTATGGTCATTACTCATTTTGTTTTGTTACTGAAGACTTGGCAGCATGGTCTTCAACCTTAGCCAGTTCCTTGCTGAACAAAGGAAAAAAAATAGGGATGTGAGATTAAAGAAAAGAATCGATTAATTAAAAATCGAATAAAAACAATCTATTATTTAAAAAAATATCTGGTTTTTCGCATCTCTTTTAAAAAATAAAGCCGGGAGAAGTTAAAAAAATTAAGAATTTTAAATGTTTTACAGAAAATTTTAAAAACTAAAACGAGCGAATTGCGCATTCTACCGCGGCCAATGTATTGCTCTCGTCACGCCTATTCTAACAATACCAAACTTGGGTATCCTACTACCTATATTTATTTATTTTAAATAACCCGTTAATTTTGAATGAATTCAGTAGATAGGTACTTTCCTGAAAGTTAAAGTCATAGTTTGTAAAAGCGTATTGATGTCGAGTTTAACATACCTAACACATTTTGGAAAGGAAAGGCCTATGTCCAGCAGTAGACGTAAGAAAGGCTGATGATGATGAACACATTTTAGGTATATTGAAAATGTTGAGGTTACAAAACGTTATGACGGACATTATTAGTTTTATTGAACGAATTTTACACTATAATTTGATTCTAATTTATTTAAATCAGTAATAAATTGTTATTAATCGATTATTCCTAAAAATAAAATGACGTATTAAAATCGATTATATTTTGAAATAATCAATTTTTAATCGTTTTTTTTTTCATAATCGATAATTTTTTCACAATCCTAAAAAAAAAACATCATTTTGTTTTGAGTTTTGACGTTAACTGCGACGATTCGCTTTGAGTGTGATTTTATTTATTTACTTTAATTATTAATCCATAACTTAACATAGCTTTTATGAGTAGTCTATACTTATAGACTATACTCTATCAGTAGTCGACCGAATTTTGAAGTGAACGCACGTACATTGTCCTTAACAACATGGAGTTTTTCAGTGTCGTAACAAAAATATGTCTTTTAATAGCAGAAGATTGGAAAATGGTTATGATTATAACGACGCTTATTGCTTTATACTTCCACTTTACAAGTACATTTGATCATTTCAAAAAGAAAGGCATTCCATACATGAAACCGGTAATTTTATTGGGAAATCTGGGACCAAGACTTAAGGCAACAAAATCTTTTCATCAGCATCAATTAGATATTTATGAATATTTTAAAGGAAATCCATACGGTGGTGAGTACCTATTCTGTTTTCTAACGTGATTTATGAATTAATATAGAAAGGTATTAAACCAATTTTAACGGTGGGTATATGCATAATATAATATTCCATTTTATACAATTAGATGTGTTGTTGTATAATGATTTGCACTTTTATTGTTTAAAGTAATTGTGCTTGGTGTGTCACTCAATGCGGTAATTTAACAAATTACAAAAGCATGATGTATCTTTTGCATTTGTTTTTAACATAATTATATTTTGATGTATTGTGTTTTAAATAACATACTTCGACCACAAAAAATACTATATGAAGAATTAACAGATATTGGTCTACAAAGAGATTGAACCCATGATCTTTATAAGCTTGGTTGTCCTAGCCTCAAGACCTATTTGTATATTGTCAGTCTTAGTAATAAAAGCTAAATAATATGAATGAACTCTTACTTAATTGCAATTGTTAAAAATAAAGCTCTATTTATTTAAATAATTGAATTTATGAAGAAATAAATGAAACTTGTAATAACACAGTTTGAGTTTTGTCTCTTTGTTTTAATCAATGTTTGTACTACCACTGTAGCATATTATATAACATATTTGTCCTTGATGTTCTATTGTAGACATGTGAGTTATATCATACCATTATAAATTCACAATTAAGATTAATAATAATTAGGGTACAGTATGTTATTTCATTGTCAGCCCATATATGTCCCACTGCTGGGCACGGGCCTCCTCTACCATTGAGAGGGTTTAGGCCTTAGTCCACCACGCTGGCCTAGTGCGGGTTGGCAAACTACACACCTAAGAAATTCCTAAGAAGTTTTAGGTGTGCAGGTTTCATCATGATGTTTTCCTTCACCGTTAAAGTATGTGATTATTCACTGTGAATACACACATAACTTCGAAAAGTCAGAGGTGTGTGCCTGGGGTTTGAACCCGCGACCGTCGTGATTCTCGACCGCGTGCCTAAACCTCGAGGCCATCACAACTTCAGTATGTTATAATATAAACAAATTTGATTTTGAATATAGGGGCAAATAAACTGGAACACTTTGAAACCTTTTAAGTTTACTTAAGCTAATGCTTGCACTTTACAAGATCTAAATCCTGAAAAGGGAGATGGGATGAAAGATCTTACTTCTGTTGTCAACACTCATTTTTTATGACATTTCATATTGCTAATACTTATGAAGTTGCATAAAACGATCTTCTTGCTTAGTATTCACCACAGCCTTATCTTCAACATGGGAACCTCAGAAGAATTTTTAACCTATCACACTTTTTAATTAAAGAAATATCCATGCTGTTTTTTTACAGCCTCACGGAAAAAACTAAAGGTAAGAGACATACCTACATCTCCTGTCAACCAAGACAAACTTTGCTATAGCAATAAAGAAAATAGGTTGCTAGTGAATAGTTGCTGGGGAAAATGAAAAATGAGTGAGAGGACTTTGAAAGAATTCAACGGCAATCCGTCGCACACATTGAGACATAGAAGCTGGGCTCTTGGTCTATGTTGGTTTCTGCCAAGACTGTCTTAAAGTAACAGCATTATATTTCTACTAGCTTTTGCCCGCGACTCCGTCCGCGTAGACTACATGGTTGGGTTCAGAAAGAAAATAAGTTGTAGTCTATCTTACTCCAGAGTCCCATTTATGTCCATACCAAAAATCATTCGCATCGGTAAAATGATTTAGGCGTAAAAGCGTAACAGACATATTTAGCATTTATAACATACAATATAATACTTAATTTAACTAATGAACGTAATCAAAGCAAAGCGTAAAAAAAAACAATATTTACATGCGTGCGACACAGTCGTCTGCCCTTACGTGTCTGCCCGTTCGGGTAAGCTCACTTAGGCATATTCCCCACCCCGCGCCGTAAACCTTACAATTTTTCGTACAAACTTTCATCCCCTATTCCCTATATGTATATGTAATAAAAGCCAATTAAAAAAGTTTCATCGTTCTAGCTTCAAAAATGACGAATTTCCACATAAACTTTCATCCCCTATTTTTATTTTACCCCTTTATAGGTAATTCTTTTACAAACTTTGAATGTCATGTTTATTTATATCTAATCAGCACCTAAAAATAAGTTTCAAGCTTCAAGCTTTGAAAACGACAATACTTCCATACAAACTTTCATCCCCCCTTTCAACCCCTTAAAACCCCTTTTCCGCAATAAAAAGTAGCCTATGTCCTTTCTCAGGCTCTAAACTATCTGTGTACCAAATTTCATTTAAATCGGTTCAGTAGTTTTAGCAAGAAAGCGAGACAGACAGACAGACAGTGTTACTTTCGCATTTATAATATTAGTAACGATTAGTAAGGATTATAAAATATTTGACGGCAAAGGTTTCAGATATTTTGTATGTTGCCTGCTAACTGTATAAAAACAGCTCATTGGTTAAATTTAAGTATTATGTAATAAATGACAACTATCACTATCCAACTTACCAAACAACTTTTCAAACTTTCACATTTATAATATTAATGGAATATTCCGACAATAGTATTATAATAGTGTTACATTCATTCATGTACATGTGTCCTACAGATCAGCGTTTATAATTAGTGATTATTAGATTCCATTGATATTTTTAAACAATATAATTCAACCTAACAAAAAAATCTCCACTATCGGGAACAAACAGACCAGCACTACTAAACTAATATATACTAATGATCTAATTGTTGCAGTTCAGTTGTTGTTGTATTAAATGTAGATAATGACGTTATGAGACAGTTCAGTGACTGGAATAAATTAAAATTAATCGTTTATTTGATATGGAGGAAAAGAGAATGATTAAAAAGCGAAAAAATAATAAGGGTTGCTTTGCGTCAGCGTAGCGGTGTTTCCCCGGCTGCCTCCTCCTCTTTCCTACCGCAGTCGCCTTTGATTACAGTGCAGCAGTGTGACTTCTACTTCTTTGATATTGGAAAATAATGATAATGATAAAGTAAATAATGAATTAAAAATACGCATAAAATTTATTGCTCAGTTTGCATTTGATGTTAACCATACACTTTTTAGAGCTGACAGGCATCTGAAAAAAAAAAGAAATCCATTTTAACATAGAGATATTCTTCAGATCAATATGGATTAACAAAAATGTAACATAAAGAAATGTTTCATTTTTAAGAATCATTTTTTATATGTCATGCTTACAAGTCAGTCAGTCAAAGTACTGATTTTGGTAAAGACAAATTTCGGATTCAAATGAAATGAAATTAAATATTATTTATTGAATATATAAAATGTCAAATACATCAATTAAATTCAGTCATTTCAAAATTTAGTTTATCACCCTGTTCGGAAGACTCATCACTAGAGGAGCACGAGCAAGAAGCTCTAGTGTTGCTCTTTTCCAATCAAGAAAATAGTTTACAATATTGATACAAAGACTAAAGTTTCCTAATTGGAGCAGATCGTTAATTCAATCCAACACTGTTCAGATTTAAAAAATAAATAAAAAATTATTCCATATACCTAATTATTGCCACCACCCTTTTCCGATGGCGGTAAATGATACGTTGTAGCCACACATAGACCACAAGCCCATGGAAAAAATTTACCTGTGAAATGAACCACCGTGAATAACGCTTAGAAGGCTGTTACTATATCATAAAATAACTATGGGCGCTATGCCGTCATTTCTGAGCGGTACAGGTGAGTACGAGAGTAAATGGAACTTCTCTGGTACAGGGGAGGAATTACGACTAATTATTAATGTACGGCTTTTATTATAGCTTATATGTTTTTTTTTTTTTTATTCTGGCTCGGCAAAGTGACCCCATTGCACCTGATGGTAAGCGTAATGGAATCCAAAAAAAGTGTCGACCAGCGAAAGATGATGATCTCCCGTTGGTCGACACAATCATGCCGGCCGAATACCTCTTCAACTTTCTCGTGAAGAAGTTTGGGGGACTAAAAAATGCCGGCACGGTCATCCTTTCACCATGATTGAAGCCCCCCCGAAAACCGGATATACACTGGCTGATCCCGGAACGCGGCACACTTGCATGTGCCACTATGGCGGGTTTTACGTCCTGTGTACGGTGGTCGCTATCCGGGCGGATACGAATATCCTACCACCAGCAATTAAAAATAAATGTCGAAAAACCTAGTGCCGTACTAAAGTGGTGGTGCCGGAAGGTAGTGCAAATTTTTTATTCGCCGGTACTTTTAGAAGCATTATAGGTCATTTATAACTGTACGGCATTTATGTAATTCTTTTGTATACATATACATATACTTTACCCATGAACGCCGTACATATTTTCAGGGCAGGGGTCGAAAGCCAAGGGTCGCAAACCTTTCCCTACACTATATGATATAAGGTCATTGTAAAATGTAGGGCATCTTGTTCAAAATGTTATTTAATACGGAAAATAATGTTTGATAATTATGCCGTCCAAAAGTTATTGTTAATATTTGTAAAAATAAATAAGTATCTACATTTCAGGATTTACCGAGTTATTACTGCTGTACTAGATCATAAATTTATGTACGGCAACTTTTTTGTGGTCCGGTTAGGCAGGTCCAACTTCGAGAGAGAGGTCAATCGTCGAATCCAACTCGGTTGGGCAGCGTTCGGGAAACTACGCGACGTCTTCTCGTCCAATATACCTCAGTGCCTGAAGACGAAAGTCTTTTCAATAGTTGTGTGTTACCAGTGATGACATACGGCACCGAGACGTGGCCTCTCACTATGGGCCTCATTAGGCGGCTCAAAGTCCAACCAGCTATGGAGAGGGCTATGCTCGGGGTTTCCCTACGAGATCGAATCAAAAATGAGGAGATCCGTAGGAGAACTAAGGTAACCGACATAGCCCAGCGAATTAGCAAGTTGAAGTGGCAATGGGCCGGGCACATAGTGCGGAGAACTGATGACCGATGGAGTCAAAAGTTCTCGAATGGAGGCCACGTAGCGGGAAGCGCAGCGTAGGACGTCCACCAACGAGATGGTCCGATGACCTGGTAAAGGTCGCGGGTCGTCGCTGGATGCAGGCTGCCTCCAACAGGCCACTGTGGAGATCATTGGGAGAGGCCTATGTTCAGCAGTGGACGTCTTTGGGCTGATGATGATGATGATGATAAGCTATAATAAAAGCCGTACATTAATATAATTAGTCGTAATTCCTCCCCTGTACCAGAGAAATTCCATTTACTCTCGTACTCACCTGTACCGCTCAGAAATGACGGCATAGCGCTCAGAGTTATTTTATGATAATAGTAACAGCCTTCTTAGCATTATTCACGGTGGTTCATTTCACAGGTTAATTTTTTCCATGGGCTTGTGGTCTAACAGTGAAAGGTTGTCAGTATATTGGATAAATAAGAAAAATCTCTAACTTCTTTTGACTATTATACAATATATCGAATATTTTTTTCCAAGATCGTAATAAAATGAATGACGAAATAATATTTAATGTTTAATTACTTAATTAATTTAAATAAAAGCAATTCTATTTTTCCTCATCCTTGAAATGTCTTTAGTACGCCGAACAGAAGAGAGTCAGTCCTATGTGGTCATTCTTTAATGATTTTTGTATCATTTTAGTTTTACAACAAAACAAATATGTAGGGGAGATGGGGGGAAATGGAGCCTACTAAGGAAAAAGGTTATAAAAGTCAAAATTATGAATACTTTAGAAACTTTTTATTACAAACTAAATCCTTACTTATTTGACTATCATTTAATCACAGTGTTAAAGTTACATTATTAGACATTTAGCCACAGATAAGCTTTAAAGAAAAAAACAGAATCGCTCTCATTACCCGACTTTGCGGGAAATGAGAGCCTATAAATTCCCATATGTGTAATGGGAGCTACTTAATTATAAATCAGCCTCAAAAATTTCTGTCAGTCTAAAATCTCACTTATTCATATGATGAATTTTAATATAAACGTAAAAAAAAACAAGCAAGCAACCAAGTTCCCTTTTCCTTGGTATTTTGGCATCAGAGCCTTATAAGCTCTGATTACCCGACTACCACCATTTTGAAATTAAATAAAATGATATACTGAATCTAGCTTGTAACGATATTATACGCACAGATACTCAAAATTGATAAGATTAGCTATAAAATAGAACAGGTTGGATTGTAACAAACGCATAACTTCACACATACCTGGCCGATGAAATTTCTTATTTTTTATAAGCGCGGACCAAAAAATTGAAAAAAGTTCGTGGTCACACAATACGTGGCACTGTCGAGTCTAGCACCACAGGGAGACACGATCGCAGCGTGCCGAAGGGGCCCAAGTGGCAACCGAGTGAATATGAGTTGTAGTTTTGGCTCTAGTCGCACCGCTCCCATTACCCTCTGGCTCCCATTACCCTCTGTTCCCCTATGCTTTACTCGTTTGTCCGCTGCGTGGCGACGTCACGTCCGCGCAATGTTATTGCTGGGCTGGATCCCTAATAAAAATCCCTATACCGGCATACCGATCAAAACCCCCTGGTGGCCATCTTCGCGCCGAATGGGGCGACCATTGTGTGTTGGCGAAAAACCCCACAATGATTCCGCAGCCGCCCGGTGCGCCTCCGAGTCGAAATTGTCTCGGCCGTCTCGGAGTTGTGGGGGGCGCAGTTGCATCCCCAATAGCTTGGTTCGGGCGCTCCAGTTGTGGGTGGGCGCCCGCGACTGACACAGGGCACGGTGCTGCCGGTGATCGCTAAGAATTTTGTTATCTTATAGATTAAATCATTTACCAAGCCTGTGCAATGAAACATCATGTATAAATAACATTCCGTGTAACATCTTTACGTGATATACAATTACATATGGTCAAAAGTTTGTAGAAAGGGCGAATATGCCACTTGTCTACAAATGATTTCTTTTTCATTTAGTATAGATTCTTGTTCGAATATTACAGGGATATTTGAAGGAAGAAAACCAGTTCTATATATTTTTGATCCGGACATTTTAAAAGCTGTTACTATTCGGGATTTTGATTACTTTACGGATCGTGTTGTTCTCAATAGTAAAGAGCCAAGTTATTTGAGAAGGTTTCTATTAAATTTAAAGGTGAGTCTGAAATTACTTACATTATATATTACTTCCCAGTTTTTCATACATACATACATACATAACCTCACGCCTGTATTCCCCGAAGTATGTATCAGTCCCACGTAATAGACAGGGGGCGAGCCTATTGCCTTTTATCGGGCACATTTCCAGACTCCGGGCTGCTACTGAGAATTTCCTAATGGAAAAACCCAATAACACTTTGCCTGACCCGGGAATCGAGCCCAGGACCTCAAGATCGCACGGCACACACTAGTGCCGCGAGACCAAGAGGCAGTCTAATAAGTGGTAGATAAATAGTTAATAATATTTGATGGAGATAATCTAACGCTTCCGTCTTTCTTATATAAATAAATGGATTTACGTATTTACTCCAGGTTTGTATTGTTACTTTCAGGGATCGGATTGGAAAGCAGTAAGAAGTATTTTAACTCCTGCGTTCAGCTCAGCTCGCTTGAGAAATATGCTTCCCCTTATCCAACAATGCTCTAAGCAAATGGTAGAGTTTCTAAACCAATATGGTGTGTTTACTTTATTATTATACAAGATATATTTTGTTTAAATATCATACGTTGAAAGGCATGATACACACTATTATCATTATACCTATGTATTATTTAGAAATTTTATTCAAACAAATGACGAGGATGTAATATACTTTTGATATGGCTAGGTTTGTATATGTTAACAAATTACCTACCGACGTATCGTAGAAATAAAATACTTGACTTTTTAAAGGAATCCTTTTTTAATTAATTGGAAAAAAAAATATTATCCACAGAGTGCAAAGAAGTAGAAATGAAGAAAACCATGGGGCATTTCACATTAGAAGTGATTGGAGCTTGTGCATTTGGAATCGAATGTGATGCTTTGAATACCGAAAGATCTCATTTTCTTCAAGTAAGTACTGCAGGATTCTGCAATGTAATCCAGACCAACATAAAATGAAGATGTGACATTTTCAGTTTCCAGTGAATTTGAAAACTGGTATGACGCGAATAAATGATTAATCCAATATATTATGTTAACAGGTAGCTGAGCAGTTCGACTATTTGCCGAAGTTTAAGCGATTTTTTATATTGTCAATTTTAATTTTTATGCCGAAAATGTTGCCATACTTCAGAATTTCCTTCTTAAACATAGAATCAACCGACGAATTAGTGAGAATGTTAAAAGCAACTAAAGCAGAGAGGAAATCAGGCCACTCCAAGTACGTATTTTAAAGTTATTATAATTTCTCTAGCTCTCATTACGTTACATCCCAAGATTAGCCAAAAAAATTCAAGTACATCTTTATGTATCCATCGGTAGTCAGCTTTAAGAGTGCTATAATGCTGTATATTGGTATATTTTTCAGAAATAACGATTTTCTTCAGATAATGATTGATTTCGCAAAAAAAGAAAAAATGGAATTGGATGGTTCTAAAACCAAACTACGTAAGTAAATTACCAATATTACATTACCTGTATCAATAACTTGCCAGTGTGGTTAACTAAGGCCTAAACTCTCAGTTGAAGAGCAGGCCTGTGCCTAGCAATGGGACGTACCTATATTCATATATGGGCTGATGATGATGATTAAATTACTTAGTTAAAAGTTCAAAGTTTGCAAAAATACTTTCAGAATTGGATGACGACACAATAGACGCGCAATGCTTGTTGTTCCTTATAGCTGGATACGAAACGTCCAGCAGTTTGTTGTCATTTGCTATCCACGTATTGGCGACCAAACCCGACATACAAGAAAAACTGAGAAACCACATTCAAGAAATTACTGAAGAAAAAGACATTACCTATGAGCTTCTGTCAGAGTTATCTTATCTGGATGGATTTTTATTAGGTAAGGTTAAATGTAAATTGATAACTAAACTAAAAATATTTGTTTAAAACATTGAACATTATAATGTGTTTTTTTACAGAGACTTTACGAATTTATCCACCAGTGGCAAGAGTTGACAGAGTTTGTACAAAACCTTATACGTTGCCAAAATCATCGATAAAATTAAATGTAGGCGATGCTGTTGCTATTTCGATATACGGCATTCATATGGATCCTAAAATATATCCAGATCCATACGTATTTAGACCTGAGAGGTTTATGAACGAAGAAAAGAAAGAGAGATCGTCGCATTTGTTTTTAGCGTTTGGTGTTGGGCCAAGGAATTGTATAGGTAAGCGTTTATTATCATTATGGCATCGTAGTTATTTTTTAAAATATTATGATAAATATTTATGAAGGTTATAATTACTTAATTATTAAATAAATCTTAGCTGATGAAGGCACAGTCATAATTGCAATAACTAATAAAATGTTAATTATAATTTATATTTTTCATTGAATTTATCTTCCAGGTTTGAGATTTGCGATGTTATCAGCAAAGGTCGCGATGATTGCACTCATGAAGAATTTCAAATTTACTGCTTGCTCTAAAACAGTTGATCCCGTGCAGTTGGACAAGAGATCGATGTTGATAAAAGCCGAGACCGGTTTATGGGTGCGCGTGGAATCATTGTAAAAGCTTTTTTTATGAATAATGCCATATTCATAAACTATATATAAACAGGATTGAGACGACAGATGGGCATTAAATTACACTACGTAAACTATACGTCCTTAGTATTAATTCGACACGGCACAAAAATTAATAATACCAGAAATATACAATAATATATAAATATATATTAATAATACCAAATATATACAGGGTTATTGGTTAAGTCGACCTATTCCCATTGAGGGCGTGTAGTTTACATCGTTTCTGACTGATTTGACTATGAGACACCCTATTCTAAATCTAACCGTTTTCGAGATATTTGAATTTAATTGTTTTTTTCCAAAAAATCTCCCGATTTTCGGCTATCAGCTTAGATATTTTGAAATGTGTAAATCTTATAATTACTATTATTTTTTTCATGTAAAATAAGATACTTTATGACCTCAATAACCAGTATTGTACATAAAATGAATAATTAAGTCGCTGTAGACGATTAAAACTTAGAAACTTTAACAAACATTTTGAAAGTTTATTTATCTCGAAAGGATATCAAAAAAATATACTATGGCGCCTGTTTTGCAGATGTGCCTAAAAATATCTTCGTTTCATCAGCTATCCAACGAGGTACATCAATCTAGGTTTTTATTAATAGTTTGTAGAAAAAACTTAGTTTAACAGGCTAAGTATATAGGGGAGGCAAAAAAAAAACTAAATAAAATAATTGATGACTACAAAATACTAAATTTATTAAACTTTTCAGATATTTTGTTACATATTAGTTTAAAGTTTATGTTCATCATGTCTGCCTCATAAGCAGTGATGGCCTCGAGGTTTAGGTGCACGGTCTAGAATCTCGGCGGTTGCGGGTTCACACCCCAGGCACACACCTCTGACTTTTCAAAGTTATTTGTGTTTTCACAATGAATTATCACTTGCTTTTACGGTGAAGCGTTGGCGTTTGGGTGCCTGGGGTTTGAACCCGCGACCGCCGAGATTCTAGACCGTGCGCCTAAACCTACTTATAAAACCTATAACAAAATATCTGGAAAGTTTTATAAATTTAGTATTTTGTACTCGTCAATTATTTTATTTAGTTTATTTTTGCCTCCCCTATAGCCTATTAAACTAAGTTTTTTTCTACAAACTATTAATAAAACCCTAGATTGTTATACCTCGTTAGATAGCTGATGAAACGAAAATATTTTTAAGCACATCTGCTAAACATGTGCCATAGTATATTTTTGATATCCTTTCGAGAAACATTAACTTTCAAAATATTTGTTAAAGTTTTCATGTTTTAATCGTCTACTGCGATTTATTTATTCATTTTATGTACAATATTGGTTATTGAGGTCATAAAGCATCTTATTTTACATGAAAAAAATCGAATAATAGTAATAATAAGACTTACACATTTCAAAATATCTAAGCTGATAGCCGAAAATCGGGAGTTTTTTTGGAAAAAACAATTAAATTCAAATATCTCGAAAACGGTTAGATTTAGCCTAGGGTGTCTCATAGTCAAATCAGTCAGAAACGATGTAAACTACACGCCCTTAATGCATATAGGACGACGATACCTGTAACCCTGTATATAATGTATATTTAGGAATAATAATTTCAAACATGATATTAATGTAATATAATATTTCTCTTCAAAGCAGTATTACACAAATTCTGGGTGATAAGATATTTTTTATACAAGTTCAAAACATATTTAATACAAGTACAAAAAATGTGATATAATTTTTCGCTGGTAGCCTTTTTGACCCAATACATTGAAATATTAATATTAAATCTAGACTAAAAAAATATGCTTTAGATAAAAAGGGAGATTGGGTAGGTAGGAATAAGAGTTAATACATTACATTACATACATTTAATAATAATTATTACATTTGTTATTTAATTATAGATCTTAAAAGCATTTATTTTTTGTTCATAACCATTCTACATGAGTTTACATATATATACCAATTATAGTAGTTAACAAGTCTTAACATTGGTAGTATAGTAGTTGCATAGTTCAGCACAAAATCCAGAGTCATTGACATGGCTGAACACAAATAAAAAATTATTTTAGCTAGTACAACAAAGCAATCTAAGATCTAGTGATAAATTACTTTGTGTAACTAGTTTTTATCAATATTTTGTATTTGATTTGCTGTTTGGAAATACTCAATCGCAGCTCTGAAACTGGAAATGTGTCACTAATGAGTGAATTGATTTTTTTTATGTGAAATACACACATTATTTCCATAACATATTGAGCAATCGATGATATTAGTATCTATCAATTATCATAGGTATATTTTGACCAATTTTGGTTAATTTTATTATTCAGTTTGAGATTTATTATTTTATCTATGCTGTAAATTAATTTTCTCAAAACTAATTTAGGTATTTTAGGATATACATATTAATATGCAATTATTATTCAATTGTTTTGTATAAGGAAAAGGTTATGTATCATCATCATCATCCATTAAATATGTTGCGCTTTAATCTTAGTTCTGGTGATACGTTATTCTTGCCTGTTGTATAACTAGAATACTCAATAAAGAGTCTTTACATTAAATATTCTTTTTTGATTACGAAACTTGTTACACCTTTTAAAAATATAACAAAAACTAAATGAAGCAGAAGTAGACAAGTGTAAGGCCAGGCGCGCACTACGAGTTTTTTGCCGCGCGGCGAAAAAACCTGCGACATTTTTACGTACGGCAAAAATAATAAAAAATAAGCAGGCGCGCGCACTACGGCATAATATAATAATACGGCATAATAATAAATAACGCATAAAAAATCATTTTTAAAATGGATTTAGTAGAAGCAGTGTGTATTTCTGCTCTTGTAATTAGAGCTCGTAAAAAGAAAAAAAGATTTTGGGTACATCCTCTTGTCAATGAACGTTTAAACAAGGGACAATTCTGTAAACTATTTAGTGAACTTAACGATTATCCCAAAAAGTTTTTCCAATACAGAATGACGAAAGAATGTTTTTATAAACTTTTAAAACAAGTTGGACCTTATATTACATATGCAAATACTCGATTCAGAAATGCAATATCCTAATAAGTATTAAAGGAAAGCGGAAAGCGCAGCGTAGGACGTCCACCCACAAGATGGTCAGACGACCTGGTGAAGGTCGCGGGTCGTCGCTGGATGCAGGCTGCCTCCAACAGGTCACTATGGAAGTCATTGGGGGAGGCCTATGTTCAGCAGTGGACTTCCTTGGACTGATAATGATGATGATGATGAATGAGTATTAAGTATTCAGTAATAAGGATTTCAACATTAAAATCATCATCCTGATCAGTACGGTCAACATTCAATGTAGTCATTGTTGCTCCAGCGAATCGCCGTAGTGCGCGCAGTCAAATATAAACTAATGTATCACAACAAACCGATTAACCGCCGCGCCGCAAACAAGTTGTAACATGTTACAGACTTTTCGACGCTGCGGCGACTTTGCAGCAAAGTGCGCGCAATAACATTGGAAACTCAATGTTACAATACTGCGGCGCGATTTTATGCCGCAAAGTATTTTCGCCGCGCGGCGAAAATTTCATAGTGCGCGCCTAGCCTTACAGACTTTTCGACGCTGCGGCGACTTTGCAGCTAAGTGCGCGCAATAATATTGGAAACTCAATGTTACAATACTGCGGCGCGATTTTATGCCGCAAAGCATTTTCGCCGCGCGGCGAAAATTTCATAGTGCGCGCCTAGCCTAAAGGTTTTGCAATTTTTTTTAAATATTTCCGGTAGTGATTGCCAAATATGATTTCGAATTGGAAATAAATAATAATTTTTGTATTATTTTTATATAAACAGAGTTTATTTAAAATAATAGTAAGAATGTGGCAACATAGTGTTTATTGACATCAAATTTGAATAAAGTAATGATGGCGGAGCAGGAGACGAGAGAAAATATGCAGGCAAGTACATAATTGAACAAGTAAACACTACGAACTACACAAAGAAAAACAATCTGGTGAAGATGACTCTTATTTTAAGTTTATAGTGTAAAGTAATATAGTGGTGACATTTTTAAAATTTGACAGTTTTAAAATTCAGAGGAAACATATTCTGTATACTAAGTATAATGTTGGTACTTAGTGACCCTTTTCTCGAGTGGAATAATATTTTTTGAATCCTTACAATGTCAAATACATCACTTAGATCCAGTCATTTCAAAATGTAGTGTACCCCCGTGTTCGGAAGGCAGTCATCACTCATCACTAGAGAAAAACGGACAAGAAACTCTAGTGTTGTTCTTTTAAAATCAAGAGTTAGTTTACAATATTGATCATCATTATCAGCCTAAAGAAGTCCACTGCTGAACATAGGCCTCCCCCAAACAATATTGATACTAAGACTAAATTTCCCATATTAGAGCAGTTCATCAATACAATCTTAGACTGTTGTATTGAATATGAGAATAACATAGTCATCTTGAATGGAGAAACTGCCATTGAATTAGGTTAATAGTTCATAAAAACAAATAATTGTAATTCTGAATTCTCTAAGTATGCAAAATTCCTTCCTAGTACTAATAACCTATTAATAATTAAGTACCTGGATGACCGAGCTTTGCTCGGATATTTTTTTTTTTAATTGTGTTTTTTGGAAATTATATTTAAGTACGAATTACTAATAAAATGATGAAATATGAATAATGTTACTTAACAGCGCCATCTGCTGTTGTGTCGTTAAAGCAATTGGTTGCTCACAAAAAATAGTATTATTATTCGCCAATTCGCCAATAGATGTCAGGAAGAGTCTACTCAAACGCCTCCTTTTTGTTATTTTTCTTCCAAATGACATTTTCTAAAAATGATTCCTAGCTAGATCGATTTATCGCCCCCGAAACCCCCTATATACTAAATTTTATGAAAATCGTTGGAGCCGATTCCGAGATTCCAATTATATATATACAAGAATTGCTCATTTAAAGATATAAGATATTATCGACGTTAGACTCGACTTTATACGAAATTTCTGTTATAACGTATTTGCATTGAGTCTCTACATAATGCTTTACAAGAGCCAATAGTAAGGCAAGTCATTTATATAAATGATGAGTTGGTGTCGTGGGACACCAGGTAGGAACGAAGTTCCTTCGGAGAATTATTTATAACATGTATATATATATTTAGGACAGAATTAACTTTTAAAAAGAAATATTCATACACACACACACACACACACACACACACATATATATATATTTATGTCCATACCAAAAATCATTCAAATCGGTCAAATGGTTTAGACGTCACCGGCTGACCGGCGCGGCGCCTCGTACATCATAATTGCGCGCTTGATAATTTTTTCGCTGCGGTGTTATTTTAAAACTGCGATATCTTCTAAGATACTCATTGAAATCAAATGATGTAAAGGGCAAATTTCTTTTAAATTAAATACTTGTGATGAATAACGTATTTATTTGGATAAGGATTAATATCATCTTTATGAAAACACCTTCACAAATAATGCTTTATTTTAGAACTAATTTGGTTAGCATAAAAAAGATTATAGTGAGCCAACCTTAAATGATAGACATATGCTATCGCGGACTTTTTTTTAGAACTTTTAAAGGGGAACAATTCTGTCATACATTATTTTAGCGAAATTTTAACCGTTTCCGCAGCGCACGCAGCGGAAGTTCTCAAAAGGAAAAACAATACAAAAAAATATTATTATTATTAATTATTAATAAAGAATAAACTAATACTTACGTATTTAATTCTTTTGCACTGAATTATCACTGTCAATTGCATTCAAGTCACTTGCTGGTTCACTTGCCATGCGCATGCCATGGTTTTATTCCACGCATTCCTTTTCCACGCATTTTACTATCACATTTTTTTCAGTTCGGTCGCGCAGCAAAATCCCTATCCCCTCCAAGCCTGCCGTAAGGAACTTCGTTCCAATAAGCAAAACAGGCAAACCAGTCCACACAAACAGCACCCGGGTATGACGCATGTGCCACCCAACGGTCTCCTCAATCATTTCAAAGGGAAGTGACTGACCTGGCACACGACGCCGCCGCAAGCACAGACATTTCAGCGAGCATGACATACCTAATTGCTTACAAAGTACTAATATAATAGGTAAATATGTATATACAGCTATGTCCATTGAAGAAGACCCTGTCATTCTTCATTGGGATTTCAATAATAATTATTATTTTATTGATTATACCCAAGCTTCGTTATCCTCCTTATATTCTGATATATGATAGGCTTTGTTACATAACTGTCTCTTAGTAATTGCTTTAAATTTATTGTAGTTTAAGGCCTTAATATGATTAGGGACTTTATTGTAAAAGTGATGCTGAAGCCTATGCCGGCATACCGACCAAAACCCCCCGGTGGCCATCTTCGCGCCGAATAGGACGACCACGGTGTGTGGGTGAGGTGCGCCTCCGAGGTAGGGTTCATTACAATACTACTGAGTAAAAAGAATGGAGGAGACCAGGCTTACCGCCTCCGAAGAAAGCTAAAGAAGTTTTGTCTGTAAGCAAGGTGATGGCATCAGTGTTCTGGGATTCAAAGGGAGTCATTATGGTCGATTACCTACCGAAAGGAACCACTACAAACTACGTATTACTGTATGCTTTCATGTCGGTTGCGTAATGAAATTAAGAAAAAACGTTTAGGCATGTCAACCAAAAAAGTGTTGTTTCATTAAGACATCGCACACCCTCACACGTCCTGCAAAACGATGGCGGAAATCTATAATTGTGGGTTCGAATTACTTCCACACCCCGCTTATTCGCCTCATTTGGCACCATCTGACTTGGGTAGAGGTGGACTCTTCCCCAATCTAAAAAAACATTTAGGATTGAAGTTAAGAGCGTGCGAATTCCCACGGCCAAGTAGCTCAAACATTTGCCGTAGTAGGTAATGTATATTTTTTACACCATCAGAAAGTAGAGGTTTCAAAGAACAAAAGGTCACCGACTTTTTTATAATAAGGTGTTATTTTGATGCGAGAATTTTATATTGTAAATTAGGGTGGTTTTTACGATATTAAGTCAAAATAAGGTGAAAAAACAAACATTTCAAATCAAATAAATCACAGTGTGTTTGGTACATGAAAAGGTAAGTAAGTTTTTCGTGAAAAACAAATTATTTTTGTAAAACATACCTAATAATTAAAAATGAAAACCTTGGTTATTTGAATTATTCACATACATTTTGAGGGTATGTGGAATAAAGGTAAACACAGTTGTAGATCTTTTTATTACCTACAACTTTTCCATTTAACTTTTTTGCATAGGAAGGTTTTTTTTTCGAAAACGTCTTTAAGGTCTGGTCTTTAAGGCAATTTACTGTTTAGCAATCATCGTTTCTAGTTTCTACAATAGAACAGCTAAATAATATTAGAAGGGAAATAGACAATATTTTGTATAGGGACGAATTTCGCCGCTTGTCTGTCACCTAATCATTGTAATACGATCACACGACCAATAGTAAAATTTCAAACAAAAATGAAGGGCTACTATTGGTTGTTTTGACGTTTACTGCGATGACTCGCTTTGGGTGTAATTATATTTTATTGACTTTAATAATTAATGCATACTTTTTACATAGCTTTTATGAGTAGTATGTAGTAGTCGAACGAATATTGAAGTGAACGCACGTACATTGTCCTTAACAAAATGGAGTTTTTCAGTGTCGTAACAAAAATATGTCTTTTAATAGCAGAAGATTGGAAAATGGTTATGATTATAACGACGCTTATTGCTTTATACTTCCACTTTACAAGTACATTCGATCATTTCAAAAAGAAAGGAATTCCATACATGAAACCGGTAATTTTAATTGGAAATCTAGGACCAAGACTTAAGGCAACAAAATCTTTTCATGAATTTCAATTAGATATTTATGAATATTTTGAAGGAAATCCATACGGTGGTGAGTATCTATTGTGTTTTCTAACGTGATTTATGAATTAATATAGAAAGGTATTAAGCCAATGTGTAATTGAATATCTATAATATAAGGTAAGGTCACTAGTAATTGACCATGTACCTGTAGTTCACCACTAATACACATGAACCGATAAAATAAGAACTCACAGAATATTTTTAAACTAATTCCATATTCAGTAGTCAGTGCTGTCATGTGGTCTACGAAGCGCGCAAACTACGCCTCAATTATTTTCAAAAATTCCAAATAGCCGCCGGTTGTTTGTTGAGTGACGCTCCGTAAATCTAGTATTCGATTTTTTGTAACAATTTTCTTAAGGATTAAAAAGTTTCAAGTTAAATATTAGCAACTTTGTCACCTTTTTGATGGCAAGTGTTTTGCTTTTCTTATTCGTTTAGGATTAATTGAGGTAACAGGGTATTTGAAATACGAAAATTTGTTTACAAGATTGAGATGTGGGGGTGGTCCACTACTGATTCCGTTTTACCATGATTTTCTAGTAATTGACCAGGATAAAATTGTATTTGATGTTCCAGAGATACATTCATTTATATATAATTTTTAACGAGCGGTGGATGTTATTATTATTATATTTCAAATATAACGCCAAGTTGTCTTAGTTTGGCTTTTTGTTTAACAAATAATTTATGAATCTGAACGATCATATACTAGTTTTTAGGTGGTCAACTACTAAATCTCTAATATTAAGTTTTATTTTTTAACATTTATTCAACCATTGTACAAGAAAAAATACTGGTTCGTTTCGTTAAAAGAGTTTACAATAAAAACACTTGTTGAATTCGAATGATGAATAAAGATAAACATTAAAAGAGAAATTTTTACGTCCTTAAGTGGTCATCTACTGGTGCTTTTACCTTAATATTAAATTTTATACAATTAGGTATGTATAACGATTTAAACTTTTGTGTTATAGAATTTCATGTTATGTTTAGGGTAATTATGCTTGGCACGTCATTCAATGCGGCAATTTAACAAATTATAAAATAACGATGTATTAATTGCATATGTCTTTAACGTAATGTTATTTTGATGTACTGTGTTTCAAATAAAATACTTACATAAGAAAAAATACTATATTAAAAATTTGTTCTTTCTAAATTCATCTATGTTGCTTAATTAGGTAATAAATAGACCATTTGTAATTAAATTGTTAGGTTTGGAGCGGTCCCCCAATGCGACGTATTTTGTTTAGAATTTTATTAATTTATACTTAGGTACTTTAAGATGTTTTTTTATCTTTTTAAAGGGAACTAAGTTTTTGTGACGGGGGTTTTTTAAATTTTTAATTAATTTTTTTATTTTATACTTTTTATAGGTACGTAACTACGTACCTACATGTAGATTTTGTTAAGTTGTACATACAAAGGTTTATTTGAGACCCCACTCGAGTATATTTGCAGATATTCGGTTATTCTTCCCCACTTTACCCCCCCCCCCCCCCCCATTTTAAACGGCTCAACCGATTTTCATCAAAAATGTCTAAGAACACTCGCACATAAGTCACCTTTAATCCAAAAAAGAACTAAATCGCTTCATCCGTTCGGGAGCTATGATGCCACAGACAGACAGACACACACACACGGACACGTCAAACTTATAACAGCCCTCTTTTTGCGTCGGGTTAAAAAGAAATATACTATAAATGAATTCTTAATAATTTAATCATTGTAATTGTTATAAATGAACCTGTGTCTATACAACTTGATTTACATAGAAATGAATGAAGCTCGCAATAACAATAAGAATATAGTACGTATTACGTATATTACCTAATTGGATTTAGAATGTAGCCCGAATATTCCCCGCCAACCTATCGTCATCACGGGAGCCTCAGAAGAACTTTCAAACCTATCACTACCAAATTTTTAGAAAAAAAAAAAACTATCCATGCTGTTTTGTTTTACATTGCCACAGAAACAACTAAATGTGATCTCTCGTCAACCAACACAATTGCGCCGGCCTGATGAAACGCTTGCTTCACTCTTAAAATCCCAGAATATTAGGAAGTATGGGACAAAGAGAATTGGCAATCTGTTCTGTAAAAAAAAGACAATGTGGAATGTGTGTGGTGGCTAGAGAATAGTGGCTGGGGAAAATAATGAAGAATGATGAAAAAATGCCCTTTTTTTGTTTTCGACGGGAAAGCTACTTATGGCTCTAATTCCCTCCATCCCTGTAACCTTCACCGGCATACCGACCAAAACCCCCGGTGGCCATCTCCGCGCCAAGTTGAGCGGCCATGGTACGTGAGCGAGAAGCGCCCATCGTTATCCACAGCCGCCCGGTGCGCCTCCGAGACGTAATTGTCTCGGCCGTCTCGGAGTTGTAGGGGGCGCAGTTGCACCCCCACTAGCTAGGTTCGGGCGCCCCGGTTGTGGATGGGCGCCCGCGACGTGCACAGGCCACAGTGCCGCCGCCCCTCTCGGGGTCACTTTCAGTGAGCCCAAGGGCCCCTTTGAGTCGCTTTTTACGACAGGCAGGGGATACCGTGGTGGGGTTCTAACGCCCCCTTGCCACGGGGCAGGGCGCCGGGTCTAATTGTCTCTGTTGACCCGGCGCATCCTTCTTTGTCGTCTTTGGCGGGCGGGATCAACTCTTTCCCGCTCCGCGCTCTCCTTCTGCGACATGACGTACTCGCAGAAGGAGAGCATCGCTCGCCACGACCTCGGATTCCCGACCATCGAAGAGACGATGGCCGGGAGCGAGAGGTCTCCACCAAGTATAGCGCGGAGAGCGCTGCGCTGCACTTCCCAGGCTGGACACTCTTGTAGTGTGTGCTGGGCTGTGTCGTCCAGACAGTTGTCACAATGGTGACACACGGTCGACTCCTTGTTCAGTTCCACCTGACACATGGCTGAAGCATCCGTGCCCCGACAACACCTGCGTCAGGCGGAACGTCGCCGCGCCGTGGCGCCTGTCCATCCACTGGTCGAGGACAGGACGCACTGCCTCGACGGTCCTCGCAATCGTTTACCAAGCCTGTGCAATGAAACATCATGTATAGATAACATTTCCTGTATCATCTTTATGTGATTTAGGTACCTATAATTAAAAACGTGGTGTGGTGGTGTCTAACGTTTGTAGAAAGGGCGAATATGCCACTTTTCTACAAATGATTTGTATTCCACTTATTATTGATTCTTGTTTGGATATTACAGGGATATTTGAAGGAAGAATACCAGTTCTATACATTTTTGATCCGGACATTTTAAAAGCTGTCACTATTCGGGACTTTGATTACTTTACTGATCGTTTTTTTCTCAATACTAAAGAACCACGTTATTTGAGACGGTTCCTATTAAATTTAAAGGTAAGTTTGATATTACTTATATTGTACCCAGTTTTTACATCTTTTATTTTACAGCCCTACAGATTATAATTAGCTCACTAGTAGAAAAATAAGTGGTAGATGAATAGTTAATAATAGTTCATGGAGGTATTCTTACGCTTCTTATAGAAATACATAAATGGATATGAGCGTTTACCCCAGGTTTTTATTTGTCAGTTTATATTGTTTCTGTTATATTATTTAACAAGGCCTATCTTTAATTTATTTATAATTACTTTCAGGGATCCGATTGGAAAGCTGTAAGAAGCATTTCAACACCCGCGTTCAGTTCAGCACGCTTGAGAAACATGCTTCCCCTTATTCAACAATGCTCTAAGCAAATGGTAGAGTTCCTTAAACAATACGGTGTGTTTATTATTATACAACTTATCTTACTTTTTGTTTAACTATCATACGTTGAAAGACATGATTAACATGTATTAGTATAATATATGTATTATTTAGAAATTTTATTCCAACAAAAATAACGATGATTGTATTATACTTTAAATAAGGCTAGGTTTGTATGTGTTAAAGGTTTACTGACGTATTGTAGAAATAAAATACGTGACTTTTTAAAGAAATCAATCTTCAATTAATAGGAAAAATATATTATTCACAGAGTGCAAAGAAGTAGAAATGAAGAAAACCATGGGGCATTTCACATTAGAAGTGATTGGAGCTTGTGCATTTGGAATCGAATGTGATGCTTTGAATAGCGAAAGATCTCATTTTCTTCAAGTAAGTACTGCAGGATTCTGCAATGTAATCCAGACCAACATAAAATGAAGATGTGACATTTTCAGTTTCCAGTGAATTTGAAAACTGGTATGACGCGAATAAATGATTAATCCAATATATTATGTTAACAGGTAGCTGAGCAGTTCGACTATTTGCCGAAGTTTAAGCGATTTTTTATATTGTCAATTTTAATTTTTATGCCGAAAATGTTGCCATACTTCAGAATTTCCTTCTTTAACATAGAATCAAGCGACGAATTAGTGAGAATGTTAAAAGCAACTAAAGCAGAGAGGAAATCAGGCCACTCCAAGTACGTATTTTGAAAATCGTTCAACATGTTAAAGTTATTATAGTTTCTCTAGCTCTCACTACGTTACATCCCAAGATTAGTCAAAAAAAACAAGTACATCTTCATGTATCCATCGGTAGTCAGCTTTAAGAGTGCTATAATACTGTATATTGGTATATTTTTCAGAAATAACGATTTTCTTCAGATAATGATTGATTTCGCAAAAAAAGAAAAAATGGAATTGGATGGTTCTAAAACCAAACTACGTAAGTAAATTACCATTATTACATTACCTGTATCAATAACTTGCCAGTGTGGTTAACTAAGGCCTAAACTCTCAGTTGAAGAGCGTCCCTCTCGTCAGTGTTCTTCTGGCGGGAGGAGGCGTACCGGCGAACCGGACAGAGACCGGCCCCAAGAGAGGTCGAGGCCATGCTGGCCTCCCTCCGCAGCGCCGCCGTGGAGGAGTGGCGTTCCAGGCTGGAGAGTCCAAGTGCGGGCGTGGCGACCGTCGCGGCAGTGCGTCCTGTCCTCCAGCAGTGGATGGACAGGCGCCACGGTGCGCCGACCTTCCGGCTGACACAGGTGCTCACCGGGCACGGCAGCTTCGGTGCGTACCTGTGTCGCATCGTCGGAGTGGAGGAGACCGCCGTGTGCCACCATTGTGGCAACTGCCGTGAGGACACGGCCCAGCACACGCTTGAGGAGTGCCCAGCCTGGGACGAGGAGCGCAGCGCTCTCGTAGCGGTCGTGGGGAGAGACCTCTCGCTGCCGACTGTGGTCGCCGCCATGGTCGGCAGCCGGAGGTCGTGGAAAGCTATGCTCTCCTTCTGCGAACGTGTCATTTCGCAGAAGGAGAGCGCAGAGCGGGATCGGGAGCAGACCGATCCCGCTCGTCGCAACAGGCGACGTAGGAGGCGCCGGGTCAACACGTAGCCCGGCGCCCAGAGGCCACACGGGGCCGCCGTCCCTACCTAGGCGGCCCCCGAGGAGTTACTATCATCTTGGTGTGCCTTTTGGCACCGCGCAGAGGCGGTCCCGGGTCAATCCATAGCTCTGGCTTCAGGGTATTCCGGGGCCGTCTCGCTGAATGCGCCGATGGTGGCCGTCGCGGGGTTTTTAGTCGGTATTACGGCGCAATTATTTTGGTAGGGACCCGGCCCAGCGGCCGCCCGCAAACACGGGCGGTAACATCTATGCTGGGTCGGAAGGCGCCGGTGAGTCCGACACACCCTCGCCCCTCCGGGGGTGGGATGGTCCGTAAATGGATTTTCCCCGCGGAAAAAAAAAAAAAAAAAGGCCTGTGCCTAGCAATGGGACGTACCATTGTGAGGCACAGGCCTATATATTCATATATGGGCTGATGATGATGAAAAATTACTTAGTTAAAAGTTCAAAGTTTGCAAAAATACTTTCAGAATTGGATGACGACACAATAGACGCGCAATGCTTGTTGTTCCTTATAGCTGGATACGAAACGTCCAGCAGTTTGTTGTCATTTGCTATCCACGTATTGGCGACCAAACCCGACATACAAGAAAAACTGAGAAACCACATTAAAGAAGTTACTGAAGGAAAAGATATTACCTATGAGCTTCTGTCAGAGTTATCATATCTGGATGGATTTTTATTAGGTAAGGTTAAATGTTAATTGATAACTTAACTAACAATATTTGTTTAAAACATTGAACATTATAATGTTTTTTTACAGAAACTTTACGAATTTATCCACCATTGGCAAGAGTTGACAGAGTTTGTACAAAACCTTATACGTTGCCAAAATCATCGATAAAATTAAATGTAGGCGATGCTGTTGCTATTTCGATATACGGCATTCATATGGATCCTAAAATATATCCAGATCCATACGTATTTAGACCTGAGAGGTTTATGAACGAAGAAAAGAAAGAGAGATCGTCGCATTTGTTTTTAGCGTTTGGTGTTGGCCCAAGGAATTGTATAGGTAAGCGTTTATTATCATTATGGCATCGTAGTTATTTTTTAAAATATTATGATAAATATTTATGAAGGTTATAATTACTTAATTATTAAATAAATC
The DNA here is from genome assembly GCA_907164795.1 of Hemaris fuciformis. NCBI lineage: Eukaryota > Metazoa > Arthropoda > Insecta > Lepidoptera > Sphingidae > Hemaris > Hemaris fuciformis. Next base: position 6,961,082 of record OU015446.1, read on the forward strand.
TTAGCTGATGAAGGCACAGTCATAATTGCAATAACTAATAAAATGTTAATTATAATTTATATTTTTCATTGAATTTATCTTCCAGGTTTGAGATTTGCGATGTTATCAGCAAAGGTCGCGATGATTGCACTCATGAAGAATTTCAAATTTACTGCTTGCTCTAAAACAGTTAATTCCGTGCAGTTGGACAAGAGATCGATTTTGATAAAAGCCGAGACCGGTTTATGGGTGCGCGTGGAATCATTGTAAAAGCTTTTTTTATGAATAATGCCATATTCATAAACTATATATATACAGGATTGATACGACAGATGGGCATTAAATTACACTACGTAAACTATACGTCCTTAGTATTAATTCGACATATATATTCTAAGGAAATTCGATCAGAAGTGACTTTTTTTAAAGGAAAATATTATACACGTATTTACAATCTCATTAATTACATTTACTCAAAATCAAAGCAACTTAACATTCGACAATTCCGACACAATACCGACGCTAAATAATCCAGGTTACAATTTACAATAATAGAGCAAAAACCAACAGAACGACCATTATCCTAACCGACGACAATTGTGTCAGACTGACGCGACGGAAGGAGCGCAACCAAAGGAGGTCCGCCAACACTCGACACCGGCCTATATAGAGTTACTCCTCCACTACCCTTATGTATTCTAACAATATATAATGTATATTTAGGAATAATAATTTCAAACATGATATTAATGTAATATAATATTTCTCTTCAAAGCAGTATTACATAAATTCTGGGAGATAAGATATTTTTTATACAAGTTCAAAACATATTTAATACAAGTACAAAAAATGTGATATAATTTTTCGCTGGTAGCCTTTTTGACCCTGTAAGTATCTTATTTCACGTCGGGTTCACCAATTGTAAGTGTATCAGGAACTTGAGTTAGCCGATGTAGGTGTGCTTGAGGATCGGTGTAAATGAAACACTTACTAGGGTTCAGACTAAGGTGGCATGGTGCCGACTTGATGAAAAATGTCTGACTGAACGCTTTATTATAGAAATTATTAACTTATATACACAGTTTGGTTAATGTGTGTGTACACGTGTCTTCTGTCGTATTTGCCGCTGAGTTGGTAGTGTGCATCATTTAATAATTTATTTAGTAAGCATATTTGCTTTGACCGAGTTATGGTACAATGATCTGTGCCCAACAACCCAATACATTGAAATACATATTAATATTAACAGCCCCGTGGCGCAGTTGGCTAGACACCAGCTTGCGAAACGAGAGGCTGCGGGTTCGATCCCCGCACCGAGACAAATGTTTGTGTGATCCACAAATATTTGTTTCAGGTCTGGGTGTTTGTGAGACCGAAAAGTCTCTCGTAGTTTCTGATACCCACGACACAGGACTTGTATCCTAGTGTGGGGTCAGAACTATGTATGTGACTGTTGGGTGTATTTATTTATTTATTTAAACCTAGACTAAAAAAATATGCTTTAGATAAAAACTAAAAAGGGAGATTGGGTAGGAAGGAATAATAGTTAATACATTACATTACATACATTTAATAATTATTATTACATTTGTTATTTAATTATAGATCCTAAAGGCATTTATTTTTTGTTCATAACCATTCTACATGAGTTTACATATATATATACCTGTTATAGTAGTTAACAAGTCTTAACATTGGTAGTATAGTAGTTGCATAGTTCAGCAAAAAATCCAGTCGTTGACATGGCTGAACACAAATAAAAAAATATTTTAGCTAGTACAACAAAGCAATCTAAGATCTAGTGATAAATTACTTTGTGTAACCAGTTTTTATCAATATTTTGTATTTGATTTGTTGTAAATGGGTCGGTCAAAATAAAAATGGTATTTTGCTGTTTGGAAATACTCAATCGCAGCTCTGAAACTGGAAATGTGTCACTAATGAGTGAATTGAATTTTTTTATCTGAAATACACACATTATTTCCATAACATATTAAGCAATCGATGATATTAGTATCTATCAATTAATTATCATAGGTATATTTTGACCAATTTTGGTTAATTTTATTATTCAGTTTGAGATTTATTATTTTATCTATGCTGTAAATTAACTTTCTCGAAACTAATTTAGGTATTTTAGGATATACATATTAATATGCAATTATTATTCAATTGTTTTGTGTAAGGAAAAGGTTATGTATCATCATCATCTTAGTTCTGGTGATACGTTATTCTTGCCTGTTGTATAACTAGAATACTCAATAAAGAGTCTTTACATTAAATATTCTTTTTTGATTACGAAACTTGTTACACCTTTCAAAAATAAAACAAAAACTAAATGAAGCAGAAGTAGACAAGTGTAAAGGTTTTGCAAACTTTTGAAATATTTGCGGTAGTGATTGCCAAATATGATTTCGAATTGGAAATAAATAATAATTTTTGTATTATTATTATTCTTCTTGGGCAATCCAAACAGAGTTTCTATAAAATTATAATAATAATATGGCAACATAGTGATTATTGACATCAAATTTTGATAAAGTAATGATGGCGGAGCAGGAGACGAGAGAAAATATGCAGGCAAGTACATAATTGAATAAGTAAACACTACGAACTACACAAAGAAAAAAAAAACTGGTGAAGATGACTCTTATGTTAAGTTTATAGTGTAAAGTTATATAGTGTAAAAATAATCAATACATATAATAAAATCGTAGCCAGTCGATGTCGGTACATAGAAGATATATGAGAATAACCTTTAGAGCTCCACTTAAGATTTAGTGTTTGTTTGATTTCAATCGGTTCAAACATGAAAAAGTTATATCAATTTAAAGAATCACATGTAATATTTTTTTACACCGCATTAGCAAAGGCTAACAGAAAAATAAACCCATAGGAATGGTGGGCTTTGAGTACCGATAAGAATGGATTCCCTATAAGTAAGCTTGCTAAACGATTGTTAATCACACCAGCAAGCTCTGTTTATTCAGAAAGACTATTTTCCGAGGCAGGTTTAATTTATGAGGAAAAGCGATACCGACTTGCTCCCGAACGTGCAGAAAAAAGACCCTTCATGATCCAAAAACCGCCTTTAAAATTAGTTTTTTTCTTAAAAATTATAGATCAAACTTTAAGCTCCCTAAAAAACCGATTTCACTTATTAAATGAGTATGATAATATCTTCGGATTTTTTAGCGATATACTCGTCTTCAAATTAAGTACAGCGATCTTTTAAAACGTTGTTCTGTTCTTGAAGAACGACTGACAGATCAGGATAATAAGGATATAGACTCCAATTATTTGTTTAATGAAATTAAAGCGTTAAAGTTGTTTTCATTACCTGATGTACTCACCGTGACCCCTTAAGTATTTTACAATATATATTTGAAAACAATTTAACCTCCACCCTTCCAAATGTAAGCATTTCACTAAGAATTCTCACATTGCCTGTATCTGTAGCTTCTGGCGAGCGATCTTTTTCAAAGTAAAAAAAATATTTAAGGTCAACAGTGCTTCAAGAAAGATTGTCTGGGCTAGCAATATTAGCAATTGAACAAGAAATTATTGATGGTATAAACTTCAGCGATCTAATTAACGAATTTGAAACATCAAAGTCTCGGAAAATATCGCTACGACAGTATTGTAGTAGCGACGCTACTACGAGTACAACAGTAATTTTTAATTTTTCTATTGTACCTAGATATATTTTTTGTTTTTATAAAGAATTTGCCTAGGTATTTGTTATTAGAGTATCTGCATATTTATAAAATATTTCAGGTTTTGCGCTTTCTCATTAACACGTTGTATGTACATGTAGACATGAGGCAATATTTTTGTTATTTGTTCCTAAAAAAATATTATTTTTAGTTTTGGGTTATTTTCTAGTATTTATGAACAACGTGTCTGTACCCCATTAGTTAAGTAAATGCCTCAAAATGAGTGTGAACAAGAAATTATTATGTTTATTTCATTTTGATATTTTAGTCTACAAATAATTATGACTTTTGAAGTTCAGTTCTTTGCTTTATTTCAAGCACCATAAAAAAAGATAATTCAAAATGTCTTAAGGGGCGCCAAAATTCTTTTTCGCACACGGGCGCCAGTAGCCCTTACGGGGGCCCTGTACTTAGTGACCCTTTTCTCGAGTGGAATAATATTTATTGAATCCTTACAATGTCAAATACATCACTTAGATCCAGTCATTTCAAAATGTAGTGTACCCCCGTGTTCGGAAGGCAGTCATCACTAGAGAAAAACGGACAAGAAACTCTAGTGTTGCTCTTTTCCAATCAAGAGTTAGTTTACAATATTGATACAAAGACTAAATTTCCCATATTAGAGCAGTTCATCAATACAATCTTGAGACTGTTGTATTGAATTTGAGAATAATATAGTCATCTTCTATGGAGAAACTGACATTGAATTAGGTTAATAGTTCATAAAAACAAATAAGCAAAACAGGCAAACCAGTCCACACAAACAGCACCCGTTCACGAGTATGACGCATGTGCCACCCAACGGTCTCTTCAATCATTTCAAAGGGAAGTGACTGACCTGGCACACGACGCCGCCGCAAACACAGACATTTCAGCGAGCATGACATACCTAATTGCTTACAAAGTACTAATATAATAGGTAAATATGTATATACAGCTATGTCCATTGAAGAAGACCCTGTCATTCTGCTGAGACAATCATATTGCAAGTAACATACTACGTGGTTAACACTACGGAACTGTTTAGAACAAGTTAGTAGAAGGCACAGAACATCAACTGTTACTAAAAAATAGAAAGGAAAAGTCAACGTGCCGAGCTGCATGGCGATTAGACTATCAAATGTTTGACACGGCCGCTTCTTAGTACCTAATTCTGATTGCGTGTTATAGCAAGACTTTTATTAATGTGACAACCCATAGTAGCCCTTCATTTTTCTTTGAAATTTTAATCAATGGTCGTGTGATCGTAGCAGAATGGCCTATGTTAAGGCCAGGAATCCAAAAGCAAAATCTTGATGCAGATGGCGCTTTAGCCAATTAAATAAATAAATAATAAATACACCCAACAGTCACATATATAGTTGTGACCCCACACTAGGATACAAGTTCTGTCTCGTGAGTATCAGAAACTACGAGAGCCTTTTCGGTCTCACAAACACCCAGACCCGAAACAAATATTTGTGGATTGCACAAACATTTGTCTCGGTGCGGGGATCGAAACCGCGGCCTCTCGTTTCACAAGCTGGTATCTAGCCAACTGTGCCACGGGGCTGTCAAATTACTTACCTACTATACCTATACCTTATGTGAAATTCGTGGTGGTGATACTCGGAGCTGTTTACACATTTTATAAAAAATCGAAATACGAGATTATTTGGAGTTGCTTGAAGACGATCCACAAAACTGTTTAGAGAGATTTGTTACTACTGATGAAACTTGGGTTCATTACTACTGAGTTAAAAGAATGGAGGAGACCAGGCTTACCGCCTCCGAAGAAAGCTAAAGAAGTTTTGTCTGTAAGCAAGGTGATGGCATCAGTGTTCTGGGATTCAAAGGGAGTCATTATGGTCGATTACCTACCGAAAGGGACCACTACAAACTACGTATTACTGTATGCTTTGACGTCGGTTGCGTAATGAAATTAAGAAAATCCGTTTAGGCATGTCAACCAAAAAAGTGTTGTTTCATTAAGACATCGCACACCCTCACACGTCCTGCAAAACGATGGCGGAAATCTATAATTGTGGGTTCGAATTACTTCCACACCCCGCTTATTCGCCTCATTTGGCACCATCTGACTTGGGTAGAGGTGGACTCTTCCCCAATCTAAAAACACATTTAGGATTGAAGTTGAGAGCGTGCGAATTCCCATTGCCAAGCAGCTCAAACATTTACCGTAGGAATGTATATTTTTTACACCATCTGAAAGTAGAGGTTTCAAAGAACAAAAAGGTCACCGACGTTTTTTTTAAAAGCTGTTATATTGACGCGAGAATTTTCTATTGTAAATTAGGGTGGTTTTTACGATATTAAGTCATAATAAGGTGAAAAAACAAACATTTCAAATCAAATAAATCATAGTGTGTTTGGTACATGAAAAGGTAAGTTTTTCGTGAGAAACAAATTATTTTTGTAAAACATACCTAATAATTAAAAATGAAAACCTTGGTTATTTGAATTATTCACATACATTTTGAGGGTATGTGGAATAAAGGTAAACACAGTTGTAGATCTTTTTATTACCTACAACTTTTCCATTTAACTTTTTTGCATAGGAAGGTTTTTTTTCGAAAACGTCTTTAAGGTCTGGTCTTTAAGGCAATTTACTGTTTAGCAATCATCGTTTCTAGTTTCTACAATAGAACCGCTAAATAATATTAGAAGGGAAATAGACAATATTTTGTATAGGGACGAATTTCGCCGCTTGTCTGTCACCTAGTCATTGTAATACGATCACACGACCAATAGTAAAATTTCAAACAAAAATGAAGGGCTACTATTGGTTGTTTTGACGTTTACTGCGATTACTCGCTTTGGGTGTAATTATATTTATTGACTTTAATCATTAATGCATACTTTTTACATAGCTTTTATGAGTAGTATGTAGTAGTCGAACGAATATTGAAGTGAACGCACGTACATTGTCCTTAACAACATGGAGTTTTTCAGTGTCGTAACAAAAATATGTCTTTTAATAGCAGAAGATTGGAAAATGGTTATGATTATAACGACGCTTATTGCTTTATACTTCCACTTTACAAGTACATTCGATCATTTCAAAAAGAAAGGCATTCCATACATGAAACCGGTAATTTTAATTGGAAATCTAGGACCAAGACTTAAGGCAACAAAATCTTTTCATGAATTTCAATTAGATATTTATGAATATTTTAAAGGAAATCCATACGGTGGTGAGTATCTATTGTGTTTTCTAACGTGATTTATGAATTAATATAGAAAGGTATTAGGCCAATGTGTAATTGAATATAATATGTGCAATACCTAATTTAAAATTAATAACACTAACGCTATGTAGCAGGGATGAAGTAGATAAACTAATAAACGACTTAAATACCAACACTAGTTCCGGAATTGATAAAGTAACTTCCAAATCAATTAAATTAAACTGACACTATGCATGAATAAATGTTTAACTCAAGGAATTTTTCCTGACAGCCTTAAAGTTGCAAAAGTAACCCCAATTTTTAAATCAGGAATTAAATCACAAGCTGGAAATTATAGACCTATTACCAGTGTTGTCTAAGCTGTTTGAGAGGGTAATTTACAATAGATTGAATAAGTACTTAAACTGAATAAAAAAAATTCACACTAGCCAATATGGATTCAGAAAAAAAAACATAACACACATCAGCTACAATTGACATTGTTACTAAAATTAAATTAAATATTGATAATAAAAATGTAGTCGTCGGAATTTTTATTGATTTGCAAAAAGCTTTTGATACGGTTAGCCATGAGTTACTTTTAATGAAGTTAGATAATATCGGTATAGAGAGTACAGCACAAACTCATAAAAATACTTTTTCATTATGATTTCTTAACATCATCTCAAAAAAATTATAAGGAAACAAAGATATTGGATATCGAACAGTCGTATATTTATAACACGTGCACATTAATAAGAAAAATATTAAATAACGAAATATATACACAACTATGTTTTATAAAAAAAAAACAAACACAAAAAATTAAACTCCGAAACACAAACGACTTAAAATTGAATTGTCCGCGAACAAACTACGGCAAAAAATGTATCATGTATGAAGGGGCGAAATATTATAATAAATTACCATACAATATAAAACAAGCTAAATCTACTACAGTATTTAAAAAATTACTCAAAACATATCTCTTAAAAAAATAAACTTAACTACGCTTAGTGAATTGAGGCACCGCGCTCACGGGTCCGATGCCTCATCCAGTTGCCCGTAATGCTGCGAATATGGTTTTTGCTGTTTGGATTGTGTTCGTCAAAAAATGTTTTAGAACTACCCTATTTATTTATTAGCGATAAACGTCTGAATTGATATTTTTTCGTAATTAGTGATATTTCTCATGTAAGTGAATATTATGTTCTTTATGAGAAATAAACATCTTAAACCATAATATCTATAATATAAGGTAAGGTCACTAGTAATTGACCATGTACCTGTAGTTCACCACTAATACACATGAACCGATAAAATAAGAACTCACAGAATATTTTTAAACTAATTCCATATTCAGTAGTCAGTGCTGTCATGTGGTCTACGAAGCGCGCAAACTACGCCTCCATTATTTTCAAAAATTCCAAATAGCCGCCGGTTGTTTGTTGAGTGACGCACCGTAAATCTAGTATTCGATTTTTTGCAACAATTTTCTTAAGGATTAAAAAGTTTCAAGTTAAATATTAGCAACTTTGTCACCTTTTTGATGGCAAGTGTTTTGCTTTTCTTATTCGTTTAGGATTAAATGAGGTAACAGGGTATTTAAAATACGAAAATTTGTTTACAAGATTGAGGTGTGGGGGTGGTCCACTACTGATTCCATTTTACCATGATTTTCTAGTAATTGACCAGGATGAAATTGTATTTGATGTTCCAGAGATACATTCATTTATATAATTTTTAACGAGCGGTGGATGTTATTATTATTATATTTCAAATATAACGCCAAGTTGTCTTAATTTGGCTTTTTGTTTAACAAATAATTTATGAATCTGAACGATCACATACTAGTTTTTAGGTGGTCAACTACTAAATCTCTAATATTAAGTTTTATTTTTTAACATTTATTCAACCATTGTACAAGAAAAAATACTGGTTCGTTTCGTTAAAAGAGTTTACAATAAAAACACTTATTGAATTCGAATGATGATTAAAGATAAACATTAAAAGAGAAATTTCTACGTCCTTAAGTGGTCATCTACTGGTGCTTTTACCTTAATATTAAATTTTATACAATTAGGTATGTATAACGATTTAAACTTTTGTGTTATAGAATTTCATGTTATGTTTAGGGTAATTATGCTTGGCACGTCATTCAATGCGGCAATTTAACAAATTACAAAATAACGATGTATTAATTGCATTTGTCTTTAACGTAATGTTATTTTGATGTACTGTGTTTCAAATCTTATATCTTTAAATGAGCAATTCTTGTATATATATAATTGGAATCTCGGAATCGGCTCCAACGATTTTCATAAAATTTAGTATATAGGGGGTTTCGGGGGCGATAAATCGATCTAGCTAGGAATAATTTTTAGAAAATGTCATTTGGAAGAAAAATAACAAAAAGGAGGCGTTTGAGTAGACTCTTCCTGACATCTATTGGCGAATTGGCGAATAATAATACTATTTTTTGTGAGCAACCAATTGCTTTAACGACACAACAGCAGATGGCGCTGTTACGTAACATTATTCATATTTCATCATTTTATTAGTAATTCGTACTTAAATATAATTTCCAAAAAACACAATTTAAAAAAAAAATATCCGAGCAAAGCTCGGTCATCCAGGTACTAAAATACTTACATAAGAAAAAATACTATATTTAAAATTTTCTTTTCTTAATGTTCTTTCTAAATTCATCTATGTTGCTTAGTTAGGTAATAAATAGACCATTTGTAATTAAATTGTTAGGTTTGGAGCGGTCCCCCAATGCGACGTATTTTGTTTACTATAAATAAATTCTTTATAATTTAATCATTGCAATTGTTATAAATGAACCTGTGTCTATACAACTTGATTTATATAGAAATGAATAAAACTCGCAATAACAATAAGAATATAGTACGTATTATGCATATTACCTATGTAATTGGATTTAGAATGTAGCCCGAATATTCCCCACCAACCTATCGTCATCACGGGAGCCTCAGAAGAACTTTCAAACCTATCACTACCAAATTTTTTGAAAAAAAAAAAAAACTATCCATGCTGTTTTGTTTTACATTGCCACAGAAACAACTAAATGTGATCTCTCGTCAACCAACACAATTGCGCCGGCCTGATGAAACGCTTGCTTCACTCTTAAAATCCCAGAATATTAGGAAGTATGGGACAAAGAGAGTTGGCAATCTGTTCTGTAAAAAAAAAGACAATGTGGAATGTGTGTGGTGGCTAGAGAATAGTGACTGGGGTAAATAATGAAGAATGATGAAAAAATGCCCTTTTTTTGTTTTCGACGGGAAAGCTACTTATGGCTCTAATTCCCGCCATCCCTGTATGAGCCTTCCAGCCCGGAGCGCGGCTACGTCATGTCCGCGCAGATGTTAGTGCCGGGCTGGGTCCCTAACCAACCCTAACCTTCACCGGCATACCGACCAAAACCCCCGGTGGCCATCTCCGCGCCAAGTTGAGCGGCCATGGTACGTGAGCGAGAAGCGCCCACCGTTATCCACAGCCGCCCGGTACGCCTCCGAGACGTAATTGTCTCGGCCGTCTCGGAGTTGTAGGGGGCGCAGTTGCACCCCCACTAGCTAGGTTCGGGCGCCCCGGTTGTGGATGGGCGCCCGCGACGTACACAGGCCACAGTGCCGTCACCCCTCTCGGGGTCACTTTCAGTGAGCCCAAGGGCCCCTTTGAGTCGCCTTTTACGACAGGCAGGGGATACCGTGGTGGGGTTCTAACGCCCCCTTGCCACGGGGCAGGGCGCCGGGTCTAATTGTCTCTGTTGACCCGGCGCCTCCTTCTTTGTCGTCTTTGGCGGGCGGGATCAACTCTTTCGCGATCCCGCTCCGCGCTCCCGCTCCGCGCTCTCCTTCTGCGACATGACGTACTCGCAGAAGGAGAGCATCGCTCGCCACGACCTCGGATTCCCGACCATCGAAGAGACGATGGCCGGGAGCGAGAGGTCTCCACCAAGTATAGCGCGGAGAGCGCTGCGCTGCACTTCCCAGGCTGGACACTCTTGTAGTGTGTGCTGGGCTGTGTCGTCCAGACAGTTGTCACAATGGTGACACACGGTCGACTCCTTGTTCAGTTCGACCTGACACATGGCTGAAGCATCCGTGCCCCGACAACACCTGCGTCAGGCGGAACGTCGCCGCGCCGTGGCGCCTGTCCATCCACTGGTCGAGGACAGGACGCACTGCCTCGACGGTCCTCGCAATCGTTTACCAAGCCTGTGCAATGAAACATCATGTATAGATAACATTTCCTGTATCATCTTTATGTGATTTAGGTACCTATAATTAAAAACGTGGTGTGGTGGTGTCTAACGTTTGTAGAAAGGGCGAATATGCCACTTTTCTACAAATGATTTGTATTCCACTTATTATTGATTCTTGTTTGGATATTACAGGGATATTTGAAGGAAGAATACCAGTTCTATACATTTTTGATCCGGACATTTTAAAAGCTGTCACTATTCGGGACTTTGATTACTTTACTGATCGTTTTTTTCTCAATACTAAAGAACCACGTTATTTGAGACGGTTCCTATTAAATTTAAAGGTAAGTTTGATATTACTTATATTGTACCCAGTTTTTACATCTTTTATTTTACAGCCCTACAGATTATAATTAGCTCACTAGTAGAAAAATAAGTGGTAGATGAATAGTTAATAATAGTTCATGGAGGTATTCTAACGCTTCTTATATAATAGAAATACATAAATGGATATGAGCGTTTACCCCAGGTTTTTATTTGTCAGTTTATATTGTTCCTGTTATATTATTTGACAAGGCCTATCTTTAATTTATTTATAATTACTTTCAGGGATCCGATTGGAAAGCTGTAAGAAGCATTTCAACACCCGCGTTCAGTTCAGCACGCTTGAGAAACATGCTTCCCCTTATTCAACAATGCTCTAAGCAAATGGTAGAGTTCCTTAAACAATACGGTGTGTTTATTATTATACAACTTATCTTACTTTTTGTTTAAATATCATACGTTGAAAGACATGATAAACATGTATTAGCATAATATATGTATTATTTAGAAATTTTATTCAAACAAAAATAACGATGATTGTATTATACTTTAAATAAGGCTAGGTTTGTATGTGTTAAAGGTTTACTGACGTATTGTAGCAATAAAATACGTGACTTTTTAAAGAAATCAATCTTCAATTAATAGGAAAAAATATATTATTCACAGAGTGCAAAGAAGTAGAAATGAAGAAAACCATAGGGCATTTTACATTAGAAGTGATTGGAGCATGTGCGTTTGGAATCAAATGTGATGCTTTGAATAGCGAAAGATCTCATTTTCTTCAAGTAAGTACTGCAGGATTCCGCAATGTAATCGAGACCAACAATAAATGAAGATATGACATTTTCAGTTTCCAAACTTGTATGATACGAATTAGGGATGTTATGGATATGATATTTCGGATCTGGATACGGATATGGATATTGGAATAAAATTATATCGGTTTCGGATACGGTTACGGATATGTAATTATTTCGGATTATCCGTAATTTTCGGATAGTTTCGGTTACGGATATTAGATTAAAGTAAAATATAACAGTTTTTTGTACTTATCAGTGTTTTCGTTTAAGATGAAGTTTCAGTGAAGTAGTGCTACTTAACACAAGACTTTCTTAAATTAAGTATCGACTCTAAAATAAGAAACTAATTAGTTATGAAAGAGGTTATATTATGACTAGAAATAACAAACAAACTGCAAGATTCACGTGGCGTGTGAACGGTGAAACAAAAACCTGTCGGAAGTCGAAACATGCCGTTTTTTTAGACTCCACCCTTATACAAAACTATCCGAAACTATTCGAAACTTCTGAAACGGATACGGTTACGGTTACGGATATATTTTTATTTCGGATATCCGATAGTTTCGGTTACGGTTACGGAGCTCCATAACATCCCTGATACGAATAAATGTTTAATTCAATATATTATGTTAACAGGTAGCTGAGCGGTTCAACTATTTGTCGAAGTTTAAACGATTTTTTTTATTATCAATTTCATTTTTCATGCCGAAAATATTACCATACCTCAGAACTTCCTTCTTAAACACAGAATCAACTGACGAATTAGTGAGAATGTTAAAAGCAACTAAAGCAGAGAGGAAATCAGGCCACTCCAAGTACGTATTGTGAAAATCGTTCAACAGATTAATATGTTAAAGTTATTATTGTTTCTCTAGCTCTCACTACGGTACATCCCAAGATTAGCCATCTGTATGGTAAAAATGCAAGTATCCATCGGTAGTAAGCTTTAAGAATGCCATAATATACCAATGTGGTATTTTTTTTTCAGAAATAACGATTTCCTTCAGATAATGATTGATTTCGCAAAAAAAGAAAAAATGGAATTACAAGGTTCTAAAACCAAACTACGTAAGTAAATTACCAATATTACATCACCTTTATCTAATACAAATTTAGAGAAGTTTTAAATATGATATTCTTCAGTATCAGTTCACAATTCATTGATAAAATTTGAACTTCCGCTTCAACAGATAACAAATTATTTCATATTGTATAACCAGACATATGTTTTGAAGACAAGTTATAAATATGTCGTTTGTGCGCATAAGTAAACAATTTCTAGAACACGATCTTATCCACTGATTGTAGAATACCAGTACAAAAGTTAGGGTTTTTAATAAATTTACTATCACGAGTAGTGATGGCTTTGAGGTTTAGGCATGCGGTCGAGAATCTCGGCGGTCGCAGGTTCAAATTCCAGGCACACACCTCTGACTTTTCGAAGATAAGTGTGTATTCATAATGAATTATCACGTTTTTTAATGGTATAGGAAAACATCATAAGGAAACCTGCACACCTAAAAGTTCTTAGGATTTTTTTTGGTGTGTAGTCCGCCGTCTAGCGTGATTGACTAAGGCTTAAACCCTCCCAGTTGAAGAGCAGGCCTGTGCCCAGCAATGGATCGTATATATATGGGTGACGAAAAAAAATACTTAGTTAAGTGGTTCAAAGTTCACAAACATTATTTCAGAATTGGATGACGACACAATAGACGCGCAATGCTTGTTGTTCCTTATAGCTGGATACGAAACATCCAGCAGTTTGTTGTCATTTGCTATCCACGTATTGGCGACCAAACCCGACATACAAGAACAACTGAGAAACCATATTCAAGAAATTACTGAAGAAAAAGACATTACCTATGAGCTTCTGTCAGAGTTATCTTATCTGGATGGATTTTTATTAGGTAAGGTTAAATGTAAATTGATAACTAAACTAACAATCTTTGTTTAAAACATTGAACATTTTAATGCGTTCTTTTACAGAGACTTTACGAATTTATCCACCAGTGGCAAAAATTGACAGAGTTTGTAGAAAACCTTATACTTTGCCAAAATCATCGATAAAATTAAATGTAGGCGATGCTGTTGCTATTTCGATATGCGGCATTCATATGGATCCTAAAATATATCCAGATCCATACGTATTTAGACCTGAGAGGTTTATGAACGAAGAAAAGAAAGAGAGATCGTCGCATTTGTTTTTAGCGTTTGGTGTTGGCCCAAGGAATTGTATAGGTAAGCGTTTATAATCATAGTACATTATTTTATATATTATGATAAGAAGGTTATAATTTACCTTTAGGGTGCGTTACGAACGCGTGTCATTGAAGTTAAATATAAAAGTATAAGTTTAGAAAAATATTAAATAAATCTTACAACGAACGAACGTCATAATTTCAATAGCTAATATAATGTTAAATAATTTATATTTTAAATGAATTTATCTTCCAGGTTTGAGATTTGCGATGTTATCAGCAAAGGTCGCGATGATTGCACTCATGAAGAATTTCAAATTTACTGCTTGCTCTAAAACAGTTGATCCCGTGCAGTTGGACAAGAAATCGACGTTGATAAAAACCGAGACCGGTTTATGGGTGCGCGTTGAAGCATTGTAAAAAAGCTTATTTTTTTAATGAATAATGCCATAAAATAATATATTTACTAATACATGTACCTTTCAAGCATGATATTAATGTAATATAATATTCTTCTTAAAAGCAGTATTACATAAAATCTGGGAGGTAAGATATTTTTTAAACAAGTTCAAAACATATTTAATACATTATTTGACAGCCCCGTGGCGCAGTTGGCTAGACACCGGCTTGCGAAACGAGAGGCCGCGGGTTCGATCCCCGTACCGAGACAAATGTTTGTGTGATCCACAAATATTTGTTTCGGGTCTGGATGTTTGTGAGACCGAAAAGTCTCTCGTAGTTTCTGATACCCACGACACAAGACTTGTATCTTAATGTGGGGTCAGAATATATGTATTTGACTGTTGGGTGTATTTTATTATTATGAAGTACAAAGAGTGTGATATAATGTATCGCTGGTAGCCTTTTTGACCCAATATAAATAAATAAATAATAAATACACCCAACAGTCACATACATAGTTCTGACCCCACACTAAGATACAAGTCTTGTGTCGTGGGTATCAGAAACTACGAGAGACTTTTCGGTCTCACAAACACCCGAACCCGAAACAAATATTTGTGGATCACACAAATCTTTGTCTTGGTGCGGGGAGCGAACTGCGCCACGGGGCTGTCAATATAGATATACAATAGTAATATTAATATTAAACCTAGACTTAAAGAATATGCTTTGGATAAAAAGGGAGATTGGGTAGGTAGGAATATTAGTTAATACATTACATTACATACATTTAATAATTATTATTACATTTGTTATTTAATTTTACATCTTAAAAGCATTTATTTTTTGTTCATAACCATTTTACACGAGTTTACATATTTATAACAGTTACAGTAGTTAACAAGTAGTTACTTTGATTGCGTAACTAGTTTATAGCAAGAAATACTCAATCCCAGCTCTGAAACTGGAAATGTGTCACTAATGAGTGAATTAAAAAAAAAATGAAATAGTGTGTATTTTATCTTATTTCCATAACACATTGAGTAATTGATGATATTAGTATCTATCAATTATTTATCATAGATATATTTTGACAAATTTTGGTTGTTTTTATTATTCAGTTCAAGATATTTTGTATTATTTAATCTATGTTGTTACTTTACTGTCTCAAAACTAATTGAAACATTTAAGGATATACATATTATTATTATTCAATTGTTTTGTGTAAGGAAAAGGTTATCTAAAATCATTGAATATGTTGCGCTTTAGTCTTAGTTCTGGTGATATGCTATTCTTGCCTTTTGTATAAGTAGATTACTCAATAAAGAATCTTTACATTTATTATTGTTTTTTTATTACCATGCTTGTTACGCCTTCCAAAAAAAAGGTTTTGCATAATTTTTGGAAGAACTAAGTACGGTAGTAATTGCCAAATATAAAATTAATAAATAATAATTTTTATATTATGATCCTAACACGTTGCCCAAACAGAGTTTGTTTAAAATAATAATATGGCACAGCAGCATAGTATTTATTGCCATCAAATTTATTTAAGGATGGTCAATTTAGAAATTTAAAAGTAAGAAATTTAAAAATCTGTAGCATCACCCTGAAAATGACGAGAAGAGATGTGGTGTATTATTGTAATCCAATAATATGGGAAATGTGGATTTTTTCATATTTTTCAGTCACACAGTAACTATTGATCTATGAAATAAGTGGTAGAACCACGCCGTTTATATATTATTGTACTCTTTGCACGCCGTAAACAGTACGGTGCGAATAGGCCGACTCGACGGACGCAAGGTGTAGAACCTGCCATAGTGATAAATGCAAAAGCATGTTATTTAAAAATAACAATAATATACACCCATGAGTACGTATTAGAAGCTATGCCAGAATTTTCGGTCTCACAACCACTCAGACTTGAAACAAATATTTGTAGATGACACAAAGATTTGTCTCGAAGCATGAATCTCTCGTTTTGAAAGCTGGTGTCATGCCAACAGCGCCGTGGAGGCTGACGTTTTGTTGGCCCACTATCAAAAAATAGTATGACCTAGTTTTTTACATGCGATACTTTTATGTTGTACATGTATGTAGGTATGATGTGAACAAATATTCAAATAGAACTGGGATACACAACATTAAATGGCGAATTGTATGAAATCAATACGCATTTGAAAATAGCCTTTTCTACTGCACATATCTGTAAGATGAATTGGTTACACAAAGACGTTAGCTGCTATAAACATTTTAACATTGTAATAAAATAATATATCATAGTCACTACTGTATGTAATGTACCTAAAACATATGAAACAATAACATACATTTCATACATAACGTAACCTAGTTACGCTACCCCGGGCAACTAACTATGTACACTGTCAGCCAAAAGTTTGAGACCACCTTAATTAAAGTAGAAAAATTGAATACAACTCAAAACAATATAAGTATATAAAATAAACATTTACAAATAAAATCCAATCCAATCCATCAGCCAATCGAAGTCCACTGGTGGACATAGGCCTCTCCCAATGACTTCCACAGGGACCTGTTGGAAGCAGCCTGCATCCAGCGACGTCCCGCGACCTTTACAAATAAAATACACATTCATAATTACAAAATACGTTAAAATTTTCTAGAAAGATCATCTATACATCTACACAAATAAATAAAATTTAAGTGTCTGTTTGTAATATTGAAATAATCGCTTTTTTATAAATGCGTATTGATGTCTGTCTGTCTGTTTGTTCCGGCTAATCTCTGAAACGGGTGGACCAATTTTAACGGGACTTTCACTGGCAGATAGCTGAAGTAATAAGGAATAACATAGACAAAAAAAAATTAATACAGAATCGGCTGTTAGGCGGAATGAAGTTCGCCGGGTCAGCTAGTAATAGTATGTTAAAAGTAATATTTTAAATTGATTTTTCGTCAAAAAGCTCTATTCTCCTTTGAGTTCTAAAACCTTTTTCACTACTCTCAGCAAACAAGCAATCAATTTATCGATTTTATCTTGTGATACATTATCCCAGCTTTCTTTGAACGTCTTCTGCAGGTCTTCTTGTGACGATGGACTGCGATTACTGACATTTCTGTCGAGCTCTTCCCATAAAAGTTCAATTGGCTAGAGATCTGTTTTTTTAGGCGGCCACTCCAAGTTTTTTAACACTCTATCTTGTCTAAATAGCCCCTGCATAATTTTGAGCTATGCTTTGGATCAAAAAGAAGAATTTTGATTCGCCGTAGAGCCGAAGAAGAAATCAGATGATGTCAGACTGTGTAGTGCTAACAGTCAAGCATGGTGGGGGTTCTATTATGGTCTAGTTTTCTTCCGGGTTGCGGCTAAATGAAAAATAAAAAAAAGGTTTAAAATACAAAGGAGAGCTTTTTGACTAAAAATCGATTTAAAATGTTAAAGACTTTTTAAACATAGGTATATGAATAATATTACTAGAAACTTTTGACGTGTTTGTAATAATGAATGTGTATTTAATTTGTAAATTAAACCATTTGATTTATATATTTATATTGTTTTGAATTTTATCAAATTTTCCTACCTTAATCAAAATTAAGGTGGTCTCAAACTTTTGGCCGATAGTGTAACTCTTAAACATTCAAATTTCATTTTACCGAGAATTATTAAACCAATATATAAAAAAAAATGTGCCGATATAAATTCAGAATTTGGGGTCGTACTTTTATTATTTGTAGTACGAAAATTGTAGTGAGCGCACGCACATATTTTAAAAATATGGATTTCTTTAGTGTCATACTAAAATTATGTTTTTTACTCATTGAAGATTGGAAAGTGTTCTTGTTTATAACGACTCTTTTCGCTTTATATTACTACTACATAAGAATATATGATTATTTTAAAAAGAAAGGAATTCCATATATGAAACCAGTCATTTTGTTGGGAAATCTAGGACCTAGACTTAAAGCAGAAAAATCTTACCACCAACATGAATTAGATATTTACAATCATTTTAAAGGCAATCCATACGGCGGTAAGTACTACTTTTTTCTAACACGATTTACAAACTGTTAATAATTTAATTTCACGACTGTTAACTTTTGAGAAGAAAGGAGTGGTGACAGCGTTCTCATAGCTATGATAGTTTCGGCCAAGATCCCGATAAAGATATTCCTAGGCCGGTATGTTTATTGAAAGCCTTCAATATAAAAAAAATGTAAGCATTCACCGGTCTTTCTGTCAAGTGCTCAAGTTAAAGCCAACTGCGTGTAACTAAATCAGAACATTAAAATTGAATTCAGTGTGTTACAGTTGTACAGACTTAGGGCTGTGACCCCGATTTTGCTATTTGTGGAGTCCGTTGTCTTCTTTATATTGTAAAAATAATTAAACTTAATTCATGTAATACTTCCTAGCCTTTACGTTCTCTCTTTGTTTTAAGTCCAGGGTCTTTGAGGCGGTACTCGAAGAAGTCTCAGCTACGTGATGCCCTATTAGGACACCATTGCTACTTCCATTGGGTTCAGAATTGTGAATAGATAGAATATTCCTAAAAAAAAGACCTAAATATGTATGTGTAGGTATAACATAAAAATCCGCTAATACTAAAATTTCGACAGATTTATGAAGTGTTTCATATTGCATTTTTTTGTCGACAGGTGTATTTGAAGGAAGAAAACCACTTATTTACATTTTTGACCCGGATGTTTTAAAAGTTGTAACCGTTCGTGACTTCGACTACTTTACCGACCACATTAGTCTCAATTCTAACGAGCCAAGGTTCATTAAACGGTTCCCAATAAACTTAAAGGTGGGTTTCCAAATTCCTATTCAGAGTTAAATTATTAAATTATGTTAATGTTGACACAATTGTGCAAACAAAATTAATAATTATAAAGATACGTAAAACTATATAATGTCTGTCAACGTGATGAAGGTACTAGTAAACATGACCCAAATATATTTTGTGTATAAATAATATGTGTGTTGTAAGAGATCTGTTCTGCTCTGCTCTGCATTTGTGTTTGTTAACGAGATGTAGAAGTCGCGACAGCATTTAGAACGATGCCTCAAATTTGTTAGCATAAGTTGCTCTGAGCACCTTTGTCAACCATACAATGGAAAACAAAATAACTTAAATTGACTCTCGACATGTGAGCCTAAAAAGGGGCCCTTGGTTGATACCTTCAGGGCTAAGGCATACTATGGGATCTTAAAAGCATTGTCATTAGTAGCAGTTTGTGTTGAGGAAGGGGACGGCTGCTGTTTTCGTGGAACGACACCCGATACAAGGTCTGACGAGGAAGGTGAGGCCATGAGACGTATAATATCACGACTGCTCATTTCAAAACATTTTTTCTAAGGGGTCGGATTGGAAAGCAGTAAGGAGTACAGTGACGCCCGCGTTCAGCTCGGCACGTTTGAGGAACATGCTACCCCTTATTCAGCAATGCTCTAAGCAAATGGTGGACTTCTTAAGACAATACGGTATATTTGCTTAAAATAGCAATCATCCTATTCTTGTATATAGTTTTTTTTATTTGTAATTAAATAAATATTAAAATCAAATAAATATTTCAATGTATGTATTTAAATATATAAACAAAAGTAAAAAATGTGACAATAAACTTAATAATATTTAGAAAAAAAACATTTGGCCTGTTTTATAACTAACTATTTAATGGCATAGATTTAAATTTAACATTTGTGTTAAATATACTATCCATAGAGGGCCAAGAAGTAGAAATGAAGAAAACCATGGGGCATTTCACATTAGAAGTGATTGGAGCTTGTGCATTTGGAATCGAATGTGATGCTTTGAATAGCGAAAGATCACAATTTCTTCAAGTAAGTTGAGTTTTTTTTTTAAATCTAATCATCAATCATATAAAAACCATCTAAAAATGTTTCAAAAACAAATTAATAGATGTAAATATAAAGTACCTTAAACTTCGGTATTATTCGCATTAGCTAAACTATTTTTTGCCTTGCTATGTTTTGTGGCGTGGACAATATATTATTCTTTGTTATTACTTAGTAGATTATCAGTGAATTGTTTAATTGAATTGTTTCAATGTTTAATGAAATAAATAATGTTTACAGTTTGCCGAGCAAGTCCATTATCTTCCCAAACTGAAACAGTGGCTTTTGTCGGCCGCTATAATTTTAATACCGGAAATTTTACCTTATACCAAAATGTCATTCTTAAATTTAGAAACATCTGAAGGATTAGTGAGAATGTTAAAAGCTGCTAAATTGGAGAGACAATCAACCAACCACAAGTACGTTGTTTATATGGAAAATGATGGTTTCACATGTTCAACAGAATACATTAATTTAAGTACGTTTTAACGTTTATGTTTAATTTTTACAGATATAGAGATTTTCTTCAGATACTTATTGATTTCGCAAAAAAAGAAAAAACGGAAGTTAATGTTTCTACAAACAAATTAGGTAGGTATCTATGCAAATGAAACACGCACAACTATGTCACATCAATTCTAGAATATCAAAATAGAAAATTTATCCCTTTACTATTAGCAACATAAAAAAAATCTTGTCGTTCTCTTCTTGAATCATTGATTTGAAATCGGAATAACAATTCTAAGACACAATAAATAAAATTCATAATTATTTTTCTTAAGATAGGCGTTTCATCGAATCTGTCTCAATTTAATGTCATAAAATATAATTACAGAATTGGATGAGGATACAATTGACGGTCAGTGCTTATTCTTCCTTATAGCTGGATACGAAACGTCCAGCAGTTTGTTGTCATTTGCTATCCACGTATTGGCGACCAAACCCGACATACAAGAAAAACTGAGAAACCACATTAAAGAAGTTACTGAAGGAAAAGACATTACCTATGAACTGATTTCAGAGCTAAAATATTTGGATGGATTTTTATTAGGTAAGGGACCATTCAAGTATTACGTAAGCACTAAAGGGGGTGGGGGACCTTCGCTATGCCTATTTTTGATGGATAGTGATTACGTATGCAATATTTCTTTTCATCTCCGGATTTTCTACAATTTTTCTTCCAAATACTTGAATCAAAAAAAGAAACCACAGCAGATTAACAATGTATGTACTAATGTTTACGTAAGCATAGGAGAGGGTGTACAATATTTGCTTACTTTTGCTGACATAGGGGACGGGGGAGGGGGGGGGGGTTAATAATTGTGAAAATTTTGCTTACGTAATACTTGAACGGCATAAAGTACCAATTGTTTCCATTTGATTAATGTAGTGAATGTAAGCTATAGGTACGTTTCATTTCTAAAACGATACTATTTAATGTATTTTTTTTTATTTTTTTTAGAAACCTTAAGAATGTACCCACCCGTGGCCCGAACCGACAGAGTTTGCACAAAGCCGTACACATTACCAGGATCGTCGGTAAAGTTAAACGTAGGCGATGCCATTGCTATTTCGATATATGGCATCCATATGGATTCTGATATATATCCCGATCCTCAATTATTTCGACCTGAAAGGTTTATGGATGAAAAGAAAAGGGAGCGACCATCGCATTTATTTCTATCATTTGGAGTTGGTCCGAGAAGTTGTATAGGTAATTGTTTTCCATAATTCATGACAAAAATCACCTTTTAATTTCTTAATTATAACAATGCGGTGAATGAGGTAATATTGTGAACTACGTATATATTTTATACTACCACGGCAAATTAACAAAACCGCACCTGTTATTACGTGTATTACTGTCCAATAAGATAAAAGATGGTCGAATAGTCAATAAAAAAATGATCATTGCTTACTAGCCGACAATTAAAAGATTTTTCAAATATACATACATCTATACTATTATAATAAAGAGGAAAGGTTTGTATTTTTGTATTTTTGTATTTTTGGATTTTTGGATTTTTGTATGTTTGTTACGAATAAACTCAAAAACTACTGAATTGATTTCGATGATTTTTGGTATGGAGATAGATGTAACCCACCGAAGTAACATAGGATACTTTTTATCCCGGAAAATGTAGTATTCCCGTGGGAATGGGTATATGTAGCTCTGTCAATATTCTGCTTTTACGCCTAAACCATTTGACCGATATGAATGAATTCTTTTACAAACATAAATGTGATCCTATAAAGTAACATAAACTACATTTTGTCCCGGGAATATGTAGGGTTCCCGAGGGATGAGCAAATAATGTAATGCGAAAGTAACACTGCCTGTGTTATGCTTTCTCGCCTAAACCATTTGACCGATTTCGATGATTTTTAGTATGGGAGTAGATGGAACTCACTAAAGCAACATAGGATACTTTTTATCCCGGAAAATGTAGTATTCCCGTGGGAATGGGTATAAGTAGCTCTGTCAATATTCTGCTTTTACGCCTAAACCGTTGGACCGACGTGAATGAATTTTGGTATGGATATAAATGGAACCCTATGAAGTAACATAGACTATATTTTATCCCGGGAATATGTAGGGTTCCCGTGGGATGAGCATATATTGTAATGCGAATGTAACGCTGCCTGTGTTATACTTTCTGGCCTAAACCATTGGACTGATTTAGACGATTTTTAGTATGGGGCTAGATAGGACCCACCGACGCAACACAGGATATTTTTTATCCCGGAAAATGTAGTATTCCCGTGGGAATGGGCTTTCACGCCTATACTATTCGCCCGATTTATATGATTTTTGGTTTGAATACAAATGGGACACTATGAAGTAGCATAAGCTACATTTTATCCCGGGAATATGTAGGGTTCCCGTGGGATAAGCATATATTGTAATGCGAATGTAACGCTGCCTGTGTTATACTTTCTGGCCTAAACCATTTGACTGATTTAGATGATTTTTAGTATGGGACTAGATAGGACCCACCGACGCAACGTAGAATATTTTTTATCCCGGAAAATGTAGTATTCCCGTGAGAATGGGCTATCGCGCCTATACTATTCACCCGATTTATATGATTTTTGGTTTGAATACAAATGGGATACTATGAAGTAACATAAGCTACATTTTATCCCGGGAATATGTAGGGTTCCCGTGGGATGAGCATATATTGTAATGCGAAAGTAACACTGCCTGTGTTATGCTTTCACGCCTAAACCATTTGTCCGATTTGAATGAATTTTGGTATGGACATAAATGAGACCTTTTAAGGGAAATAGGCTACTTTTTTAAATAATTCAATAAGTGCCATTTCGGGCACTTAGAAGACGATAGGTGTCATTAGACCATTTAAGATTCTAAGGATTCATTAAGTTACGTTGAATATAGTTAAGTGCGGTTAAGTGTCATAAGGTGGTCTTAAGTTTACTTAGGTGACGTTAAACGCACTTAGGTTACTTACTTGCCATTATTAGATTGGTATTGCTACTGGGTGGTTTTAAGTTCTCTTATGTGATATGTGATTTTGAAGAGCTTACCCATAAGTAACTTTAAGGAAGATTATGTGCGGTTATGTACAATTAAGTGACGATAAGTTTTATTAGTGTATGTTAAGTGACGTTAGGTGCTATTAGTGGATGGTGAGTGACGTCAGGTGCCATTATCGGATGAATCAGATTCCATTAGTCGAATCTATAAGGCTACAAGTGCCGTTATTGGAAATCACGCGACGACAGGTGCCATAATTGGCACTTATGGCAATTTTAGAAGAATTTTAGTGGAACTTAAGGAATAGAAGAGCTATTTTTCCGTTTTATGAATTTAGGTGCCATTTTTGGAACTGAAATTGCGAAAAGCACCATTATTTGAAGTCAGTATCCTGGATGACTTGAATTCACGTTAAATGCCATTTAGCACTGTGGAGTAGTGGTGACTGGTACCGGTACAGTAAAATGTTATCATGTGCATTTTTATGGGGCTCGGTGTCATTATGCGATGTTAAGTGCCATTATACGCACCTAGAGGACATTAGTTACATTTTCGCGATAAATTTATGAGACGATCTGAGGTTATGAAAAATTTCATAATGTCACTTGAGACGATTCTCAAAGATAGAAATGACCTCCGGTGGTGAACTACTGCAACAATTAGCGTAATTTTTGATTTATAGATTCACTTAGTTAGTTTCTGCACCCAACCCTGAAGTCTACGCAGACGGAGTCGCGGGCAAAAGCTAGTATAATATAAATAAACACCCAACAGCCACATATTATATAGTTCTAACCCAACATTAAGATACAAGTATTGTATTGGGGGTATCAGAAACTAAGAAAGACTTTTCGGTCTCACTAACACACAGACCAGAAACAGATATTTGGGGATCACACAAAACATTTTTGTCGGTGCGGGGATCAAACCTGCGGCCTCTCGTTTCGCAAGCAAGTATCTAGCCAACTGTACTACAGGGTTCTCCATAATATATATTATAGACAATGAAAACTACTTAGTAAAATATATTTTTTAAAACAAATTACATTAAAAATAGTCAATCATTTTAACAGATCTTTATAATTATTTTGATTATTTTTCAGGTATGAGATTCGCAATGTTGTCAGCGAAGGTCGCAATGATTGCATTTATGAAGAATTTTAAATTTATTGCTTGTGATCAAACTGTAGATCCCGTGCCATTAGACAAGAGATCGATAATAATAAAAACTGAGACCGGTTTATGGGCTCGTGTCGAATCATTGTAGAAGTATTTTTTTAATAAATATCATTATTATCATCATTAGGTATAAGATATCAATCACAAAGTACAGGATTTTCTTATTATGTCATAAATATCAAGTCTTTTATTCGTTCCTAATACAATATTGCATAGAAAATTATAGAATTATAAATTAATTATTTGAAGTTTATATTATATTAAGTTTTTAGTTTTATACTTTTAGTGTCAGTTTAGTGAAGGTAACAATGGTTAAAAGTATAGTTTGTTAAATAAACAATGAGCATTATTTATTAATTATTTCTTTTTTATCTATGGAATCATACAGGAATTTGTAGAAATATTAATAATAGCTTTTGCCCGCGACTCCGTCCGCGTAGACTACAGGGTTGGGTTCAGAAAGAAAATAAGTCGTAGTCTATTTTACTCCACAGAGTCTCATTTATGTCCATACCAAAAATAATTCAAATCGGTTCCGTATGTAATTTTTTGTTACCGTTCCTATTTATTTTTTAATAAAGGTATCCTATACCTAATACCCTGTGAGTTTTAGAGGAGGCCCGTGCCCAGCAGTGGGACGAATTTGGGCTGATAATGATGATACCTCTAAAAATATGTGTACAAAGTTTCATGACGATCGGTTGAGTAGTTTTGGCGTGAAAGCGTAACAAACATCCCTACATTCACATTTATATAATACCAGGTAAAACCAAGGAGTGTAAAAATAAATTTCTGAACGCACGCATAAATATTTGACAACTAACAAATATGTCACTTCCTTTTCATTACTGATTATTCTACATTTTAAAATGTAAAATGCGCAATTGTTCGAATATTGTGGATATATGTTGTCGATTCAAAATCTTTATTTAAATACGTTCATTAATATGAGGGGACCATTAACCGTATTGGCGGGATAAACATAAAATGTTTGACGTACGTGACGCGTACGCCAAAATAGCCCGCAAATAGCAGATTTTTCCCGACTTACTTGACAATTATCGTTATATTTTGGACAATTCACACACTATCTTTAAAAAGTATAGCCTATGTGTTATTCTGGTGTATAAGCTATATTATTGTAAACTTTCATTACAATCCATTTGGTAGTTTTTGCGTGAAAGAGCAACAAATATCCAGACATCCAGACATCCATACATTATTACAAACTTTCGCGTTTATAATATTAGTAAGAAGTGTATTCCTGTGTACTGTTATTTTATTTTTATACATCAAGAATAATTTTAATGTTATTATGTAGCATATATGTCACCGTAAAATTGTAAACACCATTAGATTATAATCTATCTAGCGAGATTGTAATCTGTCGAAAGATTAAAATACATTACCTACATGAATACTGCCTGTATAATTTTCTGTAATTCAGAAAAACCGTGAGAAGGGCAAGCACCTGTTCATATCGACTAACATATTCATGAAAGGGTAAGCAATGATGTGTTTTAACTTCCACATTGTGTTAGTGTTTTAAGTCGTCTACGTAAAAAGGAAAGGGTCCGCCAACTCGCACTTGGCGTAGCGTAGTGAACTAAGGTTAGACCCTCTCAGTTGTAGATGAGTCCCGTGCCCACTGCCCAGCAGTGGGACATATATGGGCTGGTGATGACCTAATAAGGGGCGAGTCTATTGCCGGCTTTGTAACACATTTCCAAAGGATGTTACGATTGATCTAAATAAATCCTAGCTGGAGTTTGTGATACAGATTATGTTGTTTTCGTCTATGTTTTCGTACTGTAGTACACGCTGAAAACAAATCAATTGTCTAATAAGTTTAACCGAGACAATGAGCGATGGACCATCCAATGGAAATAATGGTTACTAAATTTAAGTCTATTGTTTTTTATAGGAATAGCTGACGTCACTAATACTTACAGTCATTATTCAGGCTGAGATTTGGTGAATGCTGCTATGAAGAACCCTATCGTGTCTTTGTATATATCTTCAGTTGGCCTCAGTTCATCGATTTCTGGACCAAATCTTTGCACCATGATCCTGGAAAAAACAGAAATGGTTGCAATATTACAATTATACGAATATAAGGCCATATGTTTTACCAGTGGTGAAAAAACACCGTAAGGAAACCTGCACACCTAAAAAAATGTTAGGAATATCTTATGTGTGTAGTCCGCTAACTAGCACTAGAGAAGGCCCGTGCCCAGCAGTGGGACGTATATGAGCTAATGATGATGATGGTGATGGCTAGGTTTATAGATGTAAAAGATTTACTGACGTACTTAAAAAAAAATACGTGACTATTGTAAGAAATCAATTTTCAAGTAATACGAAAGAAACCAAGAGAAATATATGGGCTAATGATGACGATGATGATAAAGGCAATATGTTGTACTACTCTGTGGAAAGGCGTTGGATTTAACTGTAATATAACGTGGCTGTTGTAAAAACAATAGGCTATGTCTTTAACAATTGTTGGTACTAAAAATAATTTAAATATTTGTGATGATCTTCCCAAATACATATTATATACCTACGTTTGTATTGTTCAGCGGTATATAATCAGTATATAATATATGAATCACATAAAAACATGACTATGGGGCGTGTTAAAAACACGGATGTGTTATTCTTTGTGTATGTTATCAGTTAGCTCAGAAAAAGACAGAAATAGATAATTATAGCAATATACTAGGTATATAAATAGGCTAATTAATTCTAACGAATTTCGAACTATATACACTATTTTCTGCAATTTCCTTTCTTGATTACAAAAGAAAAACTAATTAAAACGTGAAAATGCGTAATCACATAGTAAGTATTGGTAATCCAATCCAATCCATCAGCCAATCGAAGTCCACTGCTGGACATAGGCCTCTCCCAATGACTTCCACAGGGACCTGTTGGAAGCAGCCTGCATCCAGCGACGTCCCGCGACCTTCACCAGGTCGTCCGACCATCTTGTCGGAGGACGTCCCACGCTGCGCTTTCCGGTACGTGGCCTCCACTCGAGAACTTTTTGACCCCATCGGCCATCAGGGTAAGTATTGGTAATAGTTTCTTAGAATTAATGGATTGGCATCTCAAATAAAAATATAGGAAATAGGATATAACGTGTAAAATAAAATTTGCATGGCCTACTTATGTCAACGCACACTTGATTTTGAACGAAAGTTATTTCGATTAAAATAATAATGACTTGGGCCTCATCATAGGAGGGTGTATATTGTTTATATTTTAAAATTTATTCTTCATAATCTATATTAAAAAAATTAAAAGGAAATATTTTAAAATAAAGTGTAAACATAGGCAGAAAAATAAAGTGTCATAACTATTGTGATCCATGCATTTTTGTTTAATGTTGCATGAAGGAAATCACAGCATTACAAACCTTTAACCTATATGATGCAAGCAAATGTAAAAATAATGTATTTATAAAATGAAATGTTACCTCTGTTCATCACTAAGTCCCACATTCGGCCAACCTGGACCTCCTAGAAGTGGCTCGGATGGAATTAACTTTAAGTTTGGAAAGTTTTCAAGTGTCCAAGCTACCATGCCTTCATTTTCATCCACTGTTATAGTACATGTACTGTATACCAATTTCCCACCTGGTTTCAGCAACTTTACAGCCTGGAAACCATAATGAGAAAAATATTTTTTCATATTCTTTTTATTTTATATAAGTATTATTGGTTTGAAATAAAATATTTGAAAATCGGATCATAGCCTTACATGTGTAGTGCAGTTGTGAAACTCAACCATCCAAACATTTATCCACTATTTTTTTTGTGTCAGACCTATTTTAGAGTCATTGCAAAAAAAAAGATTTTGGAAACAAAAAAAATATACTCCACCAAATATTCGAATCATAAAATGTTAGTAAGCAATAAGTTTATTTGTGGTTAGGATAATAAAGTAATAATGATATAGTTGTCAAAACTTACTGCACTCATTAATTTTCTCTGGACAAACTTATATGATTTAATCATACTCGGTTTCATTTTATTAACCAGTTGTGGCCTCTGACCTAGGCCACTGCAAGGAGCATCTAGCAGTACTTTATCAAAGCTATTAGGTGGGAAAGGAGGTCCGCTGTTAATTCCATTGCTGTCTTCAGAGCAACATTTAGTAGAGTCAAAACTGTGAACTGTAACACAAGTAACTCCTTGTGTTTGGCAGCTCTCTAATATTTTTGAAGCTTTTTGTGGTGTTTTATCTAATGCTGTTATGTAAGCCTAAAAAAATATTCAGAAAACAATTACACATAAATATAAAGTGGCTGGCCAATCACACTGTCATCATCATCAGCCCAAATACGTCCCACTGCTGGGCACGGGCTTCCTCTACAACTGAGAGGGTTTAGGCCTTAGTCCACAATGCTGGCCTAGTGCGGGTTGGCGGACTACACACTAAGAAATTCCTAAGAACTTTTAGGTGTGCAGGTTTTATAACAATGTTTTCCTTCACCGTTAAAGCAAGTGATAATTCATTGTGAATACACACATAACTTCGAAAAGTCAGAGGTGTGTGCGTGAGGGGTTTGAACCTGCGACCGCCGAAATTCTCGACCGCGCGCCTAAACCTCGAGGCCATCACTGCTTCAATCACACTGTAGACTGTAGTAAAGGTATAGAATTGCATGATGCATCCATACTAGTTGGTCTAGTCCCCCCCCCAAGTTTGAGACTCTGGAAACAGGATACAAGTAGCACAAGCAACTTCCTTACTGGTTTATCCAGACATGCAAAATTGCCTTGTTGCTTAAACAAAAACTCTGACCAATCACCCCCTTGGTCTTGAGCTAATTGTCCAGCTATGATTTTACAAAATAATGAAAAGAAATTTGTTTAACATACCTGATTGTTTGACATTTCTGCCAAATGAGTAGTCTTATTGCCAGGTGCTGCACACATGTCTAGTATATATTCATAGGGTTTTGCATCCATAACCCATGAGCAAACCATTGAGGGTAAATTTTGCAGTAAAATCTCACCTTTAGGACATATTGTTTCATTTACCACCGGTAATCTTGAATCAGGCAATATTGTGTAGATTGCTATGCCTCTATACAAAAAATAGAGTTCATATTACAAGTGCAGTGCTGGTCTTTTCTTTGCTTCTTCAAAGAATTTCCCTAGTTTAGAGTTTGCAGGAGTATATGTGCATAAGAAAATTTTAGAAAGTAATGACAGATTTCTTTTTCTACAATTTTTAATGGTAAAAAGTATCACTGGATTATAATACATGTAGCAACTACTACAACTTTAATAAAATCATGTGAACAAAGCTATTGTGATTCTTTAATTGTAGGGGCAAATGTATGAGAAAATATAAAAATAATATATATATAAATAATACTTATTTATAAATACCTACTTTGGTTGTGCTCCATTATCAAAAAGCTCATATCTCAGCATTTTTAAAAGTCCAGTACCAACATATCGTTTTTTGCCTTCATATTGTATTTTAAGTCCTCTTTTACATTTTCCCTCCAAATCTCCATATATATCAACCCTGTCATCATATTTACAATCTAAAATGCAATATTTTGATAACATTATTTAAACATTATTATTTGATAATTTGATAACATTATTATTTAAGGCAGTGATGGCCTCGAGGTTTAGGCGCGCGGTCGAGAATTTCGGCGGTCGCAGGTTCAAACCCCAGGCACACACCTCTGACTTTTCGAAGTTATGTGTGTATTCACAATGAATTATCACTTGCTTTAACGGTGAAGGAAAACATCGTGATAAAACCTGCACACCTAAAAGTTCTTAGGAATTTCTTAGGTGTGTAGTCCGCCAACCCGCACTAGGCCAGCGTGGTGGACTAAGGCCTAAACCCTCTCAGTTGTAGAGGAGGCCCGTGCCCAGCAGTGGGACGTATTTGGGCTGATGATGATGATGATGATGATTATTTAAAAAAGAAATGTTATACACAAGGTCTACTTTCTTTTCAAAATCAAAATGTTATACATGTGTTTTAATAATATTGTTGTTTACTTTTAGTTTAAATAATATTTAATTTTTAAAATTAGTTTCTTACTGGTTGGTAGGCTCATCACTGCGGGAGCAAAAACATGAGCTCCCCTCAGAACAGCAGCAGCACAAGCAGCATCCACCACAACCTCTTTCCCTGTTTTTTCAATATTAACACCTTCAGGCCATTGCTCCAATACAAGGCAGTCCGGTCTTAGAAAGTAATACTTCGGAATTTCTTGTGAATTTAGTTCTTTTCTTTGCTGAAAATAAAAATTAAGTCGATTCTCGGGTCGGGAAAAGTTTTATTGGGTTTTTCCATTAGGAAATTCTCAGTAACAGCACGGAGTCCCGAAAAACGGCAATAGGCTCACCCCCTATTATGTTGGACTGATACATACCTGGCGAAATGTGGGTGCAGAAATGCACCTCTGCCTGCCCCTTCGAGGAATACAGGCGTGAGTTTATGTATGTAAGTATTTTAAATGATATTCATAATTCATTACAAGTAATACAACATTTTATTATTAAAGAGTATAACATAACTGTCACCATCAATTTATGACTTTTAAAGTTTAAAATACTCATAACAACCACATTACACATTCATTATTAGAAAGAAGCATTAATCAAATCATTATTTGTTATAGGTTAGAATCACTTTCAAATATAATTATTTGAGTAAAATGTTATTTATTACATGTTTACAATACTTACATCTATTAGAAAGCTCTGCAAAATACTACAATCAAATTGTTTTAATTTATTAACTCTGAATGTAGTGAGTTTGGAGCAATTTAAAATCCAGTCCGATATATCCATGTTGCACAAGTTTTACAAAGTGTCTAGAGTCTTTAGACACAAAATTGGAAATGAATTAAAGTAAATATTATGTATATAGAAAAATCGCACCCACGGATCATTTATTAAGTGTCATTTCCAGTAAGAATTCACGAATATTGGGCACAGGAAAAAATAATCAACATTGTAATCAGTAATGTTTACATTTTAACATATATTTTTTTCTTTGTTCCGCAAGGAACCGGCTAAGGTCGAAGACCATGCTGCCAAGTCTTCAGTAATTTAATTTCATGTATAATGAATAATGATGATGATGAATGATGAAAGAAAAAGGCGGGAAATTCCCAAACTGAAAGGCGCGCCCCCAGTCCCTCCCACATACAACCCTTAATCCCTTCACTACAATAGTGAACAGAGAATCAAGCACCACTCGTCGATATTGCACACAGCGTATCCAATTCACCCCTCACCTCCCCCTTCCCCGTCCCACCGCATCGGTGGGACTGGGACCGTCCCTCCTGGATCAGGAGGCTCCTCCATCCTCTCGCCAACAATCACCAGAAAAGACTCACCAGATACAGCGAGACAGGGAAGAAAAAGGGGTAAACTAAATCAAATACACCACACACAATACCGACAAGCAACACTTAATCCCCCGTTCACCATTATCAAGAAAAAAAATAAAAATTATATGTGAGAAAAACAAAAAACGCGCCACTCAATCCGAACACTTCCCGCCCTTTTTTTTCCTCTACATTTTAACAGTTTTTGACATTCATGTTCATGACAATTTCGCTGCCTTACCAATTTTATTCGTCTTAAATAGTAAAACGTATAAACAGTTCATACTAGCATCTTCAATAAAGTGTTAGGTATTTATTTTCAATTATAATACTAGTTAATAAATCAATAATATTTTCAGAAATCAATAAGTACCTAGGTAATTCTTATAACATACCTAGGTACCTACTAGGTAGGGAGGTTACCTACCTAATATACCTAATCCTATTTCTTCAAAGAAATGTAGAGAAGATACTTGTATATATATTATCAAAAATTCACTAATTATAACTGTTGACGTCTGAAAGTACCTAATTGATGAAAGTGTTTACCTAAATATAACTAGTAGAAAGTGGAAAGAGTAACTAAAAGGGAAAGTGAGCTGGTATTTATTTTAACATCAGTGGAAATTAACTTAATTTTAAAAATAACGATGGACCAAATTGATACAAAAATTAGCGTAAAAATATTTTAATAATAGACAAATTATTTTTTCTAACACTGGCCACTTTTTTCCGATACGTGGCATAGGCACGAACAAACTTCCACGTTCGCCGCCATTTTGACATCCAGCGAATTGTAAAGAATTCATTGGACTGTAACGTTTTTTCTTGATTTTATAGACTTTTGCTTCTGAAATTGTAAGTCTATTGTTTTGTTAATTATCTCGAAGTGCGCCGAATTATCGTTTGTTAGACTAAATTTACGTTATGTGCGTCTTACAAATATAGGGTGGTGACCGCAGCGTAGACCAACAGCGGTGTCGGTCAATCTTTGTTGGGAGTCCCATCTATAATTTGCTGACGCATAAACCACAATCCTGATCTAAGTAATACGTGTCAGTTTTTCCGTCGACAAACATTTTATTTGCCCACATTTCATCATATTCGAGGACTATAAAAGCAGAAAGCTTTTG
The DNA here is from genome assembly GCA_907164795.1 of Hemaris fuciformis. Lineage (NCBI taxonomy): Eukaryota > Metazoa > Arthropoda > Insecta > Lepidoptera > Sphingidae > Hemaris > Hemaris fuciformis. The sequence goes on from OU015446.1 coordinate 6,994,930, forward strand.
CGCAAAATATAAGGACCTGCCATGTCATTATCATTGATTCAAATAACGTGTGGAATTAGTGGATGAGTCACAATATATTTAATCGCGTATTTTAACAATTATTAATCTTTTCAGACTACTCGCAAAGCTTAAAAATGGGGAATATGTTTGCAAATTTATTTAAAGGCCTATTCGGCAAAAAGGAAATGAGAATATTGATGGTTGGTTTGGATGCAGCTGGTAAAACCACAATTCTATACAAACTTAAATTAGGCGAAATTGTAACAACAATTCCTACTATTGGTGAGTACTCAATACTTTCGTAACTTGGCATATGTCTTATGTATAATTATATTTAGTTTTGAAAATGTCTGCCATTCTTAATCCCTGTGATAAGATACTTTTTCTTGCCAATGTGGAAAAGAGTGATTTGAATGTTATGTATTTACATCATTTTATTAGAAATTGTATCCAAAAGGTATTTGCCTGAGATGGCCTTCTTATAAAATGTCTTATTGCAATCTTATTAATGTCATAATTTGACTAAGTTCCACATTGTTATGCCTATATTGCTTAAGTAAAAATTATTTTTTATCTTTAATACAACACCACATTTGCTTGCCAATAATTGGTTTCTTAAGTATTATATTTGTGTCTTATTCATCAGCAGATAAAAATTTGATTCATAAATATAAACTTATAAAAGTGTTATTTGATCAATATATTTAGGTCCATGACCTGATTTTCTTGAATACAGAAAAGTTTATTATGAATGCATTTATTGTTTTAGAATTTTTATGCCATTAAAAGTAATTTGAATCATTCATACACACTTTTTGTTGAATAAACTGAGTTTTTTTTTATCACTGTAAATGTGGTATAGTGGAAAGTTATGTGACTGAATTTTTGTAAGACAGGATTAAATAATATTTTTTAAAACATCTCTTTTCATTGTGTTACAATTGATTAGTTAATATTTTATTTATAGAAAAAAGTTTAGATCTTCTAGGAGTAAAATGTGAATCAAGCGTGCCATAAGTTAACTGTTCTAAGAAAATGGTTACAATCCTCAGTAATTCGGAAACCAATGTGATGATGAGGAATTACCAAATTCTTTAATTAATTGACTTCTTTATATAACTACAGGGTTCAATGTGGAGACTGTAGAATACAAAAACATTAGTTTCACCGTGTGGGATGTTGGTGGTCAAGACAAAATCAGGCCACTGTGGAGGCATTACTTCCAGAACACACAGGTTAGATACATTCATTACTTAAAATTACATGTATTGTCATAGGCACACACCTCTGACTTTTCGAAGATATGTGTGTATTCACAATGAATTACCACTTACTATAACACTGAAGGAAAACATACTGAGGAAACCTGCACACCTAATAGTTTTTAGGAATATCTTAGGTGTCTATTGTCTACTAACCCGCACTAGGCCAGCATGGTGGACTAAGGCCTAATCCCTCTTGGTTGCTGAGGAGGCCCGTGCCCAGCAGTGGGATGTATATGGGCTAATGATGATATTTGTGCAATATATATTACAATCAACCTAGATATATTGAATTTCAAGCAGATTAACATCATGCTTTTGGCATGACATTTATGTAATAAATATGTATATTGATATCTGACTTATCATAAACATAGTAAAATCAGACATTGTGGTTCACACATTCTGGGATCAGATTGTGTATCCTGTTTAAAACAGTTCAGGACAATATTGTTAATAGATAAGAGATAAACACTAGCCAGTGAATATTATTCCAACAGCTTGTACTTCAATTACACCTGAGTGACTAACGTTCCAAGGTAAATTTACTTTATATATTTTAAAAGAATGTCATAAATTATTATTATATAAGTAATTCCATCTTTTCTGTTATACTGAAACTTTATAACCAATTTTTATGAATTTTGCTATTTACATAGATTAGACTTGGAAGAAGGATAAAAAGGCTACATTTTCTATGTGTTGTCTTGGGAAAAGATAAGCAAGTCAGATTGTTGTTAGTTCTTCATAAATCAGTTGAATAACATGTAAACTTATAGTACAGTTTATAAACATGATGGCATTATGAATTATTTGAATCTAAATTGGGTCTAGTTTATATTAAGTTTGCATTTTTCTATGCATGATCATTATGTGTCACATTTGTAATTATCAATTAAATTACTTAGAAAAAAATCTTATGTAAGTACATACAAGAAAATGGGAAGATAGCTAGTGTAGCGTTTTTTTTATTTTATTATTATCAAAATATAATATACAAAATAAAATTATAGGGTATAAACTATACAACATAATATACTTGATAGTAGTATTAATTACTTTATTGACAGATTGGAATAATACCCAATTATTGTAAGTGGATGAAAAGTGCCAAAAAAATATAAATAAACCATTAGTCATAACTGTGTATCAAACAGTTTGTCATGTACATGTACTATCAACTTTTTTATCAAGTGTTACAGACATTGATTTATTTAGATGTTGGAAATGATTACTTGTATTTTATTTATTTTAAAAAGTTTAAACTAATCTGTTATGTTGAAGTTTGTTTTTTGGAATGTGAGAAACATTTTTTTTATTATATTTTTTATTATATAAATGGGTCATAGTGCAGGTTAAAACTCTGGAGTTTAAGCAATCAAGTTATGTGGTGTGTTGCATTTTGCAAAAAAGTGCATTGTTTGTTGAATTATAACAGATTAGTTGATGTAGACTAAAAAATTATGATAATAATATTCTAATTAGTTTTATAGAATCAATATAGCAGTCAATCAATAATAGCAGTAGCCTGGGTCAAACAATACCACCTCATAATGACCATAATAATTTATATTATTTTAACACTCATATTGGTAGTAGATAAGGTGTGAGTGTTCAATTCTAAGCAATTGCGGATGACAGTACCGGGGATGCCTTATATACTGGCCGCGCAAATTACTCTCGTGAACAAGTCGATGAGTGCCGGAATAAGCTTGTTTCGGAGATCGACCATTTATTGGACCAAGCCACAGACTGGGGCAGGCAGAATTTGGTCCAATTTAATCGGTCGAAGACACAAGTTTGCGCATTTACCGCTAAAAAAACTCCCTTCTCTCTATCACCTCAGTTCATTGGCACTTCCTTTGGTATCTCGTCTAGTATTGGAATCCTTGGGGTCGATGTTTCGAGTACAGTCCAGTTCTGCGGTCATCTGGAAGCTAAAGCTAAGCTGGCTTCGAAAAAGCTTGGTGTGCTCAGCAGAGCGAGGCAATATTTCACGCCGGCTCAGCGCCTTCAGCTGTATAAGGCACAGGTCCGGCCACATATGGAATATTGCTCTCATCTCTGGGCTGGAGCCCCTCAATACCAGCTTCTCCCATTTGACCGCATTCAACGACGTGCTGCTCGAATCATCGATAACCAGATCCTTTCGGACAAAATTGATCCACTAGCGTTGCGAAGAGACGTTGCGTCTCTATGTGTCCTTTATCGCATTTACCATGGGGAGTGCTCTGATGAACTTTTCGGGTTAATACCTGCTGCTGAATTTCACTACCGCACCACACGCCAGAAATTGAAGTTCCATCCCTACCATCTGGATGAATGGCGTTCCTCAACAGTGCGGTTTAAACGCTGCTTCCTTCCTCGCACAACATCTTTGTGGAATCAGCTTCCCTCGGCGGTATTTCCGAATGGATATGACTTAGGGACCTTCAAGAAAAGAGCCTATATTTTCCTCAAAGGCCGGCAACGCACCGATGATTCCTCTGGTATTGTGGGTGTCCATGGGCGGTGTTGACCACTTAACATCAGGTGGCTCACCAGCTCGTTTGCCTCCTTTCCCATAAAAAAAAAAAAAAAAAAAAAAATACAAATCAGTATTAAAATTAAAGAAAAAAACTAGCTCAAACAGGAAACAATCTGAAACCATTTGTCTTGTAAATTTTGCAAAGTACATTAATTCATTCATGACAATTGATGTGATCTTGGACCAAAATCCTTCTTGATAATAAGGTGTTAATGTTATTTGGTTGAAATAATGTGTAACATAAATACACTAGTTGTGTGGGTGTGGGATATTATTGGTAACAAAAAATAAAGGACAATCTGGAATCTGTGAGGAATTACTAATTCTTACTTAATAGATAATGCAACTGAAACAGTAATTCATAACAGGTTTAAAAAAATAATGATTTATGTGACTAAACCTATTCTACCATTTTTATTTCAGGGTCTCATCTTTGTAGTAGACAGTAATGATCGAGAGCGTATCGGAGAAGCACGCGAAGAACTCATGAGAATGTTAAGTGAAGATGAACTTCGAGATGCAGTCCTTCTGATCTTTGCAAACAAGCAGGTCAGTGTCTATTATATAATTTTTCAAATTATTAATTTCAAAATGAAATGAGATATCTGTATAAAGGTATAGTAATATTGTTGCCGTAAATGAGTTTGGCGTGGAGCGATTGTTGTGTCGGTGTACTTAGTATGAATGGTTGTTTGGCGCAGGACTTGCCGAACGCGATGAACGCGGCCGAGATCACGGACAAGCTGGGGCTGCACTCGCTGCGCAACCGCAACTGGTACATCCAGGCGACGTGCGCCACCTCGGGCGACGGGCTCTACGAGGGACTGGACTGGCTCTCCAACCAGCTCAAGAACGCCAACCGCTAACCGCATGTGCACGCATGTGCGCTACCAACTCACAGATAAATCTGATTACTGAAAGAGACTATGGTTTAAGATATGTTAACTTTATTTGCTATATAAAATACAATGTATTATGTGCGGTTCATAAATGTATTATTGACGCGTCACCTGGTGACCGAGCTCGCATCGCATCGGCCCGAACCACTTGCATCCGCCAATCGGAAGACGACGTGCCCACCTGCAGTTCGCGTGGGCGCGCCCGACATACTGCGACGCTATGTATGTTCAAACAAAACAGAATAATGCCGTACTTAGTGAACTGGTATTGGGGTCCATACTGCTGGGATGCGTTGTTTGTTCGATCCTTGATGACGTCGAACAAAATATAGTGTGTAAAGATGATGCAAAATTACCTGCAATTTTGTTTATATTAAAAGCTGGTGTAACGATGTTTACGGAGTGATCGCGCATTGTGATGTGGATAGGTATGTAGCTGACACGTGATACAGTGAATCACAGAATCACAGCAGAACATGTTTTATATGTATACTATGTGGAATAAGTTGTCGTAATAAAGTATTTAAAGTTAATTCACGTTTTATGACTTTAATTTAGTTTATGATTGTAGTGACCTACATTTGATTATATAGGTGATATTGTAGATTTATGAGTTAGGTTGGTTCGGCACGGGGATGCGAGGGTCGACAGATGTTAGGTGCGAGTAACGAATTTCGTTTCATCGAGTGGCAGCGCAGCCGCAGCCTATTCACATCGCTTTGGATTATCTACCGAATCTTAATTTTATTTTCCGACAAAATTTTGCATATTCCACTTAACTTGAACGACTTATTGTATGATGATAGTTTATTTTTATGGAAGTTATCTAAGTAGATTAAGCTGTTATGTATTTAACTTTCAAAACCAGCTCTGATAGACGATTCCCGAGCGTTGATTGAAACGACTCGTTGTGATCGCTCATCGCCCTGCATTTACAGTCTTTTCTGTCACGGTGAACCGAGATTAACTTGTAATTTAGGTGTAAAATGTATTAGATAAACACAGTGTCATTTTGAGAAGTGTTTCCGCCTACAGGGAAACAGTGCTCAGAATTCTATGCGGTACTTTGCTCTTACACAATTAATTATAACTTAGCATTTTTATAATAATTTAGAAGAAATTGTTAAAACACAATCCATGAATACAATTATTTGGTAAGTGTGGTGGATCGCCAGTCTTCATTATTTTTATGACAAACAAAAATATTATGAAAATGCGAAATGTGACATTCCGGTTTGTCTTTTGCTGTATTATGGAATAAAATATCCTCACTAATGTTTGATTTTTGCTTTAAAAATTACTCACAAATCCATTTCGGTGTTTTACTTTACTAATTCTTTTAAGTAGTTATGATTCATATTTATATAATAATCAGAGTAAAAAAGTTAAGCTTCTTTTTAGTCATTACATTGATTAAAATTGTATTGTCAGGAAGTAATTTATTTTTAAGTTTTAAGATAAATTTGATTTGGCGCTTTGTTGTGCTGCTCCTTATTAATAATATATTGTAATAACGAAACTTACAGTATTTGTTTTGGACTAAATGTTTTAAACCTTCAACGAAAACAGTAATGTTATTTGGACTATTATAATTTTTATTTTGCTTCAAGGGCAGATTTTATATTCGTCGCTCAAGAGATCGGCTATTACGTTGATAATGATCCAGAAAATCAGTTGCCACTTGTGTGCTCAGAAAAGAAATAGTAAATAAATAAAATTACCTATACTGTCAAAAATAGCTTTGATGATGATTGAGAATGGCTTAGTAGCCATACATACTATAGTCAACGATCTAAACGTAGGTTATTTATTTATTTACACTTGATACAACTATGTATAGGCGGACTTAATGCCTAAGGCATTCTCTTACAGTCGAAATTGGGTGATGCAGCGATGGAATGTGGCAGGTTATTCGCGGATCGACTGATTTATCTGAAGCCTAATTGTGAAAATCTATTTTAAATTGTGGTCCATTATAGAAGTGACTTCATAAATTTCGTCAAAAATTGGTATTGTGTGCCTATTCGTTTGGTTTGGGTAATCTCTTACTAGCGACTTTACTGTTTTGACCAATTACAATTTTTTTAAGTGCAAGGGTTAATACCATGCTTTGATAACCACCATCTAACCTAAGATGATGTATGCAGATATATAAGGGCTTATATAATTTAGGAAAAAAATTTTTTTTTTGGGGATATTGAAAAACCATTTCAACGCTCTAAAATAGGGCTCATCTCACGGGCTTATGGTTTGGTCTAGAGGTCAAAAAACACTTACGCCTGTATCCTGGAAGGCATAGACTTCGACAGGCGAGGCGAGTTTCGACAACCAGAGCCTTGTTTCCATTCGAGAACATTTCAAGAATTCGTGTAGGTATTAAAAAATTCTAATGCCAAAACAATAAAAATACTGATCACTTGATCGCACGCCACACACACGCCACGAGACAAACAAGATAATAGAAAAACAAAATACACTACTTGCATACATTTACGCTTACATTTCACAAAGGTGAGGTGTATTGCTACACCCATGTTTCACAAGCCTTCTTCCACGTAAAAAGGGACCTTTTGCTGTTTTTAGCCACAATTGCTGCCACTGAAAATTTTCATATGGATATCCCGACAAGATTTTGGCCGACCTGGGAATGGAACCCAGGACCTCGCGATAGCATGACGCACATTTATGCCGGATGAATGATGTAGTGGAAATAAAACATTCAGAATAATTTTATTTTGCCATTACCGAATTTCCACGCAGTCACGCGTACAACTTTTTATATATTGAGCTATTTTGATTTTAGTTTAAAAATATATTATGCTTTAACTGCTAATCGATATTTCTCCATGGACTCAATTGGAGGTAGTTGGTAATGCTTTATCTCGCTTCCAATGACGTCAAAGGTTAATGCACACGTAGTCAAGGTATAAGTAAGGCCTTTTATAAATAGTACTTACAGGATACATATTACATAGCTCAATTCACATTAATACGAAATATTCAGGTTCTGTTTTTTCCCCAAAAATCATAGGATTTTTTTTGGTAAGTAGTCCGCCTCCCGCACTAGGCCAGCGTGGTGGACTGATCCCTCTCAGTTGTAGAGGGGACCTTTGCACAGTAGTGGGACGTATATGGGTTGATAAAGATGTTTTTTTCCGAAGTTTTTCATGGGTGGTTGAAGTCATTCACATTAATATCGGACTATTAATGCAGGTCAGGTGAGCAGTGATGGCCTCGAGGTTTAGGCGCGCGGTCGAGCATTTCGGCGGTCGCAGGTTCAAACCCCAGTCACACACCTCTGACTTTTCGAAGTTATGTGTGTATTGACAATGAATTATCACTTGCTTTAACGGTGAAGGAAAACATCGTGATAAAACCTGCACACCTAAAAGTTCTTAGGAATTTCTTAGATGTGTAGTCCGCCAACCCGCACTAGGCCAGCGTGGTGGACTAAGGCCTAAACCCTCTCAGTTGTAGAGGAGGCCCGTTCTCAGCAGTGGGATATATTTGGGCTGATGACGAATGCAGGTCTGAAAGTGCAGCCAGCCTATTAGTATTTTTACAAAGGCCGCAAGACACTAGCGCCATCTAGTTGCAAATAGCGCCAAACGTGACCGCTTGTGGTGTTCACTTGGATAGTTCCGTAGCATAAAATTTCTAGAAAATTGTTCTCGAGCGTTCTGAAACGTATTGTTCAGTTCCGAGAACTTTCGGGACACGAGATATCAAAACAGAGCATTCTAGATTCAGGGATCTTTTTGTGGTATTTGATGATGTCTGTTATGCAACTTTCAAAGAAATTATTTATTAAATCACAATAATAATAGAGTCGTGATGGCCACGAGGTTTAGGAACGCGTTCGAGAATCTCGAAGGTAGCGGGTTCAAACCCCAGGCACACACACCTCTGACTTTTCAAGTTACGTGTGTATTCACAAATATTTATCACGTACTTTAACGGTGAAGGAAAACATCGTGATGAAACCTGCACACCTAAAAGTTCTTAGGAATTTCTTAGGTGTGTAGTCCGCCAACCCGCACTAGACTAGCGTGGTGGATTAAGGCCTAAAACCCTCTCAGTTGTAGCGTAGGCCTGTGCCCAGCAGGGGGTCGTATATGGACTGATGATGTTGATGTTGATGAAATCACTAAGTTTTTCTCGAGACTTTTTAAAAAGTCTTCCTTTCTCAATAAATACCTTTCGTAAGCCTTTTTTCATTCATCCCTTTCACAAGATTTAAATTAGAACGAAAGCTAAGCTTGTCGGAGATTATGAAGAAAGGTTAACCAGAGGGCCTCAATACAGCAAAACGTACATACAAATTACAAACATACATAACCTCACGCCTATATTTCCCGAAGGGGTAGGCAGTGGTGCATTTCTGCACCCACATTTCGCTAGGTATGTATCAGTCCCACGTAATAGGGGGTAAGCCTATTGCCATTTTTCGGGCATGATTCCAGACTCCCTGCTGCTACTGAGAATGTTCTAATGGAGAAACCCAATAACACTGCCCGACCCGGGAATCGAACTCAGGACCTCTAGCTCGCAAGGAACATACTTGTGCCGCGAGACCACGAGGCAATGAAGTAAATTTATTTGGTACTTATTTTAGTGTAGGCATATTAAACCTATTTACTATTTGTCGCATTTAAGTACAATAAAAAACATTTTAATTTCAACTTCAATAATTGCACAAAAAATCGTTAGTATAGCTGTAACTCCATTAAGTAAGATTGTTGGTTAATTCCAAAGCACACGGATTCGGAAGTTACGTGAATCTTCAAGTAGGTACACTGCTTGTAACTAGTTAATGAAAGCCTTAGGAAAACAAATAAATAAAGAACACACGAATAGAAACACTGCCTTGTCTGCCTCGTGGTCTCGCGGCACAAGTGCCTATGTGCAGTGCGGTCTTGGGTGGGACAAAGTGCTATTGGGTATTTCCGCTAGGAAATTCTCAGTAGCAGCACAGAGTTAGCAAACGAGCCCGAAAAATGTCAATAGGCTATTACATAGGACTAATACATAACTTTTTTTTTCTCGATGGGAATGCTGGTTATGGCTCTACTTCTGGGAGGAAAACATCGTGAGGAAACCTGCATACATAAAAGTTTTTAGGAATTTCTTAGGTGTGTAGTCCGCCAACCCGCACTAGGCCAGCAGGGTGGATTAAGGCCTAAACCCTCTCAGTTGTAGAGGAAGTCCGTTTCCAGCAATGGGACGTATATGGACTGATGATGAATTAATATTAATATATCATAAAATATAATAAATTAATCTTAAAAAAGACTTTAAATTTGAATTTTTTTTTTTATCTTTTTTTGTTACTTTTTTTAACTTTAAGTACATCATTGTTTTTTTATTCTTATAATTAGGTATTCCATTTTGATTGATTACCCTCTCCTCCCCTCTTTTTAAATGTCCCTTTTGTAAATTAGGTTGTCTGGAAGAGATCACACTTAGTGATAAGACCGCCTATTGTTCACTTAGTCCTGACCTTATTATTATTTCATTTTGTATATGTATTGTACAATAAACTATATAAATAAATAAGGTTAAAGCACCAATAGATGACCACTTAAGGACTCAGTTTTTTTTTTTTAATGTTTAAATTTAATCATCATTCGAATTCAATGAGTGTATTTTTTTGTGAACTCTGTGCAAGTCTTTTAACGAAACGAACCAGTATTTTTCTTGTACAATGGTTGAATAAAAGTTAAATAATAAAAATAAAACCTAATATTAGAGATTTAGTAGTTGACCACCTAAAAACTAGTATATGACGATTCAGATTCATAAATTATTTGTTAAAAAAGAAGCCAAATTAAGACAACTTAGCATTTTATTTGAAATATAGGTAATATGTAATAGTAAAATCCACCGCTCGTTAAAAATTTTAAATGAATGTATCTCTGGAACATCAAATATTAATTTCATCCTGGTCAATTACTAAAAAATCATGGTAAAACGGAATCAGTAACGGACCACCCCCACATCTCAATCTTGTAAACAAATTGGCATATTTTAAATTTACCTCAATTAATCCTAAATGAATAAGAAAGGCAAAATATTTGCCATCAAAAAGGTGACACAGTTGCTAATATTTAACTTCAAACTTTTCAATTTTTACTCCAACCTGAATTGGCGTGCCCAGGTCAACTCTGTGTGTCAGAGAGTCACAAATTCTTTGCGTGCGCTTTATCGTCTTAAGAATTTCCTTCCGTCCAAAACCAAAACTATGCTTGTGCAAACTCTAGTCTTTCCTACAATCGACTATGGTGATGTATGCTACTTCGACCTGAATGCAGATCTACTCAATAAACTTGACCGCCTTCTCAATAACTGCATTCGATTCATTTTTTATCTCCGTAAATTCGACCATGTCTCTTCCTATCGATGCAAACTAAAATGGCTTCCGATTCGCCAGCGTCGTAGTTTGCATGCTCTTAGTACACTTTTTTCTATTTAATTTTCTCCCAATCCACCTTCTTATTTAACTCCATATTTTCAGTTCCTAGGGTCCTCCCACACCAAAAATCTTCGTTGGTCGCACAATCTTCTTCTTCGTTGTCCTCCCCATACTTCCGATTTTGTTCACTCTTCTTTCTCTATTCAATCCATCCTCCTTTGGAATGCGCTCCCGCTCGAAATAAGGACGTCCACTACACGCTATGCGTTCAAAATGAGAGTCCGAGATTTATTTCTCAATAAACTGGCAGAGTCATCTTGTGTAGGTTAAGTATATTTATGTTCAATATATTTATGTATTTATATATATGTATATGTATTTATTATATAATATGTATAATTATGTATATTTTTTTAATGGGTACATATGTATGTAGGTTTGTATCTTTTTTATATATTCTTTTGTTATTCTTTTTTACACCAACCATGCTGCATCTCTCCACCACCCTAAGGTAGACTGTTAGAGAATGCCGCAGGCATTAAGTCCGCCTATATACAGTTCTGTGTATAAAGTTTTAAATAAAATAAATAAATAAATAGTATAATACGGGAGCGGCATAGTTTTCTTTTGTTACCGGGGGGTAGATCTTTCGTCCGCCCCGGATAGCCAGGCTTCGCCACTGGGTTCCCATGTTTATTTGAACCATGAACTCATTACAATTTTCACTGTATAGTGGGTGCTGGATATATATTTTGTTAGCCACAGATCACAGGGAGCAATTAAAATCATTTCATGCATCGGCCAGATTTCGCCCGGGCGTAATGGTATAAACACAGCCTATGCCCTCCAAGCTCTTAACTTATAACAATTGATTCAACTGCTTTGGAGTGAAAGCGAAACCGATAAATAGACTGACAGTTACTTTCGCATTTATAATAGGTGGGTATTACTATGAATATCCAAAGAACTCTTAAAGCTACTTGCATACATATACTCTAGCTTGTATCCCCCAAGGGCTAAGTAAAGGTGTATTTATGTACCCGTGTTTCGCCAGCTGTCATTTAAGTCAAACGCAATACAGGGCGAGCCGCTTCCCCTTTTTCGCCCACATTTCTAAGCTTCGTGCTTCTATTGAGAAATTACTGAAATAGAAACCTAATAACAGATTAGAGACTCGGATTTGAATCCGAGATCTCTGGACCGCACGCCAGAAGCTTACGCCATCCTATCTTGTCTTGTCATAATTTTATTGTTGTTGATAGAAATGTGCCCACATATATTTCTTCTTTCCGCTTAACAGTCGATTCTTTAATTTATTTTTTTATAAAATAGGTACCTACTTAATTTCATTTTATTTTTACTTATTCCAAATTAAGTTATATTTTTATTGACAATAGCTGGGCATGCGCGTGAGCTGCGCGCGGTACTGGACAGACATGCAACATTACTGTATTTTTCTAAAATAAAAGATTTTTTCTAAAATAAACGTAGCCTAAGTTACTCCTTATTACATCAGCTACCTGCCAATAAAACAATAAATAAAAGTCCCGTCAAAATCTTGTAATCTAACGGATTCAAATCTGGACTGGAGGAGGGCCAGTCTTCGTGCCGGATGAAGTCGATTTCACGCGCCGCCAGCCAGTCTTGTGTGCTCTTCGCTCTATGAGCTGGCCCTTAATCTTGTTGGAATACCCAGTGTCTGTTATTGAACATGGTATGAGAAACAGGTTTCACAAGGTTCGTCAGGACTGTATTTTGATACACAACTGCATTCGTTTTTACACCTTTCTCACAAAAATGTACCTCTATTAAGCCCCAATAAGAAACTCCCAACCATACCATGAGCGAGGATGGAAAATGACCTCGTTGGACACGCGGAATACGGTTGCTCGCTTCTTCACTACAGTGTGCGTACACCTTATCATTTTGTTTGTTGTAGCTCTCTTCTACGGTAAAAAAAAATTCATCCGAAAAAAGAATTTCCCGATATTTTTTTCCCGCGTACCGCTTCAACAAAGTGCGGCATCTCTTCAGTCTCAGGTCCATTAGACGAACATTCAAACGATGTCCTGTTTTTCTTCGATATGCCCGAAGCCCTAAGTCTTCATTTAACACCCTTTTCACCGTGGTTCTGCTTAACCCCATCTGAAGGGCCAACAGTTTCTGCTTAAGTTTGGGATTTCTTTGAATTCGCGCCTGCACAGCTTTTATCACTGCTGGAGTCCTAACAGACCGAGGGCGACCACTTCTTGACCTGTCATCTACACTAGAGTCTTCATTGTATCGTTTGATGGTACGATAAACGAATCTTTTGGTTATATTAAAATTTTTCAGTATGTAAAAAATTTGAATTGGCGCGTAACCGCAACGATGCAACGCAATAACTGCAACACGGTCTTCTTTAAGCGTCCACTCCATATTTAAAAATGAATAAAATTCTAAAAAGTATACATTTTTATTTTCATGAACAATTCGAAATTCGAATTCAATAAACTTGTTTGTGGCCAGCATTCTAAAAGAAAAGTTTTTACTGTGTGACAATACTTATGACCTGACTGTGTATAGTTACAGTCGTCAGAACACGTTGTTTCATCATTCTAGCTTCAAAGATGACGAATTTCCACACAAACTTTCACCCCTATTTTTATTTTACCCCCTTAAAGGTACATTTTTTTACAAAATTTTAATGTCATATTTATTTATATCTAATCTAAAAATAAGTTTCAAGCTTCTAGCTTTAAAAATGACAATACTTCCATACAACCTTTCATCCCCCCTTTCAACCCCTTTAAACCCCTTTTCCGGAATAAAAAGTAGCCTATGTCCGTTCTCAGGGTCTAAACTATCTATGTACCAAATTTCATTTAAATCGGTTCAGTAGTTTTAGCAGGAAAGCGAGACAGACAGACAGACAGTACTTTCGCATTTATAATATTAGTATGGATTTACAATGAATTATCACTTATCTTAACGGCGAAGGAAAACATCGTGAGGAAACCTTAACCGTATGTATGTATAGTATATGATAGGCAGACGTGCCTTTCTAATCCTAGTTTCGCCAGGTTTAATTTCCATGTAATATGCGAAGACTATCTCTGTTTTCCGGGCACATTTTCAGACTTCGTGCCTCTACTGAGAATATCTTTTTGGAAAAAAATCCAATGACACTTGACCGACTTAAAATAATATACATATTTTATATTATGTTAATACGTTTTGAGTGGACTGTGTGGGTGCAGAAATGCACCTCTGCCTACCCCTTCGGGGAATACAGGCGTGAGTTTATGTATGTATGTATGTGATTTTATTATTTTCAATAAAATGTACACAAGCATTAAAATGGAATTATATCTTTGTGTTCCAGTTATTTGACTTAAGTTTGTTATTAACGATAGTAAGCAGGACCAGCTGAACTCATTAAAATTCTTAAAGAACTATCAATGGATTGCGCCTAAGTGGCGCATTACCATCTTTTGTACACTACCGCTATCAGCAGAAAGGAGTAGCCTTGTAAGTGGGTAGGTATTGAAGTTCGTGTTTATTTTCCCGCTAAAGATATGAAGTATCGCTGTGTGGGCCCTCTGCCAAATCGAGTTGTGCACCAATATGCATAAATATATGTATGTTATCCGGTAAATCTTATAAGTCTTCAACGTGTTTGAAGTCGACGTATGCGAGACAGACGAAACAAAATTTTAACGATTTATTTTTTACGACAAAAGTCTGAATTAGCCGCCGCTATAAAATCTGAGCTACTACGTCAATATTGTTTCATACAAAAATAGTTTTGGAAAAATCTTTGATGCGTAGGAAGAAAAAGTATTCAATCAAAAAGATTTGTTTAACGATAAATTAAGTTAATGGTTTTTTAACGGTCTTCCGTAGTTGGACAAATCTAAAAAGGAGTTATCATTGTGTAGTCACGATTACTATCAGTAGCATTGTTATATTTTAGCAGCAGTAATAACTTACTGCTAAAGTGACATAACTGTCACTTTGGTGTTATTTTACTTTTCAAATATTAAGTACCTACCTAGTATTGGCAACCGGCGGTGTATTTATAAAGGAAATTATGACTTACGTAGTTGTTTACGACTTATCCCCCATATTTATTTTGAAGGAATCAAAAATAAAAGAAGTGCAGTGGATTTACGGCCTCGGTGTGGTTTTTAGTTATTTCTTCTTATGTCTATTTTATACTTTGGCGATATCTGGGGCACATTTATTTATTTATTTATGCTTTTTATACATAATAGCGTATAATAGCTGGATCATATTAGCATAGACAAATGGTTTTTAATGATCCTTAGCATGTATGGCATCATTTAAATATTACACTTTGATGGGACTGACACATTTTCCAAATTTTAATAAATGTCTATTTTTACTGCTTATAAAAGCAGAAGAGATTTGTGTAAACTGAAAAAAAGCCTTAATTTTTATATTGGCTCGGCAAAGCGGCGCAGTAGACCAGACACAAGCTCACGATACGAGAGGCCGCGGGTTCAATCCTCCTATAGAGACAAATATGTATGCGAGGCACAAATATTTGTCACGGGTCGAGGTGTTTGTGTTAACCGTGTCTTGTGACTTCTCATACGTAGGTATGGCTATGGCGTCAAGGGGCTTATTTGGTAAATTCTATAAATGTGACAGTTGCATTTATTTATTTTTTCGTAAAAAAGGCCTGTTAGTAAAGGCTTTTAAAGTTATACATATCTATGTGTATTATATAGATCTTAAGGAGTAGAGTAACGTCATAGGCAGTTTGGACTGCGGCCTCCCTTTCACAAGCTGGTGTCTAGCTATCTGCACCACAGAGGTCCTCTCAGTGTAACGCGGATGACTGAAAACGATTGGTGCCTTTTGAGTTCAGTCTAATGTAAACAGGGTTCGTAAAGTCAAGCTAAGTAATTCCCTATTACCGAAAACTTTCGCCAGCTTATCGATTTAAACCTTTCTGTGGTTCACGCGCATTAGGGACAGTGCGCGATAACAAGACAAAGGTCTCCAAATTCTCACTTGTTACCGTCAGGCACATGCCCAATTAAGCATCCTGATTCCTAAGCAATGCCACTCATTTCGTATCAATGTCGGAGGCACTGTTGAAATGAGCGTCCGAGACATAAATGAAGCCACGTTTCCTGCACTGCACTTCCTCGGCCTGTAATGACCCCATAGTACGTCTAGCCGTCCTTGGGAATTCTTACGCCTCCTAATAGAAGGGCGTGTGACTTTATGATTCGACTCTATATCTCAATTTAAGTAAGTACTTGAAATTCACTCAAGTGCTTTCATTCATTTGTATTTAGAAATGACAGAAGAAAATTACGGTTTCAGGAGATATTTTTTAAGTAAATTCCACCGTTAAACATGCGTCATATTTTATAAACTTATACACGATACAGCTATTATTCAGGTCTGCCAAGAATTTATAGGCATTTAAAAGTAAAAGCAATCTGGAAATCTTAGACGTACCACCAGTCTTCTGAATTATTTTTTATCTCGATCCTTCAGGTTAGATAATATGATTAAAAATTAGTTTTTGAATATCATGTAGCGATTCATATGAAGAAATAAAGTAATTGTGGTGCAACTGTTTAATGTAACCTTTAAGAGTTATTTTAATACTGTTACTCGTAAAATCACAACACGCATGAATTAAAGCAATTCAGCCCCTTTAGTTAGAGTGAACCTTAATGGAGGGATCCCTTAAAGAACCCGAGTGACCAGTAGAATAAGTTATATTTTATGATGTCCTGCGACCTTTGTTAGGTCGTCACTCGTCAAATAGGTAAGTATTATGTTGCTACGCACTATCAGCAAAAAAGAATGGGAACTAAAAGAAGACCCCCGATTTCAAAGAATACAATAATGTAGTACTTGCAATATTCAGTTTTAAGGTTTTGATGCTCAACAAAATATTTTTTCTATTTATATAGTTATATATATAAATTGTATGGTAATTTTGGTGCTGGTGTTTCATCTTGTTTCTTAGAAAATGTTATAGGAATTTGGCACAGATGTGGATTTTGTCACCCCACGTCTAAAATAAAATAATTGAATAATACTTATTTTTATTCTTTAAGACGTTTGAAAAATCAAAAAAAATTGAGCAAGTTTGTGACTAAATACGCGAAACACTTGATGAATATATTTTATTATTACATGAGAATTTGTAGAAAAAGTCTTTCGTTTCTTATTTCTTATCCCACAAAGTACATAATTAACAATATTTACACAATTTATACAAAAATAATAGAAAAAGATACCTTTATTACTTTGTACGTCAATGATGTACCAAGATCGATTATTGTGGTAGCTACAAGTTCACAGATAAATATAGATGCTATACGAGTAGGTACATAGTAAAAGTAACGAACAACTGCATCCTGTTAGTGCACTCGAACCAAAAATAATCACCAAAGTAATTAAAGTTTTGGAGATTATTGACTCTGGTGAGCACGAGTATCGTATGTAGGTTAAAATTTTGTTTATTTTAGGTCGCAGTCATATCAGTTTGTATGCATCATAAATTAGCCTATATTTAAGGTCCATGCCACTAACCACAGAATGTGACTCAGCTATGTCTAACCAGTAGTCCTGACTAATGCGTGCCAGTGAAAGTATTGTTGGAAATTGTCAAATACCAATAACTAGCGGGTACGCTTTCATAACATTCATGGGCGGTGATGGGGAAAAAATATTGGCAGTTGAAAACTTCTATGTTAAACCAATTGCTTTTTTTAGGAGAAGCCTGCATTTAGCCTGCATCTAGAGCCTTGCAGCGAAGTTTAAAAAGTCGTTTGCTGTTCAAGTTTGGGTAAACGTCCAACGCTGCGCGCTTCCTGAGACCGAACCCTAAATTGAGAATCATCTTTCGTTCTAAACACGACTAGTCCACAAATTACCTCTACATAATCTGTAGTCAAAACACATTAACATTAGCAATCGGAATAAAGCAAGTAAAGCATTAGTTATCAACATTTCAACACATACGGCCACAGACGTATTTTATTACCTTTATGGATTATTTTGCTTGAAAGAAAGGTATAACTACGGCCAGTGTAGTTTGCAGTAGGTAGGAGACTACATTATTGATAGTAAATGTATTATTTAATTCAGTTCTTTTAGTACTCAGAAAGGAAACATTTCGTAAACTTTGATCTGAATTTCAACGTTTTTCATATAAAGGCTACCAACCCAAATGCAAGGCCATAACATTTTCGTCTACTTATTCTGTGGCCTGGGTTGTGGAAGAGCTAACTTGAGAGTCATAAAAGAGGACATAACCCAGCCATGTATCCAAATAAATTAAGAATATATTATATTTTTATAGAATTTAGTGATTCATATGTAATTCATGTGTGATGTAAACTTCATAATATTCAAAACACACAAAAACAATGCAAGGGCAGCTCGATCGCGCGCACTAATGCCGCAAAACCCCCAGGCATTTAAATTGGATAAAATTAAAACTTTTTAAACAGGATTCACATTTGTGATTAACTTAGAATTTTCTTTATTACCATATTGGATCCTTATATTATGTTAAATTATGTAAATAAAAAATCATGTGATGTGCCGTGAACACATTCACTATACATATATAATAAATAGAGATATGTCAAAAAGATCCATTTGATAATCTATTCTTTGATGTATCAATCTGCACATACATTAAAACAGTAGCATCCTTGTGTCTGTATGTTGTAAGCACCTGTAAAAAAATGAGAGGGGATTAAAAGAGGCAACGACACAAGCTTTTAATATTTTCCTCATATTTTTGTCCCTTAAAATTTATGAACGAGTCTAAAAGTCAGTATAACATATAACTAGTTGTTAAAGATATTTTAAAGTTTTACTTAATGACTTATCACATTTTTATCAATGTCTCTGATTTCAGTTTCAGTTTAGTCACTGTAAAACTAATAATATAAACGATATGTTGAAAATATATTAATTCAATACGTATAACACGAGTAATTCATTATTTTTTTTATCATTTAGCGGATTTATTACTTTAGATATGATTGTTTCACAAATCCACAAGGCATTGAAGCCGTTTTTGTTGGTAAATAATTCACCAAAAAGAAGTATCGAAATACCGAAGTCTTGTACACTGACACTCCTGTGTTGACAAAACTAATTATCTAAAAGTATGTAGGTAACTATTGTTTGTAAGATTAGCAAAACACACTTAAGTACTCGTATATCCGTTTGAAACTTTGACATACCTTTTAGATGAGAGAGCTAACTGTCGATAAGAACTGAAGCGGTGGTTATGCAATAACTGCCACGCTTAGAACATCTCGTTATATCCGTTGGCTTTATCAGCTAAGACAATACTTTAATGTTGTTTTATGATCGGGCAGTGATTAGTGTGTCGTGTGCGCGGATTAATATGTGATGTTAGAATATCGGGCGGCGCGACATTAGGTGCGAGCGGGGCGGGCGGACGCAGCGGTGCAATTTTCCCCGCCCGCACCGCGCCGGCCCGCGCCGCCACCGCGCCGGCACCGCGTTTTCCACGAGGGGCGCGCCGGCCCCCTCGCCTGCACGAGCTGGGAAATCGCGCGGCGCTCGTCTCAGTCTGGCTCAGCCGTCGCGCTACAACGACGCTTGCGAGACGCGCGGTACAATCGCGAACCTGCGCTCGTTGCACTACTCGTTCGTACGGAGCGCGCGCGGCCAAAATAGTGAGCTCGTGGCCGGGAGCGGCTGGATCCCGGTGAGAGTACAAGTGGTTGGCGGCGCGATGTTGCCCGCGCTGTTGGTGCTGGCGCTGGCGGCGCTGGCCCCGGCCACCGCGCGCCGGCACGCGCCCTACCTGCACGAGGACGAGCCAGCGCGCCGCACCACCCGACCCGCCGGTGAGTGCTCATCACCGTCACACATTACCTATCACCCATCACCCCTCGCCCGCGTACGCGTACACGTACATGTGCAATGTGCATTGCCGCTCGATGCATCCGCTCGGTATATTCCGTCCAATAGTATTACGTTGCACATAGAACGCGAAGTCGGTAAATACTTATACGATTCGCGTGTTTATGTAAATAATTGCATTCCGAGATTTCTGCACCGGTCTACAGCGACTCGATCATTTAAAACACATGTATGCGTTAGTGGGCAGGACATGGATTGCGAACCGAGGGGCGGCCATGCTGCAACTAGTTTCGCTAAAATACAGTTTATGGATTCACATGACGTTATCAGCGATTCGATACCGGTCTCCGTAACGTGGAGGGATAATAAAAACAATACCACGTGAGAGCGGCGGCTAACTTTCATATCAACAAGCTGAGAGAAATGTCGAGAGGTTCTATTTTAGTTGCATGATATAATAACTAATCTGTTATCGGACAAAGACACTTTCAAGAGAAGGCAAATCGCGTTTACATGCAACTTTATCATGAGCTATGTTTTGGTGATAATGTCGCGCCCTTTCAATGTTATGACACGACAGTTTCAGTTGTCTCTCGATTGACAGAACATATTTTGTTTACTTCTCATTGTTGTCTGGAATGTTGAGATTTATGGAAGTTTTATAGATAATGTTTTCATGTCCGTCTTCTTTGATACATATATATTGTCTACTGAAAACTATAGCCTGTCTTTTTCAAAAACGAGGTGATAAAAATCTGTCATATCGGTCAATGTAAAAGTAAGCAATTTTAAATGTTTTTCGTTTTAAATTAAAAGTTTTTCAAGTTTTCAACTTTGAGTACCATTGAACTAAAGGTGCGTAGAAAAATATAATTTAAAAGTTTTTTTTTTTTAAATAATATATCCCTAAGTTCATTTTAGAAAACTTGCAATCGGCAATTTAGACATCATTAAATAGAAAAATATTAGACTTAAAAAAGGACATTCGATAAGCTACAACTAAAATATATATTTTTTAAATTCCAGTGTCCATTTACGCTACTGTATGGATTATTATATTTTCACTCATGTAGAGTACATTTAATAACATAATCAAACGTTCAAATGATTTTTGTAGATTACCGCGTGCAGTGGGCTTAAACTTTCTATCATTTCATTTTATCTGTTATGTTATATCATATACCAATATCAATGTCGTATGACTCTGTAATCTTATCACGGGCTGCATGAATTATTACTTGATACGAATGTAAGATTTTTTATATTGAGTAGGCCCAACATTAATTGTATTTATGATGCTTTAATATTGGAACTGAATCTGATTAAAACGATGTTACGATGCGATGCTTATAAAAAAACTAAGTTACAGACGTATTAATCATTAGGTAAATATAAAGAATTTATTTTTTATTTCTACAAATTTATTATATTTGCATGGGTCATGGTAGAACTTTGGAGTTGGCTAGGTTGTATTAGAAAATCTAAAAACTAACAATAGGTTTACGATAACTTTATAGTTATATTAGATACTTATTGTTTTGATGATTTCTTTATTAAATTTAATTAGAGGAGTTTATATTACAGAAGAAAAGAGACAAATTTATGATGGCGACTGATAATTATAAGTATAGTAATAAGGAACGGCTTAATATTTCCCTCCAAAATATTCTTACGCCTGAGCTCCTATGCATGTATAACAACTATATCTTGAAAATTTGCTTTTATATCTGAAAATTATCAAATCTTTCATGTACTTAAAAATCTAAAGAAAATGTGTTAGGTTTTTAATGTAAAGACATTAAATATCCATCTAGGGGATGGTAAAACATGTTTCATGCATACGTCCGCAAAGTTTCCATAGTTGCAATTTTATTTTTATACATAAGTTACAAACCTCAAATGATTCTTTATGAAAAGCATAATCATATTAATAAATAAATACCTAATTAACTTAGTCATGAGCGTAATTTTCTATATACAGCCAGCATACGGATATTATAACGGAACTGCCACATGCCTAATTTAGATTTTATTGTACCTTACGCGAAATTAACGAATTTTTATTGTGTCATAGGCGTCATAAAGACTTTCATAATGGGTATAAAACAAAATGATCACGCCTTGATTTTACTGCTTTAACCTTGTATCACGTATGATATCATTATTTATTATTTGAATGGGCAGCAAGGACTTTCTACGGCCACGACGACAGACGTGACTCACTGCCGACAGCTTTCATTCATTTTCTTGATTTGATAAAAAGTTGCAAATGTTTGCCAAGACTATTATTAAAACGTCTGCCAAAAATTGTATTACCAAGAAGAGAAAATGTTGGTTGTGATGTCTAGACAGGCGGACGAGGACCGACGAGACGTGTTGTAGAAATTTGAACACATTGCGAGTACTCTTTGACGACACTCTTGGCTCGCTTATCAACGTAATAATTCCGGGTTTATTCATCACATTTTGTTAGTTTCTTCAAAATCTACGCATACAGAAATGATTTGTGCGCGTTATCATAGTACGTTTGTATTTAATTTAAATTAATTAAACATTTCGAACCAGTTCTAGTACAATATTGCCGGGCTGCATACCGTATTGACACCTCATGTTGTAGGCCGAACATAAAATATGATAATTAACTGTAACTTAACCTTCTATCGTGGAGTTGCGCACTTTAACATTCGTTGACTTTTGACTCCTTAACAGCATAGTTATGTATGTATAGCTCAGTTGTTTAATAACATGACAGAATAGAATACTATTCAGTAGAATTCATTCGACTACTGTATCTATAAAAATTGATGGTTTTATTGGCAAACAGTGGCCTGCACTTTTTATCCGGTCTCACTATTCATAAAGCGTTGAAAATTCATTGCGTGGCTTCAGAAATCAGCGGAGAAAAAAAAAACTAAAATTAAAAATTGCGGAGATACTAGTATAAATAGAAATAGCTCTATGAATATTACAACGAAGACGAATTTTTTTTATTTTTTTTTATACTGGCACGGCAAAATGACCCCATTGCACCTGATGGTAAGCGTAATGGAGTCCATAAAAATATATTATGGTATTTCATTTTCTTGTTTTTTTTCCTTATTGTTATTAGTCGTTACCCCTATAGTAGATGATTTTGTGGCTCGTCAAAATTAATTAAATAAACATATGTCATTAATATTATAGAGGCACATTATTTATTAACCAATATGTTTGTATTAAATTATTACATATAATTCTGTGCAACTTACCTCGCCAAAGTTTCGTTCATAAATGACATTAGCATTAACACCAGCAATTTATAACACGGTTTTAATTTCCATTTGATATAATTAAATTTTAAATTAGTATTTAATAGAGATTGGCGAACATATAGATTTTATTACCTAGTAAAATAAAACCTATATACAGTCAATATATGCAGGAAATATCCTGCATCTGTAATTGGGTAATAACCCAATTACAGATCCTTAGGGTATCGATGTTAATAAAAGGCGATATGTTTTGTTTACAAGCCGGTGCGAGGTGGTAATGGCGGAGTTTGCCATACGTTCGGTTTATATCGCAAGATTTCCGTTGCATGTGACGTATCAAAGGTGATTGTCGACGAGGCGGTAAGGGCGCGCTCATTTCAGTGCTACTTGCGTAACCGTAGTACACACGAAAACAACGCGAAACCATACCGATTCGTCACTTATCATTCCACCGATAATGTTCCTTGATCGATCGTCACGCGGTTTATTATTACGCTCGATATCATATTATCGCCAATATTTTGGTGTCTTTAAACTTTAATGTTTACAATTTTTGTTACATACACACACCACATTTCGTAAGGATCTGATTATGCTTTTATCTGAACTCTATACATGCGTATATTCTTGTTAAAAGACTTACATATAAATGTTTACGTAGATTTTTTTATTTGTTTATATTTTTAAATTTAAGTAATAAATCGTAACAAATAGTTAAACAAAACCGCACTTGTATATTTAAACAGTGTTTATATACAATAAAATGTTTCTATTCGTCAGAATAATATAAAAATACATATCCAAATAAATTTAAACCTAATGAATTTGTTCTTCGTGTTCACTTTCAAACGACGCGGCAATATGAAAATTAATCCACAGATTAGTGAAACGCATTTCGGATGCGTTATATAAATGACAAGGAAGTACGGTCGATGAAGTTGTCATATTAAGATAAAAAACATTTAAGATAAAACACAACGAGAACGTCTGTATGTTCTTAATAAAAAATATCAAAACATAACTACACATTACACATTGTTATTTTTAACTCGGTGATCGAAGCTTATCGACTGATCTTTTAACCTGCAAGCGGCTTTGTGCAAAACGCTTTTTATTTATCATAACTAGGTATTTGAAATTTGTTGTTACATTGGCCTTTTGAAAGTTTTGCTTATCGTTTTAATTGTATGTACACATTTATTATTTCATATATTTATACTTTTCATGGTTTGTTTTATTTCGGAGAAACTGTCATACTTTTTTTTGCGTAAACTCATGTTTTTGTTTATAAATTTGTAGTAATTAGAGTTGGAATTAAACGTTTCCACCATTTGTAGAACACAAACGTAAATAAACTCGATTAATTAGCATGTATTACATTTTTATGCTTTCAACCATATAATAAATTTTATCATTAGGTTATGGAGTTTCTGAAGCTATCTTGTTTAATGACACTTATTAGATACGTGTGTACATCGATGCATTTATGATATTGATGCTTCATTGGTCATTGGTCATAGTTTGTGTACGTCATTGCTCTATTATGATAGAATGGAGTGCTTGACCCCGATTAATTAAAGGCCGAGATTAATAGTAGGTAAGCGGAATTTGAACTTCATGCTTTTAGGACTATCCCTAATAACAATACCTATGTTTTTTAAATCAAAATAAAAATAAAAATTGTGGTAGTAATTGATGTAGGTAATAGTGTAACATATACAGAATAAAATTATCATAAAAAACTAGGAAGCCGTTGGTCCCAACATAAAAATATCCGCATATTCAACTAAGAATTTAAAAAGTATATTTTATTTCGCAAGTTTTTGATACGGGATCTAGAATGTATGCAAACATCTCGGCTAGATAAGGATCAGCATTTATACATTGTGACGAAGTAAAGTATGCGAATTATTGGTGTATACTTAACTATTATTTGTGGAATGTTTAAAGTGCGCATTTATACGCAAATATTATATGAGATTGTTTGCAAGCGCGGTAGTGGTCGTGCGTGGAATGTGAATGTGCCTACACGACTTCATTGCACTTCATTGTAACATCTCGCGGTATGGTTTTCTCGTATTTTGCCAGACACGTAATGACACCATAAGATTTTTAACTATCAACTGTAATTCGTTTTTAAGAGGCTGCCTTCAAAATTCGTTATTTAAAAAAAATGTGTTTTCTAAATAATGTATGTATATGTATGAATTTAAATTTAACAGGAATGACAATGAAATTAGGATATTATTTGCAGCGCCTGATTATGGCGAAGCAACAAAATTCTGGTCTCGCGGCACAAGTATGTGCCGTGCGATCTAGAGATCCTGGGTCCGATTCTCGGATCGGGTAAAGTGTTATTGGGTTTTTCCATTAGGAAATACTCAGTAGCAGCACGGAGTCTGGAAATGTGCCCGAAAAACGGCAATCGCCCCCTATTACGTGGGACTGATACATCCCTGGCGAAATGTGGGTGCAGAAATGCCACTCTGCCTACCCCTCCGGAGAATACAGGCGTGAGGTTATGTATGTATGTAACAAAATTCTTTTGAAATGTTGTACATTAAATTTCGCAAGTTGTACTGGCTACGTGCCTGCCGTTTTTAAACGGTTCAAAGTATTACTATTTTTGCATGTACATTTTACATACAACCAAAGCTAAGGACGAATAAAACGTAATGTTAAAGTACAACGTGTGTGCGGTTTAAAATTTATACTTATTGTAGATATACGTAAAATGATATTTTCTAGATGTAGTTTCTATAATGATATTTACGATTGGTTAATATTGAGGTCTCTATAATAGCTCGACAATTTCAAAGAAACGAGTTATTTTGCTATATATGTACAAGCTCCCATAATTGTATGATTACTCTTGATAAATATACGCGCAGTTCCGCGATCAGAAGTTTATTACTACGAAAATATATGATTCTATTTATATATAGTTGTGAAATGTTCGAGCCGCGCATGTTCGTGGCGCGCAGTGTCGTAGGACACTTATATCCAATTCACTCGGCGGTTCATCGCCCTGCTTGGGCTGTACGTAACAAATAATACGCCCAGTGATGTCACATCATGTACATTGCATCCAAATTGCAAGTACCGGGGCCTTGCTGTTGCGTTACACGGACCGCTGTTTGCTTCTTACAAAAAATAATGTCTCCCCCACTAAATAGGGTATCGATTCAAAGAAGCTAGTTGTTCTTCACCTACATACATACGTTTATTTGAATAAAACAAGGCTTTAAGTTATAATTTAAATTCATAAAAAAAACTTTGATAGGAGAACAGGAAGCAATAATAGCAATAATCATTAATAATGCGGTAATCTTTTTAGAACAACGTCATTTTAGTGTTTGTTTTGAAAATAAACATGGCCATTACAGCGGACATGGTGCTTGACCGCTAGCCTCTTCTCGACAAATATTAGCTCACTTAATTAACGCCCAGCCAACACAGTTCCACGAAATTAATTGGGGTCAAAGAATTTGAGTGCATACATCTCAATTAACTGGAGGATACACGGGAGTCAACGCCACAGTACACGATATCCGTTCACACACGAGCCCAACTTCCACGCACGCACACATCTCGCCACAAAGCTACGGGGTCGTAGCGTCATAGCCTCTTGGAAATAACTCGTGTCGTACGTAATCCCTGACGCCTTCTGCTTGTTTGCTCAGACAATAGACATTAATTTTGAAAGGTGCGAGAGCGGAATGTCGGCGACGCAACCTCCGCCAGGTAGAATTTTTGGCACGTTTATGATCAGGTCCTGTCGCGTCACGAGCCACAGCCACCCACAGGTCCTCAGCGAGCCGGTAGTCAACAAAGGCGTCGGGTCGACTAATAATGCTGTCGGATTATACGGAACGGGCGACGGGCGACGAGCGGGTCGTCGGCCTGAGGTGCCCTCGCGTGCTACAATTGCACACAATACGCCCCCGCGCGACCCGACAATCCAAAAAGTTAGAAAAGTACGGCACGGGGTGGCGAGATAGCATCTCGGCGCCACGCCGCGCCGCTAATGCGATCGCTTCTCGGCGCAGCGCACACCTCGTTTGGATCCTTAAATTCGAGCACTTTGTAATCGTTCGGCTCCACAACACGTCCGGTGTTCGAGATGCCACTGTCCGCATTTAATTAGAATTTCACTCTTAACATCACGTGAAATATAGCCCAGCTTAGAGAATTTAAAGTGGCCAGCCTTGAATACGGAGAAACGATAAATGTGGCTCCAAAAGTTGAGCGATTCGATTTATTTTATGGACATGTTCGGGGTCGAACGAGCGGATCGTGGATACCGCTCGGCTTATCTTTATCGATAATAAAAGTTTTCGATAATGCGCGGTGTCGCCGGTCGGCGGTCGGCGCTCGCGGGTGTGCCGTTCGACTTACGGAGCTCCTCCCACGTACGGGTGTCGGCTCTCGTTATGAACTTGAATTAAATGAATGACGCAGTTGTATGAATGGCGCGGGAATGAATGTGAGTCGGAAGTGCAAGTCGCGCTTCGGCACGCTAGCCCATTGCGACGGCGCACGTGCATCCGCCTGCACTGTTGCCACTTGCCGCCTTGCCACGGCCGCTTCACGCCACCCGCCCGCCGCCCGTCGTGACTCGTGCTTCACGCGATTTATTCTACATGTCATAGTGATGCACTACATATTTCCATATTTATGTAATAAATTCTTTAAACATATTGTATTAACATTTGTCGATTAAAAGTTTCCGCATGATGTTATGTCTTCGTTAATATCGGTAAACTTATGGGAGCGGCGATACGGCCCGCAACGCGACAAGAGTATAAAATTTCATCAGCTTCACGATAAAAGCAGTTGTTGTATTAATTATTTACATGGTACAAATTACAAATACCAAACGTGTACGCGTAAGTAATTTGCATGCGTTTGTCTCGTAAACATCAGAATTCACTGCGCAATATTTTAATTATTCATACAGAGGGAATGAGTAAGGACGCCCTTAGCATCGCAGTAACACCAAACGCTTTTATTTCGATGCGCTAGATAGCTGCTAATTAATACAAATTGTTTGATAATTAGGATGTTTTGTGTCGAGAATTATGGCTGAATAAATCTTGCGTTGATCGAACATCTGGGCGAATAGTTCGTTGTCTTTCTGTTAGTTTAAGTACTAATGCAGGTGTTGAGGTGGTATGTCCTCACTTTGTTTACTGGCTAAAGAGGAATAAATTAGCATTAGATTATTTTAATTATAAAGCACGTTTGATGTTTCATTGTTTTTATACGCACCAATGTGCAGCTTATGCCTTCCTGGTATATTTAGCCATAAACATTAGTTATCACGACAATTAGAAACGAAGCTAATAAATTGTGCGGGTAACAGGTTATTAAGATGCGTTGTAAGTAATGATACCTAATATTTTTAATACTTCTAATTACTCAGATGATTGTTGAGTTAACAAACAGACTGACTGGTCAATTGAAAACTTTTTTGTCAGTATAATGGCCAAATACTGAAACGCTACTTAATCTGAGGGCGATTTATATTTAAGTGGCTGTTATAATTTAAGCGGTATATACCTACTTAAAAAATGTCATGTAAAAGAACTTTTTGTGGTAATGTTGCCATTTATGGAAATTTAAGTGGGCATTAGTTAATCACAGTCTTAAAACCGATAAACGATGTTTCAGTATACCGCTTAAATTATATCAGCTACTTAAATATAAGTCGCCCTCACATTAAGTAGCGTTTCAGTATTCGTTGTTTACGTGGGTAGATATCTCTATTCTCTTCGATATTATTTTCTTTTCTTTAATGATACTTCATTGAATTAATGTAAAGAATAAATTAAAGTAAAATAATTTGTAAAGCAATATAGTAGGAAAGGCCTATGTCCAGCAGTGGACGTAAGAAAGGCTGCTGATGATGATGATGATATAGTAGTGGAGACACAGATGCACTAGGATATAACTAAAATGGCTTTCTTTCATGTAATTTCTTTTTTCAAATTCCGTAACCAACCTGAGTGGTCGTTGGTATTGGTGGGTGTTTGCGGACCACACTGCCCACATATAGAAAATTAATGATGAAAATGTGTTACAAATTTTAAAATACGACATAATTTGCAAAATGTACCGCATAGGTGAAAATAACATTATTTAAGGCCTACTGTCAGTCTTTTTACACCTGCAGCCTATGGGTCAAGTATACACAACTGGCTTGCACTGCCTTGCGCGTCCAATATAACAATGGGTTTAGGGCACTGATGGGGTTGCCGCGTTTCTGTAGCGCGTCGGGTATGTTTGCAGACGCCGGTGTTGACAGCTTTGCCGCAATACTTAGGAAACGAGCAGCATCCCTGATGCGGCGGGTGCGTGGCAGCTCCAATGGTTACCTGCAACTCATTGCGAACAGAATGGAGATGGATTGTCAATTCTTCTTAACATGGAATCGCCTACATATGGCGGGATAAATATATGTATTTCCTACTTGTATTGTAATATATGGGCTAAAAATATGGTCTGAAATAAATGATATTATTATTATTATAATTTACGTATTATAAGTATATACCATCCGATGCCGATATTATTAGAAATTTGCTTAAATGATGACTTCTTTGAAAACTTCTTCAACTTTCTTAATTATTGTAAAGACTCATACACATATAATACCTTTTTTTTTTTTTTTTTTTTCCGCGGGGAAAATCCTATTTACGGACCATCCCACCCCCGAGGGGCGAGGGTGTGTCGGACTCACCGGCGCCTTCCGACCTAGCATGGATGTTACCGCCCCTGGATGGGCGGCCGCTGGGCCGGGTCCCTACCAAGAATAAATGCGCCGTAATACCGACTAAAAACCCCGCGACGGCCACCATCAGCGCATTCAGCGAGACGGCCCCGGATTACCCTGAAGCCAGAGCTATGGATTGAACCGGGACCGCCTCTGCGCGGTGCCAAGAGGCACGCCGAAATAACGTTTGACGTTAACACCTCGGGGGCCGCCAAGGTAGGGTCGGCGGCCCCGTGTGGCCTCTGGGCGCCGGGCTACGTGTTGACCCGGCGCCTCCTACGTCGCCTGTTGCGACGAGCGGGATCGGTCTGCTCCCGATCCCGCTCCGCGCTCTCCTTCTGCGAAATGACCCGTTCGCAGAAGGAGAGCATAGCTTTCCACGACCTCCGGCTGCCGACCATGGCGGCGACCACAGTCGGCAGCGAGAGGTCTCTCCCCACGACCGCTACGAGAGCGCTGCGCTCCTCGTCCCAGGCTGGGCACTCCTCAAGCGTGTGCTGGGCCGTGTCCTCACGGCAGTTGCCACAATGGTGGCACACGGCGGTCTCCTCCACTCCAACGATGCGACACAGGTACGCACCGAAGCTGCCGTGCCCGGTGAGCACCTGCGTCAGCCGGAAGGTCGGCGCACCGTGGCGCCTGTCCATCCACTGCTGGAGGACAGGACGCACTGCCGCGACGGTCGCCACGCCAGCACTTGGATTCTCCAGCCTGGAACGCCACTCCTCCACGGCGGCGCTGCGGAGGGAGGCCAGCATGGCCTCGACCTCTCTTGGGGCCAGTCTCTGTCCGGTTCGCCGGTACGCCTCCTCCCGCCAGAAGAACACTGACGAGAGGGACTTGGCGTCCAGCTCCCAGGGCAGAGTACCCGCCAAAACGCAGGCCGCCTCATGCGAAATCGTGCGGTACCCTCTAGCGATTCGCTGCGCCACCATGCGTTGCGGACGATGCAGCAAACGGACGCAGCGAGATACACATATAATACCTAACAAGCAATATATTCCATATGAATGTCACATTTTATTCGAATTTGATGGTTAAAATAAATTTAGTTTAAATTTTTTTTTCATTTGATAGTCCTTTAGGTTGATACATTTAATATTATCTGTTGGATACAAATACGAAAATAAAAGTTTTCTTTTGTTGTAGGTTATTCTCAAATAATTCGAATAGCCGGAGCAAATATTAAGAATAATGATGTTGCAAAAACTAATCTACGATAGATAAAAAACTTGCGTTCCTTAACTTAAGGTCAATAGTTGACATGTTTTTGTCGGCCACTTTTCAAAGCAATAAGTTATCATGCAATTAAGTTATATTTACTTTGTTAGATAACTATAAATATTGGTATAGACATCTGAAATAAAATGTTTTCATATACACATGTACATTTATAGCTGTTATAATATCCTGAGGTATTTATTTCTGCCATCACCAGTCACATCAGTTGTTGGACATCCTCCTCATTAGGCCTCCTCTAAAGACTTTCATTGGGGCCTTACCAAGTAGTCTATCTTGTGGCCATAGTATCTGTACTTGAACCCCACTTGAATCTGTATGCGCCATTGGCCTCTATGCGCCCCGCCCACTGTTACTTTAGCAATCATCCAGCCATTACTTTTATCGTAATACAAAGTATTCAATATTTTAATCCAGTTTGTAAACTATAAAAATGGATTGCATTTACACCCACGTGCGACAGCTGTATTTTTAATTCCACGTTATTGGCCGTCCGCCTTTTGATTTTTGGACACATTTCTAGACTCCGACTTGCTACTGAGATTTTACGAGTGGAAAAACCTAATGCCACTTTGCCAGACCCGAGAATCGTACTTGTTCCCAGTACCCACTTAGGCTGCGGCAGCAAAGATATGTAAAAATCATTAAAAAGCGTCTCAATAGTGTTCTTCTTTCAAGCTATACATATAATGATTTCCAGTTAAGACAACGGTTTTGATCAACGGCACATTCATGTATATTTCGATGTTTCAAAATTTTCCGCGTCAGAACTCTTTGCATTCCAATTGGGAGTGGAACTTCTTCGACGGTGTTTAGTATGCGCCGCCTGTAATGCGTACGACCACTACCCAATCATTATCGGTGCGGCCCCGACTCTGTTGGTGTGATTTTCATGTACTTGCGGTGTGAAACTTGTTAATGTTTAGTATCCAATGACGTACATGCTCCATAAGTAAATGATTTTACTCGGCTCACATACAAAGTAGCTTGCACTCTGCCTTGCGTTTGGTTTTTGACGTATTGCTTATCTAATAACACTTATACTTAGGCTTTTACATCTTGTATTCATTCTATTCTACTGTTACAAAGGCGAAAGTTTTGACGTGGCTAGGTACTCCATCACACAAAAATGTCTGTATGGATTTCGTTGAATGTTAGTACATAGTTTTCCGCTTGCATTAATTCAGAGGATAGTTTTTATACCGAAAAATGTTTGATTAGATCTAAAAATGAACTTACGGGCACATTTATTGCTCTTTTACGATTAACATCCGATTTTATTTCGAAGTTTATCTAGACGAAGCCCTTAAAACTAGTAATCAGTACCTAATTAGGTTCAAGGAGCTTGCGCACCGCCTATTTTAATATGCTCCGTATGGATTGCGAAACGGAACAAAACAGAAACGCAGTCCGTGGCTCGAAAGCTAATGTAGAAACTCTACCTGAAGAGGTATGGTTGATAGGTGTGGATAACCAGAGGTCATAGGAATTCCTAGAATATCTGAAATATTGTAATAAGTTGGTCAAAATTAAGAAAGGAGTCATAGTAAGTAGTACCGTAATGTTTCAAGATAATTAAACATAATTAAATTTAATAATTATATTTTCTCTATAAAATTATTTTTAGCAACATTGCATCATGTATGATTCAACAAGCATAGTAGTAATATTTCTATTGCACTCCACGATTAATGGTTCGGTATTAATCCATCTAGATGTTGTCTGTATTGTAAAAATAGAATAAAACGTTACAGTTTGGATGTGCGCAATCATTTGTTTCAAGCGCACCCGTAACAAATCTATAATCTTCTAAGTCGGTTACAAGGGGAGAAAAATACATTATCTTTTCAAGCTGAGCAGTTCCATATGCTACATTTATATTGTTTGAAATTTGAAAGTCTTTTGCCAATATTTCAAAGAATGTTTGTTTTGGCTTCATGCGGTATACCGAAGTATGCTAAGGTTTGTCTGTTCCACGAAAATGTTTTATTGCGATTAGTGGAAGCATTCCTAGTGCAGTTGATCTCGCTTATAATTGTATTTAATTGAAGTAACGATGGAGAACAATGTCGTCTCGCTGTCTGCGGTTTATTTTCAAGGCGTTTTTCAAGTTCTAGTGTTTCTTAACTATTACGCAGGAGATTCCACTATGAAATAATATTCAAACGTACTTCTTGAATGACAATCAAAAGAGCAATTGAATGTATTTTTTTTGTAAATGTAAAGAACGTCAGATTGAGTTTAATTATTATTTCAGAAACAAAGAATGCATAAGTCCTCCATCGCAGTTGACAAATAATTTTGGAGTTCTTTGTTCAAGACTTGTTTCAACGAAGTGCGTGTAATATCTAAATAATGGCGGTAATTTTGCATTGTGAGGATAAATGCATGTCCTTCTCGCCATCCAGGTTTGTGGTGAGCAATAAAAAACTTGAACATCTCGTACATTCGAGATATGCGATAGAGTTATAATGACGGTACGTCGACCTCTTACACAACTGGGGAGCATTAAATACAGCCTCGTGCGGGTATCTGATGGATGTTTTCCTGCAATAAACCATTGTTTCACCGCGTTACTTGTGCCTCATGTTCCAGAAAGAATACAATGTGGATATGCTTTATGAGTACTGAAAAGCGGCAAGCGTGAAACACGAGTTATTTTCAATACATATGTCTCGCTGACTGTGACAACAGGAAACGACTAATAGATTAAATAATAAGTATATCCCTCATCACTAAAGGGCATTCTTAACAACTATTTAATTCAATTTGGCGACTAAATAAATTTAATTTAAGATATAACTTTTTCCTTTTTAATATAATAACGAAATTGCACGCACATGTAGGTCTGTGGTAAACTGACAGTAATGTCCAGTCTCATTAAATATTTCTTCTGAGGTAGTTAATTCTATGATACATTGCAATGAGGGTTGATACCACGTAGTTTCTCAAACCAAATAGCCTATTTCGTTTCAGCCTGATTCACTCCGTCAAACTCTTGTGACAGTTCAAGCCCATAAATTTAAAATATACGCTCGTTCAGCTTCAAATCAAAAGAATTTTTACGATTCAGACATATGAAATGTGGCGTTGCAATCATAAAATGAAAACAAAACTAGGATGTCGACGCGTTGAGTCAAAATTACGGACTGATTATTCTAAATAGGGGGCAGTCTGTCCGGTTATACAGTTGCACTCCTTAGATGGCCACAGGCGGCGCCCGTTTCTCTTGTACGCCGCCTTGTGTCTCTTTATTGCGCCTTTCAATGTGTGCACGCTTTTATTTATTAATATTGTCAAGATAAATCCATTATTAGAACAGTGACGAGCCGAGTATAGCCAAATATATACTAAGAATATTCGCGTACCGTAAATAGTGGCCGTAGCAATCGTACAGAAAATAAAATTGTTAGTGCAGAATCGCTACGACGCTCACGATTCTAATACTCTCAGACCACACACTGTCAAAATATTGTCAAAGTGAATTCCGCGCGTCCAATATATTAAAATGATTTTCCACTTGGCAATAATCCTAGCGATTTATTTAAATCTTAGTAGATATTAACCGCATACCGCATATATCTAGAGGAGGCGTCATTCTCATTCGCAGCTCGGTTGTTGAACCTCCTTTTATTAAAAATTACCAACGCGGGAGGATTGCGAAGTTTGACACTTTCAATTTTAGGTAATTATCTGGCATGGTCGGCGGCCGGCGGCGAAGTGTCTCATTGCCATCACGATATATTTAGTGGGGATTGCGCGTCACGCGACATTTGCGGATGCGTCTGTCGACAGGCGTGTGTCCCTTCTTCTCAGTACACATATGCTTCCCAAAGTTTCGCTCGTACTGCTGAGTCTACGAAAACGTAGTCTAAGATACGATATCTTGCGATTTGGAGGAAAGACACCTTAAGAATATTGTGAACTAAAAAAGTCCGCCCTAAACGTTTTTAAACCCTCATTTTTTATTTTACTTCCAACAACTAAAAACATTAAGATCATAAGGATTGATAAATCGCAACTCAAGATTCGATTTATATCTACGTAACATGCGTGGAATGTAAACTAAATATTTCAAACGAAATGTCCAACAGTTTTTCCGCTTCATTATAATGAAGTGGTCTAAGTGTTTGTGTCATTCTTGAATAGAAAAAGCTGTGTTCTCATTAATTTATGCGAATACAATGTGGATTTATTGTTTCGCTCCAGTATATGCCCAAGTCGAATACATTTTATACTTTGTCATATGCAGTATTTCACATATGTATATACTCAGCCTATCGCCGTCCACTGCTGAACGTAGGCCTCCCCAAGAAAGCGCCAAGCGCCAACCATCCCGGTCTTGAGCAGCCCTCATCCATCCGTTACCCGCCACCTTTCTCAAGTCGTCGGACCATCGTGTTGCAGGTATTTCACATGTAGAATGTTATTGCTTTCAGCATTAATTTTAATTCTTGTATTTATGAAAGTGGGGTCGATAGGTTGGCAAGTTTGGGAGGCGCTGTGCTGTGGCTGCAGCCGAGAGTGTGCACCGCTAATTTGGCAGGTCTCACATGTGAGACGCGTATCCGGCGGGCCTCATACACCGTTTCAGTGCGTACGTGGCAATTTTGACGTAATGCTCGATTGATTGACGTCAATACTTTGGAGGCGGTGGAGTGGTGCGATCACTGTAGAGTTGTGGTAAACAAAAGTTATAACCCTCACGTTTATGGCGGGCTTAAGTGCTATACGTGTTTTAACCACTCTACCTCTTCGTATTTTAGTAAAATCTAACGTTTCGTGGTATATGATTTCAAAAATGTTTATTTATAGCATATGCAATAAATTTTGTGCCAGCTTTTTCAACCAGATGTATTGTTTCAGTATTAAACTATATTTTATCTCGCCGACTTGAAATTATTGATGTGTTTATGTAAGATTTTTCTGATAAAGTGTTGAATGACAAACAGTATTGTGAATATATGTATATACGAGTATGTACGTTAACCAAGTCTATTTAGAGAATGACTCGTGGCCGTATTTTGTATTTGGAAATAATTGTACGGTGTTATACAAGCTGTTTGTTTATATAATTGATCTCGGGATTAGGTAGCAATTAACGTTTATTTAGGCGATTAATCTTTAGACTTTGCCCGTTGTATGCAATAGTTGTGTAATATTGTTACCGAGCTAAACTAATTACTCGTAAACACATTGTTCTTTATTGTATTACATAAATCTGGGTTAAGCCTGGTATAAAATGTTATCACAACATAAAACGTGCGTGAATTAAGAGTATGTTACTACACTGCATAATGCAGCGAGCGAGTTTTAACGCTGTTTAAGCTTAAATCTCATTTAGGATGATTATGTAAATAACTTTATGATACTGTTATTAATAAAATAATTTTTATTACATAAAATATCAAACTACAGTCTAACTTTAAATTATAAATTTTATACGTATATCTGCGAATATCAAATATCAGGTATAGGTACCTAATATTAAGATACGCTAGCATGAAGTAATCGTAAATACATGTTTATATGTTTTTATGACGGTGACAGTAGGTTGCACGCTCTCTAAGTTTCGATATTCGCAATCGAACGGTTGTTAATTTTGTGAATGAAATAATGTGGTTGCGCCACCGTCGGCACCGTGTGTCGAGATTCGGTGCATGCGGCGTGACTCATATCGTAATGTGTAGCGTGCGAGGCGAGCGGGGCGGCGGGTGTGGGATCAGAGGCTCGACAGTGGCCGACGCTTGTATCGTAGTGTCGTGGTGGAGCAGAGGTGTGACCACCGCAACCGACCCGGTGGTCGGGCGAGGGGCGAGGCCCACGCACGCTGAGCAGCGCCGCCGGCAGCGGTGGCCCAGCCATATTTTTATTTGTCGATATCTGTGATCGGCGCCTGCTCCATTAGTCATGTGACACTATCGACACGAGATCGTTTCTCTCGGAGCTCTTTAACAGCCGACGCCAACCAGACTGGATTCGCGGTCGTATGCAAATTTACACGTTTGCAGGCCAGCTGATGAATGATGTACTGACACGACGAGCGCGGTCGCACCTCCCCACAAAGAACAGAGATAAATTTAATAAAGCGTCTGTGCTAGGCGAGAGGTTGTTTAAAAAATATACGATGACTCGTCGCCGTCGCGAGTTTGTGTTCGAAATAAAAAATAGGTAAACATTTTTTGAAGGTCACTAGATCTAATTTTATTTATGAGCATATGTAGATCATCGCGATCTCTATTTGTATACAATCAGCCAATAAATAATTCGAACGGAAAGAGGACACAATAGAACGACTAATGACTTTGAAATACACTAAACGCATGCTTATTGTCGGCACGCGTGGCTGGTCGCCGGCCAACAGTTGAATGGAGACGATGTAATTACGAGTGTAAGAAGGTGCTATACGACCATTAATGATCGCTTTATATCGGGATGGTCTAAAATTTAGTTATCGTTATAAAATGAAGCAATGTAGTGCATGGCAGCACAGGAATAGTATTCGTCGGCCGGTGAACAAGGGTCATTGAGCCCGCCTGTGAGTCACCGCATGCGACATATGTACATAGTCTCTATCACATTAATACTTTCTTATAAGGTTGTTGCGTTTGAATAATGCGCGTTATGCAACTGGATACAATTTGTGTTCACTGTTCGCCTGTCAATAGTGATCGTGCTAAATTGTCCCACTTTTGCATTGTTACCAACGTGTACCGACGCTGAGACCTTGCTGTGTCCTGCAGATCCAGTCCGTTTGTATATATAAACTCTGTTTCCGAGTATAATTATAACGCTTGTTTTTTTAAATCTAGACGTTAATAAATGTGTGTGAAAGTAAACAATTTAAAACACAGTCTGTTTACAAGTCTAAATATTTCTTAGAAAAACGACATTTTGCGTGAATCTGTGTTTGAATAATAAAAATATAACAGATAGTAACTGTTGATCTTTCATCACGGTCCGGTTTGCGATGTACATATCTTTCAGCTATACCTAAATATGTTATGACATACGGGCTATGGCCCGTTCATACAATTTTTTTGAACAATACGAGTTACATGTTAAGTTGAGCAATATATCGCACTCGTTTAGTACAAGCGGTGGTCATTAACTTGAGAAAATTGTTAATAAAACCAAGACTTTTCTTGCTTTATCACCTTTTTTTTCCAAAAAAGTTTTTTCCAGTTTGTATTTCTTGTATTGAAGTTGTTTATGAATCCGAGTACTAAGAATTGCATTTTTCGAGTCTGCAAAAGTATATAAGGGCGTGAAGGCATGCGGATTCGCACTTGTATTGAATCAACTGTATCTTAATAAGCGGCTCTATGGCATACAAAAGGTACACTTTAGGACCAACGCATGACTTATAAAGTAGATTTAATATTGCCGCTTTACTTCGCATAACCAGCGCATTGTCTAACCAGTACGCACGCAAATAATAGATTTTGATTGAACGAGACAAAGGAATTAAGGCGTAATTAAAAGCAAATTGTAGCAAACGGAATCTATTCAGTTTTCTATTTATTTGTTTGATATGTTATCTAGGACAGTATTGTGAATGAAATTGATTAAACATATTAGAAATACTTGAATAGTTTTACGTTTCGGCGTTCTACGTTCTAACAAAACGTCTTGTTGATCGTTATGAATTTTGGCGAAGTCATAGAAGAGTTTATAGAAGGAGATTCGCTAAACTTCTACCAACATTTCGGGTAGACAAGTTCGGTCGCGTCGCTAATAAGAATATAAGAATATCTTGCAAATGAATCTTAATCGTGTCGTACACTTTGTTCCAAGGATCGCCAAACCATACTGACCCATGGATAGAAGTAGAAATGGTTGGGGAATTGATCACAAAAATACGTCGAATGCGTAAAATCCTGATTTTAATGATTCAAACAAAATAATCACTAAGGCAATTAATTTTTTTGTTTTAGTTATATGATTATAAATTGATTTTGATATAGAAATTATCATTTATCGTATTATCGATTAGAGTGTTTAATCGGTTTGTAATTAGTATATTTTGTAAAAGTCGGAGGCGGACCTACCGCGTGCAGTTTTAACACTGTTTTATTTTTATTCTTTTAATTATCTCTAAATTGAACGATAAAACCCGTTTTTTGCTACAATCATGATTAAAGATCGTCTGATGAAGCTTAATGATAACTGGACCAATTACAATATTATTTTACTACGTTTATTTCATCAATTCCAGTAGGAAATGCTTTCAACAATCACAGCGTAATAGAGAAGTATACATATGTTGAAGCTGCACTTTCGCGCGGGTATAAAAGGCGTTGATATTCAGAATGTCTTTCATAACACTTAACGAGATGCAGTGCGGGTGTAACATTTCGTGATGAATCCGTGAGAGAAGTCACGAGGCGCCCGGGGCCGTGAGACATGGCGACTTTGTTTTATTTTCATTGCCTTTAGTTCTGCCGGCCACTAATTACATGGCGGGTTGCTTTTTAACGAGCACTCATTCAGTTTAAAGGCACGCGCTCGCGTAGTCAACACTACTGTGTGTCGCCGCCACTCGGCACACTTCGCAACACTTCACAAATCATTCCATATTTTATTCCATGCTAAATTTCCATTCGCCGACAGTTATGAGCATCTGTAGGATAATTTTAAAAGTTTTTACGTAAATTCGACATGCTCCGCTCGTAAAATCGAATTACACTACAGTGTACCTGAATGTGTCCGTTCAACGTGTTGTGTAAAACATCTTTATTTCTCAAGCCGACAACGCAGTGATAATCTTTAGATTTACGTTCAAAAGAACATAAGACCATAAATAATGATTTTTGTATTTAGTATCTGTCGTACAACGGTCAGCCGTTTGGATAAACGAGTTGTAATGTAGAGAGCGCGATTAGGTAAACGCAGTGTGAGGCACCCCCAGTAAATGGCGCGACAATCTCTGTATGGCGTTTGATACCGACAGATACGCTCTAAATAACAGTGGCGGTTCTTTATACATTCTAGCGTCCGCACCGCCACGGGGACAGCCTTATGATAATGCCAATACTTATTACCAACCATAGCCAGCTTTTAAGCGCTCAACATTCATTTTGCGGTTTACTCCGACAAGAAATAGGTTTATTTTTATACCAAACACATGCTTCCTTTAAGTGGGCCTTTGTGCAGCACGAGGTGGCCACAAACAGTAACCGAGCATTTTGTGTTATACGGCGTTGGCTAACCACAAAGTGGATTACTGCTAGCGTGAAAGGCGACGTGTCTCGACGCGGACTTGCCTCCAACAACTTTTATATTAAATTCCCAATGATTTAAATGATTAACTAGCTATGAGAATAATATGTTATTCGCTGTGTATGATGATTCACCGACGATACATTTGGCGAGCTCACTAACTCAAATCGAGAGGAAAAATAGATACACGAGAAAAAGTTCGCTTTCGGCTGCACAACATAAATTGTTTAGAAATTTGTGTGATTTTTAACGACTTATGTATTGTACGTTTATAAATTTACTAGAACGTTTCACGTGAAGGCCCAGACGTTTTACGAGGTATTTGATATTAGAGAATGTGCTGAAAACAGCGGAGACGAAGTTATTCAGCGGCTGAGAATTAGTGGTATGTTGACATACGAGGGCAGTCCGATAAGTACTTAGCCTCACCGCCCGATGGCACCACTATCGTAAGATAAATTTACCATCATGTAGCACATCTTCGTAGACGGCTATTGTCAAAATTTCAGCCGAATTGGATTTGTAGTTTTG
The DNA here is from genome assembly GCA_907164795.1 of Hemaris fuciformis. Classification (NCBI taxonomy): domain Eukaryota; kingdom Metazoa; phylum Arthropoda; class Insecta; order Lepidoptera; family Sphingidae; genus Hemaris; species Hemaris fuciformis. The sequence continues at coordinate 7,035,937 of OU015446.1, forward strand.
TTTTGACCGCGTGTGTAAGCGGACGTGTCCGCGGATTTTCGAAAAATGGAAAAAGAGCAATATCGGCCGGTGATTTGATTCTTGTTTTTGGAAGGGAAATCGCGCAGCGATATCAAAAAGCGCTTGGATGCTGTTTACGGTGACTCTTCTCCTTCAATGGCGACCGTCAAAAATTGGTTTAACGAGTTTCAACGTGGTCGCACGTCAGTTTTTGATGAGCCACGCCCAGGTGCCCCAAAAACGGCTACCACGGAGGATAACGTGAGAAAAGTCCCGATCTTGTATTGGCAGACCGCCGATTGAAGGTGCGCGAGATAGCTGAGACAGTAGGCATCTTAAAAGACCGCGTGGGTCATATCCTGCATGAAATATTGGGCATGAGAAAGCTGTCGGCTCGATGGCTGCCGCGTTTGCTCACTTCGGACGACAAGCGCATCAGTGACACAACTTCAGAGCAGTGTTTGACACTGTTTAGGTGCAATCCGAAGGGGTTTCTGCGTCGTTTCGTGACCGTCGACGAAACATGGATTCACTGGTACACACCAGAGACCAATAAACAGTCGAAACAGTGGACTTTACCCGGCGAATGTGCTCCGAAGAAGGCGAACACTGTCCCATCGGCCGAAAAGGTGATGGCCACCGTTTTCTAGGTTTCACAAGGTGTGATTTACATCGACTACCTGGAGAAGGGCAAAACGGTCACAGGGCTCTACTATGCCGAACTATTGGGCCGATTCAACGCTGAATTGTAGAAAAAACGGCTCCATTTGGCGAAGAAAAAAGTGCTCTTCCACCATGACAACGCACCGGCTCACACCTCCGCCGTCGCAACGGCCAAATTGGTCACATTAGGCTACGAACAGCTGCTCCATCTACCGTATTCTCCAGATTAGGCCCCGTGTGACTTCTTTTTGTTTCCAAACTTGAAAAAGTCCGTCGCCGGACAGAAATTTGAGTCGAATGAGGAGGTTATCGCCGCCACGGAGGCCTACTTTGTAGACCTCCAGAAAACGTTCTTTTCAGACAGCTTAAAGAAGTTGGAGCATCGCTGGGTCAAGTGAATCGAGTTGAAAGAAGACTGTGATGAGAAATAAATCGCCACTTTTCCAAAATTTTCGTTTTTCTTTTGTAGGCTAAGTACTTATCGGACTGCCCTCGTACATATGTACATGGCACGCAAGAGTTTGCGCCGCGACAAATTAAATGGGCCCTTACTTCGCTGATGTTCTACTGAAGTGTCGGACGCTAATAACATTACGCACAAATACATATGTAGGTATTTGTACACTCGATAGAGTAATTTCACAAACCAAACTTGACAGATGCTATACCTAAAGATTGCTCATAGCGGTATTTCTGTTACACTTTTGCCCGATCAGAAGTTGTTAAATATTGTTGAGTTTTGATTATGACTTAGCATTTTTTAGTGGCCAATAGGATAAAATAATATTCTATCGATAATTCTTCTAAGAGTGATAGTATTCATGTAAAAGACGAACACCGCTTAGAATATAAAAAAAAACATACTACGGTAAATATTATTACATGTATAAAAATATTACCCCATTTTATAGATCCCTGGTTTCTAAATTTAAACACATTTATTTCCATTAATTTAGAGCATGTAAATAGAACGCATATTAGAAGTCATGTAGTTGATTTATTTGCTCATATTTTGTTCCCAAAACATAATAAACATAAACACGCGAGCAATTGAAATTATATATGATCATTCAAATTCTGTCTATTTAACTCTAAAATGAGTACAATACAATAGCAGTATTGTATATTGCATAAAGTTAAAATGCGACTTTACCAATTGCCCAACAGTCGTAGACATATTTAAGTACCACTCGCTTTGAATAGGAATTCCTTAAACAAACATATAAATATTTTAGATAACTGTAGATATCCGAATAGTTTTAACGAAATATTTTGTATTAGTGATTGCCAATAAACTAAGTTTATTTAATTATTGTTTAGTCTTTGAAAATATATGAGAAAATGGCAAAACTTTAACAAGTTTAAGTAAGTCAAGTGCTTGACTAATGTGCTTATGTATTTATCACAAAGCAGTGTTCTGACGTGTCACTACATTATAATAATTTACATCACGAATGATTAGATAATGATAAGATTTATAACGTTATCAATGCGCTTTGTGTATGATTTAATTATTTTCGTTGTCAGATATTATAAATCATTGCTTTCATTAATGATAAGGAGCAATATACACGTTTACCGGGTTACTTAACATTCACACGAAGTTTTTAGTACATTTTTTCGTTATATGTTGGGCGTCCCTAGATTTTTAGGTAATAATAACAATAATGTATGAAAGCAAATGATTTTCTTCCTGAAAAACTGATTCAGACTCTATGACTCTATTTGTTTCGGGTCTGGGTGTTTGTGAGACCGAAAAGACTCTCGTAGTTTCTGATACCCACGACACAAGACTAGTATCTTAGTGTGGGGTCAGAACTATGTATGTGACTGTTGGGTGTTTATTATTTCTGTTTATTTATTTATTATTTCTTCATCATCATCATCATCAGCCCATATACGTCCCACTGATGGGCACGGGCCTCCTCTACTATTGAGAGGGTTTAGGCCTTATTATGTTACAAAATAATGTTTGACTTTGACGTCTTCCTTGATTCATTTACCTACTTGTTTACCAAACTTTGTAAATCCGCAGGTTTAGAACACCTTCAGTACGATATTTATTTTACATAAAGCTTGGCATGTGTTTCATTTCGATTAATTTTCAGTCAATAAAAATCATCATGATACCATCAGCGCACACTTGCCGTTTATTTATTATAATCGCTATAGTTTTTAAGATTACAATGGTTTTTACAACTCCACATGTCTATTACCACTTGTCTATCAAACTTCCTCAAGAATGGAAGGAAGGCATAGTTTTAAGCAAATATTTGTTAGGTCAGGGTCATGTGTAACATCTGCGCAGTTTACCGGCACATTATGCAAGGAAGTTAAATATTAAGAAAAAGTGTTTATGTATTAGTAAACACGCCTATCAAACTCATCGACTTGGGCTACCGTTTTATTCGTATTTTTTTTTTTTTTAATACACCCAACAGTCACATACATAGTTCTGACCCCACACTAGGATACAAGTCCTGTGTCGTGAGTATCAGAAACTACGAGAGACTTTTCGGTCTCACAAACACCCAGACCCGGAACAAATATTTGTGGATCACACAATCATTTGTCTCGGTGCGGGGATCGAACCCGCGGCCTCTCGTTTCGCAAGCTGATGTCTAGCCAACTGCGCCACGGGGTTGTCAATTATAAGTATCACGCTCTTATACTAAGCTCTAAGACGTATACTACGGTATGACTAATATTAAATTCGATCGCAGGTGACCTTCGTTTACTATAATTACGCCACATCCTGGACAAGCCTCCGCAAGAGGAGTCGCAGGATATAATTAGCTAAATGACGCGCTCATATATTTTTACTGTGTACTTTATGTGACGAGAATACAAAGTACCTATTAATAGTACTATGTATTGTTAAACGATGTTAAAAATATGCGGCACGTTTAAAAATAGTAGGTCACATTAAATGCAGTTACTCCATTAAGATTTGAAAGGAATTTATATTATCACGCCAGCCCGTTTCCAGTTAATGGGTGGACAGTCATCGTATTAAAATTTGAGCATTTAAACTACGTGTATGTTGTGTACACAATGACTATTTTTCCGTACAACTTGGAAAGTTTTATAACCATTGTAATCGAGATATAACTGTTTACACAGTGACTAGGTATTTGAACACTCAAATCGTGCTGCGAACTTTAAGCACAAAAATGTTGTAGGTACGTGATGTTACATTTACACCGTACTCAGATCTCTAGTACAAGTATATATCCGTGCATAAACATACGTACCTGTTTGATGCTGACGTAATTCTACACGATTATTGGCAATGATTGTACCTGTTACATGACAATGTGTTACTTTGAATGTGTCAATGGGCTTGTATCGGTTATTTCAGATTTGCGAATAGTAAAATTTAAGTGTTAGTGCCAGCTTTTATAGATTCTTTATTTTTATTGGTTACTGTGTCGAAAATGTGTTTTGTTTCGGCAAAACATTGTTACAGACGAAGTTAAATTATTTTAATGATGCGTAACTTTTGTCCAATGTAGCAGAAATTCGGTTAATTACCAGCTATTTTAAAACAGCTACGTAGTAGGTACATGCTTTATGAAAATATATGCACTAGTAATTGGATTGCGAATCTGTATCCTTGTTTCTTTACTTTTCTTATTTTGTATGTTAAGTATGCATGCTGCTCGTGTAGGGTACACGTATAAATAAACAAGTAAAATATGCCTGTAGATATCCATAGGTTTCTTTGTTTATTATTTTATTGGTTAAACAGTGTAAATAATGGGAATGTTCACTTAAAGAGACTTCGCCTTTTACAAGCGCGGAGTACACAATGAAAGATGATGTTGAAAATTGCGGCGTGTGAGAGCAATCAGTATCGATAGTGCCAGGTGATTAATAATATGTAAAATCCATAAAGGAGGTTGTGGGGCAGGGAGGGTCCGCTGACGGGCGACGCTTCACAGCCGCCACTCGTTCGATATCGATCTCAACTCGAAACGCAGCCTTCCAAATAGGGCCTTGTGATCCCAAATAGGCATCGGTGGGGCCGTTGCTTGCCGCCGCCGCTATCGAGGACGCAACACCGATCTGTTCGCCTTTTTCCATTGTCTACGCGTTTTTGCTCTCACTCGGCTCGATATTGTACCATCATCGGAGACGACCCAATAAGAACATGAAAGCGTCATTTAATGTTGCTGCACACCCACAACGGTGTCGGCAAATATTTGGCACGTTTTTTGTTTTCAAATAGTAATTATGAGCCTGGAATAGCTAATGGCATTACTAGTTCCGTAATGAGGCACGTATTTTTTAAACTAAATTGTGTTTGATTTTTTAATGATATAATCGGCACTGTTTTATGTGCGGTTAGCAAATTTTACTGAGTAATATATTTTTATTACTTGATATTAATTGTTATAGTCATTGACAATTGGCAAGCAGGCCGATTTAATAATGGCAGCTTTAAGAATGTCTTACTAATGGACGTGACATTTGATATGTTATAAAGATCTTGCACATATTATGTACATATCATATACATAGATGTTAATCTGGTGGATACGTAAGACAGTTGTTTTGGACATTGTACGTCGCGTACTAAGATTCATTGGAACAATCATGATCGTTAATTACAAAGGGACAATTGTCCAATAGAGGTCAATTATTAGAAGCGATTCACTTTCATCGACGTATGGCGGTCGCGCGGGTTGATACATGTGACACTGGCGTTGCAGGGAATGTGGCAGATTTGTAATAAATCGCTAAGGATTATGCATGCGTGCACGCGGGCGGCTCTGAGCTATCGCGGCATTGTATTCAAATCCCAGTGCGTCAGAGTGCGACGCTGGGGCTGAGCGTTGAGCGCTGAGCGGCTGCGCTCGCGCCGGTCATTACTCAAACTCGCCCGACACGCCCTCCGGCCTACATTTGTATTCTTTTTATAAAATTTTATCAACTTATTTTTTAATAATAAGCAATTTATAGCGCGCTTTACTTTATAATAATTGGCAAAGGTTTTGAAATTTAATTTAATTTATAACGCGTGTAATGTAAACAAATAACGTGCAGGCGTGATGGTCAACGATCCCCGCGAGTCATTAACTGTTCGAGAAACTGCTGCGTAAATTGAATTTGTATTCATGAAAGGAGTTAGTGGGAAGGCCTTAATTCTGCTGAATGTGAATCAATGCGTGGCGTGTGCTGTACGTGTCTGTCAATCGTTTGCACAGCTCAGCGAGACACCTATTGACCTATTGATACATGATATCACATTGATACCATACGATATTAAACACGAATGTGTAGCTTATTGCAAGGGGCTATTTATTTATGATTTAAATAGTATCTACAAAGAAAATGTACTAAATTCGATAGCCCGTATGATCGGCATTATCTAAAAAAAATATTGTGTAACATACGCGCTAATCGGTTTATCCATAAAGTTCAAGCTACCGGTTTTTAAAAAGGTTAACAATATAAAGATTCTTTAATTAATCCTGTGGATCTAAAATTAAATTTTAATTAGGACGGCCAGAGGCGTAGAAAGGCGCGTTGTCACCAAACACGCATAATATAAATAACCCTTTTAACTCATCGTTCTACGGTTCTTGGATGTCATGTTTCAGTAATGACCACATTTTTATAATGTTAACAGATAAACCGAGCATTGCGTCTCGTATGCGCCTTAACAACCAACCAATGATTTGCTTTCCAATTAAATTAATTATATTTAGTAATTTTCAGTTCTTTATCTATTACTTTTCAGAACTCGTTGAAAGGATTTCGATATAATTTTCGATTTTATTGATATTTTTCTTCCACGTATTATTGCCTCGTGGTCTCGCGGTACAAGTATGTGCCGTGCGATCTAGAGGTCCTGGGTTCGATTCCCGGGTCGGGCAAAGTGTTATTGGGTTTTTCCATTAGGAAACTCTCAGTAACAGCACGGAGTCTGGAAATGTGCCCGAAAAACGGCAATAGGCTCGCCCCCTATTACGTGGGACTGATACATACTTGGCGAAATATGGGTGCAGAAATGCACCTGTGCCTACCCCTTCGGGGAATACAGGCGTGAGTTTATGTATGTATGTATTATTGTTATTGCGATATAAACGGTGATAAAGCGGAGATATGTTGTAGTTGCTGCCGATAGTTGTCTTTGATTAGTTTTGATTTAATGATACATCGGAAAGTACCTGCTACTCGTAAGTAACACAGGAGGTATTAAAAATTAATAAATTAGTAATTATTGTTTTGATTTTTCATATTAAAAACATATTTGGTGTTATATAACTTGCACGCAATTGATTTTCATGATGACTTTTACTTACATTTTGTTTTGCTTTTTTTTCATATACCTAAACAATGGGGCGCTTAGACAATTTAAATTTAATATACATATATACTTTTTGTGTGACATATTGCATTATTTTATTGTATGGATTAGTTTTATGATGATAAATCTATTTTTAGTAAGAATGAATATATTTACATATTTAGTAAGAAATTATAAGTATGATAATCATCCTTTTATAAACAATTAAATGGGGGTCAAATTTTTCACCAATACTGTTATTTCTAAACTGCTATATTTCAGTTTTGTCTTATACAATTATCAAAGAATACATTTGGTTATTTTTCCTTCCATAAAATGTTGTATTCATTTAATACGTTATTATGGTTTTAGTTATTTGGTTATGTTATGACCAAGACGCTAGCGAGAAAAAAAACTTTACTTAGGGACGACGTATTCATCGCTTATAAATAATGCCAATAATGTACCAATGTAAATATTAGCTTAATTTGCTTCAACTTACCATCAGGTACAGTGGAGTCACTTGTGCCAGTATAAAAAAAATAAAAAATAAAAAAAAACTTTGATGTTATTTCCAAAAATATTTATTTTTATATTATTTATCGTAGTATACAAAATTATACAATAAAAACTACACAACATATTATTAAATAAGACTTTTTACTTCACGTTAAGCGAGTAATATGATTTTGCGGTTAGAAAAAGTATTTATATTTTCCGCAAGGTTCCATGTCAAGCAATTGGTAAGTCATATTATAGGTAAATAACTGCAACGTTCAGAAAATTGATACAACGTGAAGTGAGTGTGGGTTGACATTATATTTGTATGTAATATAATAGTAATTCGAAATAGCCTATGTAGTCGTACATGGAGTGCTTGTGTCGCGACACTGGCGACACTATTGCTTGATATGTAAATGACATGTTCGCATAAGTATGCATCAAATATGCGAATAAATGGGCCCACCCGCGTAGTACTCTTAGTATGGGGGAGGTTAACGCGTCATTACGTTTTTTATATAGCACAAGTGATTGCGTACATTAAGTGTCCGGATAGTATTTAGCGCGGTGCTCGGTTTCACTCCTTGCTTCTACGAGAGGTGAGGACAAAAAGGCGGCGGTTGCCGAAGGCACGTCCGTCACCATTAGCCAGCAGCTCCCACATGTCACTCTCGGTGAACGCTCGCACCTTATCGGACTGTTTACTAACGTAAACGTTGGCATCTCCGTCTGCCCATTAATCTCCATATAATTAAATGATCAAGTAAAATTATATTTAGCAAGAAATGGGGTCGTGTTCGTGCCCGTCTCGCCGCGGCGCGTCTGGCCTCAGACCACGGAGATTCTTCATTTCTGTTAACTTCCATTTTTAAAATCAAAATGTTTAGAGTGGATTGCGAAACGCGTCGTAAAGCTGAAGCAGCGTAGACATGTGCAGCAGACGACACGGCTATTTGTGTTTACGCGCCACACGACACACACCGCTTTTGAACTTCTACATGGTTCCGAACATTCGATTAAACTTTTTACCATCTAATCGATCACACTGAAATATCTTGCGTGTGTCGGTATGTGTCTAGTAATCGAAATTCCAATGCGAGAATCCGAGACTGATTTACCGAGACGAAGCAACTACGGATTTTGCCAGCAAAACACGTAGTCGCTTTATTACTTCCAACATTGATCATCAGAATTCTTTTGTGAGTTGCTTTTATGAGAGCGCAGTTTGCATAAAGTTATTTGATATATATATAAACTCATCGACAAAATGTTTATCAACAACGCTACAATGTTGATTGTGAATGCAAAAGCTAAACTTGGTGAGTTAAACAAACTGCTTGTTTATTTATTATTCCGTGTTTTTATTTGAAATGTTTCCAAGTTATAATAAAAATAAATATTTTCATGATCACCGTTTTCTTTACGTGCAAAACATTCGTTTGTATTTATTCGGTTATTTTTCGAATGTGGACGCGCAACAACGTCGCTTATAGGGTATGTTGACTTGTTAAATGTAATTTTATCCGGAGTCTACAAGCTAATATTAGCATTGGTTAAGTCTTTTAGCTTGAATACATTCTGCAGTTGCAGTAAACAAGTAAATATAAACAGTAAGAGGAGATACGTATGCGAATCGCTTCAGATTATGATGCTTTCTACTAGGCCCGATAACGGAGCCACAAAACCATTAATGAGAGTGTACTCGCTCGGTGAAATCTCCGAGGAAAAATCTCAAATCTTATTAACATAGTAGTAGAGCTAGTTTATTCATAATTGGCGGTTGTCTCCCTCCATAGAGCGGTGCGTGCGGCTCGCCCCGCCCCGGCGCGCATGTGCGCCGTGCAAATAAATTGTCTTCATAATATCGCCCGACACCAACTCAGCCCTGGCGACAATTAAAATTTGCATTTCTGCCGTCTGATTGATAACTCTGTTGGGTGTAAGGCGGCATTTGATAAGTGTAGGCGTACGCGCTAGGACGCATTCATTGTCTCTTTCTTGTGGATTCGTTAATGCTCATCACGGAAATTTAATCATGCGTGCTTTCTCAATCTTATGGACTGCTTGTATCAAGGATATCCGATGTGCCAATTGGTAAAGCCTCATTTATTTATTTAATAATTATTCATCTAGAAACGTCATGCTTTGAATTTTCTGTGTGTAATTTTTTTAACCTTGCCAATGCTAAGGACGCGCTTCGCAGACGTTCTATTTTGACAGAGAAATAAAGTTTTGTCATTTGTATTCTGTAAGAATAGCTATTCACAAATGACAGATATATTATTTTCACGGGCGACATGATATGCATCGTTGGTTATATCGGTCGGTCGATAGCAACACATGTTAGCAAAACATTTTTTAAGTTTGTTTTTATGAGGTGCAACTGTATGATACGCTCACTCTTAAAGCATTCGTAGAATGACACTCAATAAATTATATGCGATATTTTTGTTGAATAAGTTGGCTCCCGTCCACTGTCTGCTCCTGGACAGACTGTGCGTCCAGTTTATCAGACGATAATACACCATTAAAAATCCATTTTTTAAAATTGTCGTTCACATCGTCTGCGCTCGCGAATGTGCGTGGGTAATGAGTGTACGAGTGTGCATTGTACAAGCGAATTGTCAAAATACTTTCGTCTCGCCACTCGACATTGCACGTACCACTCAATACTCTCGTACACAATGCTAATGTTCCGCCAGACGCAACTGTCCACACCTCGTAAAACTGTCTCGACATAATTGTTTCCCAAAAATTATAAGAGAATAAAGATTGCGCCGGCGCGGCAGTCAACAAAAACGCCCAATAAGGAAGGAGAATGATTTGTATGATTTTTATGGTTCCTACTAATTGGTTCGACAATGTAAACGGCCTTTACGTCGCCTTCTTGCATTTTAATCAGTATACACTGGAAATAAACATATAATATAAGTTGAATTATGGACATATAGAACGAGAAGAACCAGTCACAATTGCGACAAGCAGGCGCCGGCCCCAGTCAATGAAGTCTACAATAATAAATAAAAGTTGAGGGAAACGAGACTCTATTAATAGTCACAATTATTGTCAGTCAATTTATGCTTCACACGTACTGACTGATGAACGTTTATACACGCAGTGTTATGTTTTTAAATGAACTATAACTCATAAAACTACATGTTAATTGATAACTTTATCTACACCGTGCGATCAGATAATAATTAACTCAACGTAAATTACAAAATGAGCTGTTTAAGAAAAATGTATGTTATTATTTTTTGATCGGGGCTAATGAATGTAAATGAATCGAGTCAGAGAAAAATACGGTAAAATTCTATTTTCGCTCCACAGTCGCAAATTGTTATTTACAATTTTATTTTGTCGCGTCGGCTTGTTACACGGCGTTGCTCCCACATATGCAGTATGCACCCTTTCACTCAATTAGGAGGAAGTTAATTATCAATAAGCGAATCGTTGAGACCACCAGTGGGGATTGTCAATAAATGGAATGGATACGTTTTCTGGTAGGAGCAGGAAGGCGCACTGGCCGCAGATGTCGTCAACCTTGTCTTGAATATTGCGAGTACGTACTGTGAGGACGATTACACACTTACACACCGCACGCAACTATAACTACCCAAGTATATAGATAACATCTCCGCTGGATTTTGTGCAATCTTGACGCATTCAAGTCGCGTCAAGTAAATAAATTAACTATTTACAGCTCACTTATTATAGCTAAGTGCAATTTAAATATTTATTAAAGTGCTTTATGAGCTTGCCTGTTGACATACAAAGAGGACCGTAGATTTAGACGTTTTATGGGTAGTGTAGCTACATTTATAATTATGAGTGAGACAGCCTGTGTAGTTCATTGAAAGCTAATTACTTTATTGGAATAGGAAAGTAGTTCAGTTGTAGAACGTTATTAGAATTATTGTAAACAAGCTCTATTCCAATTAGTATTTAATAGTATTAGCATATAAACATATTGCTGTACTGCTGTGAACTGTTCTCTAAGCAACTAAAAAGGCGAGATTTTACTTCATAACTTTTGTAATTTTTAATAATATTTCTAGCACATATATTTTATTAAAGTTTTTTTAGTATAAACGCAAGAAATACCTATATTTATTTCGCTTTCTACCAGTTTGCAAACGTTTTATTTATGGAAATAAGGTAATTTTCATCTCATGAATAGGGATCTCTGGACCTAGTAGTAAGGTAAGCTTCTTAAATGCCGGATGGTGCCCTGACAATTTTTATTAGATTCCTGGTCTGTTAATTCCTTATTATAAGAAACATGGTTTATATAGTGTTTATAATATGTAATGTGGAATATGGAGTTATTTAAATTTCAACCAAATTAAGCAAAAATAATGTTACATGATAGAATTATGTGTTAAACATATTCGCATTGACACAATTATGTTGATGCTTTTTCTCTATATATTTTTTCATGACATGTACATGTAAAAAAATGTGCTATAGTGGGTCCGTCGAAATATTTGTTTTGTCTTTTATATACTCGTAGGAAATAACTTTTTTTATACTAACACGGTAGAGCGATGGCTTTGGTGACGGTTTTGATTATTTCTCATCAGTCGAGACAATGTTGTCGGCCTTTTCAAAAGTAGATGTCGAGACGTTGATTATGGGACACTTACGGGGAGACATACTATATGTACATTAGTCGCGATTAAAATATGAAAATTATTATGAAGTCATCACCAAAAATTGAGCCTTTAAAATCTCACTCAACAAAAAAATGCTCTACAATTACGTCAGTTTTTCATGAGACCGTGACCCGACCTGGACTAAGGAGTCCAGCTAGCTGGTAGTTCATGTTCATATTGCATGTCGCCACCGCAATAATAATTTTAGTTTTATATGCTCACTTTTTATTGGGGCAATTATAATCACTCACCTTCGCATATGTCTAATTAATTTAGTTCACACGATGAATGAGCCCAGCATTTGTTTTGCTACACCCAGCTCAGTATCTTATTTACACAATGAAGAATATACGTCGTGTTGAGTGTAATAATATTGACATAGCACGATTAATTTATTATTTATTAGTTGTAATATGTTTGTGTGAAATACGAGATGTCTAGTAATATGCAGGTGCGGAGTGTGACACACACTTTGTATGAAAATTAATGAAACCACTCGGTCAGACCGCTCGCCGTCTTGTCTGACGATTAGTGAAATATAAATATCAATTATTGTCTATTGATTCTGTCAATAAAATAATAGTTTTAATATTAATGAGGTGGTTTTCAATATCTATCAATATTTAAATGGATATCATTTTGTCGATCTTTAAATAAACAGGTATATTTGATTTCGAAATGATGGACGGGCCTCTTGTGTCTGTGACACTTTATTAACTTTTCCTTTTGGCACGGATTTAAGCATTTTGTGTGTGGAATTCAATATAAGTGCCTAAAAATCCTAAGCGATGATTAATTGAAAATAAATACTGTTCTCTATAATTACTAATTATTCTCTAAGGGATATAGAGGCTATGTAAACTCTTCTAAGCATTTCATTATGGTTGTAATTCGCACATTCCACTGAGGCTTAGTATATCGATTCTTCTGTTTACAATATGATCTTGAATGTGAACGCTTCAGATTGTTGATAATTATATTTGATACATGTATGGCTTACATAAAAGTAGAACTCATAGTCGAGGTTATATACGTACCTTAGACAATTATCCTAGGATTTGTAATTAAGCGGAAAAACATCGCGAGTAAACCTGCATGCCTGGCAGTTTTTTGCAATGGTTTTCTAAGAAAGGCAAAGACACCGTAATAGGTCAACGTGGTTGATGAAGCCTTTAACCCTCTTAATTGTAGAGGACTCGCCAATGATGATAATAATCAAATGTCCAAAAACAATATTGTACCATACATTACCATTGTATGATTTCACTGAATCTTCTTAAAATAGTTATCGTCTAGACAGTTTAAAAATTGTTTTCCTCGAATCAGAAATGTATAATAGATGTTGAGTATTTTTAAAAGTCCAATGTTTTTACTGTATATGTTTATCGTCACCGCCGTTTATTACACGAGAGCAAGACACTCACATAGTTCAATGACAGAATGCATTATATTTTGTAACACTCGAATACTTGGCGAGTTCTCTGTATCATATATTGTAAAAACAAAAAAGAAATCTAAACATCGGTAGATCACTAGTTTAACATCGATTAGTGAATTCCGCACGTAAAATTACTATTTTATATTTCATTACAACATAACTTTTGAAACGTTTAACATTATAACGATTATTAATGTTCATAGTTTAATTGATTAATGTTTATGTAAACTAATCGTAGATTACTATGAAGTGATGATATTTTCATCATAAGCTATCTTATATACTAATAATTATTTTAGTTATTCGTAGATTTATCTTAATTTATATTAGTTCAACATTTTAATGTGGGTTAATTATATCTTACAGCTTCCAGCCCCCCTCCCCCAGGGCTGGCAGGAAGTAGAGCCATAATCAGCTTTCCCCTTGAAAATAAAACAAAAAAGGGTATATCTTTTAAATCAGCTTAGACTCGTATTAGCGATTCAATATTGCGATCTCTTGCTGACGAAATTAAAGGTAAGTGCCAAATTTAATTTACCATATTTAGTAAACCATATTTCTCTATTTTTTTACTAATTTAACATAGTAGCTGCATACAAAGTACACGTGAACACATTCCACACGATTATTTCTCAGTGCTAAAGCTGTCTGAATAGATGACAGTGTATTTCGTCAAGTGGTGTCGCGATGTTTACAGCTCTCAGTATATTTATAACAGCGAGTTAAAATGTGTTGAACTTTATAAAACTGTCTGGTGTATCACCAAGCTACGGCTGTTTAGACGCGCGTGTCTGTTGATCGTTCAAAGAGATTACTGGTCTCTTTATTAAAAACTTAATCACAGTAAATTTTCATCGGTGTGCAATTCGTGCGTGGATAGTGTGAACGATATGTCCAAGCTGTTAATAGTCGATATACCGTTGAGCCGTTCTGGCAAAAATGTACGATGATGTCTTAATAATTGCTTCTGATCTTGCTTTTGATGTTAAAATTTAGTGCGTAAAATCGCCTATGTTTTATTGAGATTAGGAAATTTAGCGTTCTGCAGTCGAAGTATTTTATTCAAAAGCTTCTATTTTAAACACAGGTGTGAAATGCATTGTGAAATGAATTTCAAGACGAGAAAAAAATTATCGAATAAGACAAAGGCGCACATCAGCCTAGGCTCTGCTAGACATGATGTCGCAACCGCTATAGGTTCGCTAAACGTGTCGTGTTGCACCACATCATTCAGGCGGGACAACGTTATTCTTATTAGCTGCGATAAACACCTGTCCGTGACATCTGATACTCTCGCGTTTTACGTAATATACGCGTCGCCGCGGACGCTTCACACACCTGAGTCCTGAGGCCCTCGCGCATCTGTTAATTAGTGGAGCCAGTTGCGACCTGGCCACAAGTCATAATGTTTCTTGTCAGCGTCGCTGGTACTCAGGGACGGCGCTGTTCGCTTTCGACAATAGAATTTGGATAACCAAATTCTATTGTATTGAAAATAATTTCAGAAATATTAAAATGAATAAATATGACATTAGTAGACTCATGATGATCGATGTAATTGAACTGTTTTGCTTCTAGAATTTTCTGTCTCTTTCAAAATATGTCCTGTTGTAATAACTACGAGTATAAAAATGGCGTGGTTAAATTGATAATTTATCGTCTATAATTTATTACGTTTGATATACGTTGTCCAATAATATTTGGCTATTAGTTATGTATGTGTCACATGAGTTTGTGCACTGGCCACACTAGGAGGATGTCTGTGGGGTCCAGTGAGGGGCGAGCTGCCGCCCGACGCTCGTTACCGGTTAACCGGCGGTGTCTAATGCAGTTAATCACACGCTCGCACCGTAAGCTCCTGCCGTTCTACATTCAATATATGCATTATCTGTCATTATTTATTCACTACAAAGTATTTTCTATCTTATCATCATTATATTTGAGATATAACCAAGTATTTGATTTATACTTATTTGAGCTTTCAAACACAATGCAACAGTGTAGAAGCAAACTTGAACATTTGGTTGTAATGTTACTCCTTAAACGTTATCTGAGCAGTGTATGGGCTGGGCAGAGTGATTTTCCGCCCGTACCTATCATACGCCAAGGGGCGGGACAATGAGCAATTATTTGGCGTGTGGGTTTGTGTAATGGTACAGTGATCAAAGTAAATTGAATGACCTGCGGTGAGCGACGTCGCGCGTCGCCTACGCCGCGCCGCTCTACATCGCTACCGCAACAATCACTATAGTGCTGTACAGTGTACTCTATACATCACGCGATACACACGCATGACTCACAATCACTCAACTCTCAAGGATTTGTTGCATACGCGAAAATAAAAAATAACATTCCGAAACGCCTCGATTTATTTTGCGACAAATATCATAATTTTCAACTCACACCGCTGCATATATCCACACTCGCGCAGAGTGTAAACTAGTCAGCGTGTCGGCAGAGAGCATGTCAAAATATCCTGCTTAAGGCTAATTCAGAATGTAGAATTTATGCGCTGCCCACGCTCGCTGAAATACGGCGTTTGCCTCTTTCAACCCTTTTATGTATGGGATTTATAAAAGCGACTCGCGCGCACCGCACAACTCACGGTTCAGTGAGTCGCCCCTACTCCGCACACTTCTGATCGCTTGACGTGTAATTTATACTTATCGTGATCTATGATATGACACAATACAGTAACCGTGACACCGGCCACGTACCACCGACATTACGTCTTGTTTTGTTATAAATTATTCTCATTGAATTGCACTCTTGTGTAAACCAAAATTATAGTGTCTGAATACACTTGGAAAGCATTTGGCATGTTTATGTTGGATTTTTTGATGCTTAAGATATAATATATTCAAAATAAACATGGATCGTATCGGGTACGAATTCCATAAACAGATCGTGAAAGAAGCATAAGACGGGCGTCGCCAATACTTCATTTCCCTGGCGAAGCGTTTCTGGCCCATCGCCAACGTTTCCGAGAAAACGAAAGGAAGGTTACGCGATGTCTCGCCTCACTTTATATGCCTAAATCATGTCACAGATAATATTTTCACATGCTTTCAACAATCCAAAAGTGGCATGCGTAGATGTCGGGGGATTAAGTTGTGTCACGTTAGTGGGCAGCTGCCGGCGCGTAACAATTAGGCGGTGTCTGTTAGAGCAGCTTTTTTTGCATTACGCGAGCTGTATGCTAAGTACCTGATTGTTTTCGTATAAATGTGTCGCAACCAGAATAAATTACACAAATTCGCGCAATAAACCTTCTCATTGCTTTATAGTAGTGTAGTAGTGAGTGATGCACAATGCAGCCGGGCCGGTCTACGCGATATGCTAAGTAAGGTCGGTATCGCACAAAATATGATTGTCACTTCCTGAACATGCGGCTACGGCGGCTCCGCCCGCGTCACCCTCCATCCTTATTAGTAGTGACGTCGTGGGCAGCTACTTACATTAACTTTAATCCTATTAACAAATAACAGAGCTCTCTGAATTGATGGATGACGGACGTGATTATAGTTTCACTGGATAGAAATACGCTATGTGCCAAATGAAATACTCGTATGCTTGTAGTCTCTTATTTCTTTATATTTTTACCGGTGTCAAGAAATGTAACATTTCCCACACTGTCTTGCTTTTCAAAAGTCATAACATCTGTTTTAAATCCTTTGTTTTTATATATCACGTAGTGTTGACGTATCTTATGAATTTATTGTAGGAAAACATGAAAGAAAACACTAAGTGTGATATGATTGGTGACTTTCCGTTTTATAAAAAGCGATCGCAGCAGTAGGTACGTCTTTATTTTAGGAAAAGTTTTAGTTAAAAAATATATTCAATAAGTGTAATGGAAAGGTACCGAATTTAGTTTTTGAATATAGTATCAGCGCGGTGTTAAAATGCGTTTTATGTAAAAATCCGGTAAAAATGTGAATAGTTGGGACCCAACAGAAGGTTGGAATGAAGAGCAATATGCTCTCACGTGATGTATCCCCACCTTTATCAATGCACTCTAGGAGGGAGGTTAATTAAATAGTTAGTGTGGTGAGATAAAATTGACGCCTATTTATGGAAGCCGACACGTTATCGGAGCGCCGCATCTGATAGCCAATCTATCTGCAGACACCTAATCGTTCCTTGTTTGTTTTTTGTGTAGTGTTTATTGACGATTCTATTATATTTTGATTAATTTTCCCATGGTTGTTATCTTTATTGTGCATCGGGTTAATCTAACGCTACCTCTCTATTATATGATGTCATTTTCATATTTAATTTAAGTAGTTTTTGCCTTATATCCTTGTTTCAAAACTTGTATAATTACGATGCAAGAATTAAATCCAACTTAATTGAATCATTAGAATATAGTTGCGATCTTTACATTATGTGGTTGGTAAGCTTAACCTTCTACAACGATGTGGGCAGCAGATTCATCTACAATGTAAGATTAATATTAAACTAAAGGCAAGCTGAAATGTGCCCACGGTCTAATACGGACCACGGAAGTGCTTGTAATCACAATGTACAGTGACTGTTGTGGGTGGCATGCCGGTAAGATTTGTGCGCGGACTTAGAGGCGGCACAATAACGAGTTTTGATCTTGTCACTTACTTTTATACACTTATTTTTCGAGTGTTTCCGGCGTTGCCATACAGAACATGTTTTAGGAGATCCGGATGACGCCATCACGTCTGTTGCCGCATGTTTCAACCGCAATCGCATCGTAAACACACTCGTGATTCTGAAATCACCGGCGACCCCGAAAATTTCTCACTGCGCTGGCAGTATATCAGCATAATATTGATTTATCCCTATAATAGTTTTGAGTAAAGTTGACTCAGTCGATGCATTTGGCGAGAGGGCGACTGTAAATCCGGCGCAGGCGGTTTTCGATGGACACAGCGTAAGATACGCGTTTAACTTTGAGATAAATTAAAACTGTTCCCATACACAATTTTATGTATGTGTGCGGTGAAACCTAAAAATGCAAACCCTATAGTTTATCTTACAGAGCATTTATCTAGACTCTGTATTAAACAATTGTTCTTATGTAGTGCGTATTGTGCTAATTTTGTGCTCATTTGTGCCTAAGCCTGTTTAGCATTTTGCTATTTAACTATGACAATAGTCGGCTAACCTCCTTTGAAACCCGTCGAGTGGCAATCTTAAAGGTCATGTTGAGGCCCAAAATCGAGACTCCAAGAAGTGGCCTCATATAAGTTTATATACGGTCTGTTGTTGTAGTAGTAGCCTTAAAGCCTTTAATTTATTAAAAACAGAAATGAAAAAAGTTGCCGATGAGAATTTATGCCGCGGCTATCTGTGGCGTAGACTCGAATGATATTCGTTACTCGTTTTGTACGTACCTTCATTTTAACACTACCATGTGCAACTTTTATTTTTAGATGTTCGCTCACAAGTTCTGTATGTAAATGCAACTTGTTAACCTGCGCTTGGAGGGCTCTTTCGGCCGCTAACTTATAAATCATATGTGTTTAGTGTTATGGGGATTATTTCTATTGATTCATCTATTTTTAAACTCGCGTCTGTACTCGGAGATTTCTGACTGACGAACGAGCAGAATCGCTTGGTTATATTTTGAGTTTATCGTATATATAATATTTTTATACTCTTGCCTACATTGTTCATAATCAAGGTTTATTCATAAGTGTATTTATGGTAGACTGTGCATGTCAATTAACAAGTATTAATAATAACACACTACAATTGAAATATTATGTCCTATTTTGACCTTGTTATGTCGAGAATAAAAAAAGATTTGGCGGAAATAATCAACTCATACCTGAGTTGTAATTTTTTTCATCGTAAATTATTTTCCACTGATTTTGAAGATCCATCTGCGCTGTCATGTACCATCTTTTATCGCTTTGTGTGTTAGCAGTGATAACTAACATGAGACGAATCGTTTGCTCGGTCTGTCGAGCTTAAGAAGAAAGACATAAATTAGATAAAGAATTGACAGTCACGGCGACTAACATTGCTTATTTGGCAGTTACGCTATTATTTTGACTAGCATGTCCGATAAGTATGATTAAAGCCTGCGAAATATAGCCTTCTAGCATCACTCAAGTTTATCAGAATTAACTGGGACAAGACCGTACATTGTGGCTTGACCATATCTTAGAGACAAAGACCAAGAGACTTTTGCGTTCCAGAACTCCAGTCACGCAACGAATATCTTTTAACCACAAAACATATATTTCTAAAAGAAACAGTGATTTATTTCATGTTTGAAATGTTTTTACTTTAGATTTATTTGTAATACCTACTCGCACTAGGCCAGCGTGGTGGACTAAGTCCTAACCTGTCCCAGCGGTAGATGAAGCCCAGCAGTGGGACGTATATGGGCTGATGATGATGATGATTTGTTTGTTGTGTCTCGACTATTGCGATGTTAATGTATTTTTGTTTTATTGTTGCAGAATGTCTATTCGGGAAGCAAGCGAAGGAGCTAGGATCCAAGTGGTTCGCCGACCTCGGCCCACCATTTGGGGTCATGTACTGCATCAAATGTGAGTGTGTAGCGGTACGTATTAACAATGCTACATCAGCGTTTAATCAGTTATTACTTTTTTACACTGGAAGGTATAGTAGAGGGTAAATGTTGGCTTGAGCAGTTTGGCTCAAACAGAGCTTACAAAATAAAAACTTTAGTCACCAGTCATGGCGACCTTGCAGTTATCTGTTATCTGGTATATTCAGCCTGACGCCGGAATGCGGTTCTCTTTTTTTGACATTATGTCGGGTTTATGCCTACAATACCCTGTCTTCATGGATTTTGACCTCCCGCGATCTCAGCTACAAAAATTAAACACAAATAGAATAGTAGTGCTTCTCCTGTGAGACAACGATAGAACCAACCTATTCGTATTGGTGACCAAGACATGGTTTTGGCATGATTTTGCAATTTGTAAATTGAAGTGACGTTCTATTTTGAATCTAAAGTTTTAAAATTTGTGATCTAATACTATCTCCTGAGGTAACTTCAGCATTCATCAAGAGGTACATAAGTTTCATGTTAAAGATTCTATCAAACCTTTCTACGCTTAATCAGAAAAAAAAACACAATTCTTGAAATGCCTTTTTATAGAAGGGAGAAATAAAATTCGTTATTAATTAAAAATGCTTTTAATAAAGTTGATAATTCTTTTCTCTTCATGTAATATGTAATTACGCTCATTATTTTATCAGAGACATATGGTTGTGGCGCTATGTTAGGTTACGTGGTTAGTAGAAGCCCTACACCCTAATCTAGGTATTGTCAAATACTTGTAAGATGATGATGTAAGAAATCTTTTTGTATGCCTGTTACTTATTTTCGCTCATATGGTTGGATTAAATACGATGAAATTTGGTATGGAGTTTGTTAATCCAGCGTGGATATACACGTAGTTTACGTTTTATCTCTAGGTAGATCCTGAGATCTAATTTGACGAGAGTGAATGTAAACAGCTAGTCAATAATTTAATTAATTTGACAGCCCCGTGGCGCAGTTGGCTAGATACCAGCTTGCGAAACGAGAGGCTGCGGGTTCGATCCCCGCACCGAGACAAATGTTTGTGTGATCCACAAATATTTGTTTCGGGTCTGGGTGTTTGTGACACCGAAAAATCTCGTAGTTTCTGATACCCACGACACAGGACTTGTATCCTAGTGTGGGGTCAGAACTATGTATGTGACTGTTGGGTGTATTTATTATTTATTTATAATAATAGATTGTATACTAAAATATTATGATATACTTTATTTATTTTAGCTCTCGTTAGTTGTAAAAATTCAGTTTTTATTTACCGTAGCTGTACTAATTAAAAAAATAATCATCACAACCAACATAACACGACAAAGGACTTTTAGCTTAGTGTGAGATTAGATTTGTCTGTGTTTTTTATTTACATAGCTTGAACAAATTTTATATTCATAGACTATCAGTGAACAAATAAATATACCTATATAGGTACTATTTCCAGCCAGAGACTTTGGACTTGTAATCATTAAGCCACCACAAACAACCTCGAATATGTAATAATTTAGTCTTTAATATATTTCATAAGCAAATTTTAAAACCATCTATTCAAATTTGAAACATTTTTCAGGTGCAAAAGAAAAGGCGCGTTGTTGCGAAAGTATCGTGCCGCAACATCAAGAATGAGTGTCCTGAGCCGACGTGCGACACCCCCGTGCTGCTGCCGGGGAGATGCTGCAAGACTTGCCCGGGAGATGTTAATTGTAAGTACTTTTTAATAAATAGGTACTAGTGGTCCCGGCAGACGTCGTCCTGCCCGGAAAAGCTTTAAGCGATATGCCGACAGGAGCGCCACCTACCGGCTCTAATTGTGTTTTGAAATCGTCCAGGGACCCATTGGAATATACATATAGATAATATACATATATACAATATATACATATATTTCATCCCAATCGGTTCAGCCGTTTAAGAGGAGTTCGATGTCATACAGAGAAACATTCATTTTTATATAAATAGATAATTATAATGCTTAGTTTTGGTTGTATTCAACAATCAGTTGTCAGGCTAGTTTTATGTCACTTCTTTTGGTGTCGATTTTGCAAAACTATGCGTTATTGTTTTCCGCTGTTCGACTTAGGGCTCCTGGTGTTCCTGGACGACCCAAGAGGAATCTTGATTGTAACGCAAACGCTACCTCTACCTAATTTTCTTCATGATAAACACTACTCCTTAAATAGGCTAGTCCAAAATTAGTTTTTCTTTCCTATGACTTTTAAATCTTTCAAACAATCTAATAGGTATCTACAATACCTACAATAGTGCTAGATTTTAGTGACTATATTCGCCTAGTGTGCGATGGAGGACTTCGAAACAATTGCAACGTAAAATTAAATTGATAAACATGCTACTACGAGTACGCACATATTTAACAAAGTTCTAAAACGTTAAAAAAATACTTTACTTTCAATAAACATACATATGTACGTACAAGTAACAATTAATTAATATGCTGTAATACTTTTAAGACCGCTAGGAGGCTAATATGCCGTAGTTAATGATATGTGTATATGAGATTAAAATCTCGCAGAAGCGAAGACGCGTAATAATGGAGAGGAGTAAGTTTATATGTTGACATACAAGAAGCGAGTGGCCGCCGTATGCCGCGGTACACGCAGCGCCCTCCTCGTTTTACATTGCGTTCATATATAATTTAACTTTAATTTATATAATCACAACATAGTTAAATGGAATTGCGGTAGCAGTTTATTCTGTGTTTTATGTTGGCGTTTGTGGAACTTATTGAATTTACTGAACGACGTCGAACTGTCATGCCGGCCGTACGTCGCGTTTATCTTCTTTCGTTCCACATATCTGTTAATGTTTTGTACAAAGTTATCATTATGATAAAGTGTGCTCGTTAATTTAGTTTGCTAAATTAGTGATGTCATTTTGTAAAGTAACATGTAAACTGTCTGATGTCATGCGTTTTTTGTCTCGATATTTGATACTCAGTTACAGAAACGGGAGCGGTTGTTTAGTAGCTAATAAGCATTAATAGACGTTTAAAGCTTCTAGACTTTTATTAATTTGGGTAATATTAGCGGGCAATGATTTATAAGTATTGTCATCTCGATTACATGTGAAACGAACACCGCCGCAACAGGTTGGTGACTCACGGGCCATCTGTCGCGAAAACTATCCACACATGTGGAAATCGACTGAATCGCGTATAACTTTATGGACTTTTTGTCTGTGTGCATTCTCTCTGAGGATTGCCATTAATATGCCATTTTCGGGTGACCTGCTTCGTTTGTGAAATGTGACACTCTACAACTTCTGATCATAAATACGAGTTTAATGGCACAATTATAATTGAATAAATTATGACAAGTGTTCGTCATCTAAATAAATATGCAAATCCGCTAATAGAAAATGGTAACATCATTTTTATTTGTTGCATAAATGCATACGAATTGTGGGACATAACACATTACTGCGATCAATTTTTATTTTTGTATTTCTATACGAGCAACATTAACAGTAATTCTTGATTGTCATCGGTCATCAAGTTATCATACTTTTTGCAGAATCGGCAAATTTGCCGACTTTAAAAGGTAATTGCAGAACGTAAGAAAGTATGCGTATGCGATGTGACAGGAACTGGCGATGACAAATGACAGTCGGGTGGCGGCGGCGGCTCCCACGGTCACTCTCATCAATATACATTAGGGAGAGTGGGTACGCATGGATGCCACGGCCGCACCAGGCTCGCATCACCGCCATCTTCCGAAGGAGATGGATCACAAACTCAAAATTATTTCAATATTTTACACATGTCATTTAAAAATGCAATTGCGTTGTCCGAATGCACTCGGGTGCGGCTGCGATGGCGTTGTTGTGGACAGATCGTAATGGTCGAGTGGCGTGATGCGCGCGGGGTGTGTGCGGTGCGCGTGACGCTGAGTTCCGCTGAGTGCGGAGGCACGTAGGAGTGCAGCAGCAGTCGGGGCTGGACGACGTCGCCGACGGCGCGTCTGCTCGCCTGCGTCCACTCATTAGGATATATCGAGAGCATTACAATGGCATTACTCAGATGCACCGGGCGGTGTGCGGTGGTGCAGAAATGGCACGCGCTGGTGCCCCCCCGCGCCCGCGTCAATGCTGCAAATATAGCTGGTGCTGGTGGTTATTCCGGGCGCGGCCGTCGACCCGCCGCCGCGACGCCGTCTGCTCGCCTTTTTAGCGAACACTACTTACAACACACGCATTTTTTGCGAACAAATATCTGCGATGTCAACGTACGCGCTCTTTTATTGCGTTTATAAAGCCGTTTTCTGAGAAATTTAATTTTTATAAACTCGCTTAGATAAAGTGACTTCACGTTTGGAAGCTTTTAAATCTACAACGGATGTGTTTATCATGCTTCCGTCCAACAGGTGAACAGGTGATCGTGGTAGTGGCTTAGCGCTGATGGCACGAGCAAACTAAATTATTTGACTAATGCGATATTCTAATCTCCTTCCTGCCGGTGTTTCGTCCAGCAAGGGGCGAATAAAAATTATGATGTTACTCTGCTCTACATCAGACATTATAGTGTGACCTTTAAAGGTATTAAATTAATTGAAATGCCGATATGGATTATAGGTCGTTAAAATTTGACGGAACTCTAAGCCGGCCGTAAAGTCTATCTGAGGCTCGTAACTATAAAACGGATCAAATCTGAATCACAGTTGCCTTTGTGAGAAGTTCAGTTGGCGGTCTGCCGGCGCGCGATGTAATAATATAGTTTATCGCGCTTTTAATAAATCCCCACTACTGTACCGAGGCTGTAAAAGGGATAATTTTTAATTGAATCCCTGCCAGGTGTTGGTGCAATAAACTTAATGAATTTCATGCCTATAGACGGGAAATATCTTGTAACGTCAGCGAAATGAGACTTACGATTCTCACAGTTGGTCCTTGGACGGTAAATACGACTATTTATTGACGGGTACTGCTAAGATTTAATTAAACGTCGTGATAGGTCGTAGTTACATTTGTTTTGCTAATTACGTGCATCAAATGCAAGCGGTATCTTGTACATTAGTCAACTCTTTCCCAATCGGCGTCATTATCTGTATTTACATACGTACACTAAATACTACATAGTAAACGTAAAATTATCGGCCACCAGTATTTGAATGTAATGCTAGAGTATGAATAATGAAATTGATATAATGATTAAAAAGCAGCAGTATATGGGCGGGCTAGGTGTCAGGCGGCGTCATCGTCTTCGTTCACGGTCCGGCGGGCAACGCATCGGCAATCAGTCGATCACGAGTGTATCTAATTCAGTGTGTAGCATGTGCCTCCAAGGAATTTGTTTTGTGCACACACTGGATCGATGCCGACGTACAATCGATGTTTTATTTTCATGAGATCAGTGTCTCTGTGTTCGCAACGCATTCCTCGATGCATAATTTTGTTTGCGCCTTTTTCGCCATTCGCTGTGAAAAGAAACGCTTTGATGTTCGTGTGCTTTTATTAACAGTTTTTAATACGAAAGATAATTGAGTGTGGCTGAAGCCGCTCGTTTGAAAATCTCGGAGTCTGAAGCTCTGGCCGCACACAATGAACTCAAAGATATGATTTCTTTTATTAAGACTGATGTTATCTTCGACGGGATGAATGGAGATGTTTGTCGGCTGCAAGTGTGCTCGTTATTATTTCGATGCTGGTTAATGAGGCTGCGCTAGGTGAATGTGGTTGGTGTGCAGGCTTATCGTGAGTAATAGCGGAGTGGTTTGTGGTGTGAAATGTGCGTGACTCGGCACGGCGGGCTCGGCGGGCGCTGCGGGCGCGGCGAGCGCGGCGAGCGCGGCCCACCGGCTAGCAAAGAGCGTTCGGTGGCGCCAGACCCTTTCTGATTTTACTTCAACATTAATCGTTTGATAAAACCGGGTCGGTAGGTTCTGGCCCTTAAATTGACGGTTCAATATCTAGCCACTATTGCATTTCTAGATACGCGGATGTTACGTTCGCAATTGTTGGGCTTGACGCATTTTCGCGAGATTTGAAATGGCATGACGCGGTACGAGAGATGAAGTTGTTCAGTTGTAAAAAGCCAACGCGCGCGCAATTAGGCGGCGCTCGTAAGCGTACAGACGTTACGTCGTGATTTTCGTAATTTAGTACGTGTTTGTTGAAATAATGCGAAAACGTACTTGCGTAAATAGAGAACATACGCGATGTGCAAACAAGTCGGGCGGCGTCGCGACGCCAGGCGCCAGCGACGCGCTCGGCGCCGCCGCCGCGAGGACACGATCTACCACTACGTACCGAATAAAACGTTTTATTACGCCCAAACCCAATAAAAATATCTAATTATGTTTTATATCTTCCTTTCAAGTCATCAAGGTCACGCTAAACTTTTGATGACAATTTTATATGACCGACTGAGAGTTGCACACGCACCGCTTAGATTACAGCGTCATGACAGAACAGTATTTTAACCATCACCTCTGCAATCAGTTTTATTTTGTGCACAATTTAAAGCCTGCACAATCGCAATCAAAGATTTTGTAATAAAAGGTACAGTGAAATCTTTTTCAAACCGTGAGAAACTACTGCATTACATTTTTTTATTGCATTATTACATTTTTTTCTTTCTTTCTTCTTTCTTTCTTTCATTACGGATGGTATTGTAACACGGTATTCCCAAATGCTCAAGCTCATAAAGTTGTATTAAAGCAAGAACAAATCCTTAGACTTTGTGACATATCAGTAAGGATTCCTGTGTACTATTTTCGACTGCTGTGTTCAAGACAAGTAAGAATTTTTTCATATATTACGCTTAATATATTTTTGTCACGTAATTTATTTTGACACACGACACAAGTTTTATCAAAACACTACTTAAACGCTGAACGATCACTCATAGCCATTCTGCAGAGTGACCAGTCAAGTACGGTCAGTGGTTTAAACTTTAAGAGTTCTATGACCAGCATGACCACTTTACGCTGATGATGATGATGAAGTCAAGTCTACAACCCTCACTAGATGACGTTGTAAAAAGAGGCTGTTTCTCTATATACCCATAGAAGAAGCTAAATAGTGGAATATGTGCAGATAAATATCTAAAATCCCCGCAGTGCATTAGCATGTATCAATAAACTATGGATGGCGCTCCGATGTCAACTAAACACATGTACCTACGATAAATCCATTTATCTAATCATTAATGTTATTGTTATTGACTTAGTAGAAACAGGCGACAGATATTGGCGCCACGAATATGCGGGTTAATGTGTGTTGGGTACTGACGTTTACACAATGCCTCCGAACTACGCTTAAAAGGTGTACCGCGCTCAGATTTCATGGAAACGTTAAGTATGCGTTGCACGTATTTAGTCACCGAATTCTTCTTTGCACTGTGATTCTAACTGTATTTTCTCGTCGTTCTAAATTGTGACTGTCAAGTACCAGGCTGGGTACTGCACGAAAAAATTCGTAAAATTATTTGTGGGTTATTATTTAATACATATAATTTTTCAAGTTGAATGTGATAATAACTACATATTTAGCGGTCGGTCGCGCGTACTCATTCTATCAAATTCTAATCTCTCGTTCTATCATTTATCTATCATTTCTATCAAATAAAATTATATTTAAAAGTCTATCATTCCTATCAACCAAGCTTGTACGGGTTCCGTCTCAGCCCGTACATTTATTATGATGGATGTATTGATAACTCAAAATTACGAGGATGTAGAAATTGCCACATTTCTTTAAAAAACTTCATTGAGAAATAATTTAGTTCATACGACTTTTCTTTACACCTATAGTAGGAGTAGTAAGTCCAAATAGAGCAATGTAATTACGGCGACTTGTTCAAAACTTCCCGAGTTGAAAAAACTCGACAAACTGGCGTTGTATTGGTGCGGATACTAAAACCTTTCCAACAGAAAATTGTCTATCATTTAACCATGATATAGTAAACAAAAAGTGTTTTCTAGTAGATAATAGTATGTTAAGATTTATGTAAAACCAACTTAAACAAAAAAAAAACATAAAACGTGCCACACTAATCCGAAATATTAATGTAGAAGCGTTGTAAGTTTTCGTGAAAATGTCGGCGTCGGGAGTCTCACGATGTAATAATATCGGTTAAAAGCGGCGTGCGGTTGGTGGTTATCTACTGCAGCTGAAATCACGCACGCTTGCTTTTTCATTTATCACCACTTAAGTGACGTTTTATGAGCAGCGTCGAGCGTCCGTGTAAAAGAGGGTTTAATAATTCGCGCACACAAACATGCTGGTTCTGCACTCGCGTTTAATGAATAATACAAGCCGCAGTTACACTCGCATGTTCTCTGCACATTATGTTTTTATTATTAATTATATTGGTAGCATTTTTCTTATTTCTCTAATAGCTTCAGGTGTCTATGTTTTCTTTATGACGCTCGTTCTCACTGTACTATTTAATATAAAGGTCAATAAGCTTCATTATAATTTGTGAGCACCGTAAACTCAATAATGTTATTTTACGCGCAGACTACAAAAGACTTTAGTTTTTATATCCGTGCCCCGTTTTGAATACATATTTTATTAATTAACATAGAATAGAAACCAGATTTTAATGTATTTAAACTATTATCAAACAATATAAAAAAGAATGGAAAATATCTTATCGTTTTCAAGTAAGTCATCTTTAGTGTAAAGAATAAAATATCAGTAAATCAATGTTATGTCCAAAAAACAGTCTGTTGATGCGATATTTAGGTGTAATTAATTTGTCACAGATTATTTAGATTTATTCTTAAAAGATACAGAGGTGATATGCTGACGTTACACAGCGATACGACATTACGCATTTGCTTCGGGTGACATGCGACTAGTGTCGACGAACCGATATCGTTATCTTTGTAAAGTATTACAATATACATTTGCTATACTATAAAATATTACATATTAAAATAACTTTACAACTTACAGCTACGTCATTCCAGTCTTAACATAGAAAATACGGTATGCTACGAAAGAAAATTAAACAAGGCTACATTATCAATTAAAACAAATTTCACCTATCGTGTATTTAACACACTTTTGTTCTATTTATGAACACGCTGATAACTTCTGATAACAGACTTTTCAAATTTAGAACGTAATTTGGAATTATTCCTAGCCTTCGTGTGCATGAGGAAGCCAATTTAAATTTGTATTCGATGGCATTTTGAAGTTTGCATGCCAGTGTCAAATTGAGAAACAGAGATAAGATGATGAATTTCTATTGAATAAAGGAGAGGCCAGTAGCGAGTCCTCGATGGATGCAGTACGCATTCAGAGATATTTTATCGCTTGATATCGTGATTAGTTTACGAGCTAGGAGTGTGGCACCGGCCCGTAAGGCGTGTATTACGTGCGTAAAAGGTCACAGGCGAGACGCGAAGGCTATTCGGAAAGTAGACTGGCGCCGGCGCGCGGTCGTTCTAAGCAAATTTGGTAGATTGCAAGTATGTCTGCATTAGTTACTCGTTTATGTACGAGATGACTCCATTAGTCTATATCAACTCTCGGTTCGGGATCACTTACATGGGTTGTGCGGACATACATTAGACAAGTGATAATGGGTAA
The DNA here is from genome assembly GCA_907164795.1 of Hemaris fuciformis. Taxonomy (NCBI): domain Eukaryota; kingdom Metazoa; phylum Arthropoda; class Insecta; order Lepidoptera; family Sphingidae; genus Hemaris; species Hemaris fuciformis. Next base: position 7,065,591 of record OU015446.1, read on the forward strand.
CGTGCTCTGTAACTGTAAAGTGTTATTGGGTTTTTTCATTAGGAAATTCTCGGTAACAGCACGGAGTCTGGAAATGTGCCCGAAAAACGGCAATAGGCTCGCCCCCTATTACGTGGGACTGATACATACTTGGCGAAATGTGGGTGCAGAAATGCACCTCTGCCTACCCCTTCGGGGAATGCAGGCGTGAGTTTGAGTTTGTGTGTGTATGTGCTCTGTAACACAGTCTTATTTTGCGATACTGAACGGCTTTTAAAGATTGCTTATTTATAAATACGCTGTATGACTACTATCCAGAGAGGTTGGTCGTTGAGAATTTATTATTTAAAATGCAAATTAGTCACACAAGTTGCCAGCCTAAAGAAGGCGGTATGAGTTATTTTCCTCGCCTCTTATTGTTATAGACGCAAACCACAATCTCTGTAAGTACATGTCGAAGTGCGAACTTATTTTCGCACGAATTCAACCATTGATTATTCTTTTGTTTAACCGCACCCATTGTTATCGGACTGGTTAAAAAAAATTACATGCGATTGCCTTACATACAAATTAACTTGGGGTATTAACATATGATACATGCGCCTACACTTATAGGTTTTTTTAATTTGCCAACACGTGCCACAACTGTAACTCCATTGTAACCATTTGCTGCACCTTTAAACATGATATGTGTAGATTATTGGACAAATCTTTCTAAAGTACATACTATACAACTATATCGATATTATTACACCTATAGATAGGCAAAACAAAATTAAATATTTAAAGATGATGATGATGACTATCATCAGTTAAAGCGCATCCACGGATAGAGCTCTCTAAAGGACTTCCAACGCGATTTCTGGTAATCAGTCTACGTTTACGATCGACAGATTATTTCCTTTAGAAAAACCTAATTAAGTTCTCTCAATCAAGAGCTGCGCTGCCCTCGTCAAAGATTTAATGAAATGTAACCAAAAAAAAAACTTTTTCAGTCACCTCCTTAGTGGAGAGGCAGTTTAACCGACTTGAAGTATTTTACACTTTAGGTTACAACAATCGGTAAACGAAAAATACAGTATCAAAGTTCAAAACATTTTTACAAATATAGCCTCAGCAAAGTCCTATTCTTATTCCCAGATCGGCCTCGGTCCTCGTGTAGTCCTTCGTGAGCAACGAGTTGATAAATAGGGCAGTTGAAGATTACAACAGGATTGGTTAGACCTGCTTTTTATAAAGATTAATTCGAATAACATCGCCTCTTCGACAATTTTATATCGCACATATCATAAGCAAACCTGTCGTTGTCGATCACAAACCGTGCATACATTATACATTATTATTCTAATGATAAATATATTACACGTTATATGTAATTATTACTCATTTTGGTGCTAAATAGGTTGTGTGGTTACAGTGCAGAAATGTGGAGTCAAATCTTGAATGGAATATATAGAGAAGAATTTAATCATATTATTTAATATTTTATTATTCATATTTTGTAAGTTCTTCAACAACTATCAGGTCTACAATGGAAATTGCAAGATCGGCTTCTGTTCATTTCTTGCCAGTCAATATTGGATCTGTTTGGATCAAACTGATGCTCTTCTTGAGGCTCTCGACTAACATGCTAGTGTCTTTGACGTGTCTCCGTAATTTTCATACAAAGAACAACAAACCTTTTTTTTTTATCTGTTAGTGATACCGTCCAGCTTAGCCATTGATATTGCAAACTAGTAAATCGCCGGCTATAATTTGTAAATGTTTATTTCCTTATACACCGTGACTTGTTTTCTTTTTTTCAAGTCTTAGCGGCGTTCTGGCGACTGTGAACAAAAAATTATCAATGAAATTAAATTAAAAGTTCCCATGTGTTTAATGGACTATAAAATCTTAATTAACGATATTTGAATATTATATCGTAGATTAACCCATTACGACCAGGAAAACACACAGTTCTTTACATATTGAAAAAATAATCGTATTTGCTGAAGTAGCGCTGTTTATTTCTTTGTTGCGGTTATAAAATTGACAGATATGGGACATACCTATTGAAGCATTGTTTTTTTTTTACCAATATAATTATATATTGACAAAGAGTTTTACAAATCAATCGCAATTTTTGGGACAGTTGGATTCAAAGCAAAAGCTCTTTTAAAATAATGTAGAATAGTGGAAAATATTATCCTGCGAATTCCTTGTACAGTTGTAAGACAAATTACTTGTAATTTACAACTACTCCTATTCTACAATTACTAATTTACAAATACAATTTACTTGTAAACGTACAAATTAATGAATGATATGACTGATGATTATTTTATATATGTATGTAAATAGATAATATATTCTATTGCAATATTAATGTTCCATGGAAACATAAAATATTTTAGTTTTATCATGAAATTGTTCTGCTTCATCATCCTGGTGAAAGTAATTTTAATCTTTTGTAGTTTAATTTAGATTTTTATACACATTTAATTCTCTTCAGTTCCATTGATGTAGCGATATAAACCGGGCCATAAACAACGGAAAATATAAAACAATGGATCAAAGATACTTTTATAAACATCTTTGAAATCATTCTAATGTATCTAATATAATTTTTAGTTTCTGCTGTAAATGTCGGAAATGGAATTATATTTCTCAATAATAGTGATTGCAAATACTAGTAAGGTAATAAATATCTGTTTGAACCATAAACAATCATATTAATGTGAAAGTGAGTTTTCATATAGACAGACAGTCATAAGTTATTTATATCGCGAAAAATTGTCGGTCCGAGAGTATATCAAAAACGAACTATAGGTAGGCTCACTATTTTTTACCCTTATAAAAATCATGTCTCATAGGGCTAAATTTCTTCATCTCTGGCCTTCTTTTAAACTCGTAGTTCTTATTCTGCGAATAAAACATAATACATCCTTTAAGGTAAAACTTCTTTCACTAAAATAGTTCGCAGTAATCCATGTAGGTAATGCGTACTTGGAACTCAATGTTTTCCCCACATCGAGTCCAAATAATGAGGGAATGCGTGTGCACAGACTGCAGCGGCCGTCATTCAAGGACGGACGAACGGACAAACGTGAAAACGTAGAGACGAACATCCGCTGCAGCTAAACGCTAATGCATGCAGTTTATGGTTCGCGCGTGCGCAGCTTATGATTGAGGGGTTGGCGCCACTTTATTCCATTTCATTGTTCATAGAAATGTGGCGCCGGTCGGTTACTCGTTCATATGTAATTTTATGATCCGACGCTTGCAAATGCCGTTTTCTCTGCATCTTAACTCCGCCGCTTGAATGTAAATCGCTTTTCGTCCTCAAACATCTGTTTTGAATTTTAAAATTTCACAAGCGTTTGTTTACGTGAGCTGAATTTTTCTCGGGAAAGCCTTTCTTCTCATTATCGGAATGAATCGTCAGAATCAATAAACATAGCATTACCCGGCCCGATTGTAAGTGCATCGTCGATTCAGGAAGCTCTCTGAGTCACGACACATTTTTGGATGATAATCAGGTCGCATCGAGATTTACGTAACAGTTAGGTGTTCAAAAATATTCCACTCGGAACACCCTCTTTAGTTTAACAAGCTTAATATATTTGTGGGCGAACTAATTTCGGCCCATCCATTTATTTCATTGGCGACTAAACGGCTGCTCTATAATTTTTAAAATAGCGTAACATTATAACAATTTCAAAAGGTAATTGAGTTTTAAATGATGAGTAATTTATCTGCGGCATTAATGCGAGGAACGTAGTTTATTTTTATGTATGGACATAAAGTATTATAAACATTTCGCATTGAACGTCGCGAATGCGTCGCTATTCATTTATTAAAGAGTCGACGATGAGAGATTTATCCTTATAGTCATAAACACATTCGGGTGCTATAATACATACTCGTACTGGCCACAGCCACCAGGCAACGATTGACTTGTATGTGGATTCTAAATAAACACCGTTATGGACGCTAGAAATGTGTTAAGACAATTCGATCGGCCGCTAGAATGTAAACACAACCAGATTAATCGAATAACTGACATGTTTATGTATTGCACGAAATGTTAGTATTCATAAAATAGGATTGTTTATTATCTTTTTTGCATCATTTCACTATATGATATGCGAACATTAATCTTATAATAAAATATCCACAAAAGACATGTCAATGCCAAGATACTTATGAGAAATCGATTGAAATATCTGTAGTTTCACTAAAGATTCTTATAATCAAAATACACAAAAGCGACCTATTGGATACTCCACCCACGACTGAAAGTGTTACTATTACGATTATAATTTAACGTACAAATATTTTTACAAGATGAAGGACGCATAGAAATTCTTTTGCCACGAAATCTCTGTTTACAATTCGAATTATTCAAAACGATCTAAACACTTCTTTTAATTAGTTCATGATGATTATAATCTTGCTCACTGTGAATAAAAATAATGATTATTATAAATATTTTGGTACACGAGTGTTTATAGCTTCAAAATTAATTGCATGTACGTTTTCATTATACCAATGTATGAAATCGAAGCGATAAATCCCTGCATTTGCTATGTACTAATTATAGTGTACAATCAATTTCCATGCTAATCAATTGATTCTGCAATTACAGACTTGACCTACGGCCTGTTCGAAACTAATATATGCGTCGCAGCTTTTGAGATATGTTTGTTTGGCACGTACCTATAATAATTTAACCATTGATGTTCGATTATTGCACACTTTAGGAATTTGTCGATGTATTAATCACTACGTACAGTGTGATATTTAAGGGTTTCGTGAAGCTGATTGTGATCATTATGAAATAATCGTGTGTTACTTTGAAAACACCTTTATCTGATTTTACGGTGGAATGTTTAGCATGTCAAGCCATCACGGAAAATTTACAATCTGTGAAACTTTTTCATCCATACATCGAATAAATTAACCATAAAAAATGATAACAAAATCTAATAAAAAGACTTCATTATTATCTTTGTAAGTTACGATGTTACCAAAAAGTTTGCATAATACCTTATCGGTGAAAATTTGATTGCACATGTGGATTTTGTGATGGAATGTTATATGTTAATGTTAATAATTTTATTAATACCGCATTATCTTGTAGTGTGCGTAGATATCATGTTGTAGATAAATGAAGTGCTGATTTTAATAATAAACATTGGGATCAGTAATGTGTGCCCTGCCTAGCGTGATAACAAATGTTTTCGCAATATGTCACAAACTAGGACATATAGGTATTCTTCGGGCATCGAGATAATTTTCTCTTTACTTGTAATAAGTCGATTAATGTTCATATCGAATAACTTCTGAGGAAAACATTCACACATCAATATGTTTTCCACGCAAACTTTCGCTCTGAATGCTCATAACATATTTTAGGCGGTATTTTAATATCCAATGCATTTAATAGGATATTTTATAGTCTTGTTTTGGTGTTGATTTTCCTTAAAACAGTGTTAGCTGTTAATTCTTACTTAGCCTACTGTAATATACTTGAGCACCTTCAATACTGTTATGGGAATTACAGGCGACTAACGAGTTTAATAGCTTTAGTTACAAAACTTTTGTTTGTAAGTCGAAATGCCAGAGAATTTCCTTGTAGCCTTACAACTGATATTTTTTCATCTACTTGAGTATTATTGATATGAATTCTATTGCAGAAACTTTAAAAGTTCAATTTATTGCGGTCGTAAATATTTACAACCTGGGCTGTTCCATTCGGCATTCTAATAAAGAACAATAAGTCGGAATGGCAAGGTATCTGCTTAGAATGGAGGTCACGAAGCAAGAACTTTGACCCTCGGTATCCCACGTTTCATGGTCAAACGCTGGCGCCGTGGCGGGCGCCACATGAGTCGGTTCCGGGCACAATAGTCACCTTTCATGGGCCGTCGTGGAGACGAGGCACGATCTCACCAGTCAAGATCAATGTTGATCTGTGATTCATTGGCTGGACGCGTGTGAATTGCGCCTTAATTGTCCGCAAAGGAAAAGTAAGCTCTTTAATTTTTTTTTAAAGTGACTGCGGCTACAGCCATAGCAACATTCTATAACCGAAATCACTGACAGAGAAAAAAGTATAAAATTTAAAAATGTATGAAATTTTCATTAAATATGGAGAAGCCAAGTGAATATTTACGTCAGTTTCATACATTTTTATATTTTTTATGAGTGAAGGAACATCAGAAGAATCATTAAGCTATCATTAAGGAACCCATTGCTAAAACACACAAAATAGGTTAAATTTAATTTTGACTGGATTTACGTAAATGATTCAGGTGAAGAAGATCATCCTTAACAAAAAGTAAATCTACTAAATACTTTTTCGTTTCCTTTGTTTCTTATCTTAGCTATGTATTGTTATTTATTTATTGACGGTTATGTCGACATATTATTATGTAGATGTATTTCATAATTCACCGTATAGAATTAAATTATTATAAGTATGAGAAGTTTAGTTAATAGCCGGTAAATTATCTTCTTTTATTAATTTAAATCTTTTGATAATCAATACCTCCTATAGTGTTAAACAAAAAGCTTCTAAATAGGTCACGAGTTCATTGAGTGAATGGAAACATCGCAGCGCAAATTATTTAATACAGTGTTTACTGAAGGAACAATGCTCGGTTTGTAATAGACATCTCGTCTCGGCGGTGCGGAACAAAAGTCTCATTGTGTTTGTTTTTAAATCATTGTTTTGCTGACACGACCCGGCGGTGTTTTTAATCTGTTGAACTTTGTTTAGTTGCTTCGTATGTCAACATTTTTGCTATGATTCATAACATAAATCATTAACTGTATTTGGAGAACGGCGGACGTCAGCCGCTTATCAGTTCTAAAATATATTCCATTGTCAAGTTATGCGTAACAAGGGCTAAGTAGCACAGGCCAATTATTACGAGAAATTGTACCGAGAACTATTAAAATGAATGGCACGTATTGATACTGAATTATTTCTGTTAAATCGCATAAAACAATGAGACTTTGGTTTGTCTATTTGTGTGTATTTATCGGCTACAGTTTTCTTATAAGTGCCATCTATTAAGATGTTGTATTACTATTTGCTTTCTGTGAAAAAAAGACAAACAAGTAAGCGATTATGACAGTAGGAAAATTCGTTTGGTAATGAAATAAAGAATTTAAAATCTTCAAATTCGTGTCCTGAGCTTAAGATACTTTAACTATGATGTTTTTTGGATACAACTGTTACGTCATTTTATAGCAGGCGATTGCATCCATCATTATTACAAGCAGTCTGCGTTGATCTCTTTGTAAAGAGCATGACATATTTTCTAGAACGTAGGTACCTGCTTAGTATTTGTCCTGAAAAATGAAGTTTTATTGTTTTTTTTAAGCAAGTCTATGGCTGAACGCAGGTATTCTCCATCATACCTTGAAAAGGTTTTCTTCATTGCCTATTGGCAGTATCCCGATTGCCGCAACATCTACAGACTTTTGTGTAATCGTTACTCCACAATTTATAACATGTAATCTATTTCATTAAGTTTTATTTCAATGTCCTTCAACTATAAATCTAACTATATATCTAGAAACCCGTTTTGCAACTGCAGTGAAGCGCTGAAGGCTAAGTATATTTATTACTTTTACGGCTGAGCACTGACACCGTAAATTAATTTTATTGTGTAGTGATGATGTTCACTTGTTTAAGTTCTCATTAGTAGCTGAGGCTGCAGTAGCCGGGTACAGTTCATTAGTGCAGACTTAACTTAAGATATTAGCTGTTATAATTACCGCCGATCCTCTCTAAAATTAACACACTAATGAAGATGAATGTATTTTGTACTGCGTGCGGTCATTAGGCTTTATTTTAGTGTATGATGTGGTCAGTTATACCAAATTGTGCCCGTTTAAGCGGACATTTGTGTAGCATTGAATGTTTATTACAACCATTTGGATGTCACATGGTATGGTGACTATGGTTTTGTCGTTTGGGTTGATTACTCACTATTGGCGCGTGACGAGCATTCAAATCGAACATACAATTTACCAGAGTTACATTTAATATATCTGTTCGAAAATTTCATAGACGGCATAGTAAATATATTATGAAGGAACGGATTGGTATCGGAAAAGATAGGATATAGACTGATGACGAATTTTATATCTCCTTTTTGCGCCAACTGTCAGTGATTCAGCAGAGAAAGTCGGCCTAAGTCCCTTTTACTATTACCTATATGGAATAACTCGGCATCAGCTGCTCTAAGTAAATTGAGTAATAATTTCGTATCATGACTGTAAAGGCTTCCCATGATTAACATATCAAGATTATTTACAATATTTGGAAAAAAAAACTTTTAATATAGTGTAATTATTATGTTAATTAGCTATAATAAGCGTACACTTTCAAATTAATAGCCGTTTCAAAAATGAACAATCAAACGATATTGCCGACTTGAGACACATAAAGTGTATTCGGGTATCGTTTATAATTATTATATGGCCAGCGACACCGCCATAAAATAAATTAATTTGTGTTTAAGGCTCTGGTGACCCGGCACTGTGGCTCACGTAGGTATATGATTATCAATTTTCTATTTTAATCGGTGATTTGATCACCGCTTAAACAATTACGTGTTGTCATCTATAATCAACGTGACAAATTAAACGCTCCATGTTTTGTGTCGTCATAATATTGACTGAATGTTATTGCCGACGCGCCATCGGTCACGTATTTTATCGATTTTATTGCAATAAATTGTATATTTACTTTACATTGCTAAACAAATATATAAGGTTGTTTCATGCTAACAATTGTAAATAAATATGTTAGAGAGGGTGTGCGAGATTTCCATCGAAAATACTTTGGTACATCCGCAATGTGTTGTGCTAAATGTAACTGGGTGAAAAGTGATTGTATATTTTTCTCTTTTTTCGATCTGTACATATTGATATTTTATAAAAAATATTATTCTGATAATATCAGAAGACGGTTATACGCTTACAAGTGATTAATAATAAATTTTGGATTAATCTCTTTAGATGTGTTCCCTAGCGCCGCTTAACCCTTAGTAGAGCCCTTTGTGGTACTCTTAGAATTTATTTTAGTTTTATTTTATGTTATTCTTGTTTTTGTGGTGTCCAATAAAGCATATTAAATAAAATATATAAATAAATAAAATAGCTTATGAATATACTAATTAGTAATTATTTTTGTAGTCAAATAAATAGATATTATATTAATATAAAATAAATATTTTTGGATCTCAAGGCTTCTACTGTATTACGAAAGAATTTCTACAGAAAACATATATGTAATTACACAATAAATACATGAGCTAACCCAAAAGAAAGGAAACTGAATATTTTCTGTGAAATAGTTGTGAGTAATTTGAATAAACGATTGACTAGGTTTCGAGGAACCAATATTGTATAGGTATAATGTGTCATTTCCTTCATTACCAATACAGTGATTTTGTAAATCTAAGAAATTTGAATACCGCGATTGTTCCCTGAAACAGCTTTAAATGTTGTTCAACACATAGTAACAATTAATTCTTATCTATTACTACGTGTTTCTAAATTTAGTTTTTCTCTTTTTTCAGCTCGTGTATATTTAAGTTAGCTTGTGCATTATGCATTGAAGTGTCGACACCTTATAACTAATTACATGAAGAGATGTTGGGACATGGTACAAATCGTTCCGTATGCGTTAGATTAGCAGCTAGGTTTTACGCCATTCATGCCTTTTAATGTGGCGACTACACAACCAAGTTTCCATCATCTGTAATACTAGACAATGCAAAATCTCATCATTTGCATGTTTGCTTGTTTGTTTCAAAATCTTAGTGAAGAAGCGTTGGCCTCGCCATTTCGACATTCCAACGATAGCCGACCGTTCGTCAATCAGCACTCGCTCTTCATTTCTAATTAAATTCCATCAACGGGGCCAATCAGCTCCCAACGTATGAAGTAGGGATTAAAGATTTATGATACACAACGCGCCAAGTGCAGTTCCTTTAGTGTCATATTTCATATAAGGTTTTAATGTTATTTATAGTCTATTAAAATACTTATATATGGTACTGTAGTATACATATGATCTTTTACACATAATTACTAAATCCGAGATTTGCTTAAATCTTGAACATAAGATTGCGTTTCAACAAACGTCCATTATTACGCTTGCGAAGTGCTCAAGGCAAGTGTTTGTTTATGGAAATACATAGAAAATAGCACGACGAAATAAACATAGGAAGTTGACATTTCCTAGTCGCCGCGAGCGTCAGACATCAGTTGCAAAGGGCGTGGTGCGAAAGGAATACCTATTGGTGTTGGCGCACGGATCTCGTCAAGTCATCAGCATGTTTAATTAGTTAAAAGGACAAACATACATAATTTCTCATGGGTAATTTAAAACGTGACAGAGAAAACGCAAGAGGTGTCGCTTACTGATAATTGTTTACACCCGTTATCGGTTCTTCTGTACATACCTACTACACGCGAACTAACGTACGATTACTGCGTCAGGTAGAAAGTAGGTAAATGTAAACATCGGTAGCGCGACAAATGTATGTGTGTTGCCGAAAACAAAGCGAGTATCGATTCATTAAACATTGTTGCATGTTAAAAGTGAAGTATTGTTAGGTATAAAACATTTATAAGAGAAATGCGAAACACGAGGCTGCCTCGGGCGAGTGTCGCGGCGGCACAAGCGAGCCTGTAGGCGTAAAATGCAAATCGCTAGCGTTTCACCACAGGACAATGCGGCCGAAGTGTTGTGCGTCTTGTAAACAGCGCGGACGTGGTTTGTTGTTCTACTTTTTTGGGTAAACGGTTGTCCGTAAACGGCGATGCATAGGCCGTCGCACAAATACCTCCGGCAGTACAATGGCTGCTTCGGCGCCGCCGTACAAGGCAGCAGCGGGCGAGAACGCGTCGGCTCTCACTTGTACAATATTTCCCAAACGTGTCTCTGCACCCGTTTCGGTCGATTTAATAATGGTACAATTTTGGCGTTGTGCAAACATGGAATGTGTGGATTATGTCTCGCCCGATATAAGTCGCTTAATGCTTTCGCTTTCCATCCGTCGACTCCTTTACGTCACTCTGTACATATTTCGCAATTTGCTCGTGTGATATACGCGCACAGTTAAAATGGTAGGCGTCGTCGAGATGCATCTGCGGCGTCAGAGGCGAAATTGTATTTTATGGAAATGGATGTTGAATCGAAGCCAAAGTTGTTTGCATTCTCCCAGCGCGACATTTGTGCGGGCGTGTGTGCGGACACGAACACAACGTCGGCATACATATCGAAAACAATAAGACCGCGCCTCAGCGCCATAAACATTCTTTGCCGCAATCATTACAGATATAACCTATAAATTAGTACGACTGACTGCGAACATGCCGCTCGCCGACGCGGGAATTCGCAATGAGCGCTGCACATCGGAGCCCGCGTCTTGTTCGGAGTTCCGACCGCGCGCTGCCAGCCTCTCCGCGCGACAGTCGCACGCAGCACGCCGCCCCACAAGAGCGTGCGCTGCGCGGTGTCGCTCGGCGCACTGTCATCGTCGCTTCGTCGCTCTGTCGCGTCTTCACACCGCTGCTTGCGCGGCCGCGACGCTTCAGTAACTTTGCCAATTAGACTTTGAGCTCTAGTCTTCACTAATATCTCTTAAACTTCAAAAATCACATCAATAAATCAATATTATAACCCTAATGCAAACGTATTAAATTGTGTTTACACTCCTGGTCGTAGACATGGTAGGAGAGAGTTGTTTTGAAATAAATATTGATTCACGAGTATCACATGACCAATTAATAGAACATTTATAATGATTCGTAGCGTGGGCGGGTTTCGCGGACGTAACACATTCATTGAAGATTTCTAGATATGAGGGTAGAAAGCTGGATACGTAATGAAACAATGCCACCTGATAATGTTATCTTAAGCGTTGTTGGTCGAGCGACATGTAGGTCAATGATTAACTGGGTTGAGTACTATGTAAAGATTGACAAGTTCGATCGCTACTGCTGATCGCTATTTAATGGAGCACTTACATATCATTATGTACGTACGTCGCGAAGTTTATGTCATGTTTTCTGAGAAAAATGTCTGAAATAGTGAAACAGACGGGAAGCTATGACACGGTGACAGGTAACGTCTTAGATCTCGGTTTGACACGACGGACAGCGTTTTCAGTTGACTGGCCGTGGAGTAATGGTTACGTCACTAGACGCTCGTCATGAGATTTTTGTTGAGAATAGTGCCGCCTAATAGATGCGGCGCGCGGCCGTCCGCCGCCGTACGACGTGAGACACGCTGAAATTCACATTTTTCGTACTACTCGAGGTCAAGGTACGTTGGCTTCATTGTAGTAAATTTTGTATGCGATCTTATTTTGTTTGTCCAACAGCAGTAATAATAGAGATGACTCGAAATAGTCTGTAATGTTTCTTTGAATAAATATATAGGTGCCTAAAAATAAGTGCCTAATAATAATAAAATGTGCAAAAGCTGGTTTAACATCATGGAATTGGTTTTAACTCTAATTTTGACGGTATACAGTTAAGACGAAAGAGCTTTGAAAATAACTATAACGTGATATCGTAAAGTCAAATGTACGACTGTCGTATCTTAGAAAATTATTAACACCAGTAACAAAGTGTAGTACTAGTAGAATTTCTTACAACGGTATGCTGTTACTGTCACACCTAACTGGCTTTTAAACAGACAAAAATAATGAAACACGTACTATAAGATTGATCATGGATATAAATTAAACTGTACCATATATTTCGTACGAGACCGTATAACATTTGCATACGTCGTTGAATTGTTAAATTACGTTTTATATGTGTAAAGAATACTAAAATATTCGCGAGTATCGCACGGCGCGTATGTACAATGTTTGAAAGCGTTTGTTGTAAAGCTCGCGGAGGTAGGTAGTGGACCATTGACACTAGCGGTTGTGCAATGAGCGCTGCACCGTTTGAACTGTTTACGTTCAGCACTAGACGGTAGTCACTAAGCTCGTCAACTGTCAATTGAACGATTGAATTGTCCGCCAGTGAACGTTATCGTTTCATCACATATTGCCTTCTAAACAATACTTGTCTCATATCCTCTATATTGCAGTGGGTTTGGTACGGTCGTGACATTACAATCTGATAGTTTATGTCACTGTGAATGGCGACCCAATGTGGGCAGAGCTTCTCAACGCAATCAACTGTGTCATGAAATTATATGGTCTGCATTAGACTGTTATTGCGCATTGGCTTTTATGCCCGTAATTGTTCCGTATTAGGCATGTTAAGTATGTGTTTGTGTCTTGACACTTCAATATGTTTGAGCTGTAAAGCGTATACAAAAACAAAACAAAAAAGCCCTTTGGGTGTGTTACGGCCGTCATGTACCACATATCATTGAATTTTATTTGAACCGTACGAATTATTTACAGCTGTCGCAAATCTGGTCGTATTTGCGCAGTTTGTGTCTCCAATATTTGTAGCACGGCGAGTATGTCGCCTCGGTGGCGCCTAGTTATATCACGCGATTGGAAAACTCGGCGCGTCTGAGAGGCCTAAACTCTTTCGGCGCGACTAGACTCGAAATGAAGGCGGCTCTAGGCTCGTCACGTGCGTTTCGAGGTTGCTTTCAAAAGTTTAAATTTACGCTAAACGACATTAATGAGCGGTCCGAGGTTGTGTGAGAGAAGGAGTCCGTTCGTCCGAAGAATCGCGCCCGTATCGCTCGTGTGCGGTATGCACGCGCATAAATATTCATAGCAACACAGGCGCGACGTGTGAGCCAAGCCTAGCAAAGTCAAAGGTGCTCCGATGCGCACCGCGTATTCCGCTTAGGGCTGCCTTTATTCAAATTCTTTCAGCTTCAATGGAACTGAATTGAATATGCTGACGACTTGAAAATATGGTTAAGGAAACTTAATCCCCTGTTATGTACATTCACTATTAATCTTGTTGTCATAGTATTTCTATTCTTTGATTAAAAAGTAAATGTATTTTTACAAATAATTATTTTCGTGTTTTAAAAGGGTTATTTATATTTGGAATATTTAAACTCAAACAAATTGTCTTTAATATTATACTAAATCATTTAAAATTGATTTAAAACTCACTATTGAACTCAGACTTTAACAAATCTATACTAATATATAAAGCTGAAGAGTTTGTTTGTTTGTTTGTTTGTTTGGTTGAACGCGCTAATCTCCGGAACTACTGGTCCGATTTGATTAATTCTTTCAGCGTTAGAAAGCCCATTTATCGAGGAAGGCTATAGGCTATATAACATCACGCTACGACCAATAGGAGCGGAGCAGCAATAAATAATGTTTCAAAATCGGGAGTATTTTTTCCCTTTTGAGAACTTCCGCTGCGTGCGCTGCGGAAACGGTTAAAGTTTCGCTAAGATAATGTATGACAGAATTATTCCCCTTTAAAAGTTCTAAAAAAAGTCCGCGACAGCATAAGTCTATCTTTTAAGATTGGCTCACTATAACCTTTTTTATGCTTACCAAATTTGTTCTAAAATAAAGCATTATTTGTGAATGTGTTTTTATAAAGATGATATTAATCCTTATCCAAATAAATACGTTATTCATCACAAGTATTTAATTTAAAAGAAATTTGCCCTTTACATCATTTGATTTCAATGAGTATCTTAGAAGATATCGCAGTTTTAAAATAACACCGCAGCGAAAAAATTATGATGTGCAAGGCGCCGGCCGGCCGGTGCGCGGCGGCACACGTTTCACGTCTATTTGACCGATTTGAATGATTTTTTGGTATGGACATAAATGGGACTCTGTGGAGTAATATAGACTACTATTTTCTTTCTGAATCAAACCCTGTAGTTTACGCGGACGGAGTCGCGAGCAAAAGCTAGTTTTCGATAAAGCTCAATATATCATAGTATATTGGCAACTGAGGCATAGACTTTATCGCCCAGCAACACTGATTCAAATTAAATTATGTAACTCGGGCAGTTGCATTAGCAAGAGAGCAGCCCTAGGAGCGTCGCAGCATATTTTCTCATCGAATCATCTCTCAGCTCCGACTCTTTGTTGTGCTTGCAAATATCCTAGAGCCACTCATCGCCACGTTGGCGCCATTTGCAAATAAATTTAGGGCTGGGTCGGCTATGTAATGAATTTACCGAGTGAATTATGAGCCGTGGCGCCGGAGCGTGCCAGATCACAATCTGCCTTCAGATTTACCTCGCTAGACGCGTAAACATGTCTGTCCATCATAACGCTTACTACCCGCGCTGAGAGCTTGTTTATTAACTCATTACCCTGACTAGCGGATAATTATCATGTCCAATAAACTATTGTTTAAATTTTATTGTTACGGTCCGTTTTAGCTGTTCGTGGAACTGTTGTGTGTAAACAATTACGATCTGAGTTACGTCTTCTGTTCCAAATACTGCAATAAGTGTATTAAAAATATTGTGATTATAATCCTATTATATTAAATAGTCTTGTGGACTTTAAGAGAATCCAAAGAGAAATGAAAAAGATTGGACATTCCTGTTGAATGGTTTCTGATATTCCCTTCAGAAAATTTTCCTTTAAAAAAGCCTGTACATAACTGTTACCTGTAACTTTATAGGTCATCAAGTTACATCATAATGGATTTGGTATAGTTTTGTTTTAATATTTCACTTAAGATGCCACAATTTTTATGAGTATAAACAAATATTCACATTATTAGAATTTGAGGCTTTACGTGCTACGACACTAAACAATGCTTTCTAAAAATTCTATAACACTGATAGTTCCTGATAGTTATTGATGTAACTGTGATTTTTTTAGCGATGCCTATGGCTTGCTGTCACATTTGTTACTTATCGCATATATGTATGTATATAGATTTAGTCAACAAATATTATTTTTTCTAAGTAATAAGTCAAAATGAGTCATAAATTTCAATTAGAATCATAACAAAGTTTATAAATAAATTCAATGGCAGTTTTATATCCTTAATTGGAACTGAATTTCACAAGTGGAAATTAAATAAATTGTAATGGTCGCGCGGCGGTGATTAAAGTTTACGAGTGCTAAACGAGTGCGCATCGGCAGCAACGAATGGGGCACCAATCAAATAGTTGCTCGGAATGTCAGTGCTCTCTCTATTTGTGTCCATAGCTCGGCAACGGGCAATACCAACAAGAAAGCTATGTTAAAACGCAAATTCTACTGTCGCCGTCTAGACGCGCCGGTCCTGTACGATTGAATAACATTTGATCCAATCAGCCAGAATGGAGGGGTCGCGGAGGTCTTGCGAACTGGCCTCAGACGCCGACGCAAACGTCACTCTCGATCAATTGATCCAACTACGTGTTATAGCTACCACATCGGTGAAAGTGCCGATCGGTGATACACGCCGCACAGGGAAACTATAACCTTTATCTGAAATTTAATTATTTCCCGTCGGATTTGATCACACATAATAAACACTAGACATTACATCTTCCGGAATGTACTGCATTAGCCAAATGACATTTACAATATCTATTAGAAACTTTAATAATAGTTGATGTTTATTTGCTTTGGAACCGTTAAACGATATGCCTTTAATAACTGGCATCGATTTCTATTCCATTTGAAGTAATAAAAAATATATTTATTGCAGCATTAAACGTGTAATATCTTATTGCAGCACCCGATATCGTCCAAGAGGACAGTCCTGTGGTTATTACGGCTGATGAAGATGAACATAATATGAAATGTACGTATAATTGATGACGATTATTTTCGTGTATCCTTTTTAAAAACCATAATTATTCTTAGTAATCAAATAAATCGTTTACAGATTTCGCATCGATCCTGACTGGTCGGTCTCCGCTTTGTGTAAGGCGTGACGACATGTCGGGAGTGCCAGTTGGTCCCGGGGTGGCCACCGCTCGGTTCACGTTCCGACGTCGCCATCTGTATTGGTCGGTTCTGCTGAGCCCTTCGATATCTGCGCAGCCTCGAGCTCTCGCCTTCCTCGATCGAATAGGGCGAGTGTTGCTCGAGCAACCTCTTAAGAAAATACCAGGCATTCATTCGACTTATGAAGAAAAAACTGATAAGGTAATGTAAGCTATGAACGCATGACTTATTTGGTAACTTGAAAACAGCAAAAACAATCGGAGCACATTTGATGTTTACATGTTCATACAAGCGTTTAGTTGATTGGCAAAAATGATTTGGTCAAAGGATGAATTAGAAAAATAGTTTTCATAAAAATATGTAGAAATTGGTTCAATAAAGTTTAACATAAAAATTGTTTATTGAATAGCCAAGACATATTTTCCGTATTTTATAATCCAAATTAAAGGAATGATGTTCAGGGTGCCGGCGACTGTCATGCTCGACTACATTTACAACGATGAGTTATTCGCGAGACAATTTAATTTATTTAACTCTAATTATAAATTGTTGAGACTATGAAAAGTAAAACAAGTCGGAAACAAGATTATTAACGATTTAAATAGATGCCAAATGAGCTGTTTGGTACACCTATTACATATATTTTCCTGTGTTTAGCTGTGTGGTGTGTGGCGTCGGGTACCACGCCAATATAAAACATTACTACGAGATGGGGATCTACACGTTGCTCTCTTGTGGGGAGATGAGCGTAACAGCTCTATAGACAGCGCTTTAAGCGGCCGAATCGACAGGTAGGTATGGAACTTCCAATCATTATGTCTTACAATCAGATTATTCTTTTGAATGACGCAAAACACAAATCTCATCCGAATACCCGTGCCATCCTAACTACTTTTGTTCACTCAATTGAATAGCATGCGATCCGTTTTTATTCGATTGAATGCGACAACTTATTAATTAACTGTAATATTTACGTATTTGATAACTTCTACCGTTTTTATGAGGTTCTAGTTAGAATCTTCCGAGAATAATTTTACGATGGAATTGCCCTTTACATTACATCAGCCATTTCCGCAATGATGATGCTAACTTAGTAATGTTCAATTAGAGGTTTTCCTAGTTTTAAAGCAGCTGGTTTGCGAAGGATCAATGTGATATGTGATTGGTCTAAATTATGTAGTTTGTTAGGTGATAAAACAATTTCAAGGAAACCGCCTGCGTTCGCCTCTGATTGTAAATTAAATTAACCGTGTGATTAATAACGGAAATCCCTCGAGTTCATCAGAAACAGCTCTAGGAAAATACCGTAGATCTGTGCAGGCTCGCTAGCTTCTCTGTGAGAACTCAATTGATTCGTTCTTTCAATTACTTTATCAATGTCATTTGTGCCTATTAAAAAGTCTACAGATTATAATCCTACATGACACATCATTCGTGGATATATTTTATGACTATTATTTTACTGATCTGAAGGAATCAAGTTAAAGCAATCAAGTTCGTGGAATTCTGTAGATTAGATTGTTCTAATTTTCAAATTGCTTTGTCTTGGTTTGATTTTGTCTATCGGCGCGCGTGCTGTCATTTACTTTGATCTATGTCGCGTTCTGCTATCGAAACATTAGTTTTTATTAGATAACAATGTTAGATATTATCCGCCTTACACTTGTACGCAGAAATAATGTGCTCTTTACTTAGTTTGAAATAGTCGTAAAAGTTTCAAATGTTTCGTATTTAGTTATTAGGGTGATTGACTATTTTGCAGGCATATAAAACAAATATGTACTAATGAAAAATAATATGTTTTAGGTACCCAGCGCTTTCATCGGAGATGTTTACAACATTGTTGGAGCCAGAACATCCTCCAACGTCATTCGGTCAGGGCGCCTGCCGAGATTATCGAGCAGTAGACCACGAAGACGGCTGGTGGGGCGGCACTGCTGTGATCACAGGAGTCGCAGGCGCCACACCTAGTCTCTACTTAGCACTCATGTTCAACGGAGTGTTCCCGAAAACGGCGGCGTCATCGCATCTCGTCAGAGTTATTCTTACTTTGCCGGACAAAAACCAGACGATCATTGATCAGGTAATTTCGTTGTTTGCGCACAGCCAATTGGGAGATGAGATAGCAGATCTTTGTTAATATGTCTAATTGTACGAGTTAACAAGTATGATTTAGCAGCTGGGTTCGGATGTATGTGCGTAATAAAGATTTTGTAGGTATCATGTATGCAAGTGATGAAGTCAAAATATTTGATCCCAACTGTTATAACGATTGTGTTTTGTCAGCTATCAAATTTCGTATAATGTCATTAGTAATTGCATGTTTGATAGCTTTATCGGTTCATTTACTTCAAATAACCTTTTTATTCCTACAAGGGCACTTACATCGCTATCTCAAGTGCAATCAGCGTATCTAACACCATTGTAAACATCGCGATCACGCTGATAAACCTGAAATTATTTAGTTTCATGAAGCCATAATAATACGTGAATCTCATCAACGTTTTTATTAATACACATTTTAGTCTTAACAACGGAATGTGTGATTAATATTAAACGGTAATTTGTGTAATGATTTCCAGGTACAGAGAGTGAACAAGCCAAACTATGACTTTAACGTCCTTGAAGTTTCAACTCCAGTGTCGGCAGCTGAACTACGTTCCCTCGCTAGGGGCAGACTGCTTCTTACTATAGAGGCTGTTGGGACTCCAGAGCGTCGTTTAGTGGGAAGCGTTCGTCAGAAGGCTGCTTGCGAGATGTATCATGCACCGCTCGTGGCAGAAAGAGCTCCAGCGTCTCCTGCGCCCGAAGGACTTGCCTTAATATACATTGATAAAGATGGCTCACTCGTCTATGACATACAGGTGAAAAAACGTTTCATTACATCTGAGGGATTATCTGAGAATGACGAATTTCGTAGTTTATTTATGCTGTTATGACTTTAACTATGTATGTAGGCAAGTTGTTTTGGCACACTTTTTACTATGTTGTTTTGTAGAATCAATCTTATAATAAGCAAGTAAAGTTAAATTAATATTCATAAGGCAATGTACCTGAAATAAATATACACGTAGTTATTCCACATTTGCTAAATGTAATTAAACGTCAGCTGTAATTAGTTAAGTGCAATTGTATGTGTTGCTGAATACAAAGTACATTAATTGGGGACGTTTTGTATAATTGATTGTAAACTTCAGCGTTTTAAAGTGTGTTTGTACAAGTGACAAGAATTTAAAATGCAGGAAGAACAACATAAAACAATTTAAACCTGCACGCGTAAAAGATCTTCAAAATATATTTTTTTCAGTGTGTAGTCTACCGTCTCGCAGCGGGCCAGTATGATAGACTAAGCCCCTTTTAATTGACGGTAGAGGATGCCTGAGCCCAGAAGTGGGATGTAAATGGGTTGGTATTTATAGTTATGGGCATTAAAATAACAAATCGATTGGTTTTTAGATGGACAACCTTGGCGTGAGTGATCCCAAGATAACATTAGTGGAGGAACAAGGCAAGCGCCACTCTCAAGTGGAGATACTAGACACTCGTATCGGTGTGCTAGCACGGCCCAGTGCCCGCATATTCCAACCACTTTACGAAGATATACTAGCTGTGCACGTTGGGGGAGACGCAGGTACGCTTTGAAAAATTATACGACTAATTATATAGCTAACTTTAACAAAATATCTTCTTACTTGCGGTGATACGGCAATTTTAATTAGATTTATCGTAAAACTTGACAATGTTTTCATTAACTTTGAAAATTGGTTTGTGAACTTGAAAGAAAACGAAGTAAACTTGATAGTTTTAGGGGTACCTAATATCAATATGTATGTACGTATGTGTTTATTATTACGTTCAATAAGTGGAAGACACAAAGAACTTTAAGCAGGCTGCCTCCAACAGGTCACTGTAGAAGTCATTGGGGGAGGCCTTTGTTCAGCAGTGGACTTCCTTGGGCTGACAATGATGATGATGATGATTTATTTTCAACGGTTTATTAGTTCAGTGGCTTTCCATAAGTGGGAGGGTTAAATAAATTAGTTTTTTTTTTTATATATATTCACGCGTAATAACGTTTCCGGAGTAATGAAAAACAAATAATTTTCAGGACCGCCAATACTTCGTGGTAGATTGACTTCTCGTCTACTGCCCGACGCTTCTGGCTCTGGACCAGCTTTGTTGCGTCGTACATCTCAAGTTCGAGTTCCTATGGCTATGGCAGGACTCGCTTGGCTCTCTGTTGACTCTTTATGTGGGTTGTACTACGAGGTAAGATGTTACTTTAAAAATAACTAAATTGCTAAATACCAACATTATTTATTAAAATTTTAAATAAATAAACTTTGTTTCTTGTCTTGATAGACACGTTAAAAGAGGTTAGTTAACTATTAGAAATTTCTTCTTTGTTTTCTTCATCGTTTTTCAATTTCACTTAAAGCTGGCAACAGAGAAGTTTTTTATCTCTTTCTTCCTTTCAGACGGTGGTAACTGGCGGTAACACTCGGACCCGCTCTTCATGGTGGCTGGAGACGCACGCAGGTGGTGAAGGAAATGCACGCGAATTAGGCCCTGACGAAGGCTGGGTCCTGGAGCCCACTGCTGCCGAACTGGTCGCTCTGCACGTTGGTGCTGCTTATTTGGAACTGCGTTCTAACGACAACGTCACGGCATTGCTTCGCACGCGAGTACCTCAAGTGAGTAACTTGGAATTATATTATTGAATATAAGTATAAATATAAAAATAGTTAGACTTTGAAAATTGTAAACAGAGTTTTGTTTTATAATTGCACTACAACTTTACCGTTGATAGTTTTTGCTAAAAACGAAATGTTTTAATGTTCTTTTTAATCTGTTAATGCTGCTAAGGTTTGGAGATTATCAAGGTGAGATTTAGTTGCCATTTTTTGTTCCTAAGTTAATAATAATAAAATTAATGAATTCAACGATATTGTCTTGTAATGGTATGACATTCCAAACTAGGAAATGTCACCAGTTTTCTAAACCGTCGATTGTATGTTAGCTGATGATGTATTCTTTGTATATTATTTCTGTCTGAATTCAATTATGAAATCCATTCAAACGAAAACGGCTGCCAGAACCTACATTTATGGAAATATTAATTTTTACTCAAACAAAATACTATGATTTCAGATAAGCGTGCCTACTTCGTGCTTGCCGGCAGTCCCAGGAACCACTGACAACGAATTAAGTGCCAAGTATACGCCGGGACCTTTAGAAGACCAACTGTCAGACTACGCGCTGTACCGCCTCAGTGTGGGCTACTGTAAGCAGGGCGAGAAGTTCTACAAGCTTGGAGAAATTTGGACTGATACTGAGGTAATAGTTAATATGATATCATTCTTCATTTAGTTACTTAAAGCCATCTTGAATTCAGGTCGGAAAATTAAAATTTAAAGAATAATCAGTAAACGGGGCAGTAATAGTTGTGAACGTCAATTAATCTACACACACAAACCCATTTACGCCTAAATTCTATAGGATAAGGCAAATTCTGTGGAGTCCCTTTGCTTTGCTTTGAAGCTTTGAAATTACTTATTAATGTACCCTAAGTAAAATACCCTACATTTCTGTCTTGAAAAAGGGACCTTGGATGTGCTCTTCGTGATATTTTCATCGTTTCGTTTATGCTCAGTTCGTTTACGTCTCTATGTTTCAGTCGTGTTCGAAATGCTCGTGCGTGATGGGGCTTCCTCGTTGCGAGCCCGTGCAGTGTCCGCAAGTCAGCTGTCTCGTTCCCACTATACAGCCGCCAGGCCAATGCTGCCCCATTTGTACGAGTAAGTCTTTTATAACACCTGATTTATTACTTACTTTCTATTGGGTCAAGGAAATTCTTCTTGGACTGAAGAATTTCCCCGTTCAAGTTTTGTATTTACAATTTGTACGTACAAATTATACAGGTTAATAACTTTCTGTAAATTTATTTTAGATTCAACATCAGCAAAATGGACGGAAGACGGTAGCTGCGTGCTTGCAGGACAGACATATGCTCCTGGGTCGTCTTGGCACCCGTATTTAGTACCTGGAGGATATGATACTTGCGCGATATGCACGTGCAACTTTGCCACCAAGCAGATCCAGTGCCCGCGAGTTCAATGTCCACCTCTACGCTGCAGTGAGAAGGAAGCGTACAGACCGGACAAGAAGGCGTGTTGTCGGGTGTGCCCTGAAGTAAGTTTGAAGTTATAAATAAAAAAAAATCTGCATATAGGAGTTGTTGAGCAAATTAAACCAAACTCAAAATGATAGTTGAATCACCCGACATGTTGTACGGGTTGGAACAAACGGATCCCTTATTAAGTGAAGTCAGACTTAATCCCATCATGTTGTCGAGAACTTATAATCATAGATTCAGTATTTTCCGTTACTGGCAAAGGCAGAAATAATTTTCTATTTGCAAACACGTGATTTCAGAAAGTTAAAGATCTAGAAATTTCTACGGTCCTTTTTTTACAAATAAGCTCCTGCTTATCGCACAATAATATAATATATATATAATATTCAATAAAATTGTTTTTACAGACAAAATTCAAGAAACCAGATGAAGAGACGCCTAAAGATCAAGGGACACCTAGAACTGCCGAGGAAATACTGGCGGAGGGGGGATGTAAATTCCCCGACGGTCCGCTACCGAACGGAAAAGAAGTGCATCCTTCTATACATTCACACGGGGAGCAGAGATGTGTCACTTGTCGGTGCAAGGTTATTATTGATTCTCTATCGTTTTCTATACCTCGGGCAGTTTAGTTCATTCGTTACACAGTCCAAGCTGACTTTGGCATGGTCTACCACTATACCGCAGTACAAGTTCACTTCTGGATTTACCAATAAAAAATTAGTCTATACAGGATGTATTCAGACCGTGATCGGAAACCAAGGCAGATAATAGCTAAGGTGATTACAAACCCCCTGGCGTTAAAGAAAATTCTGACAAAAAATAAAAATTTTGACGTTTTCCGTACAAACCGCATACATTTAATACCGATGGTTATATTATATTACATTTAATAGCTATTACCTGCCTTGGTTTCCGATCACGGTCTGAATACACCCTGTATAAACTTAGTTGTAATTATTGTGTTGACTAGGGCCAAAAAAATAAACATTCCCATAATTTTTTTGTCGATGCTCAAACAGATACATTTCAGTCAAATTGCCGAGTTTGAAACAAAGTGTGTTCTCATAATTGGTTTTGATGTTTGGTAATTTGTTGGTTGCCAGGACGGAGAGGTGACGTGCGTGCGCAAGCGGTGCGGGCGCGCGGCGTGCTCGCGGCGGCGGCGCGTGGACGCGTGCTGCCTGTGCACGCGGCACCGGCGCCAGCGCGCGCCCCGCCCCGACGCCGCCCGGCGCACGGAGCGCACGGAGCGACCGCCGCCGCCCAGCTGAGCGCGCCGGCGCGGAGTGCGTGCACTCGCCGGACACAGTATTACTGCGCCCGACCATCCCGTCTTCACCCCAGACTGCTCGTAGGCTAAGTGAGTGAGCGCTGCGCTCCTAGACTGACGATTACTGTAATGTTCACGTGCGATACGGATGTGTCTGTAGTAGTGGCGTCGCGGCGTCGGAAGTCGGTCGCGAGTAAGGCAGGACGGTCGCCGGGCGGTCGCCGCGCGACGGCTGCGAGTCGATCCACGGAGGTAGCTGTACTGTGTATTATTAAACATTGAATATACTTACCCACCGGTATTTAATTGGTATTATGAGATATCCCGAAATTTTCTAGGCGCATTGCATTTTCATCCGATACTGATTCGTGTTAGTATTTATTAGTCGTGTAAGGTTCGATCGCTCGGCAGATGTCGCCGGAGGCGCGAGCGCGGTCGATGGAAGATGTGCCATATTTTCTTAATTGTAAATATAAATTATACTACTTATGTGCATATTTATTTACACGTGTATTGTATATGACTGGAGGTAATGCCGCGTGTGCTCGCTCGCGTACCAAACATCACAAACATTCACCGCACGGTTCGCCATGTTTGTGCATTTGCTTTACTTTTGTATAATGTCTACGTATGTAAGTGCCACACGAGTTATTACTGTGTTATCAATTGATAGTGCTTACTACCTAGTATGTTACTTTATGTGCTTAGAGAATACGATGTGTAGACTTCTACATCGGCTTCGAATATGAGTCTGCAGAGAACTGTGTCAAACTATATGTAGTGTTATACGTTGAACTAATATTTTTGAGTAATTTATATTGGTGTAGTGCATCCGAGTGTCGGTGCGATGTTGGTAACGTAATCAATTTGTAAATATTAACGTATCACTTAACATGTTATGCTTTACACAAGTAATTTAAACGGACTGTACGATAATTATATAGATCAGTGTTACGATAAGGCGTAGATAATAGATTTTATTAAATTCGCGTGACTAGTTTTGTTTAATTACTAGTTTAACGGTTTAGTTACGTAATTAAGGAAGCTAGTCCAAATGTTTCGATGTGATGGAAATGAATGCCATGTAACTAGCGATACTTTTGTTTGATAACTGATATATAAGGTTTAGTGTAGTGTGAGGTTAGGGAGTAGAGGCGAGAGGGGCCGAGGAGAGGGGGAGGGGGGGGGGGTACACTGCGCGGGCGCGGCTGCCCGTACACAGGACTGACTGATGTAAAACGCCAAAGTTTTCAAATTCATCTCGAGGGGAGTCCTGCTAATATATTTCAATTCGTGAATACGCGAATACAAAGGATTCGATGGTTTCGTGGGACATTGCCAAAAAATGAATTTTGTGAATGGAATTTCTCGTTTCGTTGTGGATTCTAGTCCATCAAAATTTGTAAGGAGTTTGTAACGTAGTTATTATATTGGATATTTACCTTATTAGTCAAGTTTCGGCGCAACGGCTAAATAATGACATTTGTATTGTCTTTTTACGGTTCTGCCGAAGTTTGCCAACGTATAATTTTAGTTTTTTTGATATAACAAGAATATCAATGATTAAGAACAAGAGTTTATGGTTTTTAATATTTTTTTGTATAATCTAACAATAGAAGAGTAGACACCTATGGCTTGCGAATAACATAACTAATGGCCATAAAGAATGAAGTCGCTTTTGTTGCATTGTTTTTCTACATAGAAAACATATAAAATATGAATACCGCTCGATCCTAATATACGGTGATTGTGAGGGACGATATACTTGTACTAGATATATTATTGAAATTCCTGAAACATATCAAGAGTTTGGTTATATGTTATACACATATTATTTGGGTTGTCTAGGTGCATACAGTCAATATTTTGTAACCTGTCTTACAGTTATTAAATAAATTACCTGAATTAATTTTTTTGTTTCATTTAGTTTACCAATAATTCATAACACCAACCATAATTCCACAAGAGTCTTTATGCCAACACCGGGATAAATGTATTTGTGACCTCATATATTGACTTCGGGTTTGGGTTATTGGGAGACTAGGAAGAATAAAATTTACAGCTCCGTGGGGCAAATGTCTAGACACCAGCTTGTAAAAAGAGGCCGCGTGTTCGATCCCCGCCAAGACATATGTTTTTGTGATCCACAAATATTTGTTTCAGGTCTGGCTGTTTGTCAGACTGAAAAGTTTCTCGTAGTTTTTGGTACCCACGACACAAGGCTTGTATCTTAGTGTGGAGTCGGAACTATATGTATGTTATGTTTTCAAGTAAATATGTAATAAATAATTATAAAGTCCAAGAGCTCTTTGAAGCTTTCTGGGTAAAATTTAATTTTTTACTTAAGTACGTGGTGCACAATAAAGCATATTAAATAAATAAATAAAAATATTCGACTTCACGTAGTTTGAAATTTTCTGGTCTACTGAGCATTTCCAAGTGGATAAACCCAACAACTCCACTTAGTATATTTCTGATATCGCCAAAATTAGAATTAATGTTATGTGGCAGACAGGATATTATAATTATTGATCATATTAAGGTTTACTTAGTTCTTCCTTGCTTTTCATTCAGTGATTTCAAGAAAACCAAAGACCAACTTGGCCAAGAAATTAAGTTTCTGTGCTGTTTTTAATATTAGGGTTTGAGTACAAAAATATAACGGTAAAACTAGATTCCACTTGATAAAGATGGTTATATTCTATGAACAAATATTAATGCAGAAAAACGCTAGAATTGAACATGAATGATGGCGACAAAGATTACCTCAATAAAGTAAAAAAGTAAACTAATATTATCACTTTATTTTATAGGTAAACATTTCATAAAGACTGGAAAGTTTAAAATTGTTGTCTAAAGATGAGATTTGGCTTTTAAAGTGGCCAACATGGCGTCTGCTACGGCATCAGCAAGTTCTATGGTGGCGTTCATCCCCATGAGACCAACGCGAAGCGCTTTACCAACTGTTGGACCCAATCCGCTCAATATTAAGATGTTATGTCTGGAAATAAACGAAAAATATGTTTTAATATTTTTATAACTTCATTAATTAGCCATTATTATATGCAGCTGTCTTTAGCTGCTACCCATTGCTTTTTTTATTGCTGGAGCTGCAAACTATCTAGAATTTAATATGGTTAAAACAAGCGTTTTTTAAATAAGTTATCTCGATAACTAAGTAAGATTATACTTAATAAGAGAATAAGAGATAAGAGCAGTCATCAGTCGTTGGAATTATGCTGGTATATTTTTTTATATTATATGTATATCAGCGTGTGTAGGTACTCTGATTCGATAATACGTCGTATTTACTGTGTAGGTTTTTAGAATTTATTTAAAATTTTCACTATGCGGGCGGATATGGAAATCCGATCATCGGAAAATTGTCACATGAAACTTTCAAGAACGTTCATCATCTATGAGTTTTCTATGATAACCTGGTGGAGCCGCCCACTTCATCTCGCAGTTCAGTTTGATCATAACTTGCTCTACAATTAAATACAAGTGTTATGGAACGAAAATAATCCATTAGACCTATAGAGCACAACTAATATAAAATATAAGTTTGTTAGATACTGTTTAACGCCAAAGCCAATGAGCAATAAACGTTTAATAGTATGAACGCATAAAATACATAGTTTAAAATTGATGATTCAAAAGAACTTGTAAAAGTCTATTTGAATAAAGATTATTTTGACTTTGACTTGACTGAACCGACCATTAATAACTCGCGGTCATAAACTCCTTTTTATTCTAGAAAATAATAAATAATGTTCATTTCTCCGCGGAAGTCTTGCGAAATCAGAACAAAATGCCATAATCCAGTGAGTAAACACTTACTGAGCCCTGAGATCTTTGTAGAACTGCACGTAGTCGTAGCCTGCTGGCAGGACGATAGTGGTAACCGTAGTCAATCGATCTTCAGGTTTGGGCACGAGTAATTTGAATGGCATTTGCTGAATCCGCCTGTGGAAGTGGGCGGTGGTGGCAGCGTGGCGCGCCCACACTCCGGGCAACGTCTCCTTGATTACCTCTCGAAGACATTGGCGAAGAGCCCACACTAGTGGCGGACTCATTGTGTGGTGGTAGCTGGAATAACATACATACATAATCTTACGCCTGTATACTCCGAAGAATTATTTTTTAATTAACATGAAAAACAACTTAATTGAAACAACTTGGCTTGAAAAGGAATTAAGGATTTTTTTAAATACTAACGCAACTATTATGAACTTGGACACCGTAAGGCTTCATTAATGGCTAATATTAAATCGGTCTACTTTACAGAGTGACTGCCGACTGGTGAGTCATTATACTGAGATACAGTGACACCATTTGATACAAAAGTATCGGAAACTGTGACCTTGTTTTTTT
This sequence comes from Hemaris fuciformis, assembly GCA_907164795.1. Classification (NCBI taxonomy): domain Eukaryota; kingdom Metazoa; phylum Arthropoda; class Insecta; order Lepidoptera; family Sphingidae; genus Hemaris; species Hemaris fuciformis. Next base: position 7,094,227 of record OU015446.1, read on the forward strand.
TAAGCCCAAATGCAAAAGACTTACTTAATGATCACCAATAACAATGCACAATGTTTAGCAAGAGTTTGATATGCTTTAGGGATATGAATTTCAGGAAACAAAAACAATAATCTTTTATCTTACTTATTAATTTAGGTATTTATTTTTGAATGGGGAAAAATTGTAACTTTTATGATGCCGTAACATAATAATGCTTTATCTTTTAATTGCTTGTTTACTCTAAAGTATTATGGTTCGAAAACTTATATAAACGTACTATAAGTATGAAATGAGTCACATTAAATAATTGACATACTTACAATCTTGTGTTTCCGTAACAGTTCCATTGCTGTGTCAACAATTTGCAGTCGAAATAGAAGGGCGGCTCATGTTTTCTGCTATTTATTTTATCTCTGATAAAGAAAATAATTTATACACACAAACATACTTTTTAGTGAATAATATGTAATTTAAAAACATAGATGCATTTTACGAAATTATGATGCAAAGTTGAGTGTACATACACGGCACGTTGACTGAACGCAACAGGAGATATCCCGGCCGGTCCACTGAAGGCCTTTTGTGTTGAAGTGTACACAGCGTCGACCCCCCAGTCATCCATGAAGAAAGGCACGCCCACGAGCGACACAACAGTATCCACCAACAACAACGCACCATACCTAAAATTAAAGCATATTAAAAAAATAAATCATATTTTCCTTTGTGTTTGCGGTTATAAAAATAAAATGGTTGCGTTATTCCGACTTATGGCTTTCATCCAGCCCTTCCTTTGCGTTACGCCGGTGCTAATCCGTACATTGTGTCATCTATCTACGGACATGAAAGTCACATTCACAGTGATATTAGCGAGGGTGAAATTCACTGGCGTGAAATGTCGCTTTAATGAAAAAGGGGATGAACATTCCCCATACTAGAATCTACGAAAAAGTTTTCTTCTTAACTTTTCCTTAGTATTTTCCCACTGCATGCTAATTGCGGACTCTTTCGCAGGATGCAATTAAATAGTTCCCGACTCGTATTCTGGGATCCGAGTTTAGCTAAGGAGTGAAAGAGACGACGAATGTAATTAAATTGTTCGTTCCAGTGTCAGTATTTCTAGAGCAATCGGATAGTTTTTCTGTAGTTTGTTGCCTTTTATTGTGTGGAAGTGAGAGACGGTCGGGGCTGCGGTGTCTCGGTGAAACTTCGTGAGATGATTCAATACATATAAATTACCTCACAACTGTTAATTAGCTAACTTGGTTATAGCTCCATACAATGTGATAAGAATACGTAGTTATATAAATAATATTCGCATTGACTTACTTATTATACTCCTATATTTATAACATTTTTAATTCATATTTTTTGGAATAAATATAAAATAAAAATATAAATTGTTTCTTGGCATAAGCGTGATTTTAATGATAAAATAATATAAGAATAAGGGTATATTTATGAACATACCTTTGACTACCCTTCAGAGAAGCAATCACTAGAAAACATGAATTTATATGTACCTACATGAGTAAAGCCATACCTGTGACAAATGTCGCCTAATCCTTCAAGGTTTTGTAAAGTGCCGGTGGAAGAGTCTCCATGGGTTATAAACAATGCATTCGGTCTGTGCTCTTTAAGCGCTGCTTCTAGTGTGTCCAAACTAAAAGTCGTAGATAATTTTGTGCGGACTGTAACTGTCTTTATACCTGCATAGAAACCATGTTATTTTTTATAAATTTTCCAATCTTTGTAGATATAATTAAATTGTTTCTGTAACAACTGCTAGTAACTGGCGAAGTAGTTTTAAAAATGCGTTTTTAAAATAATGGTGTACGCTGGTGGATATCTTATTAAGAATTATAGATAAATAAATTATTGATTGCAGCGTAGGTCTATCTATATGTAACTTAAAAGTTAGATCTTAATCTGATGTGCTAAACGGTGTCAGTAAGCATAGCAGTGCTGAAGTTTTGTTTGCGACTAGGAGACCGACTAAAAATGGTTATCTGTGAAATACATTTGCTGGGTAAATTAAAACCTTTACTACTAAAAGCGTCAGTTTCAGCTAACAAACTAACTTGTCTTTAAAAGTAAAAAGTGATGATTCCAAATATTGCGACAATAAAAAAAACTAGTATTTTACCATATCGGCTAGCCATGGTAGTTGCTCGTTCATCCCATATGCCTCTACTAGCAATGAGTAGAGTATCGTTTGGTCCAAGTAGGTTACTTATGATAGATTCCATGCCGCTGTGACCAGAGCCACTGACGGCGTAAACAGTCGGACTGCTCGTCTGGAATACGTACTGGAGTCCCGCACGGATGTCGTCTATGACCTATAACGGTAAAGAGTATCATAGACAATGACTATTTAGTGGCTATGAGCTCTCCAAAACAATATGATTGCTAGGGCAACTTTTCAATATGGAAATCATTGGAAGATCTAGGATTGGTAGACGAAAAATGCCATTTGTGAATTGAAATTCCGATTCAACGTTTTTTAGCTTGCCGGGGAAATTCAAGAGGGTCAACAAGAGTGGAGAATAAAAGAAGTGACGACTAGATAGAGCAGCGGTGGATTAATACAACTTACATGTTTTATTATTTATTCTGTATTTGTAATGCTACCGGTAAAAAGTGTAGGTGTGAGGGTAAAAGCATGGTTTCCTTGCCTTCCAAATCCCTGATTGTTTTGTATTTGACGTTTAGGTCTTTTAACTTTTATTACAATCTGCTCGCTGTGATTGTTAACATGCTCAGTAATTGTCAAAACAGTGTACCATTGCAGCAAGCCTAAATTATACCAAGTACTGGAATAAGATAAATTCAATCACCTTTTCCTTAAGCTTTTGTTTTTAACAGACTTTCTTATGACTTTGTGATTAAATAAGTAATACATTTACACAGAACATGCACTTACGTTGAAGTACTCGTCGCATATGGGCGAGATAACGGGTTTGCTGAGAGCTTCGGCTACAGATGGCCACACATCACACGGGCCCGGACCACACATAGTTGGCTTCGCAAAATTTCGGTCTTGAATGTTCGGAGCCGCTATTTTTAATTGGTACCGCGACATTTTGTCGGTATGTTAATAAATCTGTAAAAAGAACGTAAGCCATTAATGTAATAGAAGAAAAAATAATATGTACAATATTTGCGTTTCTCAATGTAACACTCCTTTTTTGTGAAACAACTTACAAAGCAATCTTGTTTATTTTCTGCCAAATTGTCCCGAAAATAAAATATTGCCTAGTAATGTGACAGTATACATTTCAGAAGGCCGCACTATATGCACTCGATAAAGAACATAGCTCCCTCATTACCATATAGATGTGTATTACGAACGCTGGCCAAAAACAAGAAAAGTGTCGAGTGAAATTAACCCACACTTTGTGGTCGATATTTCAAGCAAGCAACCGTGAAGTTTGGTTACCGGAATCGGGTTAATGTTTAGATTTAGTGCTAATAGGGTGGTTGTAAATTTGCTACAATGTTCTGGTGCTATCGGATGGCACATTTGGCAAGTGCGACTCGCCCGGGGCGCGCGCCCCTTGCCAACCTCATATTTGTTCCACATGCTATCGTTCGCTGCTAGCCTGCGGTTTAACAATTGTTTTTGTACCCGCTTTAAAATAAGAGAGTTAAAAAATAAACATGTTCAGCGGGATCAGATAAGAAAGGTTGAGAGTACCTACATTTAGTCGAGCACGAGTCGGGGCGATAGCGCGGCGTTTCGATGCCAGATCGGGGTTATATAAGATTGAGACGTGGGACGAAGATCGAACGAGCGCAATGTTGTCTCGACAAATTGATTCGATTCCCATCGCGACTGTCTACGCTATCCTGGCATCCCCGAGGACAAAGAGACGTGGCGATGTAGACGGACGAGTCGAACGATCCGGCGACCCGCCGAGACCAAGCCTGGCCTCGAGCGCGCAAATACACTTCCACGACACAAGTGTCATCTTTGTGCCGGATCAACCGTGAAACGGAACTAATAAATATTTATTGCCTTACACTTTCTTTTGTTCCTTTATTTACTCGCGACGCACTTGTATCCCTCAGCAATATTCAAAATGCTAAAGTACCTACTTTTTGTTTATCTACAAAATCACATTTGGAATTTTCATGAAACGATGTTACCAACTAAATATTTACCTTGGATAATATGAGCAAGATATTGTGATTTGTATAGTATTCCGCGGCTCTGGTGCTGTTTTGTCTGTACAAGGAACTGACGAGTACTGATTAGCGACATAGCTAATTGGAGTATTTATCTATTGAGTAACAGATGACATGAGCGTGGGTCACTGCCAAGGTCGAGTGACGAGTGACCACGATTATCTTAAACAGAGAAACGATAATTATGTTAATTTTACTTTTTTAAGATTTATTTCATGTTCTTATGCAGTCTGTTACTTTTATATGCCGTTGTTTTTAATCATGGATATACATACGTCACATACCTACATCAAATTTATTGACTGCAAAAAGTTTTGTTAAGTATGAGACAATATTGATATTTTTAATTAAAAGAGTTAGATAATCCTTAACACATTCATTAAATATAGTTTAGTTGGAGACAAAGTTGGCTTACGAGAAGACAGTCATGGGCTTAAGTTCAGACTTTTTTATAATACGCTTACCAAACCAGAAGGATTTCAACAACAATTTGTACTAAAGTTAACTAAAGTTAACTTGTAAGTGCTTTTGTACTAAAGTCTACCAAATCGCAAAAGTTTGGAATGTTGGACAAATGTTTGTCGGTACAACATCCATCTGTAGACAACGAAATAAAAAATGTTTAAGTTAGTGAATATATTCTTCGAGGATTACGCCGGTGGTCTTTAGAAGCACACTATCAGAGGCATATACATGAGACTTGGGTCTCATGCGCATTTACAAGGCATCACAGGCCAAGAAGCGTACTGAATTGGTCCATACGGCAATCTGGCGCAATGACCAAACATATACTCGGATTTAGGCCATACCCGTACTATGTGTTATAAGGCCGGCAACACACCGATGATTCCTCTGGTATTATGGGTGTTCATGGGCGGTGTTGACCACTTAACATCAGGTGGCTCACTTGCTCGTTTGCCTCCTTTTTCCATAAAAAAAATAATAATAATCTTTCTCACGTGTAGAGGAGACTCGTGTCCAACAGTAGGGCGTACATGAGCTGATATAGGTATAATATACATAACTTCAGTGGCAAAACAACGCCGTAAATGGATCGAACGGATCGGCTCGACCGAGGTGGTACTATTGTCCATTAAATCATTATAGAAAATCAATGTGATTAAATGCTGTAACATTTCGAGACATGCCCTTCGGATCAATTTCCTGGTATTCCTTCGGATGGTGACCACAAAAAGTATAATGCCGACATAGTTGCATGCATGCGTGTGACGGTCCAAGAACTTGTGTTTATCCGGCTAGTATAATGCTGATATAATTTTACCAACTGAAGTGAGATAATAGTATTTGTTTCGTTCCGTTCAGCTCTTTTATTGGACGGCACTGCACTTATTATAATTTGTGACCGTGTCACTTTGTTATACCAGTATAGGAAAAAAATAGAAAGAAAATAAGAGATATTGAATTTTCACGTACTTTAACTATGAAGGAAAATATCGTGAGGAAACCTGCACACTAAAATTTCTTAGGAACTTCTTGGGTGTGTAGACTGTTAACCCGCACTAGTCTAGTGAGTTGTAGAGGAGTCCTGAACTCATAGGTGGGACGAATAATTTTGTCGACTAGTAAAAGACAGTTGAAATCATTTACTACCCCGTGCTAGTGTCATCATATTTATTTATTTATTTATTTAAAACTTTATTGTACACATTAAAATAAAATGAACTTAGGAGTGCAGTAAACAAATCAAGTACAAAGGGCGGCCTTATTGCACAAGGCGATCTCTTCCAGGCAACCGAGGATGGAGATGAATGAAGAGTAATGAGAGGTAGTTGTGAGTGTACAAAATTACGTAGGAAAACTTATACATACATAAACACATACATAGACACATAGACAATACATACATGCATACATACATACATTCATACATACATACATACAAACAAATCAACATACATAAATACACATATCTTCAATCAGCGTGACAAGTAATAGTCTATAGAAAAACATTACTAGTTAAATTTAGTTTGATCTCGATATCGGAACACAAAACAAACAAAAGTACAGCAGCCCAAATTAATTAACGTTAAAATAAAAATCTGCGTTATCTCTTATGTCAAGGGAGCAAAATGTAAAGTATTTTTGTATCAAATTATTAAAATTAATTACATGTAATCTCATTCCAAAGATGCTAGCTCATAATAGGTTATGAGCTAAGACCTAAACCCTCTCAGTTGTAGAGGAGGCCCGTGCCCAGCCGAGGGACGTACATAATATTGTATATGGGCTGATGATGAAATAAGTTATGAGCCTTAATAAGTTGTGGCTTTGAGTCGGCAACCCTAATTCGTTTTAGCGTGTGGGATTACACGAAATGCAATTATTTATTTATTTAAACTTCATATACATACATGTATGTATAAAGGCGGACTTAATGCTATAGGCACTCTCTGCCAGTCTACCTTTGGGGGGTGCAGAGATGAAATGTGGTGGGTGTATACCATAATGATTTTTATGTTTTACATAAATAAATCGAAAATACATAATATTTATACATAAATATAAATACAATATATATATATATATATATATATATATATATATATGACTTCAATAACCAAAATTGTACATAAAATGAATAAATAAGTCGCAGTAGACGATTAAAACTTAAAAACTTAAACAAACATTTAGAATAAATCCAGGAAGGGAGTAAGCGGCGAACGGAATATGAGGTTTGAGCCAGCTCTCAGAAACAAGGTCGGTGTGCACGTGCGTCGGTGACAGTTACAGCTAGTTCGTAATAGTGACTAGCTATACTTTGCGCGTTAATGTGACAAACATTAAAAGTAAGGCGATTTTGGGGATTAAGTTTTTCACGTATCAGTTCAATAGTAGTAGCAATTGTCGAGCAGAAGCTGTCATCACTGTGTGTGGGGGAAGCAGATTCATTAGGAGAGTAATAAGAGTCATCGTCAGAGTTCATGATAAATTAATATAAATATCTTAATATATGTACAGTAATAAAATTATATATATATATATTATATGTATATTACTATGGTGCAAACAAAAAATATAAGTACACCACTATACCGCGATCAATCATACACTGCGCCACCCGCCAGCTAACACTAATAAATATAAAAAGCAAATTTTACATAAAAATAAACTAAATTTAATTTTATCTAATGAGATGAGAAAAAAAATGACAACAATAAATTATTGTAAAAAGGAACGTAACATTTGCATCACTCAAATGTCAAAAGTGACATAAAAGCAAGAGAGAGAGGGAAATAACAAAAATACAATGAAAATGTGGGTAGAATAGAAAAACATAGGCAAACAATAACAATTATAAACGGGCATAATACGAGTATGTTAGTTGCCTTCTTACAACATCACGGCTTGTGCGTTTTTAAATCCGAGCGCGATGATTCCGCCGCCCCGTGGTTACTTACGGCCGTCGAAGATAATTCCACTGTCTTCGGAAAATTAACCATTAAAGAGTTTAGTTCCTCAACGGTAGTGACTTTAATTCGGCTTCCATCCGGAACTTTGATGACAATAATGCCGTCCTGTGTCCAGCAAGATCGCATACCGAAGTGCTGCTGACTTTTGCTAAACACAATTTGTCGTGGTTTTGTCAGAAACTCTTTAATGGACGCGGACGAGCCTTTTAACTTGGACTTGGCCCGCCAAACAGCTGACCTGTGACTTACATTAGTGAACCTAACGAGTATAGATAGGTTGATGGTGCTCTTTGTTTGGCGTTCTAATGCGATGGCAAACTGTGATGGAAGACACTGAGATATCCTTAAGCGACAAGGCACCGTTCACCAACGACAACACGGCCTCAGTACAATTTTCTTTGTCAGCCTCAGGCACTCCGAGGAATAACAGCGCTTTTCGACGATGCCTGGTCTCCAGTGCGTCCACCATATTAACGCACTCCGTAATTTGTTGCCGTAGCAGCCGAAGCATATTAAGCATGAGCTCTCTAAAACTCCGGAACTCCTCTGCAACTCGAGCAACGGTGTCCTTGGCAGTGCCCCCAGTGTGAAGTTGTGCTTCTAGTTGAGCCATTCGTTTCGAAAAACTGTCCTCCAGATTTTTTCTGTGCACTTTGGATGTCCGCGAGTGTTGACATTGCGAATTTCGTATGCCTCAGGGATTTTTCCTCATTCAAGTGATGCGTGATATGTGTAAGTGCTGGCAAATGGTGCAGAGCAGGATCACATATAGTGGCACTAATGTAAGTACATCGGATGAACTGTCTGTACTATTAAATACACTACATTAACTAGCAAATTTCCAATTTTAAAACAGTAATTTTAAATCGTAACAGAAAAACACGTCTACTCGATACACCGACTGCAGAAAAAAAAAACAAAGTTTGTTGTTTCATAATACCCAACTATTTACGTTATAAAATACAGAGATTAAATTTAACATATTCGTTAGAGAGAATGAATGTAATAATAGGGATGCATAATAATAGGGATGATATGCAAGGTGCAAAATTTGTCACAGTATCATAGGAGAGAGTTTGCGTTCTCGTGATTTAAGAAGACTTTGTTTATCTTGAGTCATTACCAGACATAGTTGTGTAAACTAGTGAATTAGGTAACTCTCAGTAGCAACACGGAATCTGGAAATGTGCCCGAAAACTGGCAATAATCGTCCTTTACTCCATTGGACAGATTTTCGAGTCAAAATAGATTGCGAGATACTCGTATAATATTATAAAAATTCCTGTACGTACTAGGAGCTAGGCCTCGAGGTAAAATAAAAAAAGCTTTGTCGTCAGCGTAGCCTTGAAAACTTTCGGCTCTCTACAGTAAGTACGCAAAGAATACTAAATATTGTGCTAGAGGAGAAAATTTAATCAAAAAATCCTTGGTATCAGCAGACTGACATTAGTTCCGGATAGTTTTGTTTTAATAAGACAGTTTTAACAAGACGTAATTCGATGTAAACCCCCTCAGTTGTAGAGGAGGCCCGTACCCAGCAGTGGGACGTATATGGGCTGATGATGATGATGATGAATTCGATGTAAAATCGCGAAATTTTAATCAACCATAACTTTGATAAATCGTGAATTCCGAAATCGAACTTGCAAAATTTTACCTGAGGTGCTCTTATCTGCGCCATCCAGTTAGAAATTAATTTACTTGCGTAAGATTTTACTTATAAAACATTTTATTTCAGTTACAAAAATAGTAAATTAGAAGTTGGAATACAGTTAAGTAAGAATTATGAATGCTCCAAGGACTGCGTTCATTACGATTAAGTAATAATAAAAACAGATTGCTGTAAATCCGAGGAAAGTCCTGCCATTTATTCATCTTTCCACAAACAAATGTAAGCCACCAAACAAATTTTAAATTAAATCCCTTTCTCTCGACGAGTTAATGTCCCGCGAGACTTTTCTCTCGTTTTAATTTCCGGAGCGTTTTCACCGAGGAAATAGTTTGTTTTGCAAATATTCTATGCGGCCACTTGTAATCATATCCATTCCGGTATCACGTTGGCTAAATTAATTCATTTCCAATCAATCCCATTGTATTTATATAAAATTTGTAATAAATCATTTCTAAAAATTTACGGTGTAGTCGGTCGAGGACGGCCCAGGTGCACCTATAAAGACCATATAGGTAAGTTACTGAAAAAGGGCAATATAAAGAGTCCTCGAAACCGACGTGCATGCATGAAGAGGATAATGTCAGTGGAGGAAGCGAAAGAGGTGCCTACCCTAACGGGAGACAGGCGTGAGTTTATGTATGTATGTATGTATGTAAAAATTTAAGCCCTCTGTTTACCTAAAGAATATTAATCAGTGTATGTTACGTTTTTACCGACAAAAAACTCCGGTCGGCTTTTGGTCTCATGTAAAGCCATATTTGCTACATATTCCTAACATTACATCACTATATCCATAATACTTAATTCATAATAATATTTTAATTATATATATTGTATGTATGTAGGTATATATATGTATTTGTGTATATATATTTTTATTATTTGCATTTATGCATTTATATCTTTCTTTCTGTACACACTGCCCTCCCAATAAATCCTTTTTTAAAATATCCATCTTATGGTTGTCTTAAAAAGGTCGCCATGTGCGATAAGGCCGCCTTTTGTACCTTTCTCTATGTTATATATGTATAATATATTTTTTTTGTATGATTTTGAACGTGTACAATAAAGAGTTAAATAAATAAATTACATTAACATATGAAATTAAGTAGGGCCCCTTCGTTGCTGTGTAGAAACGGTAAAAAAATAGGTTTTTTTTATGAACGAGTTTATTGACTAAAAAAATATCTACTGCTTAGCTGGCTTTAATCCTTCAACGGTTTCTGTTTAATTTTTTTAGCATTTCACGAGGAATATGGTAAAAATTCATCTGCGGAAAGTCGCTGAGTGCATTAGTCGGTTTAAGACGTACCTGTGACCATTATTTTCACAGTTCGTTTGGCCGCCGAGGTGGCTGCTGCCATTTCTCTTGCGTCAATTTTATGGGGCGCAATTCTCGGCGCGCCTTATTATTTTGTTTGTTGTTTATTTTGTGTAATTACATTATAATTATTTTAATTCATTTTGTAAAATAAGTGGTCGCTTGTGTAATGTATGAAGTGGAGTATTACCCTTGTTTTTATTTTTCATTACAGTTTAACTTTTAAGCTATTACAGGTCCTTAGATTATTATATATACACATATAAAACTCCATGCCTGTATTCCCAAGGGGTAGACGGAAGTGCATTTCTACGCCCACATTTCGCCATATATCATAACAAAACCGCTTTAGTGGCCCACGAAAGTGTAACGTGGTCCGGTGTCAGTGTTAATAGATTTAGTAACAACAGGCCGCTATGATTCAGTTGACTGGTGTAAGATAGTAATAATACTACTTTTTGAGTCAGTCGAAATTTTGCCGTAAAAATATACATATTATGTAAAAAACAAAAAAAAAAGTTATGCAATGAATCCAAATGAATCATACGTATATTAGTTGTCATTGAATGTGAACCCTTGTGATATGATAAGATTCTTCCCTATTATCATCATTATCAGCCCATATACGTCCCACTGCTGGGCACGGGCCTTCTCTGCCATAGAGAGGATTTAGGCCTTAGTCCACCACGCTGGCCTAGTGTGGGTTGGCGGACTACAAACCTAAGAAATTCCTAAGAACTTTTAGGTGTGCAGGTTTCCTCACGATGTTTTCCTTCACCGTTAAAGTAAGTGATAACAATAAGTGATACACATAAAATAAAATAACTAATAAATTAATAAAATAACTACGTAAAGTCAGAGGTGGTTGCCTCTGACTTGCAATGATAAGATTGCAAGTCGAATATTACATATCGAAAATTCCAGAATAAAACGCTTGTTACTCGTGCAAATCCTGTCATTGTTGTGCTCGGAATTAATGTACCGGCTAATAGTTTACGTGGTTTTCGTACGACACGGCACGAGCATTCGAGAAAAATAATTAACATTATTATCGCAAGCCCACGTGTCGCTTGAGCTAATGAGTTTTTAACCAAGCTATTTAGTGACAGGCACTTTACATTAAATGCATAGATTTAAATGCACTTGTACTTTATTAAATGAAGTATTTATTAATTTACGACTTGTGTTTAACCGAAAATTTAGCAGGCTGGTCAGTTGATGTCTAGTGGGCACCAAGGGCCATGAATTTTCATTAAACTATGAGATCAAAGTTGCATTGCTAACCAACATTATGCGAAAAGGGAAGTGAAAACTTTGGTAGCAGTCATATTTATTGCATGGAGTGTGAACTATTCATTCACTCAAATTGAAGTGTCTGGTCAACTTTTTACTTTATGATTTTTTTTATTTTTAATGATGACATTTTAATTATGGTGACGTCACATGTGAATGGATGTCATGGATGGTGCTAGTTCCACAATCCGCTCTGGAGGTTTTAGACATGTTTATGTTTACCGTGGACAACATGTGGTTATTGATTCTACTTTGTATACGGAGAGTGGCGAGATAGCCAGTAGTGACTGTTGGATTGGGTTAATTCGACCAGGTTGGGAACGTTGACTCAAAAAACCCACGAGAAGCTTCCTAGTTTGTTTCGTTCCATCAGATATTTAATTACTTTTATCTTTACTATCATACGTTCTTTTTTTTCGTGAGCTCCATTAATAATAAAAGTATTCTTCAAATAGACCAAATATATTTTAAATAATAAAACAATAAAATACTCGTAAACTCTGGAATGGAATTATACCGCTGGAAAAGATATATAATTTGATAGATTTACCGAATAGCTTTACACTTGTACCTACATCTGAACTTAGTAGGAGAGAGTAAGATTGAGAGGGGTTCATCAAACGACAAAACTTGGAACGCATCAACATCTAAGTTACACGTTGATTGGAACACGAAGGTTCATTAGAAATTAGCATAACTTATAATTAATTCCTACATTCCCCGAGTGCAAGGAACATTCCGTTATCGCGTTCATACAAGTATATGTAGCGTGCAATGCATGGTTGTAAGAACATTACCATAATATTCTAATTCACAACATCCGCGTGCACTTTCACAAATAATTTGCAAGTACTTATATTTGAAATGAGACTGAGACGTGTTACTGCACTCCGAATATGCAGCTGTTGCGAGTCAATGACATTGCGTGTGTAGTTTTGATGTGGGCAATATTCATTTGTTTGTTTTTACTTTGAATTAATATATCTTATGGGCGTTATGTTCAACATAAGTTATAGTGCGACTGAATATAAATAAATACACCCAACAGTCACATCCACGAGTGCGCGAGATGTGAAAGTAAAAGGGATGAATATGACGGCTAATAGAGATGTTTGGAAGGACAAAACATACTCCGCCGATCCCAAATAGAATTGGGAACAGGGCAAGAAGATGATGTCACATCTATAGTACTAACCCCACAGTAAGGTACGAATCTTGCGTCGTGGGTATCAGAAACTAGGAAAGACTTTTTGGTCTCATAAACACCCAGACCCGAAATAAATGTTTGTAGATCACACAAACATTTGTCTCGGTGCGGAGAACGAACCCGCGGCCTCTCGCTTCTCAAGCTGGTGTTTAGCCAACCCCGACAAGGAAGCTGTTTATTTTATTATGTTCATTCATACTGATCATTCTGTATTCAGGTATTCTGTTAATTACTCTACCTATGAATATAACCCCATACATTAGGTCGTACTCGGCGCCAAATCAAAACCCTTCATTTGTTATGAAAGTCAGAATGATGTCACTTATGCTAGCCTACTTAACGTCATTGCATTCTTATTTATTATGCAAATGCAAACCTTTGAGCTTTGTTTGGTTGTTGCTCGTTTGTATTTTTTTTACATTATATAATATTAAACATAAGGTACATCAGTGCAGGCTTTAGGTATATGTTTTTGAAAAAATGTTATATGTTTAAAAAACTACTGAAATAAATAATTAATTAATCCTGCGACAAATTCCGTTTCGAAAAAATCGTTTAATGCTTGAACAACTAACCACGGAGATAAAAAATTTAGGTTATTTGGGAGCTTTATTATACAAGCTTAAAAGATTTAATTTCAACAAACATTGTTACATTCTTTGAATAACAGTAACTTTTTTCTTACATTTTTCTTAAATAGTTTTATTTAGTGCCGTAAGATGTCGCTTTATTAAAAAGTTTTAATGAACTAGACATCAGTATAATACAATATTTGCAAGTGAATAACTACGTTTTACCATAACATCGGGCGGGTTATTCTGTTGATATGAGTTTCATCATCATCAGCCCAAATACGTCCCACTGCTGGGCACGGGCCTCCTCTACAACTGAGAGGGTTTAGGCCTTAGTCCACCACGCCGGCCTAGTGCAGGTTGGCGGACTACACACCTAAGAAATTCCTAAGAACTTTTTAGGTGTGCAGGTTAATAGACAACCATAGATAGATATGAGTTTAATAGACAACATTTATATAACTCTTAAAATTTATAAACCACACTTTAACGATAGGAGATGGAGAGAGAAACCTGCATGACTGAAAGTTTTAAGATACGATTTAATATATTTTATGGTAACATTGCAAGCGGCGGTCTCATCTATGGGTAGTTTATTACACTTATAAAACTAACTTTTGCCACTATGCTTGTAAAACATGCTTCCATTTTAGATTTGTGCAAGAGCACTAAAACGTGGAACATTTTAGTTGTTTTTGATTAGACCAAGAGTCTCCGACGTTGTCTGAACCAACTGTTGCCAGTAATCTGATGAAGGTCATCGCACCGTCTTGTTGTTGTGGCTTGTTCATGTTAAATATAACTTACATGACTATTCGTGAACTATAGTTTTAAGACTCATGTATTCATTATTATACTATTATTCTTGAATTGGTATTTGTTTACTCTGAATTAATCTACATACATACATACATAAACTCACGCCTGTATTCCCCGAAGGGGTAGGCAGAGGTGCATTTCTGCACCCACATTTCGCCAGGTATGTATCAGTCCCACGTAATAGGGGAATTAATTAATCTATTCTTTAAAATTATCTCACTTTTAGATTTTCAAGGATTTTTTGTTATGTGATTCAGCTTTCGGTTGATGTTTGATATTTTTGAAAGAAATGTTTAAACTATGATTTTAGTAAATAGAGGATGTGTAAACAAAAAATTAGTGATGGTCTCAAGGTTTAGGCGTGCGGTCTGGAATCACGAATCTCTGTCTATTGGAAATGATGTAAGTATTCACAATGAATTATCACTTACTTTAATGGTGAAGGAAAACATCGTGAGGAAACAAACCTACACACCTAAAAGGCTTTTGAAAACATCTTGAGAAAATCTGAAAACCTAATAGTTCTTAGGAATTTCTTAGGTGTATAGTCCGCCAACCCGCACTAGGCCAGCGTGGTGGAGTAAGGCCTAAACCCTCTCATTTTTAGAGGAGACCCAAGTAGTGGGGCGTATATGGGCTGATGAAATGAAATGACATGAAATGTGGAATCATTATGTGTGAGATTGTTGGGTCTTGTTATTTATGTAGATTAATGAAGAGATAAAAATATCTAATGAAAACTTCCGTTATGGTATCCATAATATAATAAACGTGCCGCTGTTGATCCTGGAGCACAGGAGTTGCAGTGGCGGGTGTGTGGCGGGTGTGTGGGGGGATAGGGCCTAATAACCATATAATTTAGCCGCAATAATCGCGAAGTGTAGTTAAAACTTGAAGTTGTTAGTTAACGAGTGTAAGTATAAAGTCGGTGGCAAGTTTCCGAGTAATTCCGCAGGAGTAAACCTTGGCGACAAAGATTTTCGGCCTTAGTTTTATGACTTACTTGCGCCAGTTTTAATTAAATAACGTCATTACTGATGAAACAATTTACTTCGCGTCGTAAAATCTAGAATTTGATTTGCTAAGTGCTCGTTTTATGATCGTATTTCATGTAATGGTAATTATATGGTGTTTTGGGTCATTGTATTTGTTGTTGTAATTGAAACTCTAAATTCCTTCGGCTTAGAAGTGTAATATGAATGAATACATGTTTGTAGTAATTAATAAGCGATTTTTTTATAACGACTTTAAATAAAAGTATTTGCATTAACATTATCTTCAACACAATATCAATCCATTTACTTTTTAATAATGTTATACACATTCCATTAACATTTCGATTACATCACAAAATAGGGCGTTAATTTAGTTCACAAGTCCATAGCTCTGTCTCTTTAAAAACTTTTTTGTATTGTACAGTATAAAAACTACTGAGCTCTATCATATATTATGTTGAGCCGACCACTTAGAACACTGAGAACTGAATGATTTAACTCATTTTACTCGACATAAACACACTGTACTGTCTTGCGAAGCCGCTCCTTCACGCTACGTTTAAATACCCAAGTTACTGTGATGGGAGCATGAAATAATCTGATTTAACACTCAATATTTCTTTCAAAAAGGACTCACAACACCCACATGAACCGCCCAACGGGGATCAGTAACAACAAATAAACAACTAATTGAAAGACATTGAGTGAAATAGAGAACATCTGTTAATTTATTTTCAAAGATCGGTTCCGCGTCAAGTTTAGTCTTTTGTTCCTGAAAATAAGAAACATTAGACAATAAAGCACAGATCGCCCCCGGGGCGCGTGAGTACAAATCCAATTATTTCCCGTTGCGCCGCCTGGCGGTGTGTAATTGATTTATTTGCTCATTTCTTGCATTTACTACTTTCTTTCTAAACAAAACGCCGACACATATCTTCGTTAACGTATCGAGATACATTAAATCGATTTCGGCATTAGTACTCACTGTACGTTAAATGTACGAGCTTTCACAGTACATGATGAGTTAGTACGTTTACAGGTTATCAATTTTATTTCTACGGAGTACTTTTTAATCTTGTTTCATTGAGCTAGTCTTCATTGGTATTAGATTCTAAGCGTGATATATTTTCTAAATACAGGATACAATCAATCTTTGCTTTCTCTGTAAGCTTCATATTTTAATTTGTTAGACATAATTAAACTTGTCAAAATTATGTTTGTAAGTAAGTTTAATAACATAGAAAGCTCTAAGTTTAAGCACAATTATTTGTCTTTTTTTGCTTGATGAATAAGATTACTGGGGACTCAATTTGCTTGTAGTTTTACATACAGTCAGGAGAGCTATAACCATACAAAAATGTAATTGTTCTGGTGCTTATTTTATCCAAATGTATGCCGGGATGTAAGATATTGTACTAACAAAATTCGTTGAAGTGTTCTTGAGTGCAGGTTATATACTGAAGCTGTGCGCTATAATTCATTTTGAGTTATAGCGCTAGAACAGGTGAAATAGTGTGGGTTAGGATTTATTGTCCAAGGTAGAAGTTACCTTTTGTCAATTCTACTGCATACAAAGTTTATTGAATGTGTATCATTAGTCTGAGACATATTAAGACATTTTCACGTCAATCTCAGGCTCAGAAACATTTCTTCGCAATTTAACCGAGAAAAAATTGTTGAAAGAAAATATAAGGTTTTTTATTAACAATTCATTCCAATCTAACATTAAAAATCTATCACTCATATCCATATGTATCTTCATAATATTCCAATTTAGATGACAAAATGTATTCATTGAGATTTGCGTAAAAGAAGTATACTCGAGCGAAGTGGAATAAGGACTTATACCTCTCCATAGAGCCTAGTTTCTAGCACTGGCACAATACAAAACATACTTGAAAAAAAAGTACATTTCAAAAATAAAGTAGAATTTAAGTTCGTCCGCATATTTTGACATTTGCGTCAAGTCTTGAGAGTTTTTATTGATCTTAGGGAGTGTCCGCAGTGGACAGCGTGACGTGGATGTAGGTTGTGCTCGCCGCGGCGTATTTAAGAACGCATTTAAGGGGCTTTACTTTCGACATTGACTGATTGTTCCTCTTGCGCCGCTGACCGTCCCTACAGCCGAATAGCCCTTATAAATTGATTCGCTACGATCCAATTATTCATTTTTTAAAAGCTTTCACTGATCGTCTGAATGGATTAATTGGCGATCATTCAAATGGTAAATGTGTATTGAGAGAATTCTTTGAATGTTGGCGGTAATATGTATTTGCCTTACAATTACATTACAAATAGCTGACCCGGCAAACTTCGTTCCGCCTAACAGCCGATTCTTTAATATATATTATATAGGTATATATTTAGCCTAAGTTACTCCCTATTACATCAGCTATCTGCCAGTGAAAGTCCCAAAAAAAATGGTCCACCCGTTTCAGTGATTAGCCGGAACAAAAAGACAGACAGACGGACAAAAATTGTAAAAAACGTTATTTTGGTATATGTATCGTGTATACATCCATATGCATTTATTATAAATCGGTTATTTCAATATTACAAACAGACTGCCTCGTGGTCTCGCGGCACAAGTATGTGCCGTGCGATCTAGAGATCCCGGGTTCGATTCCCGGGTCGGGCAAAGTGTTATTAGGTTTTTCCATTAGGAAATTCTCAGTAACAGCCCGGAGTCAGGAAATGTGCCCGGAAAGCGGCAATAGGCTCGCCCCCTATTACATGGGACTGATACATACTGGCGAATTGTGGGTGCAGAAATGCACTTCTGCCTACCCCTTCGGGGAATACAGGCGTGAGTTTATGTATGTATATACAGACAGACATTCCAATTTTATTTATTTGTATAGATTAAAATGTATTATGCGGATATCTATGCATTAGACTATACATTTTGTGGCTATGTTCCTAAATGATTTCTATAAACGTATCTTTGTGCGGGGAGAGTCTCCTAACATGGCAATTGCAATCACCGGTGAGTAAATGACCTACAAATTTTATTCGTGATTCTGTGATATATGTAGATACAAGATCGTGCGTAATAGATACCATCTTCAATTGAGTAATTAATAATTAACTTACCATTAATTGAATTAATTTAGACTGATGATTGTAATTGTTAACGAATTAAATATATTTTTAATAAGGTACCTAATAAATAGGGATTTATTTTTACGTATGAAAACGCTCTCTGCAAAAGAATTTAATAATCAGATTCGTTAGTAACAAACAAACTCCATGTATCAATGTTAATTTTAGTTAATTATAGACTCAAAGGGATGGAAAATCAGATCCTTTCAACGGATTTTTACTGGTTCAGATTAGTCATACTAGATGGCGTGGTTCACATAGCACCTGCGCTAAGTGCTTGTAGTGAAATCAACCATCTTAATTTTATTATGACATGTGAATATTATATTGAATACAGCTGTTATAACCATTGAAAATATATCATAAAGTTCAATACGTGACGCGATAAAATATTTTATCAGCACTGTTATTTATATTTTATAATTAAAAGGGCATAAGATGATAATGATTAGGTACCTACTTTAATTTTGTATAAGTCATAACAAAAATTATCATCTTTTAAGGCATTTTATAATGAATTCCAACTCCTATAAATAAAAATGTATTTCTCGCAGGAAGGAGCAATAAAGGTATTTAAGTAGAAAGCTGTCAGATTGGAGGGGACTTTATTAGCTTCAGTAATTTGACTCAGGAATCGGATCTGGGCCTCTCTCATGCCACACATTTATCAACTAAATACGGAACCAACGAAATAGTTATAGGAAAAGATGACATGTGATTATACGGCAAGTGTCTCCGACTTAACCCTTTCGGGAATGAATTTGCCTTCTATAACTTCACCATGCAACATTAAAATAATTACTTTTGCCCAAAGAAAAAATATTTTAGAACGTATTCCCCTATATTCATTTGCGATATTGCGCTACGATATTTTATATGATTACTTTAAAATGTGAGCGAAATTGTGAAAGCTTGCATTGTACCAGCGTTGCTGTCATGTGTAATATAATAAATATAGTCTCTCCCTTTGTGTACGTTGGTTACGATCTGCTTCGGCGAAACACTGCGTTTTTACTTTCAGCCAGTACACTGAAGAAAATGTGTATTATGTATTATTATTGAAAAATGTACCAGATTTATCGTTTATTTCACTAATTTTTTACTTTATGACGTCCAATATATTTTTGATATTTTATATGATGTGGTGTCATGCCGTATTTATTATGAAACTGTAGTGGGTTTAATAGCGTTACGTATGAAAATGTGATTCATTCGTTGAGATTACCGAAGATCCTATTTGCTGGCGAAATGATACTATCCTAAGCCAAATCAATAATATAACAATGAGAATAAACAACACGTCACTCGATCTGAGACTTAAACCTCGAACTTCTTGATCGCAAGCTGCACACTTATGCAGTTGCTTCAACGTTACAGTGATTTAATTGTCTGGATATATATTTTTTTCATTTAATATGTTTTCTAACTTAATACATATGGGCAAAACAAAAGGAAACTAACGCACACCTGTATCTGAGATTTACGAAAATCCTTACTAATATTATAAATGCGAAAGTAACTCTGTCTGTCTGTCTTGCTTTCCTGCTAAAACTACTGAACCGATTTAAATGAAATTTGGTACACAAATAGTAGACCCTGAGAAAGGACATAGGCTACTTTTTATCCCGGAAAAGGGGTTTTAAGGGGTTGAAAGGGGGGGATGATAGGTTATATGGAAATATTGTCATTTGGAAAGCTAGAAGCAATAAATATGACATTAAAAGTTTGTAAAAAATGTATCTTTAAGGGGTAAAATAAAAATAGGGATGAAAGGTTGTGTGGAAATTCGTCATTTTTGAAGCTAAAATGTATTCTAACGACGCGGACGTGTAGACGACTGTAACTATGTATATGTAACTTTATGTCTGTTATGCTTTCACGCCTAAATCATTTGACCGATGTAAACGTTGATATGGACATAAATGGGACTCTGTGGAGTAAAATAGACTACAACTTATTTTCTTTCTGAACCCAACCCTTTTAGTCTACGCGGACGGAGTCGCGGGCAAAAGCTAGTACTAAATAATTACGGAGGAAAGTAAAGATCGTAAAAATCATATGTCACGTTAATACGCATACGTTTGAAAAATAAAGCGAATAAACGGTGCACCTGGGACAAATCAAGGCTACGTCACCCCTTCATTTCAAATGAGAAATTTCCTGTGAATAATTACCGACACGCGCGCAAAGCTGCAGATAACAATGGCTGGTGTAATGTGCACGCAATCACCGTGTTTGCGTTCAATTTTAAATTGCTTAAACAGGCATTAGATTACTTATAGCAGATTATATGATCACATTATGAAGATATATAGCACTGACAACCAGTCAAGTTGGTCCATTTATTGAGAAAATAAAGTGAGCAATTGTATTTTTGTATCCAGAAATAGACCAAAGAAGGTGGAACCTTCTATTTTCCATTAGAGAGTAACTGTCCTTGTAATATTTACACCCGAAAATGACATCGAAGACAAACGATTAGAAAATAAATAGCAGATAGTGGCACTGATTAAAAAGAAGAGACAAAAGGAGTGAGATAGTTATATTATTTCTGTAGTCTGGTTCATGAGCAAGTGAATTGATGGTAAGTAGCCAATGTCGCATATAAAAAAATATAGTGTTGAATACCGAAGGTGCGTTATCGCCTTTTGGATAACAGTAATCGAAGGGTCCCATACCATTATATATAAAAACGGCAAAAAAATCATGTTTGTTGTATGGGAGCCCACTTAAATATCATTTTTTTTTTTAGTAGGGTATTTGTTGTTATAGCGGCAACAGAAATACATCACCTGTCAAAATTATCAGTGTCTATCTATAACGGTTCATGAGATAGAGTCTGGTAACAGATGGACAGCGAAGTTTTAGTAATAGGGTCCCGTTTTACCTTTTGGGCACGGAACCCTAAAAGAAAGTAAAAGGGAAAGCAAAGAAGTGAGTAAAAAATCACTTGACATTCGAAATGCGTTGAATGCGTTACTTGGAAAATGTCTTTATCATATAGGTATGAGATGACCTTTAACTGTTGCAGTTGCAAATCAAGCGTAATAATGGTGAAATCGAATGCAATACGACCTGTCGCTCTCACTCATCACAATGTAACAATGCAAGTAAACACGATAAGGGAGACTAATAGCAGCGCTTTATAATGTTCATTTTACCCGAGAAGGTAAGACAATGAATTTGAAGAAAAAAGCAGAAAGTAGAAAAAGACTGGCAGAAGTAAAGAGCTACATAGAAACGCGGGAGCTGAGCGTGTTTATTGACCTTGACCTTAAACGCCTTCATAACGTTTGCAAATTCATCATCAGCCCACGTCGTCCATACATACGTCCCACTCCTGGGTACGGGTCTCCTCTACATCTGAGAGGGTTTAGGCGTTAGTCCATCTAGCTGGCCTAATGCGGGTTAGCGGACTACAAACCTGAGAAATTTCTAAGAACTTTTAGGAAAATTAAGCGTAATTGTGGTGAAGTCCAACGCAATAATTCATGGGTTCATATAAAATATGACTATGAGAATAAACAAGATAAGGAAGACTAGCAGTGTCTCTTATTAATGTTTTCAAATATCTCTGGCGACGTACCATGTGCCAATTTATCACGTAAAGCCGACGAGATCAGCGCTACTAGCTGACAAATTAATATATTATCGTTGTATGGACACGGATGCAATTTCCCGTAGTTGTCGACTCACCGCGGAATCTCCCGAGGGAGCCAAGTATACGTAATGATTTATACACTCTCGCATCCCGCTATTATTTCACTAAAGATTTTTGCAACGTTTAAACTGGTAATTGTCTCTGCGAGGCTGTGGTTTGTATTTGGTATTGTTGATGAAGCGTATAATTATCGGATAATTAATTTGATTTTTATAATGACATCCGAGTTGGTTTTGGTTGTAGTGTTCGATGATTTAAAGAGAATTTTTCAGCAATGAGTTTGAGGTTGACTTGCTTATGAATAGTTCGTTTTGTTTTTATGAGACTAATCGGATAACTTGGTTTAGCATGTTATTATATTGAGACACAAAAAATCACGCTAAGTCCCTCAAAATGAGATTAGTGACCATGTAATAAATAACAAGTAAAGATATTTAATTATACGGGAAATCATTGCCGTTTTTCGGGTACAATTCCGGACTCCGTGCTGCAACTGAGAAATTCCTAATGGAAAACCCCAATAACAATTTGCCCGACCCGGGAATCGAACCCAGGACCTCTAGATCGCACGGCACATACTTGTGCCGCGAGACCACGAGGCAGTGTGTATAAGTTTCCTCACAATGTTTTTTGTATCATTATAGTACGCAATAATTCATTGTAAGTATGTAAAAGATGACATAAAAAGACAAGAAAGTTTACATAGTTGAAATTAAATTTGAACTGTTTCAGTGACAGCTACAAAACAACCGGAAATAAATTTGCGAATTTCACAAACTGAACTTGTTCTTACATCGGACGGTGTCTGCAATTAACGACTTCATTCCAACTCTGTCCGATTAATTGGATGCTCCGTCATTATTCGGAATTATTGGTCAGGAATTTGCCGATGCGATATTTTTTTTTTTCAAATACTCTAATAATTAAAATATCTCAAAAGTGTAGTATAAGATATGTGTATACTTAATCAATAATCTCTGGGTTTGACCTTTTAGAAAAGATAAAAGGGTCTTTTAAAGGTTCGTAACGTTAGTTGAAGAAGCAAAAAGAGTAGGTTTTTTTCTATTCTCTGCTTACCTCATCATCATGACGGTTTTCTTTACCACTACAATAGGTTTTAAAATAGCAATTAAAAAAAACATATCAGCAGCTTGTTCTGCTTAACTTTTCAAAAAATAAATCAGATAAGTCTGTATAAATCAAAATAAAGTCCATGTTTTTCATCAAAAGCTTTTGAACAGTGAAGCGCTATAAGTGACAATTTATGTAAGGATCGTTGAACTGCGCTATTTATCGCCTCTGTAATTGTATGTTATTAATCCTTCATCTGTGATCGTGAGGACTAAGCGTCGCCTGGCGCCGCCACCTACCTCGTTAACTTGACGACTTGTAAGCGAGCGATCCTGTCGCGCTTTGTTTTACGACTCCACTCGCTTCGGCCATTTGTCAAAAGATCGCTAAATGGTAATTATGTTAAAACAAGGATCAAAATCGACATAACAATGGACATGGAATAAAGGGTGCACTAATTGAAATCCCTCATTTGTGTGACGCCATTGTACGCCTTCATCCGCTGTAATCCCGATACCGAAACGAATCTGGGAATGCTTCACAATATTCATTCATAAGGTTGCCTACCTTTGTGTGAATCGGTTAATTAAATTCCATATGTTCCACGGTTTTACGTGAATGTAAAATATTGAATAAAATATTTGAAATTGTGCGCACAAAAACGAACAAAAATAATTCAATGAAATGAAATGAAAATTTTGCGATAACGTTACTAATTGGTTGAGTATAAAGTCACAATGAAGTTTGAACTATAATACATCAGGCTGGTTCTACCAGGATGGAAGTAGATTAATTTCAGGGATCGAGATTGTTTGAAGCTCTATATACTTACTAAAAGAAAATTAATTTTAGAGATCGAGAATTTTTGAGGGTCAATATATTAAAAGAAAGGTGTCTAAAAAGCTTAAAACTACTGTGGCCTTTCAAAGACTGCTGATACCATTGACATGAAAAGGATTCTTTGATGGATATATAAAATTAAAAATTCAAGCCTGCGTTCCCACAAGCCTTTGTTAGTTACCTCAACCCTTGCAGATGGCTTTCGTCATGAAACCATACTATATAACAATTAATATTCCAGTTAAAATTCAACCCGACTAAGCGCACACTTAGTGACGTTAAAGAGAAAAAGAAAAATTGCTCATGTATGCAAAAAGTCTTTATGCATTTCAAGGGTGGCACCCTATGCTGACAAAACCACAGAACGGTATGGAGGAATTGAAAATAGAGCCCTTGTTATTTCGAGTACGTGTGGAGTGGAATACAAAGAGGGTACATTGTCTCTAGTTCCTCGTTATGCACCGCTTCAGATAGTCTGATAACAAACTGCGGGTAACCTGCGAGCCGAGAGGTACGTTATTATTGTAAGCTCCACAATGATTTGCTTAAATACGGTTAATGCTTATTCTGTTTACGCCGGTTTTGTTTGAGTAAGTTGGAAATTTTGGACTTGTGTATACAACTAATTTATTTAACGTAACCCACGAACTGTGAAGCTAATTCTACACTGATTTAGATCATAGATTTTGACGTCTGTTCAGGCTCATAGGTAATGGAAGATGTAAAAACTAAAGTTCAGGGAACAATTCGTACCAGTTTAATATATTTTGATGCGCGTAAACGATGACGTATAGAACAAAAGGCAATTTTGTAAAACAATTTGTTTCCATTTCATATAGCGCAAAGTGCAATATTTATGACACATATTGCTACCTTACGTCGCTTAGTTTCGTAGAGTACCTATATTGAAAAGTATGAATATTGCGACAGGACGATTTTCTGTATGTGCTAATATTTTTTTATCGAGGAATCAATCAAGTGATGTCGAATTGTGGTGTTGTTGTGTATTTTCCTGATGTGATTTTTTTCACAACAATTTGGAGAAGTATCATCATCAGCCCATACACGTCCCACTGCTGGGCACGGGCCTCCTCTACAATCAACTGAGAGGGTTTAGGCCTTAGTCCACCACGCTGGCCTAGTGCGGGTTGGCTTGGAGAAGTATGCAGTTCATCAACAACCTTTCTCACGTCCACTGCTGGACATAGGCCTTTCCTATGGCACGCCACTAGGCTCAATCTTCGGCACTCCTCATTCAACCGCTGCCAGCTACCTTGCTATATCGTCGCCCCACCTAGCCATAGGGCGTCTTACACTACGTTTGCCGAGACGTGGCTTCACTCCAGAACACGTATGCGGTTGTCTCTTGTAAATGAGATTAAATTCGTGTTAAATCCTTGCGTTATTTTGTATTTTATTGCCACTTTGTGTCAATTGATATAATTTATACTGTTGTCTCTAGTGGATTACATAGGATTATTAATTAGAAGCGGTAAAAAGAGTATAGAGTACCTACTGTAAATTGGGTACTTGGCGTAGGGGAGGCTCCCTCTTCAATAATTACCTATCGATTTGGGTTCCTGTCGAATAGTGGCCGAGTGTGCGAGATCACGTATGAATCTATTGAAGTAGGCCTTGAAATAGATTTCATAGATTGTCACCTTATCACCGAAATTTATTAGAACACGTTAGATCTATGCCATTCAGTAATTAAAATATTTCACTTTTTATAACTTTTACCATAACTGTTAAATTATAAATTATCTCGTACAAGTATAGTTATGCATGAGATAATTTATATTGGTAGACGCAATAAGATATAATAAAGTTTAATAAAGAAATACATATAAGAAGATATTTTAACATTGGGAGAAATGGCGAAAAAAAATATTTTGGTTTTTGTGTATGAACGACAAGCGAAACACGTGATGCTTCATATTTATGGCTGGGGGCATCGAGTAGTAGTGTAAGCACTGTGGGGGATCGGATCGACAAATGTTTGCGTATGCTTGCTGACAAAAGAAGATATTGGGTATAAGTTGGGTAAAAAATAAGATTATATATAAAATTAGGCTTTTTTCTGTTATAATAATAAAATAGGTGGCTTCGTTAACTTAAATATGATATTTGTCGAGCTCGTTAAAAAAATATATATTGTTTGTCTCCGAGGCTCCCTGTATTCTTTTTCGAAATTCATCGTATTTGGTTAGTAAGCTTAAACGTAGTAACCTTTGGTGTTTATAATATCAAGCTTATAATTTCCGAACGCACCCTGATCTCAAAAGTTCCATATGCACGGTTATATAAATGGAGTTTTGTTACTACCTCTGCCGTCATAATGTTTCTGGCATTCATAAACTTTAATAATTACTGCCGTGGAAATTCGGCACAAGTAGATTAACCGTCTAAAAACGATGAAAACTGGTGAAATTCCCGAATCTTTACGATTTCTGTAATTGGGCCCATTGTGCGAGTGAATTTCGAGGGACCTCTCGCATTGAACGGCAAACTTGAAAGTAATAAACTTGTTCTTTCGATGAATTGCCTTATTCCGAAGTTAATCACGAGAGAGTGAGTCGCAGTCGGTTCGCTGGTAAGATCGGCTCTTTTATTATGTTACTATGTGGAAATCGTTTGGCGAAGGTGTATAAAAATTATATGAGGTTAAGATTTTACTTACTAGTAGCTGGCATATTTATGATATATAAACATCATAAGTTTTGTTTAAAAAATAGGCGTATAATGTCTATAACATTAGCCTATACCCGTCCATATATGTAAGTCACTTTGCCTCCGGGTCGGAAGACCTCCTCTAGAACTAGGCGGGTTAGGCCCTCGCTTTATGCCTGTACAATATTTATCCATCTATGAAAGGTATTTTTAAGTATTAGAGTTAGATTTAACTTTCAATGTATTGAACAATTTCCCAAGAGATTTGAGAGATGTATTAAATCTTGCAAATGCATCTTCTTAACTACCTTCAATCAGTTATGAACCGATGTACTCGTATACATTATATAGTAAGTTGTACTATCAATGCCAATCTCACCACCGTTTTTTTCTAAAGAACTTTCTTGTCACCGAGGAATTTGTTAACATCGTCATTTATTTCCAAAGGGTTATACCGAGGCTCTGTTTGTTGCTAACCCCTGGTTCGAAGAATGAGTTAAGTTCATCCGATTAATTTTCGTTCGATGCGCCACCCTGTACATCGCCGTCTTGGCTGAGTGACAGGCACAGATCCTACTATTTTGTTTAGAGCCCATGATAAATAGAGGGTCGTCTGATGTTTACCAACCAAACACCGCTACAATTGTTTTTCTTAGAAATGACAACAGGAAAACAAAATTGCTTTTCCTCGTAAAGAAAATATTTTATCATTTTATTGAATTAGGGCTTTAGATACAGTATATGTCGTGCTAGTTTTGCTATTTATACCAATAAACTTTTATATTTATTATTGAAATGTGAACATATTAAACCAGGCCTAAACGCACTTAAGATGTAGTACATTATGCTCGTAAATCGTAATATTAAAAAAAACATGATTCCATATATAATTGTCTTTACTTATTGATGATATAATTAAGTTTTGTTTGAATTATTGTTTACATTTTAAACATCATATATTTATTGTGTCAATTTTATGTGTTTTTTTTAATATTTTCAAATATTATACAATCATTGGACACCATTGCAACTTTTAAATTTAAGTTATTTAAAAGACAAGATCATGCACATGTTTATTAGTTTAAGTTACATTAGAAAACCCGCCCTCCATTTTGTCCAAGGTTTATCTATTATAAAAAATGCGTAGAATTTATTGAGTGCCGTGGCCGATGCTTCGAGAAATATATATATTTCGAATATGCAGAGGGTTAATCTTTATAGTAAAATAATAACCGAACAATGGCGTTACGGAATAACAGAGTAACGATGTAACGGAGTAACAGAGTAACGAAATAACGCTATAACGGAATAAGGCAGCAATAGAGTAATGAAATAACGCTATAACGAAATAAGGGAGTAACGAAGAAATGAGACAACGTTATATCGAAATAACGCCATAACGTTGCAACGAAGTAACGCCGTAATCGAGTTACGGAATATCGAAGTAACAAGGCAACGCATTAAGTAGTAAATCATACTAAAAAGTGAATGAAACAATATTTGTTTTTGCAATGATGGCACTAGCATATCTGAACAGTCGCCGTAGATAATTGCTTAGAAATGTGGATAAAGTCTTCCAATCTGCAGCAGAATGGCGCAGTCAGATAAATATTCACAATAAGAGGTCTTTCGGTAGGCAAAAAGTATAATTTTTATAAGTAAAAAAATATTTGCCTAGCTATTATTATTTATGATTAATTTGTTGTATTTTTTGTTATTGTTTCGCCAGATATTCGCATTCTAGGATATTATGATCCTCTGTATAGCAACAAAAACATTACAAATTCGTACCTGATGCAGATTTCTTTTCTTATTATTTCTCCCGCGTGGCCAATAATTGTGAAACTCGCTACGACATTACGTGTACTCTTTAAAACGGGTCAACTTCGAAACTTTTCAAATAATTGAGAGCACAGTTTCCAGCTTCAGTCTTTTCAGGGAAATACAAGACTTTGTCGGAACGGATATTCTATTTAGAAATTCTTGGAATAGGTTTCTTTGAAGCACTATCGTTGTATCAGTATTTTTCGAATAGTTTCAAGCACGTTACAGAGAACTAGGGCGCTTGCCTATATTCGACATAAGGTCTGTGGTGACTAAAGGGGTACAATACTGTGTACCTCGGGTGACCACAGTGACGTAGTTAGTACGATGACCGCACTGAATCAAATATATAGGTATCGCTGTATTTCATTCATTTTGTTGCTTTTGCTTCGATCGTTGCTACCTGCATAATTGTGATGGTGAAGTATATGGCAAAACTATTTTTTTTCTGCTTCCATAGAGTCAAATTAATACTGGATTGGTCAAGTTATTGCAATTTAACGTTTCGTAAGCGGCTGTGACAAAACTTCATGAGAACTTATTCAGTGTAGGCATACGTTGGCTTAAAGTTTTACTAATGTAATATGCTAGAAAAAACCTAAATAAGTTAAATAGTTTTTTAACACATACACACATACATAAACTCACGCCTGTATTCCCCGAAGGGGTAGGCAGAGGTGCATTTCTGCACCCACATTTCGCCAAGTATGTATCAGTCCCACGTAATAGGGGGCGAGCCTATTGCCGTTTTTCGGGCACATTTCCAGACTCCGTGCTGTTACTGCGAATTTCCTAATGGAAAAACCCAATAACACTTTGCCCGACCCGGGAATCGAACCCAGGACCTTTATAAACACAATTCAATGTACATAAATCTCTATAACATTAGTATACAGCCGTAACTTTCCTAATCCTAAACTAACTAAATCATAATATACATCATAGTTTCAACTACAGTAGCCTTTCCACAAGCATTTACACAAGGCTCATTTAAATATTTGCACGTGGGTAGTGAACAATGGCGACCTATGTGTAAATATTTCCGTGTCCTCAACCTCCGCTTGTTATCTTGATTTGTAGTCCACTCGGGGCTCTCCGCATAAAAATAACACTATCCTTGATAATATGTTATCCTAGTACCGAGCTCAAATGGTCTTCTTTCTTTATAACAACGTGTAAGTGTAATGTCGGGGATAAAAATGACTATGTTTTTTAAGAGCGGCGATAACAACCACCGTATTAGTTACGGGGCTTTGTTCCCGCATTTTGGGCCGGGCGGCCATTAAACGACACTCGACTATAATGAGTTATTTAATGTCATCACCATTCCTTGTAATAAACTTTTCACGGTTCATATTTTGTGTAGTGTCTTAATAAAATTGGTGCGTGTTGCGTATTTCTTATTTAATTAAACATGGCAATCGATAATGTACATAATTTTTTTTATTTTTATTTTTAATTGTCACTTTAAATAGGTAAATCTGTTCAATTACAGATATGCCCATAAACACCAATATAAAGTATGCGGAACAAATATATTGGTAGTTTATTTTAATTATGTCTTAATCAGTGGTTATCATTATCCATTAGCCTTAGGAAATCCACTGCTGAACATAAGCCTCTCCCAATGACTTGCACAGGGATCTGTCGGAGGCAGCATCCAGTGACGACCCGCGACCTTAAACAGTGGTTATACATTAAACGTATGTATAGTCAAAATATTGTCTCTAGTTGTTGCGAGACCAAAAAAGCCATAGATTTAATAATCTTTGATTTATACCCCTACTTACCCATTCTCTGACTAAATTATTAAAAAAAAATATTCATAACCCCACCGAAGTTTACAATCATATGCACAAAGTATTAATAGTAATAATCTACAATGAAGTAGCCGACAGACTAGCCTCAGAAAGCCAGGAAATATCGATTGAAATTTTCCTAAGCGTATGGACAATAAAGCGGGGGTAGTGTC
The DNA here is from genome assembly GCA_907164795.1 of Hemaris fuciformis. Classification (NCBI taxonomy): domain Eukaryota; kingdom Metazoa; phylum Arthropoda; class Insecta; order Lepidoptera; family Sphingidae; genus Hemaris; species Hemaris fuciformis. The sequence continues at coordinate 7,124,841 of OU015446.1, forward strand.
TGAGGCTAACTTGGCAATTTATTGCATCACTTGAATATGTAATCAGAGTTACGTTTACGGTGTACCGAGGAGCTCGTTGTGGAATATGCATAGCTTAATCCTGTGAATGCGTGTCATGGTATACGAGTACACTGACGTGCTGTTGCTGCTAAATGGGTTTCCACAATTTATTGTTTCAAACTTGTAATTTGATAATTTTGTTGCCTGCATTTTATTATTTCAAATAGTAAAATAAATTAAATAAATAATATAAAAAATAAATATAATTGAAATAATATAATATAATATTTTAAATAATAGAATAGTTTTAGATGCTTTAGTCGGTATCAGCTTTTATACGTCCTTCTTCATGGTTGGAATGTATTACTTGTCCAATACCTACGTTATTTAATGCTTGGTATATGAAACAACTACGAAAGATTCTATTATATAGTCTATAGTCTGTCTGTTGCGAACTGAGATTACTAAAAATTTAATTATATAGAATTACGATGTAATGGTTTTTGCCCGTAGACATGCAATTTTGACTATTGGATGCTGTTGCAGTTCCGTTGCCATCTAATACTGTATACATATATACATAGCCTCACGACTGTATTCCACGAAAATATAGGTAGTGGTGAATTTCTGCACTCACATTTCGCCATATATGTATCAGTCCCTCGTAATAGGGGCGAGCCTATTGCCGTTTTTCGGGCACATTTCCAGACTTCATGCTGCCACTGACAATTTCGTAATGGAAAACCCCAATAACACTTTACCTGAACTGGTAATCGAGCCTAGGACCTCTAGATGGCAAAAAAGTGAAATTACGACAGTCTTTATTCCATTATCGTCCTATTCAAAATAGAATAGGTACTCAAAATGAAACTGTATAGAGTTATGCTGTAATGGGTTTTGCCTGTAGATACTCGATTTGGACTTAAAAATAGATTGCTCCAATGATTCATTATAAAATTCCAGAGAAAATTCGTACAGTTCGAAGTGTGTGATCTTTGATTGGAACTAGGTCTCTACTAAATATTCCTTTTAAACAACATTTAACTTCATACTTATTAGCGAACTTTAATAAGAATTGAACACATTAAATTAATAATATCTACTGCGAAGTTCCTAGTAACAGTAATTTATGGTTTTATTCGACGTACGGAATAATTTGAATTAGCAACTGGAAATTTATACCGAGCTCAATAACTGAATGTGGTTTTACGAAATGTCAGCTCGGAGGAAGGCACGCCGAGAATGCTTCATAATAGCTATCGATTAGAGAATTCTCGGTGGAATTTTGTCTTCCAAAACCGAGGAGTAGTAATTAATTAGACGCGATCTAACTATATCTAGTTTTGCATTAAATACGAAACGCGGCGCGGAATTGTCGCGTGAAAACTTTTTGTGTAAAAACTCCGTGGGCGTAAATCTACTGCTTATGAAGTATATTATGGAAATAATTAGATTTATTAACGTCAGTATGTTATTGTTCCTGTAATATACTTGTAATTGTCATGTATTGTAGTCTCGCAATGTGAATTGCGGGTTGCGGCTTTGATTACCAAATCAGACAAAGTGCTATTGGGTTTTTGCTTATTAAATGGCACTTGAAAAATAACTGGCTAAAATTACATACATAAACTCACGCCTGTATTCCCCGAAGGGGTAGGCAGAGGTGCATTTCTGCACCCACATTTCGCCAAGTATGTATCAGTCCCACGTAATAGAGGGCGAGCCTATTGCCGCTTTTCGGGCACATTTCCAGACTCCGTTCTGTTACCGAGAATTTCCTAATGGAAAAACCCAATAACACTTTGCCCGACCCGGGAATCGAACCCAGGACCTCTAAATCGCACGGCACATACTTGTACCGCGAGACCACGAGGCAGTCTAAAGTGTGAGAGTGGCTAAAATTATTTACTTATATTTTACATTATTTACCAATCGTAATAACAAGTCTATACCATACGTACCTTAAAGTACTGAGTCATTTGGCTTCGGTAGTGTTTCTGCCACATCTGTATAAACTCAACATCGGTATACCTTGTTTAAAAGCTCGTGTAAGTTAATGTAAAGTTGTTAAAAGATTAGGTCGCGCGGAACTACGGAAGGTGACCATTACGCCGCAAAATGGTCGATAAAACAAAACCATTAAGTTTTTGCGGACACAACATTGTACAGTTTTTACTTCCTCGTGTCTTTGTTGTGTTTTATTTCCTAGTAAATTTTGCAGGCGGTTTAAAAACAACCCAGATATTCCCAGTAGTAAAGAATGAATGTTAGTAATATAGTATAAGGCTAAATATTGTTTCAGTTTGTTTCCAAGTTTATAGCAAAATCACTTAAAGGAGTTCCGAAGCTCAGGTAAGAGCGCTCAATTTAATTAAAAGTAGTTTCAGCCGGGATTCACAGTCTGAAAAGGCATTCCCCACTACACTTACATCTTTTAAAACGCGGAATCCATACTAATATTAAAAGTTCGATAGTAACTCTGTCTTTCTATTGGGTATTCAAGCCTAAACTATTGGGCCGGTTTGAATGATTTAACGTATAAATTTAGTACCTTAAGAAAGGGTCATTGGTCTATAAATATTCATTTTAAGTCTGAGTGTTAGTGAGACCGAAACATCTTTCGTAATTACAGGTCAAGAAAAATCTGTAGCAATTACATAATGTATTATTAAAGTCGTGAAGAAACCTACTTGTGCATACTTACGAATTGTTGAACATTGTTTTGCTTATAAAAGAACTCCATCTGCACTAGGCCATCGAAACTAACCCCACTCAATTCGATACCTCCCACGTAAGTTGTTGTATCTCTAAAACTGCAATTTTACAGGAGAGCGTATTAAAGATTCAAATTGGCCTAAAAATTGCATTAATGATTGTAGCTTTGTAAAATTTGGTATATGAATGTAATGTATGGTATTCTTGACTATGTTGAAAAATAATTAAGAGTATATTATGAATTCATTGAAATTTGGCGCTTACAATACTTTACTGCGGAATACAGTCTGTGCCAGTCGTTGTATCTCATACTTACAACATTATACTGCGCAGTCTACATTTCATCAGTTGTTGTATCTCATACTTACAATATTATACTGCGGAGTTTAGATTACGTTCGTTGTTGTATATGGTAGTTTCAACAATATACACTGGCAAATTTTATTTTAGTCCTATTGTATGTTACAATAACAATATACATTGAATACAATTTTGAGTAAGTATTATTGAACTTGAATGAATTGTTACTCGGAAAATGATAAAGTAATATTATCAAAGCCAAATATCTTTATTTTGTAAAGGAAACAACATAATACTAGATAAAGATTTTTCTTTGTACTATTGCACGAAAAAATGATATTACACGTTTACTTCTAAAACAACAACGTAATGTATTCCACTACTAGGTGATTCAAGGTAGGGTATTTAATATTGTTTTTAAGAAATGTAATGATAATAACTCGCTATTTTAGTAACATAACAAATTCTCCTATAGAAATTATAAAATTATAATGAAATCGTAAAACAGTAACAGTGAGGAACATAATAACAAAAATAAATTGACTTACTTAGAAATTCTCATAATTTCTACAAAATCAACATAACAAAAGTAATTTGACTTGCATAATAATACTTATGATTTCTACAAAATCATCATAAATCAGGTAACTTAACATTTATAAATAGTTTCCGTTACAATAATATTTGAGTTTACTAAATAATTTTCAAAATTAAAAAGGAACACTTAGTGTTCATTAAACCTATTAACATTAAATACAAAATCTGAGTATCACCAATAATAAAAACTAAAACGTCGGTTGAAGACCAGTAACTACTTCAAACAATTTAAAAAAAACTAATTTAAACTTATTATTCTGAATCCGACATTTCAAAATTATTATCAGAGCCAGCAATGTAAGATAGACCTCTAAAAAAATCGTGATAAGTGACTGGAATAATTTCACTTCGACAGAGGCTCATTAAGTCATCATATTTTGCCTTTGATAAAGGAAGACTGTTAGGATAGAGAGGGCTTATGCTGGCAGTAATACCTCTTTGCCGTCTTCGGGTATTGGTATTAATGGCAATCGTCATAGTACGACTATTTGCCAAATCGTACCGATATTCAATTTAGAAAGGATCATCTGCACATACCCGCACTTCTTTTATTTTGTTCCATTTAACTACTTGTCCACTTATATTTTTTGACCAATTACGCCCATCCAAAAGTTCTTTATAGTTATAAAAATCGGCATGCTTAATTTCTATTACGTTATATGGCTTTCCATCCTGTTTAGCCCATCTTACCAAGCTAAACCATTCCAATGGAGTGTAAATAAGTTTATTTTTAGACGAACGTTCTATTAAAGCATGAACACTGTCCCCTTCTGCTTGGGTGTGCCCTTTTTCGAGAAATGTGTGTTTTATAGTAATGTTAAGCTTCTGAGCAATATACACATAAAATGCAAACACTATACGATTGCGGTTCTGGCCCACACAATTGTCCGACCAGAACCTAAAGTCCCTGGTACCACGATCATGCATTTTTTGTATAAAATGCGAAAGACAACTTGATACCTCGTTAGAACCTCGCTGGGCTTCACCCTCGTGCCACATATAACAATAGCCTTCTTTATTTGCCAAATCAAATAACGTAAAATTAAAAACTGATAACTTTCGCTTGTAATACAAAATACTTAATTGGCCTTGAGGTGCATTTAGAATCTTTTGAAAATCAAATGTAGCGCTGACAATTTTCCCTTGGGAAGTTATGCTCTCATTTTTGTCAGACTTCATTAGTTGTCGGGCTAACTTCTTATTTGAGACATGGTTCTCATGATTTGCAATCTGTTCTTCAGTCGGACTATGGATATTTTTAAAAATGTGACATTGATCACACTGATCTTTTTTAGGGATATGAAAACTGAGCTTAAAGTTTTCATTTGCAATATCTCGATATTGGCGTTCGGTTTCGGCTTTATTTTCATATGTATGGGATTAGCCACTCATTATACATTTCAAATAACTTATGAAAATTTAAATCTCCATCTAAATACAATTTTTTTGACCTATGCCTCGTATAATGAGACTCAACTGGCTGTAAACTCTTGATATGGTCACACACACTGTTTTTAAGAGTATCAGTTAGCTTTACTGGATGGTTTGAGTGTTTCCCTCGTTGATCTGGGACTATAACTCCCGTTGTCTTGTCAATCTTGTCTAGAGCCTTATTAATAACCTGATCACTGACGGACAAAGTGCTTAAAAAATGTTTCTTACACACATCTACATAGTTAATGCCATCTTCATTTTGTCCCACTGGTAACGAATATTGTAAAGTATACTTACGTCTTGAAATGGTGTCAGTGTACACTCTACGTTTATTTTGCTTCTTTACTAAGTTAGCCACGTACATCCACTGCTTTTCTCTATTACCTAAATTCCAAAAACTGTCAAAAATCTTCTTCCTATATTCTTCGCTTAATTTATCAAAACATTTCTTCCGGCAGCAACATGGTGGGCCCATCTTTCTACTTGGTTGTATTGAACCTTTCCTTGAAACATATTCTTTTCCCAAATTACGTAAGAACTTTCTTTTGTTATCGATCCATTCATTAAAACGTCTTTTTCTTACATTACCTTTATCTCTTCTTGATTGGCGACGGCGGTTGGCGGTTGACGTGCTTGGACTATTTGAAATATTTGATAGTGGATAGTTCACTGTTGTATACGTTGAGCAGCTAGAAAGTACTGGTGAGGGTGGAGGTGAAATGTCAGAAGCTGATATATTTTCATTTTGTATATAATATGGACAAAAATCATTATTACAGTCGTAATCCAAGTGATTGATACTACAAGAAGGGGAAGGGTGCGCCGTCTTAATTGTTGTATTAGACTCTGTTTTTTCTTCTGAAATGTTATCAAAGATGTCACTATCTATAATATTTACAAACTCATTTATTTCCGATTCATTAAAACTTATTGGAAGTGGAGACTCTAAAACAAAAATGAAATTTTATTGTTAGTAAACAAGCAAGCATTTTTAGTAAGTAAGCGAGCAAAGTAGTGGCTAAAGGCTCTATATCAGTCAGACAGCTAAGGAAGAGCGCTTTAAATAGTTTTACATAGTATAAGACAACATTCAAATAAAGCTTTTTGTTGAAAATTGAGCTAAAGCAAAAAAAAAGTAATAGGTACAAAAATATAGCAAGTAACGATACTCGAGAAATGAGTTTAAAATATCGACTTCTGAAGTTAAATGTTATTTTTACTACATGCCACATTTATTTTTATTTTTATTCCAACGTAAAATATTCTATATGTTATATACAACATTTTGTAAGGCACGCTCAACAACGTAAAATGTTATAAGTACGACATACAACCTTTCCTAATACATGTTGAACTACGTAAAATGTTTTATGTTATACATACAACATTTTTGAATATAAACTTAACAACGTATACAGTTGTAAGTAATCTTTACAACATTTTAGGTTGTTATTAGCAAAAAATAAGATATTATACTCATTAATGTTTATGAAATAATACAAAAAAAAAACTAACCAGTGATATTTCGAAGGCTTAAATCGGGAATAATGTTTTGTTCAAAATTATTTACTGTAACTTTGTTATTTTCGACAGGTGTCTGAGATTGCCTGTACTGTGTACTCATATTATTGACCAAATCACACAATTTTCGCCCTCTTGTTATAATACTCGTTCGTTTCATTGTTATATTGTTTGAAATAATTCAATTATGTTAATTATTTGACCAAAAATTTGCGCGCCCGACTCGCTTGCGTCCGTCTCAATGTCCAGCGTGGTCTGTTGTATCTAACCAATACAACTCGCGAGAGCGCGATGCTCCCCGCCCCGCACCCCGCGTAAACCATTGCCAAGGACTATACAACGTTGTAGTCCGTTGCCGTTTAAAAGTTACAATGTTTTACGTCTTTTAAATGCTTGAAAAAATTGCGTTTTCTTAATTTTTTCACTTTGAATACGTAAATTAGAACAAATAAAGCTCTTTTTCAGCAAAAACGCTAAATGGCATTTTTGTGGGATACAACATCTTACGTGGGAGGTATCGAATTGTTGAACCAATCATTTAAACTTATATGGGGTTATTACTTAATCATAATTATGAACATAAGATCGTTCATTGTTGCGGAATTAACTCAACTACTAGATCTTTTACAATAGACGGAGCAGAAATACTTTCCGGAGCATATTTGCAGCCTTTCAAATATGAAAATGTTAGCTCAATATTTTACTTTCGTTTCGAATTGAATGCGGTGAAGTCGTTTCCTCATAGTTTGAGTGCTGTTTCAAATCAAAGGAGTTTTATATCGCAATGTATAAGAGCGCTTAGGAAAGATTCAATATGATGGGGCTCGATTTAAAATAGTTTTTTTCATATAGATGAAGGTACACACTCGCACCAGCATCTTTAGGGGGGATAATTAGAGGTGCAAATATGCACTGATGTTTCATCAGCTGTGTCTTAAATTACATATAATAAAAAACGAGCCCTAATGCAAGCGGCATCAGGCACAAATGTTCCTCCAAACTCCGTGCTGTTACTAAGAATTTCCTGGAATGAAAAATGACACAAAAGCTGAACACGATTTTCTTAAATTTCTAATTAATATTAATAAACGCCAGTATGTTAATTATTCAAGAATACTGTATTTTTGATACCACATATTCAGACTAGTGAAAAAGCGAAACATCAGCATAATTACCAGTTGTTGACACAAATCACTCCAAGCGTGAAAAACTTTGCGTTGCGAGTAAAATTTTTCCTCTACACGTAGAAGAAAAATATATATGTTGAAAAGCTGTCCAACTTTTACGTCAATTAAGACAACGATGTTCAAACACAAAACTGTTGCTTCAGTTCGACGTTTTGTTTGTTAATTAACATTCTGACAAGCTATTGTTGTATAAAGCTGGCGATTGGGCTGCCTCGTGGCCTTGCGACACAATTGCCTTGCGATATAGATGTTTTGGGTTCGATTTAGGGGAAAGTGTTATTGATTTTTTTATATTATAATAAACGGAATTTTTAAATATACACTATTAAGTGGGACTTGAAATCAAATCGGAAAAATGAGGGTGCAAAATTCCTCCTCTGTCTACGCTTTCGGGAATACAGAAATGAGTATGCATGTATAAGCCGTCGATTTTATTTTGTAGCGTGGAAGCTATCAATCAGAATCATTGAATAAGGGAACTATTTGCGACGTAGGGCGAGCATATTTTCTCAACAGCTAACTCGGCGGCAAAATGTATGCGCCACAGGAAATCAATCACAAATTGCTTTCGTACCCACATATTTGACGGAAACTGAATTTGTTACCGCGCAATATTTTCAGGCGCCTACTTGATGTTTATTCTGTGCTTAGATTTTTCAAACGCTCGTTTTATAATATTATCAGTGCATAAGTTTTTAGTACATGTTTCATATGGATAAATCAAATGTGATCGGAGTGATGGGGTGTGTGAAATTTAAATGTTTATAAATGTATGTAGGTATATAATTAATCTATTTTTATAATTTATAATTATTAACATTTTATAGCTTTTTCAATACTTTTTTCATAGTCTTCTTATTTATTTGTTTTATTAGATTAAGTAATTATCCCATTGTCACTTTATTTGTCTGTAATTTTACAGGTAGATAGGAAATAAAAAAATCTATGACGATTTTTTTGGTTATTAGTAATTATCGTCAACAATGCCTTTTAAAGTCGAGTTAGGATGGACGAATGACTAAGTAAGAGGGGTAGAATAAGAACATAAGACATCTCTACATCCAATTTATCGATCTGGAAATCTTTAGGAAAAGGTTACGTTTTATCGATTATGATAAATCTGCTGAAAAATGCATTCAATATAATCCTTTATTATTTTTAAGGTTTCCTTCGAAAGGCTATTGAATATTCAAAAAAGGGATAAAGCTTAAAGTAGACATTGGTTTACCTGATCAAATCTGAAATCCCCAAACTGTTCAAACTTACTAAAACATTCTGCACACGTCATGGGTATTTTCCAGCATAGTTCTCTTAAATGTGCACGTTATAGAATAATAATTTGGAAAGCCTTCTGACAAGCGACCTATAAACCAGACGCGTGGTCTGCAATGGCCCATAAAATGACATTAAACGATTTGCGGAACCCCAGTTTCGCTATTAAAACAACAATGTCACTGGAAACCTTCGCTCCGTGAGATGCCAATCGTGAGTAGATGTTTTATTTACTTGCTCAGTATAAAATACTAGTAAAATCTTGACTTTTTATCGCTGCCACTTTGTATGTTGAAGGTGTTAGAGTTGCAGACAATTGATATTTTATTAATTTTGCAGCTCTTTTCTCTATTGGGGCCATTCATTTATTATATATGTAAGAAGATTTAGAATGGGGCAGGGGGTCGACTGTGTCTTATTTTTCTTACAAGGGGATAGGAGGAAGTCTTGATAGTTCTTACGTAAGATCACAGAAATACACAATATTTAGATTTCAAAATGTTACGAGTGATTAAAATGATTCCATCCAACATGATTGTAAACGTTCCTAAAAAATACTTTAAAAATAAACATCAAAATAAACCAAACGGATATTCATTTTCCCTTTAGATGCTTACGTAATAAATAGTAAACAGGAGGGGCGGCCTATTTTATTTATTCTTTTTTTGAGGGGGAAGGGATCAAACATTTGTAAAATTAGTCTAATAAATGAATGGCCCCATTGTTTCTCAAGCTTTTCTTCGGCTTAGACTATTTACTTATCTTTAACGCCTATCTACCTATGTATATCTGATAACTTATCAAGCATTCGCCTCAGCCTACGAGGGTAGCTCAAAGGGCATTGTTAGTCTGCAGCCTTCCAGTTAAACCTGCACCAAACTGGAACCTAATTAAAGGAGGCCTATGAAGGCATACTAACTAAGCCCTTTCGATGGCCTTTATGTCTATTGAAAGCCATGTAACATTTGCTTTAATAAAAGCGTCCGAATTGGACCACTGCAGCTAATTGGCCCACTATCTCAATAAGTATGGCATATTTAATTGATAAAGAGGGGCGTTGATGCCACCCATTAAGACGTACTTCTGAAATAGTTTTTTTTATAACATTTAAATTGCTTTGTACGACTGATAGTGGATATTGTGGCAGCATTGTGATGTCCTGATCCACTGGTCAAGTGACTTATTTTGTTTCATCAATTAATGGCAGGGTGATGTATGAAATTTAAAAAAGGTTTTAAGAATTCAATACAAATTTTGGTTGGAATATTCAAAGAAGTCTGCATAGATGAATTGATAAAAATGCTTTAACCCAGTTTCGAGAATTTGTTTGTCGAAATAAAACCCTGTCGATTTATTCACGTGCATAACTGTTACTCCATGACCCAGTTTTTGTATTTACACAAATCTTAGAAACGGATCTAACAATTTTATCAATCCATTTTGTGGTCTTTGATTTGGCATCAAAACATTGTGGGTTCAGCTTTGAATTTCATCAAACATTTTACTTCGGCTTTCAATATCAAACCCGCATAGTTATATGGCATAGTTGCCAGCGTGGTGAAATATGGCCTAAGCCTTCTCAGTTATAGAGGAGGTCCTTATCAAGCAGTGAGACGCATATAGGCTGCTGCTGCTTCTGCTGCTGCTACTGATGATGATGGTGACGATGATAATGATGATTGTTTTCAATATGCTTAATTCGTAAATGAATACAGTTATATAAGCTTTGCGTCTTTATATCATCTATTAAATGTCTTAAGACATGTCATAACACGTACATTTGAAAAACGATGCAGTTATTACGACTTGTAGGGCATAAACTTAATACAAGTTGAAATGAGTTTCCACCTTTTACTATAAAAGTAGATATTCGCGCTGAGTTGGCGTATTAAAGAGCAGTATAACGTGCTAAAAGCCCATGTAACAGGAGTGTTATGTTCAACCTTTCCTTTACTGGGACGGCTATTGTTTCACTAGGTATCTACGCCAACGTTATGCGGGATTACGGCTCGCCGAGAAATTCTCTCGTCTATATGATAATATTTGGAGAAAATATTGGCTGTAGCGATTGGCTAATTTAAAATAAGCGTTTTGATCAGAGAATTTAAACAAATATGCTTTGTTTGGCATCCAGTATGCTTTGCACTGAAATGATCCCAATATCTAAAAGGATATTAAAACTAATAATGTAACTCAGAATTTGATATCTAGAAATAAACATAAAATCTTTAATAGACATCGAACGGTTAGCTGCTTTCCAAAATCAACCACAATTCATAAATAGTAAGTGCAATGACGAATAAATAACTATAATTTTTGATATCTATATAATTTTTTTTATATAAATCTTACGGCTTTGATTTTTGATAATGCAATGAAACTGCCATGTATGAGCGATTTTTCAATACTACAGAATAGGCGTTGAAATAATATGTCAAGTACATCAATTTAATTTTAAACGACGAAAGTTGCAAAATTTTTATTGGAATACCTATCACTAATACTAAATAATAAAAGCTGTGTAAGTAACAAGGCCAACAATTTTGTACCTCGCAAGTGTCGTGGTAAGTGTGACAGGTCCTAGGTTCGGTACTCGTGTTGTCAGTTTTCTATTACAAATATTGTTAGTTGAAACGGGAAGTGTGGAAAGTGCCTGGAAAACGTTATAAAGTCTGTCCCTTTTTATGTGGGATTTAAAATGACTGGTGAAACGTGGCTGAAGAAATCTATGCTCAACTCCTCAAACTACAAGCGTCAGCTAAAATTTAATTTTTTCAACATAAATTATGGATATGAATTTAGTACATGGTAATGACATGCTAATTTACCCAAGAAAATGTTTTTTTTTTTTAATATCAAATAAGCGAAAAACCTAGAACATCAATAATAAAGTTACGATAACTCGTTAACAACTATCCAAAACACACAGCATAGTACGACTGAGCATGAAGTAACTAGCGTTACGTCCATAGGTGTTAGCTTATTCTTAGGCTATGTTTACGATGTTAATGCCAGCGGTAGATCTGCCCCGGCTGCAGGAAACTGACAGAGCGTACTGCATCCGGAACGTCAGCTTGTTTCCCTCCTTATCTTTGCTGCGATGTAAGCCTCGCGTGTTTATGTGTCTTTACAGCTCTGATGCATGAAATTTTATAAGAACGGTCACGTGACTCTTATGTTCTATTTGTAGTATTTTTTAACAAAGAATCGCTTAGGTTTATGTATACTTCGTTGCCACGATCTATGTCTAAAAGCTTAATAAGCAAGTTCAATTTCTCTTTGAGAATTCGAAGAAAAATCCACCACCGATCTCTCGTCTTCCCAACTAATAGGACATTCCACTCATTATTCGAAATAACCTGAGTATCCTAGGTATGGATCTTCGCTGTGATCTTAATCCAAGGAGTGACAAGAGCGAAATTAATTGCAGTGAAAACACTGCAAACAGTGTTGATAGCCTGGTTGCTGGTTTTATAATATTATTTCACAAAATATATATTTATACGAGGCAAAGGCATGTACCTACTTCTACGAAAATACTTTAATTATACATTCCTAAAAATACACTAAAAAAGCGAATATATGAATACCAATTCCCAAACGAATTTCGTGTCATTTCTGTGTAAATTGCTGGAATTGTTTTAATTACAAAAAAAATATTCAGCTGTAATATACAATCCCGTTGAAATATTGAACTTACATGAGCAATGACCATCGTATATTATACAAAGTTCAAAGTTCACATACTGGTATCCTTGGGACTCAGAAAGGGCTAACAGATATTACAGATAAGAAGACAAGCTCAAGATGATTGAAGGATCTCCTCAATACAGGTTTTGAGTGGTAGAAGTTAATAAAAAGAGTTAGATAAAATCTTTTTAAGAGGCGTAGTGTCAAGTAGGACATCATGTCATATTCTTTAAACGTTATCCTACATCTACGCATCTAGTTTACGCATTTGGTCTCTAACAAATATTTGTGCATTTCCTGGTTCGTGAGGAGATTGAACTCGCGACCGTTTTAACCTTTAAATCTTACCTTAAAGCTGATTCGGTTATTGAATTGATCCTCGTAAATTTTCTTTAATTTATCTATAAAAGCTTTTTCATTCAATACAGTTCACATGAAAGGTACGTCCACAAATGAGCAATAATCAGCGCGACGTTCAAATGGTTCAATAAAATGCCACGAGGAACAAGTTAAGGAAAATTCGCAATAAATAGAAGCATTTCATTGACACAGATTCCCGTTCGGCGGAGGAACATCACGTATCCACGATAAATTGATTCGGTACCAGATGCGCGACGGTTGTACACCAACAGATATTTGGGTACTGTTTGGTATCACTATTATTTCCGCCTTTTAGTTCCAATGCCCTACGTCTTTATGTGGTTAAGAATATTTTTATTGGTTTATTCTAATATAACGGTATGAATAGAAGATGATGGATGGGTTTAGTCAGTGACAGGGTGAGATTTTAAGGTCTTAACCTTCACGGTTTCGGCTTTACGGTTGTCATGGATTTTCGAATAGTATTGCTTTGTTTTAAATTTAAATGTATTTATTTTTAGTTCTTTATTGTGCTAAAAATATAACAAATTAACGAAACAACAGATTTATGATATCATAATTACTATTTTTTTTCTTATTACATAAACTCACGCCTGTATTCCCCAAAGGGGTAGGCAGAGGTGCATTTATGCACCCACATTTCACCAGGTATGTATTAGTCCCAGGTAATAGGTGGCGAGCCTATTGCCGTTTTTCGGGCACAATTCCAGACTCCGTGCTGCTACTGAGAATTTCCTAATGGAAAAACCCAATAACACTTTGCCCGACCCGGGAATCGAACCCAGGACCTCTAGATCGCTCGGCACATACTTGTACCGCGAGACCACGAGGCAGTTTTGTCTTATTAAGTTGTATATAATTCATAAATTATGAACCAAGATCCTATAAAAGTGACTTGGATTAATAATAAAATATTTTAATATTCCTCTATTACGTAGCATTTTGTTCTAACATTGCAGACATTCTTTAATGAAGCAAGAATTCTGTAATAAAAAAGTAGTTAAGCGCTCCCTTTTTAAGACGATAGTTTCTGCGGAATGACTTAACAGAACCGGCGTGTGGGAAACGCAGAGCTACTCGGTCGGTGATGGATGATACGGCATCCCTACAGCCGGGCTTAGAACTCATTGAGGGGGGGATTATATCGGGACGTTGACGAATTGCTACCACTTCACACACAGATAGCACTATTCAATCGATTTAAAACTTTAGCCGTTGACCAGCCGGAGCGTATTTGTCACGGGATTGGATGGGTTTTTATTCGCTTAGACGTACCGATGTATTTTTACTGCTTCTCTGAGTTAGAAGAACCAGGAATATATAGGAAATTTCTTGTTGATATGTGAGAAATTTGCAGCAATTTTGGTGTTATAATAAATTATAATATTATATTGAATTATTGGTAATTAAGTTTTTTAACCCTTTAACTTCACTTCGTGGCAGTAAATAAGTATAAAGAAAGAGTAAAGTATTAATTTAAGACGTTGTCTTCGATTTCATAACACAACAATTATGAAATCGAAGACAACGTCTTAAATTAATCTTTGGGCTACTTAAAGAAAGTTCATTTTTTTAACTCTACCATACTATACATTATATTTCAATCACAGAGAAAACTTGTGTGCAGCAGCGGAACTGATGCAGTCATCATCATAAGTCCCACTGCTGGGCACGGGCCTCGTCTACAAATGAGAGGGTTTAGGCCTTAGTCCACCACGCTGGCCTAGTGCGGGTTGGCGGAACTGATAGTACACGCAAGAAATTTAATATTATATTTTTCCTTGAATTATTTTAAAAAGTAATTAATTAAAAAAAAAGTCCCAAATATTTCAATATCTAATTAGTATCTTAGTTAAACAAATCAACCCCGGAACTTCACTTAATGCGATTAAATAAAGAGGTCGGATTTCGTAGACAAAAGTATACTAAAAGCTGTATTAATAAATAAAACGTAACGTCTTTCATAACTAAGTTGCAAGGACCCAACGATAAAGGGTCAAGAATTAAATTTCATTTTGGGGTTTATAAATTTATGTGAATTGTTGGAGAAACTAGGAAACGTTGTAATTTTCGTTTCAGCTCGACCTAAAGGCGGAAAGTTCGTTGCAAAACAAAATTTCAATAGGAGAGAGTTTATTGCTACCGCCCGGCGGGACCGAGCGCCGATCAAAATATAACACAGATATGTACTTTTAAATATGAAATCGTAAAGTGAAATCACGAATTATGATCCAATCGGAGTATTAAAACAAATCGAGACTTAAAAATAAATTGTCTTTGTTATGAATTGTATTTTGATAAATTGGCTGGAATGGTACGCCGACATTATATACTCGTATAAAGTATATACATATACGCGTACAGATAAAATTGAATCGAAGAAATGATGTTACGTTTTATTCGTTGAGTATGATCGCCCAAGGTCTAATTTGGCGGTGGTAAAATATTGGTATCGTATAGGGTTCATCGTACGGTGTGAAAAAAACTCCAGTTATCCGTGTGAGTGTGTCGGGTATCGGAATCAGCCTGTACTGTAGTACTTGACTTACATACATACATACATAAACTCACGCCTGTCTCCCGTTAGGGTAGGCAGAGACTATAGAGCGCCAAATGCCACGGTCCAACACACCTCTTTCGCTTCCTCCACTGACATTATCCTCTTCATGCATGCACGTCGGTTTCGAGGACTCTTTATATTGCCCTTTTTCAGTATATTACCTATATGCTCTTTATAGGTGCACCTGGGCCGTCCTCGACCGACTTCACCATTCACTTCCGCACAGTAAATCTCTTTCGTAATTCTGCAAACATTCATCCTTTCAATGTGGCCAAACCATTTTAGCATCCCCCTTTCAATTTTAGTCACTACATCGACTTTCAATCCACATTTTTCCCTTATCACACTATTCCTCACTCTATCTACCAATTTCACACCACACATGCTTCTCAGCGCTCTCATCTCAACTGCATTAATTTTGCTTTCATGCTTCTTCTGCCATACCCAAGACTCACTTCCATACCTTAGTGTAGGCACCAGGACTCCTTGGTGAATCGCTAGTTTAGCGCGGTCCGATATATTTTGTACTTGACAATATTAATAAAATTACAAGTATAAATTATGCCTACTTGATAGACTAAGGTTGCTCTAAAACGAAAAACGAAGAGGTCATGCTCAAGTTTGACGCATATATGGGGCAATATTAATTTTTTTCGTTACAAATATGTGCCGGTCGATCTAGAGGTCCTGGATTCGATTCCCGGGTCGGGCAAAGTGTTATTGGGTTTCCTTTAGGAAATTCTCAGTAACAGCACAGAGTCTGGAAATGTGCCCGAAAAACGTCGTGGCATACAGGCGTGAGGTTATGTATGTATAGTGTATGTGTATGTATTTTGTTAGTTATAGGTAAACATAAAAAAATCATCAGTACTCTACATCCGTTCACAGATAGTCAACTTATAAAATTTAGATCTAATTTTCTTTTTATCCATTTAATCTTTATTAAATTTCTATGCCAACCGAATACAACAATTCAGGTATATGATGATATATCATTTATTAAAATGTATTCCATACAGTCGGTCACATCCGTCCAGAAAACCTCCCAAAAATTATCCGCGTTGGATAATCACCGACATTTCCTCATTCCAGTGAATTAGTCGAGCTCAACATGTCAGAATGGTTCGTGTTAGTAATTGTAGTAATTTAGTAAACAGTTAACAGGGAAAAGGGGCGGAAAATGTCTGTTACGTTGTTTTGTTACTTAGTCAAATAATAAGAGTAATTTTTGTCGTAGAATTTTGCTGGGAACAATGATTACGTGTAACAACTTTTTACATACATGCTGTTACATCCCTGTATGGGTAATATGTTTTTCTACAGCAGGTGATAGAGGACAAACTTATTGCCTATATAAGCTGAATTTTCCAGACTGTATACTGCTAGTAAAGAAATCTTTAAAAATAACAATAATATCGTTAATGTTGGTCTATTACAGCAACTTATAGAACGTGATTACGTCAGAGGATCTGGTGAAGGTCGCGGGTCGTCGCTGGATGCAGGTTGCATCCAATAGGTCACTATGGAAGTCATTGGGGGAGGCCTATGTTCAGCAGTGGACTTCCTTAGGCTAATAATGATGAAAAATAGTTATGATGCAACGTGATTTGCGGGGTCGATTTATAAAAACCTTTACTGACTTTATGCAATTTTACCTACCACTTTTTCATCATATATAAATATAACAATTTAACTGTACTTAGCCACAAAAATATAATATAATTTATGTAAACTTAGTCATGCGAAAAAAATAACATTAATACCAACTAATTACCAGGTTGTACCTACAAAAACAAAAAATCTTTAAAAAAATAACAAATCTCTTCACATTAATAAAGTTGAATAGTACTTGTGGCAAAACAATTCTCGAAGTCATGAAATTTATTATTTATTTCGTTTATATTGACGAGTAACGTTTTCCTGCGTCGCCTGCCGGGAGGCGGAACGCCGATTTCCGTTTATTGAATCCTTAGAGAAAACTTCACATAACGAAATGTCTTCTTGATAATATATTACGTTATCGACCTTTAGCCGAAGCCTGTGGACCAGTGTTAAGGTCATTTTGTATTTAACGATATGAAACACGTATCGACGACGAACGTGACTTTCGGCTCATACATATAGCCCCATTACTGAATATTGTAGCCAATTTCATTTTATATCTGCATGGAAAACGGTTCATACTTATCGGTTTAAACCGTTTTGTAGATATATTGTATACGAGATTTATTGTTATAAATTTCGTGATTATTTGAGCTTCTTTTTTTGTAAGATTCGTGGAGAGTGATGTTTCTTTTAGTTCATCAATAAAGTCAATCTCGTATTAAAATACTGTAATAGTATAAATTAAAATAACTGAGGTAAAATGTAAGAAGTCTTTTGCTTCTTTTTCTGAAAACTCGTCGAAAGCTTTATCTATAAACAAAAATGATTTACTTGAAAATCTTCTGATACAAGAAATATATTTTCCTCAAAGGCCGACAACGCACTAATGATTCCTCTGATATTGTGGGTAAAGGCGATGTTGAACACATAACATTAAGTTTCCCATAAAAAAGAACGGATACATATATATACATATAATTATTTATTAGTATGACTAAAATACTGTCTTTGTTATTATTTCGTCCTTAGAAACTATACGCATTTTTCGGTACAATAATTGCAAATCCTACTGTATTCCGTAGGTTTTGAATTCACTTTATTCACTTATATCGTCTTCGTATACAAAAATCCGTAAAGTGTATTTCATATAATGTTATAAGGAAATGAGGGCATACCTTATTTCGCCAGTCTAGACATTGAATTTGAAGGGTTGTTCCGAGGCGACAGTAAGGGTGCTCCGAATGGTGCATGGCGCTGGGTCGTTCTTGTTACGCCGGACAAGCATTTGCAATTTGTAAGGACAAGGTGTTGGGAACGAGCTACTTGAAATGATAGTTTTGAGTCTATACTAATATTATAAAGCTGAAGTGCTTGTTTGGTTGGACGCCCTAATCTCAGGAACTAGATACAGGGTCAAATAGATTTTTTTTCGTGTTGAATGGTTAATGAACTATGAATAATTTACAGTCGTATGGTTTTAAGCTATATAACATCACGCTGCGACCAAAAGAAACGGAACACTAATGAAGAAGGTATTAAATATGGGGAAAAATCTTTTGAAGTCTAAATTTTTGTATATGGAGTTGCGAGTAACAGAAACTACGAGAAAATTTTATTTCTAAATAACACTCACACATCTATAGAGGTACCTACTTATGTTGCGTAAGACAATAGGTGAATGTTTTTTGTCAGTAAATTCGTAAATAACAAACATCACATGGATGACGTTTGTTGATTCTTTATATCGTCCAAATTCTGAGAAACTTATACTACTTTAATATAATAGAACACGCTTTAGATCATAAAATTTGAAAAATACGAACTGATTTTATTTGCAAACATTATTATTATTCTGGACATTTTTTCGAAGGTAAGTTATGGAATTCGCTTAAGCAATCTCTTGCAGCGAAAAATATTTTTTACAAACACAAACGCCTTTATCCCCGAAAGGGTAGGCAAAACAACATTTCTGCGCCCACGTTTCCCTAATCGTTTCTTAAGCGAACCTATTGCCAATTTTAGGGGCACATTTAAGGACTCCGTGCTAAAACCGAGAATTCCTTAATGCAAAACCTTGGAATCAACCGGGACTAAGATCGCAGTGCAAAGATTTTTCATTTCAAATATTTGATAAAAAATAGCTAAAGTTTCTCAAAAATACCAATGTTTCTGTATTAATCTTGTGCTAGCTTCGCCTCGTTGATATGTAGATTGGTAACAGTGGTACAGACAGGTATCTTTGTTTTGAACCGATATTCCTTCCGAGCGGAAATCGAAACCAGAATTCACAGTTATGTTGTACCGATGTTATGATGGCAACAACATTGCCAATTCCTATTGAAATATTTATACTATGTAGGAAATGGAGAATACATACAAAGTAATTGCAGTCACAGATTGAAACTCAGAATTTGAAACGAGAGTCCACACCTTCGCCCCGTACCGAGACAAATATTAACGTGATTGACAGATCTTTGTTTCGTGTCTGGGTGTTAAATAAATATACCCAACTATCACATGTATAATTCTGACCCCACATGAAGATACAAGTCTTATGTCGTGGGTATCAGAAACTACGAGAGACTTTTCGGTTTCGCAAACATTCAGACCCGAAACAAATACGTACTTGTGGATCCCACAAACATTTGTCTCGGTGCGGGTATCGAACCCACAGCCTCTTCGCAAGCTGGTGTTTGTCTAGACAGGGCTGTTCGACTTAACTGTTACCTACTTGTAGTTATTGATAGGTAGCTTTTTACTGTGATATATTTGCTATTATTTCCAGTGTTTTTTATATTATGTTTTGTAATAAAAAGTAAGTAGATAACCTCACGCCTGTATTCTCAGGAGGAGAAGGCAGAGGTGTTTTTCAGCACCCACATTTTACCAGTATGTATCAGTCCCACGTAATAGGGGGCGAGCCTATTGCCATTTTTCGGGCACAATTCCAGACTCCGCGCTGCTACTGAGAATTTTTT
Organism: Hemaris fuciformis; assembly: GCA_907164795.1. Taxonomy (NCBI): domain Eukaryota; kingdom Metazoa; phylum Arthropoda; class Insecta; order Lepidoptera; family Sphingidae; genus Hemaris; species Hemaris fuciformis. The sequence continues at coordinate 7,145,081 of OU015446.1, forward strand.
AATGGAAAAACCCAAAAACACTTTAAAACGAAAGTGTCTCATAATAACCTTTTTTTGTTTACCTTCTTCATGAATTCGATATATGTAGCCTATGACGTGCATGTAACAAACCATTTTACGCTCGTAAGCGCAATGCATGGTGTCGACGTAATAACACTTTGAGACTGTGAAAACTCTTTTTATATTAAACTGGGACACATAAAAAAGCTTGGAAGGTGCACGCAACGGTATACAGGGCTCTTGCCACTATTTACGTAAGATTACTACTTGGTAATTGAAAAAAACCGTGCCGCTTGAATGTAAAGGATAGGCGTAGCGTGACTTTCTTTAACTGGCATTGACTAAGCGGTATGTCAGGAATAAATGCACTTTTTTATAGGGGGTAAATTAAAAGCACTAGGATATCCTAGTGGATATCCTAGGATTTTAGGTGCAGAATTGCCCCAATAGAGTGCCATCAGTGATAGTCCTGTAGCGCAGTTGGCTGGACACCAGTTAGCGAAACGAGAGGCCGCGGGTCGATCCTCGCACCGAGACAATTTTTGTGTGATCCACAAATATTTGTTTCCAATCTAGGTGTTTTGAGACTGAAAAATCTCTCGTAGTTTCTGATATCTGCGACTCAAGACTTGTATCATAGTATGGAGTCAGAACTATGTACGTGGCTGTTGGTTGTATTTATTTATTTATCTAGCGCGGCAGTATGGGTTTTGTTTCTCGCTAATCAACATAATTATACCAAAAATCCGTTGTCAGGATAGATTTGGTTCAATCTCCCTATTGAGACAAAGGTTTGTGTCATCCACAGATGTCTGTTGCGAGTCTGAGTGTTCGTAAAACCGAATCAAATCAATCAAAAAAAAATCAAAGCTTTAAGCCTATTTGTTTACTAGACTCGAAATATCCACTCTTTCTTATCCGTTTATAAAAAAATAAATATATATTTATTTGCCGACACTTAAATGTATATAGGTCACAGTTTAGATGGTGCCTTCCTGCTAGATTTTATTTCTTAGCACCGAGTCATAACGTCTTATTGCCGAGGGTTTACGATGCAATACGCACCGCCGCCACACTTTGCTTGTAATTGAATTGCAGGCGCTTGCCATAAATGCAGATTTGTCGTGCCGTGGTTATCACTAACATTTTACACCAAGGTAAAAAAGACGACTAGTCTGATAGCATTGTATTTTTTGCAGACGATACGATAACGTTTTTATTATTTTTGTAGTTAAGATTCTGAGAATTTTTGAAAATCTCTGTTTTAATGTTGAGGATGATTTATGACAGCACTGATCTTTTTGTTTCAAGTGCGTTTTATATCTATTATTAATGTTTTACGAGTATAACAGCGGTTTATGATTTTGAGCTCTTAGGAAACACTGATGTAAGCAGCGCCTGATAAAAATCTTTGAGCAAATGTGCCTAAAGTAATCTGTGTAAGCTTAAAATTTATAAATATTTAGACATATATAGGTACATATATATTCTAACTTCTGTATGCTACGTTTTGGTAGACATGTGCTACGCTATGAATCGTTATACTAGCTAAACAGTGTAGTCAAATTATTACCAATTTATGTTGTTCATTCCAGTTCAACGCATCCCAACTTTTAAAATGTACCTATATTAAAATTTTCGCTAAAAATGCTTTAATTACGTTTTTTTTTATTAAAATATTTTGACAACGATCTATATTTTCCCCAATAACGTATACATACCGGCTACATTACACGAATGCCCAGCGCCAATGCGAGTTGCTAATCACTAGAACAAAACCTGTAGCACTCTGAAAAGAGGTGTCGTGTGCAGAAGATGTGATTATGACAAAGTCACATTAAGCGGTGCACGGCGAGCGCATTGTAACTCCTAACCGAGTGCTCAGTATGTTACCCGGGTGGGTAGTTGGCTATTTGCGGGCGCACACAAAACCGCGACGTCACCTCCAAAGCTTTGTTTAGTAACAGCTTACGTAGTTCCCCTGGGAGTGCGCGAAATGTGTTAAAGTCCCCGCATTTTAGAGAAGGTTTAGCTTAAATAGTATTAATACGGATGAGTTTATTTACCTTTAAATTACGATTTAAAAATAGGGGTGGCTCGTGCTTTTTTTTTTTAAGTATAAACCAACGTCCAATTTTATGAGAGTTTTTTGATTCTAATAAAATGCTACGTGGTCTAAGGGGATAGTTTCTTATTCAATCCTGAACAATATAATAAAATACGATTTCTTTAATTGATCACACATTAGTTTAAATATAAAATTATCGAATTTTGAGCCTTGATGATTTTCGGGTTCTTCTTTTATAAGTGATTTCCATACTTAAGGTTATCATGGTAGTATAATGATTTACGTTATTAATTTATACTATGCACCAATCAACGACAAAATTCTGGCTAAACATAGCTAAAATTCTTACTCTCCTTTGCTTTCAAACAATAATACATTCCGTTACCTACTCCAGCGCTGACGTAATGTATGCTCTCCAGACAGTCGTGAGACGGTCTCCAAAGTCCTTGAATCCGCGTCGTGTTTGAGAATACGATCAAACGGTCTTTATCAAAATTGCATCGGAAGGCAAACGCGGCAGCACTCCACGCAGGTACAAGCGATGTTAACAAGCCGTATTGGTACGCTAACTCATCCGCGCCCTTCTTTTCATCTCGGCACGTCAAACGGGGAGCGTATCAGAGCAAGTACAAAACATCCGATAGTGTTCTTTGCGCTACAGAAGAAGCTAATTTTGCTTAAGTGGGCTACTCGCTGCGAGCACAGCGCGGTAGGGGCCCGCCTCCCTATCCTGGCCTGTGTTTGACTGTCAAATGGTGCTAAAATGACGCGCTTGATGCCTCAATTCACAGTCCAAGTACTCTTTGTTGTCTTTGTTTGTTTGTTTTGCTGGACTTGAATGGACCCTGCCCTGTGAATCACGGTATCCTCTGTCTGTCGTTAAGCCGACTCATTGGGGCCCTCGGGGTCGCTGGACGCGTTGCGGGGGCAGTGCGGCGACACAGAGGTGACGGGTGAGGTGAGGTCGCGGGCGCCTGTTCATAGCCAGGGGGCGCCCGAATCAAGTTAGTGGGGGTGCATTTGTGCCCCCTACAACTCCGACACAGCCAAGACGCTTTCGTCTCGAGGGCCCAACGGACAGCTGCAGAAACATTCAACATCTAATTTATTTTATTTTTATTTAAAACTTTTTTGTACACATAGCAATAAGAGTAAGAAATACAGTAAACTAGATAAGTACAAAAGGCGGCCTTATCGCACAAGGCGATCTCTTACAGACAACCTGGAAAACCTTTGAAGTGTATAAGTATTCGACGACATTACTTATAGTTTTTTTATATACTTTCAGCTCAGGGCTACCGCGTTAGCACGTGATGGTACATAGTAAGTACAGAACAACTTAAACAATGTATCGACTGATGAATATTTCTTACTAGTATTGTACTAATAATTATGCTAATCTGTCCATTACCGGATATAATTGGACTGATCCCGAAATATGAAACACTCGCGTTTACCCTATTAACTGCGGTATAGCTAACTGATTCACCGAATGAAACATTACAAGTTTTCGTCACGTCGGTTTTTTATGAGACAGTAGTACTATCACGATGGACCTTTTCATCATTTATCATTTTTTCGATATACCTATGTAGATTCAATACTCATAAGCGGTATTAATGTATAGTATGATAATGTGTCTGCGAGTGCGAACATCCAGAAGAGAGTGCAATATTTAAGATGTCAGCGTCTTGTAAGGTTTAGTATTCGTGTAGAAAAGTTTGCGCACGTACTAAATTTGTGTTGTTGACAGTTATTTTAGGATTCATTTAATTAGGCATTTGTGATTAACGCAATATATTATCCTAAAAATTACACATATTCTCCTGTCCTCTCTATATGTTACAAGTCTTGTATCGTTGGTATCAGAAGCTTTAATAAACTTTTTTGTCGTACCCGAAAATATTTGAACATTAAATCCCATATACGAGAACTGCCCACTGCTGGGCACGAGCCTCCTCTACAACTGAGAGGGTGTAGGCCTCGGTCCACCACGCTGGCCTAGTGCGGGTGCCAACCCAGTCCGCCTGGACTACACATCTAAGAAATTCCTAAGAACTTAACTTTAGGTGTGCAGGTTTCATCACGATGTTTTCCTTCACCGTTAAAGTCCGTGATAATTCTTTGTGAATACATAACTTCGAAAAGTCTGAGTTGTGTGCCTGGGGTTTGAACCCGCGAACGTCGATTCTCGATCGCCTGCCTAAACCTCGACTTCAGGTTGCGCGGTTCAAACCTTTGTTGACGTGGCTCTAATCAACTGCATTACGAAATTCCCAGATTCCAATAAATTAGATTATAATTTTATTGCAATAGAACGAACGCAGCATTTTAATGGCTTTAACACTTGAGCTGGCGGCAGTGACGTGCATTGTTTAGATGTAAGCACGCATGTACTTATTGTTCGTATGTGCAATACTTATGAATTTCCTAGGGGAAGTTTTTATTGTGCCGTACGTATGACAACTTAACTGTACATAAATATTACATAACCATTCGTCACCGTGCACGCGGGAGTTTCACATCGGATTTAAAATTTTAAATGGTCTTTATGATGGATTTTAGTACCTACATTTCATTATTAGAAAATTAAATCTTATATTTAAATATGGTGTTTTTACAGAAATTCAACGCGAAAAAGAAACAAAAAAATGAACAAACAAACAAACCACGATCAGAAAAATACGATACAAACATTCTAATATATAAAAGTTTATGAGAAATTAAAATGTATAGGTCATTATTGCCTTTATTCAAACCAATCAGTAGTATCTCGTTTTAAAAATATCTTCCCCAAATTATTTCCTTAATCGCAATCCTGCGGTATTGTGAACGAGTTGTTCTTTTGTGGAGTTCATCTTGCTATCTCCTTGTTGCTTTTTTAGTCATTAAAGTTTTATTTCTTTGTCCTATAAGTTCTGAGCGCACAAAGGGACGGCCGCAGTCCTCCCAGCCAAATATTTTCCGATTACGTAAAGAACGTTTACATTACACAAGATACTAGCAGTGTCTAAATTTATTGCGACGTTATGGTGGTGAGTGCATTTCAGCTACCTTTGAAATATCATTCCCATAAAGGACATCACTCTCAACCTAACTTTGTTTTTTAAATTTAATTGCGTGTTCTTTATAGACTTCTTAGACCTGAGATAGTAACTGGTTGAGAACATTTAAGATTTATAGTTTATATTATTAATAAACCAATTATTAATATTTAACTAAAATATGCACATATTTGTTTCCAGTATGAGTTTGGAAGACTGAAAGTTATTTGATATAACTATCAAGTTCCTGAAATGCATTGACGTTGGAACCACTAACTTTTAATATCAAAATATCCTGCAAACCTTACCAAGAAAACAACAAAAACATTAGAAGCTGTTGTCAACCTGATATGCGTTATAAAATACGTGATAAATCTATTATTTTAAAGAAAACGAGTGTTTTTTTGCGAAAAAAATATTCTATCTCTAGTACGATTTTGATACGGCGTCGAGTAAGACGACTATAACCGAAGTCACCCACAGTGTCGAGCGTCGCCGAGGCTGACGCGAAATTGATTCAGTGCGCGACGTGAGCAGCCTTCTCAACCGGCCGATTCAAATGTAAGTCACCGGATTCGCCGGCAAACGAAACGAAACTTTATGTTGACACCTAACAAATTTAATTAGACAGTACACTTTAATGCGCTCCCTACGTGTGTTAGAATGCTCTTTGATCCCGTCGGGGGCTTCTTCATTGGAAGCTCTTGGCGTCGGCTGCGTCAGAATTGCGACGAGAAAGTTCAAGGAAAATGTTGCTTTAAGAATTCTCAATATTGTTTTTGATGCTGCTTACTGGCGAAATTTAGTTTGAAAGTATTTTTTTGCTATTCTAGGAAGTGTAAGTATTGATATCCGATGATGTGGGTTTTGTTCTCAGGTGGAAAAATATTTTTTTTTTCGTAGCGCGACATTAGTGTGTGGAGTATGATCCGGGTTCAATTTTCAGGTCGGGTAAAGTGCTTTTCAATAAGATTTTTTTAGGAACTGCGCTGATTCTGGAATCAACTAGATCTACAGTACTAAGCTTGCATCTCATACGTAGAATTCAGAAACAACCTATCTCAATTCTAGAGTAGGCCTCAACAGAGAGACATACATATAAGTATTGATAGACGAACTAGTATAAATAGTGGCAGTGTTCGGTTTTAAGTAATTTGTTTAATTTAGACATTGAGTTCGTTAATCCAAAATTTAAAAAAACTTGTTGCTGTAATAAGATCATAATTCAGTCAGGAATAGTATGAACGAGTAGTCAGGCGAGCGTAGGAATCCCGACACGAAATCTTCGGCCCTCTTGAAGGCGACAAAAAAGGGTCATCGGGTCGCTGAAAGAAAACAGCAATTGAATCGCCCTCTATTACGTAGGCACCTGGCGAAATGTGGGTGCAGAGATGCAACTCTACATAACCCGTCAAGGGAATATAAGCATCAGTGTGCATTTATGTTTGCAACTCATTAAAACATGCGTACTCATGACTCAATGACGGTAAAGAGTTTTTTTTTCAAGATTTTTACGTGTGAATTTTTGCCATACTTAAACTTCCTAAAGTATTTTGTAAGTCACATGGCGGCCTCATGGCCTGTAATGTTAAATAGGTCAATGAGTTTGAGCACCGCACTCCGCTTACATAAAGATTCCATCGCGTTAACCTCAGGTAAATGTTACGTAACCGGCCATCACAAACTCACCAGACAGTTACAAGTGAGCGAGTCAACAAGTCTGCAAAGTTATTTATACATCATTATCGGGAAAATATTGGCACAAAAACCATCGTCAGCTTTATATTGTTTTCTAAATCGGAAGCAATAGTGCCTGTCGCTTCCGGCGCCTCAGCTTGTTTTGCGCGAAAATCACTTTTCTTCTTAGTTTTCTTTTTTGTATCCTTATCGTTAGAAGCGAATAATAGAAGTTTATTTTAATTGATGTTCGTTACTGGGAATTCAGATTGAAGTTTTTTAAGTTTTTAATGAAGATTTATCCTTATTGGATATAACACTAATTAGACAGCAATGAAAAAAATGGATGGTGTGTTTTGAAATTACATAGATATATAAATTAACCCGAGGTGATTCGATGGTGTAGATGTCTTTATGATATTGTCCTTTTCCGAAAAAGCGTATGATTAACCACTAATACAAATTGTCTTAATGGTTAATCATATGATATGGTATGATTTTTTGGCTACCTTCCATCATAATTATAAAGGAACAAAGGAATGTCTCACTCTAAGATTCTTTAATAACCGGCTAATTATTGTAATTTGACATTCGTAAAAAAAATACTGTAATTAAATAAAAACCTGGCATTAATCTATCCACAGTCACAGTCCATTGCGCAGTATTCCCTGTTAATGCATGGTGTTGACAGCCACCAGGGTCCAAAGGGCCTAATGTTATTTTTAAGGCGGAGGTAGGGGAGGATGCACACACTTGTCAGTTGATTGCCGCCGCGTCTAGGGCGCATTCCGAGTGGTACACTTGAGGGAAATTACACTCTACTGTGAGCCACTATCGGGTGTTTTATGCGCGACGCGACCTGCATCACACGGGCGCAATCTACGCTAGGGTTGCCTCTGTACTACCAAATTGTTGATTGATTGGTGATTACATCTTTAATTTACGAGAGTGAGCACAGATATATTGAGCTGTCCCCAGATAATACATTATACGACGAAACACGTGAACATACTACATGAGTTTTGGATCTTGAACTTTGTATAGGATGGCATTTTGTATGGATTTATACATAATATTTTTACACCACATTAAAAACAGTAACATTAGCACAAGGAAAAGAATAAAATTTCGCACATAAATTGGTGGTCTTATCGCTAATCTTTACCAGACAACCATGGGGTTGACAGATACCTTGTGGGTTGATTTTTTAAAAACTCAACTGGACTGACGATTTGAAACATAATATACTATAAATATACTCAAGAGCGTCGCTGACAGTTCTGGCTCCATACTATAATGGAAACCTTTTTATGTTTTGATTTTTCAGTTTCATTGATATGAAACTGCAACAAAAAATTGTGGGTCACTCAAACATTTTTCTCATAGCGGGGGTCGAATCCGCGTCTTCTGAGCTGCTGAAGTTGTCGATAATTTGTTCGAAATATTCTTGAAAATTTATTAGAATTACTAAGCTATATTATCCGTAAATCTTATAAAAGCTTAATCAGCATCTTTATGTAATTTACTCTTTCTTTATATTCTATTCTATTGTATGCTGTTGTGGATCCTCAAATTGTAAAATATATTTTTTTTTATTAATTTTACAATGGGCATGGCTCAATGATTTTAATGCAAACCATTGACTATCGAAATATTTAAACATTAAATTAAATATTAAATTGTCTAATGTATTGTAAATCTTAAATTATTTTATAATAACAATCAATAATATATTATTTAAATTTCTTATCTTTCAATTATTCAACTAAAATATCATAGTTATGAAATAATCACAAAACTAAAAAGTGCCTCGTGGTCTCCCGGCTCAAGTATGTGCCGTGCGATCTGGAGGTCTTGGGTTCGATTCCCGGGTCGGGCAAAGTGTTATTGGGTTTTTCCATTAAAGTCCATTAAAGTCTGGAAATGTGCCCGAAAAACGGCAATATGCTCGACCCCTATTCCGCGGGACTGATACATACTTGGCGAAATGTGGGTGTGGAAATGCACCTCTGCCTACCCCTTCGGGGAATACAGGCGTGAGGTTATGTATGAATGTAAAAAAGTATCAAACTTTTTTGAAAATACATATCCATTATTGTAGTTATGTATTTAATCTTACGAAGTGACCCAACGATCAATTGACAATAGATACCTGAGACATTAAGTCCTTTTTTGTTTAAAAAAATATATAAAAAAAAATACACTAAGCTTGTAAAACATAATTGGCTCAGCTAAAACGAAATGAAAATTCGCATTTCTATGCTCTATTTTTATATTTTACCAGGGACAACATTTCGTCGACATATTTTTCGCTTTGGCATGTGACAGGCTTAGTGGAGCGCGCGGCTAATCCGTCGCACATATGAAAACCCTAATCTAGACCAGCACTCATCGTAGGGCGAAAATAAACTGGAGGAGCTTGTGTAAGCCCCGTACAAATATCGGGGGCGTATTTCGATGGTATTCAAAGGAGGCTCGTTCCGCTTCGTGTGACGAGCCTGCGCGGATAAAGTATAAGTTGTTTGACATCAACGGATTGGTCTATAAGCCGAAATCACGTTTTAGGGAGTGAAAACGAGTCAGTATTGAAATGTGTTGAAATGAAGGTGGTTTACAGCCATAATTATAGAAAAATATTTTAACAGCTTTTGTATTGATTTAAGAAAATTATCAAATATTGCCTCAGAATCCTAGAATTAAAAAGTAGGTACTTAGACCGTAAGCTAGAGGCGTCCAATTTATATCTGCACCATAATACAACAAAATCGAGTCAAAAGTTTAGGTTGAAAATGTTTTATATTTACAATATTCAATTATTATATAGGGTGTAAAAAGGACTTATGAACCAGAGGATCATGGGTTTGAAAACTATGGCAGGTAATAAATTATTTAGAATATGTCTACACAGAAATAAATCAACAGTTTAGTCCTATTTATATGACTTATTTACAGGATGATAAATTCAAAGTCCCGTTGAAATATCTAATCATTTTCATTCAAATTACATTGAAACTTGTTATATTCGGAGAGGGAATGCAGCCGCTGGTCACTAGTCTATGTTTTCCACGACACAATTGTGAGCGAGTGTGTCATTATAACGTGCAATAACTACCTCTGCATAAATCGAAAACATAGTATTACAATGTGACCTAATATACGTTTTTGAGGGTAAAATACAATATCTTCGTAAAGCGTCTGCATTTGCTGTAAGACTAATAGATTAACTGGACCTATAATATATTTTGTTTCTATACAAAGTTTAAATTTATTAGTGTGAATCTCCTGAAATAGAATTTGTAAACGAAAAGTCGCTCAGTTGGTTTTGGTGGTTGTAGTCGAAAGGCCGTTCATCATTTCTAATCCCTACTGTACAAAATTCGAGACCTTCTCAAAAGTATAACAATAGCTCACAGCATGATGTAGTTACCTATATAATGTGATGTTATCTCAAATTAGACTAAGTTTTATACAGATCTCCACATAATACTTAGTCTGACGTCATCCAACACTCAGCGTTAACCAATACTTCAGCTCTTTTTTGACATTAACGGGGTCTTGCTTTTGGATCTTAGGGATCTTTTTCAAATTCAGCTTTCGTCGTCCGCCGTGTCACAGTGCTAAGAATGTGATTCTTCAGAAATGCTAATGATGGCGCGTTTCGTAGTACGCTGAGCGACTTTAAATTTGTGAACGAGCTTTTTGTGAGTGACGACGTCGAGGCTCGCAGATTCATTCTTATGTTATTAAAGAGTTCTGTTACAAAAGAAAAGACTTAACTGAAAAAAACAATGATTTAATTATTTGTTACCTTAATTGTTTATTTAAATAAGATTTATTTATAGCTCAAATAGAGCTTAATTAAATAGGCACTAAGAGCAATCCATGCAGAAATTAATTTAATGACCACAATCATATAACCTAATTTAGGTTTGAAATAATAGCAACAAAACTAGCCAACATACTTCAAAGTACGTTTTCTGTTTGAAAATAAATGTACCATTGTAAATATTAAATTAAATAAATCAAGTTCCAAGGAAGATGAATCAAATGAAACTTTTGTGGGAATAACAAAGAGTTTCTCATCGTACCGTGAAATGAACGTTTCTAATTTCTGTTTTACGTTATGTACAGGATTTTTCATTTGTAAGGAGGTTCTGTAACAATAGGATATGAACATTCATCGCTTTTTACTGGGTCATTCAGCCACGTAGACCAACAAGCATTCATAATTGCTGTCATTACCAGCCATGTCTGAAGACTAAGAAAATTTGTTTCTCATGAGTGCATTTTTTTCTGTTTCTTTTCTTTAATCACTTCGACTATATCAGTGTCACAATGGTGGATGTATTTTCTTATGAATTATTTCTTATCTTAACCCTCTCAATTGTAAAGGAGGCCCGTGCCCAGTAGTAGGTCGTATATGGGCTGATGATGATACATTAAATATCTACCTTGATACCTCGATATAAAAACAAAAAATATTTCTTAATCATTAAGTAATACGTACTATGCCATATTCAATTATAAATATACGAAGGATACTATGCTTTATCTAGTTTGAACGCGATTTGTATACCAAATTTTGTACAAACTACGTGGAACTTAAAAGCATAGATTCACCTCTACTTACCCCTCTGGGAATACAAACGTGAGAGTATGCAAACTAACAACTATGTTTTATGTAAATAAATTTTAATGTTTTCAGTCGTTAGCAACTAGAGCTAGTTTTAGAATTACACGTTGTTTACGAAGCAAGCTGGACAAAACAGTGACTTGGTCACAATGTTATCGCATTTGTGGCTTAATGTGTCTCTTTCAGAGCTTCAAGCGGAATACATCCCCAATGTACAGCTAGTAGAGATATCTGGATTATTGCGATTTCATTTGCGTCAACTATGAGATGTGCTAGTTTGCAGGTTGATGAATATGATGTTGCACTCCATATATGTACAATAGTGTTGTAATTCAAAATGTATATTTTTTTAGGAATTAACCAAAAAAATATTATTAACTTTCTATTAATGACTTACTCGTGATCTCGCGGAATTCGGTGTGTGCCGTGCTACTTAGAGGTAATGGGTTCGATTCCCGGCTCGGGAATGTTTTGGGTAAAAATCTAGAGTCGATATATTTTAGCCTATAAAAAATGGTTATTAATACTATTTGAAAATTCGAGTTTACAATAATTATCGAATTCTCAAAAATTCTTATAAATTTGAGTGCCTTTTTGTCCTTGTTTCTATTTTTAGGCAAGACAGTTTTATTCGAGTATTCCATTAGAAAATTCTCAGTAGAAAGCATTGAGTTAACGAAAAACCGCAACAGGCTGGCGTCCTAGAAGGCGGGCCATAAAAAACCAACAAGCGATACGTGGGTGTCGAAATAATCCTTAGACTATTCCTTTTTAGTGACAGTGGTGAGAGTGTATTAGTTGTTTTCTAAGGAATTATTTCAGAAAAGTCACCGAATAATGTAATTCATTAAAGATCAGGCCACCAGGTCACTAGCTATTATTTTGTGGGAGAACTATATCCAGTTGTAAACAAAGTATTGCTAATGATTTATGCAATACGAAAGTAGCGTTTTTTAACTTAAATCTGGTACAGCGCTATTTACATTACGTAGCCGAAAAAAGTAAAACCGATGTAAAAGCAAACATTTTTCCACGAATAAAATATGACCTAGATCCGTTTTTAAACTGTGAAACCACATAACGAATGGAGCATGGAAAAACAGAAGGTGCAAAAAGTTTTTTATTTAAAAAAATTTATTTAACGCGGACCGCAGAAGGCAAAGGAAATCGCATGGGCCATCCAGCGCGGACGATACAGAAATATTTTCTGTTTAACTAACGCCGTTCGTGTCACACGAGGTACTAACGCGATTTGAAATTTATTTCCGACTCGATACCGTTGTAACGGCTGCTAGAAATCTCAGCGCGCAATAAAATTATGTCTAATAATAGTTTTTCGAACTGGCAAAATTATAGCAATTGTGAATTACATTTTAATTTATATGTGGCTTTGGAGATATACTCTATGTTCTATATATACTATGGTCTCCTTAAGACCTTATTGTGTGTGTGGTTTCAATTAGAAATTCAAATGGATTTTTGTTTTCGCAAAATTACTTGGTTGGAGTTTATGTTTTATGAGATCTTAACATTACATATAATATCATCATCAGTATTGTATGTGTGAAATTTTTATGCATTTATTCTATTTTAATTTTATGCACCAACAAAATCATAGTTCTTTGACTGTTGCACTTTTAAGTTAATAAAACTTAACTTAAGCTTAAACACGTAACATAGCTAGATAAAGTACGAAACCCCGGAAAGAAGTAGCTTGATGACGCGCTTACACGTAGCTTTGGTAAATCTTTAAAGTTAGCAGTGCATTTTACATGCTTAGCAACCGTGAGCTCGGCAAAGCCTAGACCAACTTGTTACATGTGTTACAAAATTTCCCAGACGTGTGGAGTCCGCCAACTTTTGCGAATGGTAGTGTGCTGCTTTTTAATCTGTAAACATTTCATTTTAACCCTTCGTTATTAGTTTGGCGGGGCTTCCATTGTTATCTAATCTTAGTTATTACGTAATACGTTTTTACTTTTAAAAATGTACCACTACTTTATTTTACCACATGCAAACTTCACCATTGTGGCTGAATATGCTTTTGTTATGTCATTATAACGAGTAAAACAACAAGAGATCGTAAAATAAATCACATAGATAAAAGGCTAATTGTAACAGAAAAGACATTCAAACCGTCCTCTTGAGCCTTCTGTGATTGCATTACAAAACATCAGTTTTAATGTTCATCATGCTAATCTTACTAACTTGTAAGGCGTTTCTGACCAGAGCTGAGTTTAGGCTGAAGGAAGCACTAGCAACGACGTACGCGGTCGAGTCCACACTTAACATTTAGAATCTAAATGATCTCTATCTCTGAAATCTAAATTTTAGATAGATTACGACACAAGTGGCTCAGCACTTCAGGATTGTGGTTCTTGCCTCACGATACCATGCCTACATACACTCCTACCTATGTCCCCGGAGCAATCTTCCCTCCAAACCCAATAATTCTGAACCCTCTTCTCTCTATCCCATTAAATTTTTTTTTCCGCTTTAGCACTCATACTTCATGCTAAAATTATTCCCAAATAATTATGCCGTCAAATAATTTTTTTGAAAGATTTAAGGAATGTTCTTGACATAATCTATACGAATATTATAAACCTGAAGACGTTGGTTGAACGTGCTTATCTCAGAAACAACTGGTTCAAAATTCTATATAACATCACGCTACGACTAAATTTTTTACATATTAATTTTGAAGTCTAAAATTTCGTATTGGGAGTTGCGGGGAACAGCTAGTAGCGTTGTATATTCATTTTCAATGTCATGTAAGTGCTAACGTTCCGCTTCGTTGGCAAATATACTTGAGTTTGTTTAATGATCCATACGGCGTCGTCTTAAGTCGTCCATTTATTATTATACTGGTATATCGCCTTTAATGATCCTATTTTCAAAATGGAATGTTATATACCACACAGAGCCTCTTTTAATATAAATAAAAAAACAACTGGCAAGAAACGATCACGATTGCCTCCCATTATTTGAATACAAATATTCTACCACCAGACCATTGGACACCTGGCAATCCCACATGCCAAATGAAGCAACGTCTACCGCTCCATTTATATATTCTATATTCTCAGCCATCCACTGCTGAACGAAGGCCTCCCCAAGTAGGCCCCAACCATCCCGGTCTTGAGCAGCCCTCATCCATCCGCTGCCCACCACCTTTCTCAAGTCGTCAGACCATCTTGCTGCAGGACGTCCCACACTACGTCTGCTCCACAGGCTTTTCATCCGTCGGTAGACATAGCCAGGCCACCTCTATTTTAGCGTGCTAAACCTGCGGGCAATGTCAACGGCTCCATTAATACCACAGTCCAATCCCACCTTGGCGTAGTTCTGTCTAAAAAAATGTTTAGACATGACAGTTTTTAAGTATTTATTCCAAGAGACATTATAGTATACATTATCTATTCATAACGCAGTGGCATTACACTCCTTAATGCTTAAAATATTCCACTTGAATATACCAGAGGCATATCATAAATGTATATAACTCTATCCTTGGTACAATCAGAAAACCAGATGCTTTACATTATGAAATAGTATCTTCAGACGTCTAAGAAAATATAAAATAGTGTTTTAATAAATGAAAAGCTTGTATTACTCTTTGTCTTATCAAGTTGTCTGCGAGCTTCTTGGTTCCACTTGTTTTATTAAGTTAGCCGTGAGAGACGTCTCGGAACAGTAACATGGTAATCTACCCTCCCTACCGCTCACTTCCTGATGTATATGAATATGTAAGCGGTAACTGAACTTACCGTGTTCCACATTCATAGAGAATATTTGAAAACAAATCAGCGCTGTATAATGCACTGCGAATAATGCAGCTGTTCTTGTTTCGTTTGCGCTGATTGCGAAAGAAAAAAGTATAAGGAAAGAGAAAAATGTATGTTTTTAGTGCACTTTATGGTATTTCTATCTTTGTGTTGCAACTGGAGTATTATGGATGTAAATCTCTGGAATGACTAAATATTAACATTATAATTAAGCATATTAACATTATTTAAAGCACTGAGGGAGGTCCTGTCCCATCGTTATCCTTTGACCGGCCAGTACATAGGTTTGGAATGAGGTAGTGGCAATTCTGTCCTAATATTATAAAGCTGAAGAATTTGATTGTTTGAACGCGCTAATCTCAACTGCTAGTTTGCAATGAAAAAATAATACTTGCTTTGAATAATCCATTAATCGACGAAGGCATATTATTATCACGCTATGGCGACTAGGAGCGGAGCAGCTATGAAAAAAGTAGCAAAAACGGAAGGAAAAAACCTTTGAAGTAAAAAGATCCATATAACTATGGAGTTACAGGCAACAGTTAATTTGAATTTAAATTGAGGAACCGTCGTTAAGCATGTCTACTACAGGCAGTATGGAAAGGATATTTTGGTGTAAAGGAGGACTTACAAATTCACGCTTCGAATAAGACTAAAAGGGATTATATGAAAAAAAAATATCATACCAAAGAGGATGAAAGGTTGGAAAGCCAAGAAAAAATTCTATTGAAATGTTAATATTATCTCTAGCTTTTCAATTTTATTCTCAGTACCAAGAAAATTAACGATGAAAAACCGATTTAATTTCCAAGCTAGATTTAATTTATTATTTATTATTTGTAAGCTTTCATGAGTATGCTTGAAAGTTTGCTTTAATTTCCAAGAATACTCTTTCAGGAAATGCTTAAATAGAGTAATTTAATACTGGAATAGTTGAAGTGCTGGGTAATGTTTACAATAGTCTACTAATAGACGAAAAAGAGCTATACGGTACGGACGGCTACATAATTTAAAACGTAATTGATAGACTCAATTTAAATGAGCAAATTTATTGGAGGCGTACGAGCGTTAGTGCATTGCCGTGTTCGCACGGGAAGTAAACTTCAAAAGCAAATTGCAGAAGTACGTCGCATTTATCTCTGCTGGTTGAACGATGAAAGCATCCATTACGAGACGTATCGAAATGGATATATGCACTTAGGTGGGCTTCGGATCGTCACCGTGTCATGGCAATACAATCGATTTCATATTTTACATCAGCCGGCTCGAATAAAGTGCTCGATTGATGTTAAGTAAACTCCATTTCGTTGACTACCAGCGTTAATGCCGTGTTTATTATTATAATTAAAAGTGCTAATTGGATACGCGATGCTTTTACTCAACAACATGAATATGATTTTCATTTTATAATACGTCCCCGTATTTTTATTCTACGTCAGGTGGGGTATGGATAGTAAGTATACCTACTACCTAGCTCAAACAAAGTTTTAATAATATAGTACGTAATCTTAATATTGTGCAAGATTTAACCAAACTTTGCTTTTATGTAGTACATGAAATTCTTATATGCTTTTGTCCTTAAACATTTAGAATATAAAGCAAATCAACATAAAATGCAATGTATAAAAAGTTTATGATATAAAAAAATCTTAAGATTTATTTTATGTTTTCGGCCAGACCATGCTATCAACCAGGGTTCAGAAAAAAACAAATTACTTTCAGTAATATAAAACTAGGAAAAAACGCATGCGATATTTACTCGGTATAACCGACGCAATTTCTCTCTCCTGATTATAATCGTATATATCCTATCGGTACGCGACACTTTTATTCGTCATTAAAGCGAGTTATACCTACTTACTTAAAGTAAGGTGATCACTATCTGGGTAGATACGAATATGCTAACACAAATTGGGTCTTCAGTTGTCCCACTAGCTGTTACGCAAAAGAGCAACAATTCTGTTTTGCTTCACGTCAGTATTCTTTGAAACAATGAAGCCACCGCGGCCGAGTCGGCTCATTCGTGCCGCATAACCTGACTACGCCATATCTACCACTTCGAAATATCTCGTAAATAAATCTAGTAATTCTATATGGCCGTCGTCATTTTACAAATAGAACGCGCGTTAAAATTAAGAAAATGACGGATGGATATGCATCTGTGAATTCATGACACGAGACTGAGAAGAATAGGATTACAAATGTTATTTTGGTTCGATAGTCGACGGCTTCGTTGGAACAGCGGCATAAATAGTCTAAAATCTATCACAAAAAAGTCTGAGATCGGTTCTCAGTTTTGGCAAAATGCTATTGGATTTTCACGTAAGGAAATTTCTTAACAGTAGTAGGTAATAGTCAGTAGTCTGTCCTAGTATTTGTGTATATTAAGGAAATTTGTTTGGTAATCGGCAATATGCCCGCCTCGTATATTCGTGCCACATAATTATTATGTAGGTGATCGGACTACTCGTATTTATTTTGTATACTTTTTATCTACCGGGGATGCAAGCGTGAAAGAGTCCGTATATTATTCTGTATATTCGTTCTTTTCTAATGCTGTTTAATAAAATTAATTACAAACTGTCTGGAGACGCTGCGAGCTCCGAAGAACACGCTAAGCCGTAATTCTCCGTTGTTGCCAAACAGCAGCATTCATTAAGCGCAGCCGGAATCCCGATGAATAGCTTGAAACTTGTGGCATGTGTAATTAGTATACGTTCATACGATGCATAGCTGCTAAACTTTACTGTAATTGTAGTTTTTTTGTTTCTATTCAGGAGAAATACGATTTTTTTATTTATCACTGAAAAATCTTTTCAAAAATTCCAGATGAGTTTAACTAAAATTATTAAATAGTATTTTTTTCATCGCCTAATTATATTGGCGCATTTATCAGCAAGAAGATTCACAATTATCACTTTCCAGTTCTACCGCAGACCAAACTCCCATTCTCCCATTTAAACAATAATAAAAGAGGCAAATTTAATGCCGAGAGCAACGAGAATGGTATGAATACAAATTAAATTACACCTTCAAGTGGGCTTTAGTAACGTTATAGTTAGAACTTCTTGTAGTCAGAGTGCTTATCGCTCAGTATTTAGTTTTGCATTTTCTAAAAGTTCATCAAACTTATTCGTCATTAAGCAAAGGAGTTACGTCAACAAATTTAAACTTTCCGCCATTTGTAGGGTTGCGCTAAGTGAAACCATTTGTTCCTTGTTAAGACAAAAGAGTTTGCATAACCAGTGACGTTGTGTCATGTTTCTCTAGAACTTTGTAGTTATATCTGAAAGTTGTGTTTATAGACCAGTGCTAAAGCCTTTAAAAAGCGAAATAAAATTATTATTTCACCTTATTTGACTTAATAATTAATATCGTAAAAACCACCCTAATTTTCAATCGAAAATTCTCGCGTCTAAATATCAGCTGTTTTTAAAAAAGTTGGTGGGAAAAAAAACTGTATCAATCAGCTCTAAAATAAAAATAATATTATTTTTTTCAAAAATAGTATGTTTAACGTAACCGTAACATAACCTTAAAAGTTAAGAAAGCATTTGTGTCACTGCTTAGTATGTTTACAGATGAATTTAATATTTAGTTGTAAGACCAAAGAAACATTGCACATTAGATTCAGTGTATAAATAAGAAATGATTAGATTTGATAAAAAAACTGCCTCGTGGTCTCGCGGTACTAGTATGTGCCGTGCGATCTAGAGGTCCTGGGTTCGATTCCCGGGTCGGGCAAAGTGTTATTGGGTTTTTCCATTAGGAAATTCTCAGTAGCAGCCCGGAGTCTGGAAATGTGCCCGAGAAACGGCAATAGGCTCGCCCCCTATTACGTGGGACTGATACATACGTGGCGAAATGTGGGTCCAGTAATGCACCTCTGCCTACCCTTTCGGGGAATACAGGCGTGAGATTATGTATGTATGTTTGTGTTAAAAAAACTTAGACTAGAAATTTTGAAATAAATTTATTTGTATAAATATCTTTGTAAACTTAGATTTATATTTTTAATCAAGTCACTAAATATATTTAACTTTTTCGATTAATATGTTAATCTGGAAAATATTTACAAAGCAAGTTTAAATTCAAAATATATTTCGCTAGTCACTCTGTAAATCTTCAATAGGTACTATGGTTCGAATATTGGCGTCCTTCCAGAATTTGCGTCTTTAGAATTCGCTACACTATAAAGTGATACACGTCACCAGAGGCTTGCGTCGGCTGTGTAAGCTTCGACTGGTGTGAAACTAATGAAAGTGCTTCAAACAAACAAGGTGTTACTTATCAAAGTTAATTTTCCAGTTTGCTGTTAGTTTGCCTTGTCAATCAGGGTTGGGAACTTTCGAGCACCGGCGCGGCGTCGTATTGAGCATTTTAGATCACCATTATTATTCCCGTGGACGGGTCGTTATACAAACCGAATGGTTCCTTTGAGTCAAATTGAATTACTTAACCAATTATCAAATTTTATTAAAGGTACGTTCGGGCCCGTCCAAGTGGATTTTAAAAGCAGTTCCCCGCAGCCTGTCCGTAATTTTCTTGTGTTGGTTTAACACCATTACAGTTTGTGTTGAATTCGAATTTGGCAAAGTGACTTTTTCGATTTGATTATGAGGACGTAACTGTGGTTGATGGATCTGGGAATTCTCAGAATATTCAAAATCCGGGGTTGCGATTCCTTCGAATAAGCGGTATAGATTGTGGCTTTTGTTTTGCTTCTAGGAACTGGACAAACCGGTGCTGCAAAACGAGCGCTAATTTTGAAATTAATGATGAACAAGCTGTTTTAATGTATATTTATTTATTTTGATACAAAAAATAGACAGTACAATAATAATACAGTATTTTTTTTATATTTTTGGGATCCACCACGTAAGTAGCAACAGGCTATACGTTTAGGCTGAACTGGCACGATTAGAACATGAAATAAAACATACAATCTTATGGCTTTATACCCTATAGGGAATTTTAGATTTTATTATAGACATTTATTTCATTGTGAGACCGAAAAGTCCCTCGTAGTTTCTGATACCCACGACCAAGACCTTTACATTAATGATCAAACGTATTTGTGTGATTGTTTGCTATTTTTGTACTCCACATTTTCTGTACACCTGTATTTAATACCTCATAATTAATTTCGGGCATTCGGCGAAAGGAAAACAACTTTTCCGTACACAGTATTCCAACTGTAAAAGCTTAATTAATGCGCAAAAAATAATAAAACCTTCCAATTCGTTTCAGCAAGAGGAAAAATCCGGCAACATTCGATAGGTAATCAAATTTTTAATCTGCAATAACCCAATTACAACAGCCCTGTTTATGTTATAAGTTTTCGTGTAAAGTGGATCATTTGGCTGTGTATCTTGATATTTTTACAACCAACCCTCGGTGAATTAGGTCACACTCGTAGTCAACGTGCCCGCCCTTGATGACACATCAAGAAGGGTACATTTGTCGCATTAAGTAGAGCGAATGTCACGCACATGCTTACTTTGTACTTTTACCAGTATTTTTCTGTTGTTAAGCTGCGTTTAAAACTTTAAGGTGAAACATTAGAAACCTACTTTCTTATAAATAATTTAGAATATAGATCCGGTTGGTGGGAGGGAGCTCATAAAAAAAATTGTACTTACGTACATAAAGCGCCCTTCATTTGCTATGCCTGTATGAAAATAATAATTATTGGACTGCCTCGTGGTCTCGCGGCACAAATATGTGCAGCACAATGTAGAGGGTTCGAGTGAGGTTATGTTGGTATGTTTGTTTTTTGAATCTTTAAAGATAGATGCCTTTGACTTGCAGCTTACTGCGGCCAACTCCGAGAGTGACCCCCGGACAGTTACATCCCCACTGGCTTGATAGCTTTAGGGACCCGAACCCAACCTTCAACGTTCGCGCGCCCAATAATAACTCAAAGGATAATTCATTGTGAATACACACATAACTTCGAAAAGTCAGAGGTGTGTGCCTGGGGTTTGAGCCCCCGACCGCCGGTATTCTCGAACGCGTGTCTAAACCTCGAGGCCATCACGACTTTTGAACACATATTGATTTCTAATAATTTCCCACTGAAAAAAACTCAGAGAAGGTTTGCCCGTGCCGAGACCCTTGATCACAAACCCCCGCACATATCCTATGAAACAGGCGATTAGAATTGCTAAATTTTATACAACTCTGAAATTTCCTCGACTCGAGAAATCAATACAATAAAGGAATGACAAGTTTTAAGTGCTAAAGGTAGTAATTAGAAATTACCTATAATACTTTCGTAAAAGGTATTATTTCTGCACAAAGAATAATTATTCTTTGCAAAACATCATTAAAAGGGAAAATGATATATTATTATTGAACATAAAGAGAAAATGGCTCACTTGCTGACTAATAATAAGTTTCTAGGAACTATAAAATCTTTATCGCTTCCGTATATACGGTAATGCTTTCTTTAAGAATGGACTTTACAAAAGCTAGCTCTAAGTGTAGAAATGAAGGTGGAAACTATTAAATTCCTATGTCGTATTAAAGACATTAAAACATTTATTTGTTAGAACTGAGAACTGTTATTATTATTTACGGGGACTAAGACCTCATTTGAAGCAGTTGATAGAATATGCATTTTCTAATTTATACATTAATAATTTTGTAAATAAGTAAATAAAATAAAATTGTTAGCACCCCCTTGTTACCGTTGTTACCTGGTAAGGGTCGCGGGACGTCGCTGGATGCAGGCTGCCTCCGACAGGTCCCTGTGGTAGTCATTGGGTGAGGCCTATGTTCAGTAGTGGACTTCCTGTGGCTGATGGATGGATGGATGACATATATAATTGTGCCAATAACACCTAATGAAGAAGCATAGCATTAGCTCCATATTCAGCATTTTTTCGAATCGTACTTTAACATATAATGGACTAGTCTCTATATTAATATTCTACCAGACACTTTTCTAACATCTGTTTGAATTCGAAACGTTTCTGGATAATAAAACACTATTACAGTATATTATTTACCCCAACTAGAAATCAAATATGGACCTGTCAATTATAAGCTCTCTATTATGCTGCGGTACCTTAGTATTTATTATATTTAT
This sequence comes from Hemaris fuciformis, assembly GCA_907164795.1. Classification (NCBI taxonomy): domain Eukaryota; kingdom Metazoa; phylum Arthropoda; class Insecta; order Lepidoptera; family Sphingidae; genus Hemaris; species Hemaris fuciformis. The sequence goes on from OU015446.1 coordinate 7,167,384, forward strand.
AAGAATATTTACATAACAGATTAAAATAGTACAATTATGCAAATATTACCTACAGTTGAATCTAGAAGATGTATAGGGTCACCAGCTCACCGATAATCTCAGTCCAGGCGAAGCGCAACGAATGGAGAAGTTATTGCTGTGTAGTATGTTTATGAAATCGTTTGTTGTACTCATCCATGTAGTCACAGGCGAAAGTTGAAATTATGTGACCGCTGTCATCCCCAACGTATAATGTGGGCGATTGTAAAACTCTCCAATATTCCTTTGTCACGTGGAATCTGATTTACGGCTGTTTTATAGAAGTTGCGGGTATATAAATAGATACGCTTGTGGTTTCAAAAGATTTCGTCTATTTTTCTTTAAGTTATGTGTCTAGAAACTTTCATTCGGGTTTAATTTAGTTACAATCTTGCAAGTTTTTCTAGTCCGAGATTAGATTTAATAAAAGAAAAGAATTGGATCTGAGCATTCTGTTTTGTTTTTATTTTGGGCATTGGAAATTATATTACCAAATATTGGAGGCCTTCATTTGGGTTTTATAACGATCTGTGGCGCAAATGTGGCTCATTAAAAGAATCCTAAGATGTGCAACAAAACGCGTTCCTTCATTTATGGCGTGGCGTTTATTTTTGAGAGAAAGTCCTCGTTATAGGGTTCTTTGTTCGAATATTGTGCGGCTGGTCTTCTCTAAGATACCTACCAGAAAATGTTAATTAGCTTCCATATCATTAGCCAATTTTGCTGGTGCATCCATGTTGTTCTCTGGAAGAAGGCCAATCTTATTTGGTCAATCTGGATATCTCTGTAGTATATACACTTTCAAAAGACATTAAAGATGATGTTAAAATTGTGATATTCATAATATTCAAACTTAAAATATTTGCAAGGAAGCCGTAAAATATCTGCCAACCATCAATCTATACATCTATACTCTATACAAATAAATAAAATTGGAGTGTCTGTTTGGAATATTGAAATAACCGCTTTTTAATAAATGCATAATGGATGTATACACGGTACATATACCAAAATGACGTTTTTTTACAATTTTTGTCTGTCTGTCTGTCTGTTTATTCCGGCTAATCTTTGAAAAGGGTGGATCAATTTTAACAGGACTTTCACTGGCAGATAGCTGATGTGATAAGGAGTAACTTAGGCTACAAAAAAATAATAATTAAAGAATCGACTGTTAGGCAGAACGAAGTTCGCCGGGTCAGCTATATTTGATAAACACTTTATTGTATTTGTCGCCGGTTTTGTTCCGTTATAGACAAGGCGATGCTTGCCATTGAAAGTTTCCGTAGAATAGTTCATTCATGTCCGCTCTACAATTAGACAATGTTATCTTGAGTCTGTTTTACAAATTTCCAAGTGCAAGTAAGAGCGTTGTGTTTAATTAAAAGTTGTTCCGTTGGGATCCAATCGCGCCGTGCCGTGCGTTGTGCCAAATGATGAATGAAAAGTGTTTTTCCGTGTTGTTTCGTTGTTTGAGTCTTTTCGTTCGACTCCAGGATTCTTTTACAAGCGCTTCATACAATTATTAATGACATTTTAGAATTCTTTTGAGATATAAAAAATATTCTATTTGTGGTCTGCAGGTATTGTATATATATGTATATATATTTGCTTTTGCAATGCAATATTATTTATGCACCTTCAATTATATTCTGCATCACCCTAAGGTACAAATTGCGTGGGGTATTAAGTCCGTCTCTATTTGTATAGACGCAAGAATTGTAGAAATGGCATAAATAAATAAATATAAGATTCTGTATCCCAATTAACCCAACAAATTTATTGGATAGTGGTTAAGTGATTCTGAGATAATTCTATCATCTGTTTCTTTGCACTCTTCTACGGGCAAAATTTAACAAAAAGTGGCTATCAGTCAAATATTACGATATTAAAATTTTAATGAAATTATTCTGTTTCTCATACAAAGAAAAATCATTGCATTAAGAGTTCCAGTCGAAGTCCTATGGTTTGCCAGCCATTTTACCCAGCTATTATGTGTATAAAGATATTGTCAATTATAGAAGCTAATATCAAAGTGAATGTGAAAGAAAGATAAGTTCATAGCAAAAAGTTTACATGAAGGTAGAGTAAAAAGTGTAATTAAACTCAATATTACGTCGTTATTCCTTTAATCTTAGAGCATAATGAAATACCTTCATAAATTGGAATAGGAATTTTCACAGAGTTCTCAGAACATTACTTATAATTGCCGTTAATTTGTTCTGTATCTGTAAAACTGCCTCGTGGTCTCACGGTACAAGTATGTGCCGTGGGATCTAGAGGTCCTGGGTTCGATTCCCGGGTCGGGCAAAGTGTTATTGGGTTTTTCCATTAGGAAATTTTCAGTAACAGCCCGGAGTCTGGAAATGTGCCCGAAAAACGGCAATAGGCTCGCCCCCTATTACGTGGGACTTATACATACCTGGCGAAATGTGGGTGCAGAAATGCACCTCTGCCTACCCCTTCGGGGAATAATGGCGTGAGTTTATGTATGTATGTATCTGTAAAACAAGAAAAATCACCAGAAGATTTATCATTCCTAGCGACGTGGGTCTTAAATCAGCTGGCGATACATGTATGCAGAAATACAAGTTCGGAAACACAGTCGTGAGTGTATGAATGCATCTATCTCTCTTCTTACATTGATCTTGTTGTTAACAGGACTAAGAACGTAACTTCCAAACTATTTGCTTGCTATTTAAATACATAAAGTTTATAGTGGAGCATAATTCTAGACCGCTGGGAGCATAAATGTTCTAGGCAACAAAATGCAAATGAGGAAAACAGAAGACATTAAAAGCGAGACTATAATGTGGCGCGATCATAAAGTGATTCGTTGTGGAAACTATTGCCGGTGCTCACGAACGTCTATCCAACATATATAAACTTGTTTAACGCGTACTGTCTTGAGGGTAGATAGGGTTATTAAACCGTTTGATTCTCGGACTTCCTTCTAAGTCTGTGACGTCTTTATCGATTACTGCTGATTAAATTTTTCACTTCTACCAGTGGCAATATAGCTCAAAGGTTATAGTTTATTATAGAAAATACTATTAGTTATAAATTAAGTGTATTATTATATTGAACATTATACTTAGAATATTCTACTTAGACGCTTAATTTCGATTCTGGAAAAGCACTTTCAAAACAGTTTCTGCTTGCTGCCGTCTGCCATTCGCTCGAGTCGTTTTGCCAATATGATGAGGTCAGGCCCGCAATTTATGAAGTAATGTGCTTGTCATGTATTTTACTACTATTGAGAATGATAATGTGAAGTAAAATTTAATGTTCAAGAATACTTTTTTATTTTAAGGGACAGTGTTTATCACTTTCGCCACTAGACGATAAAATAATCCGGTCGGTCCGGTAAAGACGACGTTGATAACTTCATAATTACCTGATGGTATTTTATGCAGCGAGATGCGCTGAAGGCGTCGATTTGTTTCATTTTATAAGCGTGTGTACGCACCGCTCGTGCTGTCATGCTGTCATGTGTAAAGCGTTCGATGGCAAATAGAAAGCACACGTCAATCAACTAACGGTACTTTATATTGCATGCGAGAGCCGCTATTAAGTTATTTACCATCGATTGTAGCCTTATTGTGGGTGGTATCACGTAAATTTCTCGAGTATTTTATAATTTCGCTCCAATTATTTTGTCAATAGTTCAGTTTGATGGATTAAATTGTGATTTAACGATAAAATTTTAGCTTGTCATTTGGCTAGAAGCTTATAGTTTAATGTTTATTAAACTGTAAATTTTGTAATGTTTAAGATTTATTTTAATGAATACTGAATTAAATCAATTCATTAATTAAGTAATGAGTTCCGCGTAAGGATAAGTACTGGTTTGTACCACACGCACGTGATGGTTAGGTATTAGGAAAGTATCTTGGTAGAAGCCATGAGCAAACACACCTTTGTTTTAAAAATAAAAAATACAATATATACATACCTACTAAAGTGTCCTGGACTTCACTAGATGATATTGAATATATACATGGTGACTCTGAATGACTACTATGATATGATACTACTGTTTATATAGAACCAGAATTTGATTGATAATGGTGAGAAAATTAATGCAAATTAAAAATTAAAAGTTACGTGACTACATCATTTAGATGTATCAGCATTTAAAAAAAACTAGCGTAACGTCGAGGCTAAATGAAGTCGACTAACCCACGTAAAAGGATTCTGGTCTATGGTTTTAACCTCTCGTTAATAGAAAGGACTTACTCGTAGTTTTCATAAAAATGGGTTCGATGATCACCATCTGTGGTAGGTACTGTAATGTAATGACAATTTCTACTTGTTTACTCTATCGTATAAAACCATGACTACATAAAATGATGAGAACGGTTAAGTGTATACGTCATTAAGTTATATATGTGTGCGTTGTGGATATATTATCTGGCGGTTAGTGGCAGTTCGGCTAGACAGAGGGCTCAAACGCTCCCATTTATTGCGCTATAGCGGGTCCAATGCCGCGGAAGTGATACACCCTGTGATCGTTTAGCTCTTTATTACTGTAGGTACCACAGAACATAATATACTAGTTTTGTGATAAATGTTCTATAGAGAATGTATGGAAAGGGGAGTGCTATATATTTCTCATTGGGGAGTGAATGCTGACGGCGTATTTGGTGGTCGTGGATACGGCTATTATAAAAAGAGTGGCTAAAAGTCGATCGTCATGCATTTTTTTTAACAAATGCTGAGAAAAAAATTAATTTGAATGAAATTTGTAGCCGTGCTTTAAGAATTTTTAAGAATTTTCTAAGGGTAAAACTTAATTACACTGCCCAATGTGAGAATCGGGCGAGATCTCTTGATTGTACATTGCAAAGCCGTTAGTCAGTCAAAATAACAAATTCAAAAAATATTCTCGTGCGACTGCCTCGTGGTGTCGCGGTACGAGTATGTGCGACCTAGAGGTCCTGGGTTCAGTTCCCGGGTCGGGCAAAGTGTTATTGAGTTTTAACATTAGGAAATTCTCAATAACAGCACGGAGTCTGGAAACGTGCCCGAAAATCTGCAATAGGCTCGCCCTCTATTACGCGGGACTGATACATACCTGGCAAAATGTGTGGCAGAAATGCATCTCTGTCTACCCCTTCGGGGAATAAAGGCGTGAGTTTATGTATGTAAAAAAATATTCATTTTTCAACAAAAACTAGTTCATTATTTTATTTACTTTTAAATTAATCGCGAGCTCAAGCGAAAATTATTACACTCACATCACAAAATACAAAAGGAAGGCAACGAGGAGAATACAGGCGCCTTATTTATTTAATAAGTAACATGGGCAGTGCACGTTTATAAATTATATCTTTAGTTGAGTGTCGAGTAACAGCACGCATGCTTATTGGCGTTATTGATGGCCGCTACACAGGCGATTTATATGAACGCTTTGTTTTATCTTTAAAACAAGAAGCAGTAGCGAGACATTGGAATTAATCCCTTTAATAGAATGAATATGTATGTATCAAAATGGTTTGTACTGCAGTTCATCAGTGAATTGTCTGTATATTAAGCTGTATAATAATTTTTTTTCTTTCAAGATTTTTTGACACAGCAAAGTCTTATGTTGTTTTGTTATATGACAAAAGACTTGTATATCGGTGTAAGTCCAACCTTTTGTGTGAGATTGTAGAGTATAGGTATTTATTGAATTAATTTACATACAAAAATGTTATCACTAATTCTACAATATATCAGTCTGAAAACGGTATGTAGAAGGTTTTTTTGTATGGAAATCGTTTTATGAATGTATGGCCTTGAACTACCTTAAAACACTAGACATTTAAAAAACTTTTATCATTAAAATTCTATTCTACACGAGCGGGTGTGGGATATGCATGCAGGATATGGAGAGGAAGAATGGGAATTAGAAAGTAGGTAGAGGCTGACAAAGATCCTAGAGTTGCTCAATTATTATTATTAGTCGCGAAGGGATTGATGATAGGCAGATAGATGAAAAGCGACGATGATAGGAGTTAGCCTAGTGTAGTGAAATGACAAGGAAAAAAATAATTTTGAAAATTTTGACAGCCCCGTGGCGCAGTTAGCTAGACACCAGCTTGCGAAACGAGAGGCCGCGGGTTCGATCCCCGCACCGAGACAAATGTTTGTGTGATCCACAAATATTTGTTTCGGGTCTGGGTGTTTGTGAGACCGAAAAAGTCTCTCGTAGTTTCTGATACCCACGACACAGGACTGTATCCTAGTGTGGGGTCAGAACTATGTATGTGACTGTTGGGTGTATTTATTATTCTCATTTATTTTAGCTTATTTTTACATTTTTAAATATAAAGTTTTATAAAAAAAATACATTTAAAAATATAAAAATAAAATACCCGCAGATGGCGGGGTCTACGATGACTGTTGGGTGTATTTATTATTATTATTTATTATTATATTACATCCAAGCGAAACCAGGGCGATCTGCTAGTATGCAATAAAATTTAAGTTCATTTATCGCACTATAAATATGTGTAATCCGGTTGTCGACGCAAGCTCAGTGCTTATCTGAGACAGACGTGGGGAGCTTTGTGCACTAGCGGCAGATCCCTATTTCTCTCAGGTATATCAATATAATAAACCCATTGTTACGAAGATTAAGGTAGCTTTATGCTAGTGAAACAATTTTAGAACTCATTCAGCAGTTTCAGGTATTAGTAGACGTTATTCGAGTCTTTTGGGGGCTATTCTCGAATAAAGTAAATTCGATTTTTTCAATCCACAATGTTTTTCTTCAATTTGCATAATAATACTTCCAAATTATTATGCATTTCATTTACACACTGCAAATAAATTTTGTTCGATTAAATATACCAGACCATGCAAAAGGTGTAAAGTATGGGTTCCAGTCACGCATAACTTGTTCTTGGACAAATCATTTATTAATCTTCACGCATTCGACACATACAAGTACTCTGAAGAAGGCAGTCTAAGGTGTTGTGCTTTAGTTCCTTAAATAATTTTTCGCGTCTAGATATAATTATGCTTTATACTTTGTAAATGCAGAAACCTTATCTTTATTCCTTACATTTGTGTTCTCTGTAGAATGATTTCGTCCTTAATTATTTTTAACACCGTCTTAATGTAGGTACCTTAAATATGATAAAAAAATTTGTTTACAAAATGGGTTCATTACTAGACCTGCAACAACTAAACTGACTGCAACTTAAAACATTATCTACTAGATGTCATATACGGGCACGCGAAGTAAAACTACATTTCAATCTCGGTAATGGAAGTGTACATTCAAAATGTGGTGTGTTCGTTGGTTGGTGAATTGCTTTCAATTTCCTGTTGTAAGTGGCCGCTGTCCATTGTAAGCCATCATAAAGCTTATTCGGACGTGAGCAAGGATAGAGTGCATAAGTGAATGGGAAATGCAATGAAATTTTCACCATATTTGCATAGAGTATGATGTATTGATCGTACTATCCTTCACTCTTTAGCGCGGATTAACTGACTAGTAAATTTTATAATCAATTGTGATTATGGGGATCTTTTATGTGTCAGCAATTTTAGTTATCATTAGTAGGTACCATTGTCATAATAACTTATCTATTTGTATCGGTCTTCCTCGTCAACCCATCGGTATGACTGTGCAGCTTTCGAACGTGAGACCGGTACCTGATAAACTGCAATAGGTTCGCCCCTTATTAGATGGAATTAAAAAAATGTTAGGTGATGAATTTTTAAGATATAACTAAAATTAATTCTCTTATTTTTTCTATTTACCAGTCTCTGGTGATTTTGATTATCTATATGTTTTGAAACATCATTCATGTGATTTAACAGTAATGACACATCTAAAATTTATTCCTATTTTAATTAAAACTGAATGTTGACATCTCTATACGCTTACTTTCAAAATAATGTTCGTAGTAAACAACGTTTGCAAATAGAATTAACGGTATTACCGCGTTTTCTTTCGAGCCATTGACAGAGAAAGGAATGAAAGATAAAAAAGTAGACAAAGATAAAAAAGATAAGAAAATTATTCGTCTGACGTGAACAGTTTCCGGCGGGTGGCCGCAATTTATTCCTCTCACAAACACGAGCCGTGCTGATTCAATATTGACAGTAGCAGCAGTACCTAGCCTATTCCCAAGTGCTTCAGACTCTAACTCTAAAGATACTCTGTAGCCGATTTTTTAAATTTCCAACACAACATCCGTATGCAATTTAGTGGTATTTATTTATATTGTTTTTGATCGCTACTGGGAATTACGTAAATGGAACGGGTGGCCGCAGGGTGGTGTGTTCTGTTTACGTTTCTACGAAACATAAAAACAAGCGGATATTTACGGCGCGCGGTTTGACAATAATATCTATGGCTGTTGTGTTTGGGGGTCGTAGTTCACGCCAGATTCTCGTTGGAAGTCGACTTTTGTCATTAAATGGTGGATACGAACTTTCAATGTGTAGTGGTATCATTATTTTTATGTTGAATACGAGGTCTGCATTAAACATCGTGATCGGTACAGTACTGTCCACATGTTTAACAATTCCTAACTCCTTTAATTTTAATATTTTCTCAATTCATTATTAAGGCTGTTGATGATACGATGTGTACAGAGTGGCGGTAATTCCATAGAAGACCAAAAGTCCAGGTTGCCTTACAAAATTTCGAATAATAATCTAGCTTTAAGTCTTTATTTAACAAACGCAATTTGACATATAAATGAGAATATCCTGAGCCCACAATAAACAAGTATAAACTAGATATTACAAATTAACGTGTTACGCTTTTGGGGTTCTATGGAAGTTCCCACTTTTATATTTGTCTGACTTAGGTTCTCAAGAAAATATGATCTCGTTTTATTACCAAAACTATTTGCTCGTTATGCACTTTTTAAGATATAGTTAGACCATAAAACCATACAAACATACATAAACTCACGCCTATATTCCCCGAAGGGGTAGGCAGAGGTGCATTTCTGCACCCACGTTTCGCCAGGTATGTATCAGTCCCACGTAATAGGGGGCGAGCCTATTGCCGTTTTTCGGGCACAATTCCAGACTCCGTGCTGCTACTGAAAATTTCCTAATGGAAAAACCCAATAACACTTTGCACGACCCGGGAATCGAACCCAGGACCTCTAGATCGCACGGCACATACTTATGCCGCGAAACCACGAAAGACCATAAAACCATGATGGATAAAACCCACACCTCTATAAGCTAGGCTATCTCACGCTGTCGTGACACGCGCCTAATGTACATCGAGTGGTAAGCCTCAGCGAGTCTCTAGGGGAGCTAGTCTATAGGGGACATAGCTTATAAAATACCTCGCAGTAAAATTAATAGAAGACAAAAAAGAAAAGTTGTAAATATAGTTGTCTCCCGATTTATGAATCGTGAAATAGTCACATACATGGGACATTGAGGAAATGCTCTTGCGTATTGATATAAAAAAGCACCAAAACAAAATTCCCCACTCATCCACATCACAGCACCTCCTATAAAAAGGGTTTGGAAATTGCGTGAATTGATTGGCGTTCGTGGCCCAGATTGTCGTCTCGCTCGGATTGATGGAATCGTTCAAACTCAACGTTAATCCTCTGCTAATGAGTTCAAAGGCAATCGTTGGCAGAGGCTTACGTTTTGTACCGGCTCGGCTCACAGCTCACTGTGCCGGTAACGTACAAAGCTTCAATGTAATGACTACACAGGGATTAACTGTGTGGAAATAAATAAACTTTACCTTATGAGCTATAAATGTGTTCAAGCCTTATAGTGGTTGGCAGAGACCACAGAGTGTAGGTATTCTGAAATTTCTTCTTGCCTCTTCTATAGATATTCGTAAATATCCATTACTTCTTATTATTAGTACATACATACATTCATCAATTCATTCTTTTGTTCCATAAGGGTAGGCAGAAAGGGAGAAAAAATGCGTTGCTCACGTAAAAAATAACTAATAAAACTTTCTTGGCGTATTTTAAGATCTTAAGTTTTGTCAGAAAATTATTTTACTAGCATTTTCACATGATTTTATGTAGAGTATTGAGTTATAAAATTTAATTTGTAATATTAATGCGTGTTTTATAATTCAATATAGAAAAATTGGTGGCAATGTGGCTTCAGGTGCCATTAATAAGATTGATATCATAATTAACGTACTGCTTAATTTGATTATGAAAGCCACAAATTTGGACACGAAATTTAGTATTATTACATTGATTTTGAACCCTCACTAGTCACCGCTTATGTATCAACCAGCTGTGTGTATGTAGTTAAGCAAATTTACATTTATAGGTATACTCATCAATCTGTTCACATTAGCTCTAATATTAATATCCAATAATTAATAACATTATAATAGGATTAGTCAACGGGTACATTTAAACTACGATCCGCATACCCAATGCTCTATAATTAATTTGATAACAATGTTTGATAAGCCAGACATAATTGATACGGTTATAATAATACACATATGATGTGGGAAATAATATCAATGAGGGGTTTCTCGCCCATCATCATCATCATCATCGGCAGCCATTCTTACGTCCACTGCTGGACATTGGCCTTTCCTATGGCACGCCACTGGGCTCGATCTTCGGCGCTCCTCATCCAACCGCTGCCAGCTACCCTGCGAATAGTGTCACCCCACCTAGCCAGAGGGCGCCCTACACTACGTTTGCCGAGTCGTGGTCTCCACTACAGAACACGTTTCCCCCAACGGTTGTCGGTTCTGTGACAGATGTGACCTGTCCACTAGTCTTCTCACCTCTTCAGCTCGCTAATTCTGCTCGCCCACCTTGTTCTAAAAGATGTAAGAATTATCAAAAGTAGCTTCATTAAGATTGCACTGGATGTCTTTATGAAAGATCAACTGACTGATGACAGACGTGTGAGCTACATCATTAAAAGAGCAATACTTGAATCTAATTACTAAAGTTCGCAACCGTTTCATTCCGTCACTTACTAAATAAGGAACATTATCGAATAGTAAGAAAAAGAATCCCATCAGCAAAAAATTTAATATTATTTACGTCATGTTGACTCAGGACTAGGTAGGTATGTCTATTCTATTCTATAAATGAGACACCACATAGTTTTTTGATTTGAAAGTTCTAATTTTAAGTGCACACTAAATGCTCTAGAAACTGCTTTGTTGATGGGTGGTCAGGCTTTAAAATCAAGTGAACCGCCTTCCTATCAGTCAAAAGTTGTTCCCACGAATTGATTCATGTGGAAAAAATATGTAACCAAAGAGAACAAGAAAGTATCCCATGTCATAACACAGGTGCCTTCATCAGCACGACGCGTGTGCCTTCACCCGCTGTGACCAGGTCTTGTACAAATCCCGTTGATGTTATAAGTTAATTAGAGGTAATTTAAAGTATTACATACTAATATGATTTTAGTACAGTGATATTCTATAACCACGCTGAGTTTAATGTTAAGGTATGTATTTAAATAGGTACCTATCAGGTGACCATAAAACATAACATCCGATAAAGTGAGGGAACTAGACTAGAATTTAGTACTACCCCAGAAACAGCTTAAGTAACGTAAAGTAACACTCGGTAGTAATTAAAAAATAAATATTTCATCAAGCATTATCACATCATACACTAATATAATAAAGGCGCAAGTTTGTAAGTAACCTATGGATTGATGGATACTCTTACACAAAAAAAACTACTGCATATATTTTATTAAAATTTGTTATGGAGGTAGGTTATATCTTGTATTACTGCAATAGCTTTATTTTACTTTTTATACCATTAATTTAAACTTGACGTGGATGAAACCAAGAAGCATAGAAGGTCTTAAATAATAAAAATTAATTACAATGCTAGCATGTGATGTTTTGACACTTAAATTAATTAATTGATAGTAATAAATTAACAACATGCTACAAATTTAAATGTTGTTTGACACTAGAAGGGTCGCGTAACATTCCATACCTTCAAAGACCGCGACCGTAGAAATTGCAGCGTATCATAATCACATACTGACACTTAACTGATCTTATTTGTTGTAGGTATATTAATTTGAAGATTACAACAAAACTTTGGTTTGGATATAAATATTATTTTATAGACTTATTTTGCGCATTGTTCACATACAACTTCTTGGCAAAATCTTTGCATTTTATTTCCCCACTAGATATGAAGCATATTGTAATTGTCTTTAAATGTTTGAACACATAAATTATTAATGAGAGCCGTTTTCAGGAAATTGGATTTTTTTCGTAGTGACCACCAAAACTAGCACAAAAAATCGGAGCAAATCTCCGAACTAGGCTATATATAAGAATGTATATAACAATAAAGTTACACGTGTATGTTATGTCGGCCCAGACGTGACGGGAGTGTGTGAGCAAGCACTGTCGGCGACACGCGAAAACTGCATCAATCATAGCGAAGGCAGGACAAAGGCGGTTTTTTATCAAAAATAGGGAACTCCCTCAGAGATACGTCTGTGCCTACTTCATTCCACATTTATCACTTCATTTCATCGTCATTATAACAGGCGATTGGGTGTTTTCCAATCATCCTTTGTGTGTGGTTTTCATAGAACGACGTTTAAAAAAGGAATTTAATGTTCTTTTTCTGCCGTTTGACAAACTGGCCATTGTGAATTAAGTTAAACCTATTTGATATGCTTTTCCAGGACAACTTTTGTACACACAATTTATGCATTAAAAAAAACGACATTACGATGGCTTTCATTTGTTTTACAGTGTTTGAAGATTTTCTGTGATAGAATGTTCGTATGCGGTCAATTGGCGATCTATATATAGAATAACTTAGACCTACCACAATTTTTGCAAAAGTTTCCTGTCCACGGTCAATCTCAATGGCCCTGCATAATTGTGTCCACTTTTGAGAGATAACCTCTCAGTTGTAGAGGAGGCCCGTGCCCAGCAGTGCGACGTATTTGGGCTGAGGATGAGGATAATTGAGAGATATTAGTAATCGGTTCTTACCATTTGCATTATAAGATTCCGGTGCACTGACGCTAAGAAAAACAAATTTACATGCGCTAAACTCGCTCAAAAATAACAAAATATCTTTATGTGGTCTTTGAAATCAATTTTGTAACATCAATGCTGATGCTGTGTTAGTATTGTTGTAGTTCATAATGTGAAATTTATAATTATTTTATTTTTTATTGTCACTTACACATATAGTCGCATTTCATAACAGTAAAAAATGTCAATAATGAAACCAATAAAAGTATTCAATATTTTAAAGAAACTAAACTTAACAAAATAAAAAAAGTGTCTGGTTACGTAGTGTTAATAGAGCGAGCTAGCGCGAGGCACGTAGAGAACCAAGTGTAGATTACTCAGCACTCTATTCAGTAACGAAATCCAGGAGGATTCCGCGACTGATATGCTGCAAAAACCTCTATTATATCTATTATAGTTTTTTTTTCTCTTACTGTATTAGGGTCAATGTAGTTTATCTTTCAATTTTTTTATAGAGATTAATAAAAATCATTTTTTATTACTCTAAAAAACATTAAATCTTTACATCTACATTTGGCCGTTTTTAAGTTACACGGGGTAAGATGTGTCTATTGTCGTTGAACAGGCATATTTCTAGTTTTTGTTTGTGGGAATCCCCTACCAAAAAATCAGTCACAGTTTACCCAAACCAGGAAACAAACAAGGGGTTACTTGACCACGCACGACCATTCACGCCGCAGGAATAGGCAAAGGCAGTCAATTAATTAAAATCTCGGCGGTCGCGGATTCAAACCCCAGGCACATACCTCCGACTTTTCGAAATATCACTTACTTTAACGGTTAAGGAAAACATCGTGATGAAACCTGCACTCTTAAAAGTTTTTAGGAATTTCTTAGATGTGTAGTCCTCCAACCCGCACTAGGCCAGCGTGGTGGACTAAGGCCTAAACCCTCTCAATGGTAGAGGAGGTCCGTGCCCAGCAGTGGGACGTATATGGGTTGATGATGATGATAATTGAACACTACCGAAATTCCCTGCACAGAGTTTACTAATAAGAAAATAAGAAAGCCTTCTATGAATGTTATATGAACCATTGATGCCTAATACCTATCTTCGAAACCTTCGGGGAATACTATTCTAAATATTCTAAGCGTGAATAATGCCTGCGGAGCTGGGACGGCGCAATATCCGCCACTTTACGCAGAACCGGAATCCTAAACGAAGCGCAGGTTAGCTAGGACTGTTGGTCTATCTCTCTGGATGGAAGCCGATATTGTTTTGTTATTCCACGTAAAATTTTGAGTGTTAACAATGAAGCAGCGGTGTATACTAAGCAAGACCAGCTATAAATATAACAGTCCGGTCAATTGATACATAAAAATAGTGGTCAAATAACAAAAATTCCCGGAGAGCCAAATATTGGTGGAGAGCTTGTGTTTACCATTACAAATAGAGTTTTAAAAATCCCCATCGATCCTACGTGTGCTAAAAAAGTTATACGTGGTCAAAGGTCATAATTTGAGGTTTTTTGAATTTTTCCCGAATATGGTAAGTTTTATCAAAAAATACCTCAGAAAAAAGTTTTAGATCTTAAAATTCTCTACAAAAATGGTCCTTATGATTTTTTCGTAAGAGTTGCCATTCCCGAGATATTGCGATTCTGAGAGTCACATTATACATGATATGCACATATAAGCCACGTATATACAATAAACATAATCAGGCACTTAAGTCAAGTAAAAATATCTATTTGTGTCTCTTTTATATATATTATACTATTATGAAAACATTTATTTTGTTTATGGAGCTCCAAAAAAATATACTTGCATTGATAAATACCGATACTTAACTTATGTAAAAATTACCCGAAACAGGGAACAAGTACAACTATCATGTCTTCCTCCAACATCGGCATCTGCTATTCAACACTTGTATCGAGTATAAAGGGAAGTACGAATAGTCGAGCGAAAAATTTGGTACTGAATTTTGTTGAACACTTGTGTTCTAAAATGAAGTTTATGGTTTTTGTCGTTTAAAAAATATATTTTTTAAGATCGCCCAATAATAACTACAGAATAATGCACGATATATCTCCGAAATTTATTCGAGCTCTATGTTAAAAAAGGTTCTCTCATTCATCAAAATCAGTGAAATGATTTTATCTTAAAACCTCAAGAAAAATAAGTCATTATTGAATTCACTTATTACTTACGTTAGTCTAACGTACATTTTTTTTCTAAAAAAGGCAAAGAAGAATTGCATCAACCAAAGTTAATATTATAATACATTCAAAAAGTTGAACTGTTGAAATAAATTCGGTGCGGGAAGCGGTTTCATTAGACATCGCAATAACATAACTATGAGTTGTCGAATTGGCAAGTATCTACTGCGCGCTGTGGTAAAAACTTACCCGCGGCAGTCGCTAGTCACGCGGCAATAAAATACCCACTCTTTTGTTCAGGTTATTTAAAAAATATTTTTTAAATGATTTATCAAAAGCCGTTTGTCGTCTGTCGCGTATATTTTATGCAGCATCGAGCGTGTTTATTTTAAACTTACGCTAACGAACCGTACGTACGAATGTTGTCATAATTTTGATCATAAATATTCCGTGAACTTCATTAATCACATCAATTTTTATCCGTTCTGGTTGTGTAGAAATACAACAAAAATACTGGCGCTCAAGAATAAAATTAGCATAAATATGTTTATTAAAAACAAAAACAGTTGTGTTTAGAACTAAATACGTACTTGCCTGCTCACTTATCTCTCGTGTAATGAATGCCAAGTTTTCTTTCATTTCCCTTTACAGCAAACGAGTCTGTAGCGTTTTGCATTTGAAAAAAAAACTGCTTATACATTTAATTCTAACTGCTAAATAATATTTTTTGCAATAATTTAAGTAATAACCTGGATACTATTTAATCTTGTAACATCTACATAGTGTTAGTGCCAACGGGGTGGCGTGGATATAGTTAACGTCTTCATAAATTAGCAACCGAATAATGTGTAAATTGTAATCTGTTCAACTCGCTACTATATTGGATAAAGGAGTAATATTAATGACCTCTGACTACTGCAGTAATTCATTCTGCCAGTCATATTTATGCGATGACTTATATTATTATATAAGATCAGGCGAACTGTTCCAGTTCGGTAGAAGGAATGCTAACAGCTAGATTTTTTGTCAGCGTTCTTGCTACGTGAATACTTAAGAGTTCGGAATTTTGCGCATTTAAATAAATGCCCAGTTTCTCCATAAATTCTCGTTATAAAAGTTTCTTTAAAAATAATTAAAACACATTCGGAATGTTCAGTTTATACCTCAGATTTAAGTGACTATGGTGATACAAATAATGGATATCCTTAAATAGAGAATAAGTACACCTAAATCACATAAATTGTTCTATCCCACACCTAGATACAAGTCTTGTAACGTAACGTACGTCAACAAATATTTGTGTTCTCCCTTCTATCTCTGTCAGCGCTTAATTTTTATTGATACATTTGAAGGTCGGGCGGGCGGGAATCTCATCTGTCGCGGGTCTAAACCCCAGGCATACACCTCTGACTTTTCGAAGTTACATCATACATGTGTATTCACAATGAATTATCCCAAACTTTAACGGTGAAGGAAATCATCGTGTAGAAACCTGCATACCTAAAAGCTCTTAGGAATTTCTTATGTGTGTAGTCCGCCTACCCGCACTAGGCCACCGTGGTCATTTATTTATTAGTGATACGTTGTATATGCGCTGATGATGACAAATTATTTTTAGACATAAAGTGCCACCAATAACTCAGTAGATCCTCAGTGTGGTAGTCAATTTCGACGTCAGTTTTTCAGTCTCAGAGAATTTCATACACTCATTTTGATGAGTACGGAAATGCTTATGATGTAACAAAGAAGTGCCCCTTAGCCCCGGTCAAATTATACTTAAAAATAAATCACAAAGTACCAATTCAAAAGTGTGAGAGCGGGAGTCGCGCTTTGAAATCTCAAGGATTCAAAGTGTTTCGTTACACGTCGAAAAAGGTTTTCGCGCAAGTGTCGGTCTGTCATCGGATTTCTTAGAATTGTATTTAAAGGCACAGAAGACTAGTAAACAAAGAATTGCTTGATGGCTTTAAAATCCAGATTCTTAATGACACTCGGGACATCACAGGGAGAGCCACTCGAAAAACTCGATGTTACGGAAAACACGCGACGGGCAAAGTTTTTACGAGAAAATTTTACACATAAATTACGTCACATACGTTCTTATCCGCCATTATTTGGTCTCACTGAAGTTTCCGGCTGCGTACATTTTTACAATGTTTGAAAGGGCCGTAATTTGTCTCTCGGGTGAGTTGATAACGTTGTATCTAATTTATTTTCACATGCGTGCCTTATAGATTGTATTAGCCGTTCACTTTGTATACAAAATGGAACTGAAATGTAAAAAAATGTTGTTTTAAAATACTTAACAAAAATCTATAAACATACTATTTTTTTTATAGTCGACTTGTATTCTAAAGGCAAAAAAGCCTAGCAGTTATAATTACATTTAGGCAGACGAGGTAGATGGTAATAAGGGCTCTCATTCACTCATTCAGAGTAAACTTTTGCTAAGATGTATACCTACTAAGATACAAGATATCTTGTGTAATATCATTGTAATAAATGATATGGCAACTATATGTTTTATATCGCCACGGCTAAGTGGTCCAATTAACGCATTGAATAGAGATGAACGATTATCTTTCATTAGTTGTCAATGTTGGCCTTTGATACGTAATGGTGCGAATTATGTTATTTTAAATTAATATTAATTGTATTATATTTAAGCAAATTGTCTATTGCGGTAATATTTTGTTATGCTACAAGCAAAAATAGCTTCTAGTATTATAAACACAACAGTAAATCATCGCTACGAGGTCGTTAAAGTCCTTTAATATCATTACCATCAAGTAAACTCCTTTTCCGGGTCGATTACTCTCTATAAAATATGAGGGCCGTATACTTTATTGACAAGTTCTGGACTTTGGGTTGTTATTTGTGCTAGCTTGGTGTACTTTGGAGGATTTCGAGTTTTATTTTCACTGTTTGGAAGTTTATGTGTATAGTATTTCGTATGTTTTTAATCGCGTAAATCGTAGATTTTTATAATTGTTTCTGTGGGACTTTTAAGCGAATAGTACAGAGTGAGTTTCAAAAAGTGTAGCAGTTTTTGTCTAGTTGTAAAGAGGGTGTACACAAAAAAGTAGAAAACGACTTTTATAATATCTAAGAACGACAATTATGTATGGAAGCATTCATCACAAATCTTTTGTGTTGTAAGAAATTATTTTTTTGTTTACATTTACTGGAATTACCACATTATGGAATTACATTTATTAATATTTACACGGAAAAATGGGACATAGTATCCAATCCATCAGCCAATCGAAGTCCACTGCTGGACATAGGCCTCTCCCAATGACTTTCCACAGGGACCTGTTGGAAGCAGCCTGCATCCAGTATATAGTATAAACATTTTTATTTTCGCTTCCAAATTAAAACGGTTATGCCAGTGCAATATCAGGTATTGATTAACTTATTCCAGAACTGGGTCTTGGGTATCTATGCCAGGTTTTCTAGCCTTATGGTTACTTTCCGAGCAACCGAAAAGATTCTACTACCACAAACATATTTGCACTGTTATTATAAAAGGTGTACGATCAAGTCATAATATAATGAAAATAAATGATTTTTTCAGATCTTTTAAAAATAAGGTCAGATATTTTGTGGTTTTAGAGCGAAATTGTCTTTAGCGAAATCTCGTGCACGGACACACCTCGAGGGCCGGCGGTGTCTTAACGAAGAAATAGTGGTCGTAAATCACGGGAAATTCGTTCTTATTGAATTTCCTTTTGTCGGTGAACGGATGTACCCGCCCCACTTTTTGTTCCGAATGGACGCCTGAAGACATGTTAAGTTTTTTGACCCGGTTGCCTTTGGGCACTTTATGGCTTGATTAATAAAGCCGGGGCTTTATACATCATGTTTACTTTAACTTAAATCAGGATACGGCAGTGTTACGTATTGCTCAGCTACATCTTCGCATTGTTTCGTTGAAACGGGTCCCTCTTCAAATTAATTGGGGTGAATGGTAAGATCAAAGTACGCATTAACAAAATTTATGGAGCTAAATGACGTAATTAAATTTTGTTGCTAAATCTACGGTTGAGCGGTTAGAGTGGAGGATTTAATGGTTTTAAAATCTTCAGGTGGGGGTGAAGTTTAAAAGGAAAAGCAAACTTGCCTCATTTTCCATAATACCATAAAAATCTCTAAAAACATGCATTTACATTTTTACAATTTGTCATTCGAGAGTTGATGTATTGTACATTTTTATTCATAAACTAAGCGTACATACGGTTGGGTTCCAATTCGCTCGGGAGTAATTTAATATAAAAAGTAGCGTTACATTACTTCTAAAGTTTCCAGCTACCATATTCATTATACATATGCCAAAAATTATTTACATAAATCAGTCAAGTTATTTTAGAGTTTGTTCGTTAGAAACAAACAAAAATATTAATCTTCCATCTTTATAATATAAATTTAGAATGCTATAGATTTTCATCTCATAGTTTTCTTATGCGTGAATGTATGATATAAACTTTTCAATCTAAACCAAAATCAATTATAAAGCTGTACTTAAATATTTATATAATATTTAAGTAAATTAATACTAACATGAGTGTAAATAGTTTTTGATACCATAATGATAGAAAATTAGGTCATACAAGGGCAATCATATTTTATTCGTAAACTTTCTTTAAATAAATTATGTTCAGATCGAACGTTCAGTTATAAAAAGTAATCGAAGAACTATAGATTGTTATTTTATCTACGTAGCTATAAGTTATTCAGCAACTCAACTGCGTGGTTTATGTTAGTTTACCAACTTACTTGCAACTACAGCTTCAGAAAATAAGTTCATCAAAGTTACTGAAATTTATTATTATTCGCGTAGATTTTTCTACGAATTAGACCTTTTGTTGGAATTATATCCTAAAGCAGCAACAGAGTTTATTTTCTATAAAGTTTATTTCCGTGTTACAGAGTTGTAACGTGGCTTGTTTAAAGTAAGTAGGCCGTAAGCTGCCGCCAAACAGCTCTTACAATTGGCTTGCTTTGTACAACACCTCTAGAAGCATGTACTTTAAAAGTCACTACTGCATTATCCACTCGGCACGTACAAAGTGAAAAGATAATTAAGCTCGTAACAGTGTAAACATGGAATAAATATTCCGCGCTAGCATCATGCGAGTCACAAATACGTTACATAAAGTGATTAAATTGTTCCTGAAAGTGATGAGATTAAAAAACATTTTAAAACGGAAAACTCATTCCGTAACGTGAAACACACGCTGGAAATCTTAATTGCACACGCCCAAGCCGCGCCTAGTCCAACGAAACGTTTACACTTGACGCTTTAAAAATATTACTTTTGCATTTTAATAACATTTATTTAGAAGGAAGCTGAGTCGAAGCGAAATAATGAGGCGCGCGTGAATTTAGCGAGGGACTACGTTCCCTCACTAGGGTTTGAGTTGAGCGGCGGAATAGTTGAATCGACGCTTGCGCTAGCTTTTTGTGCTCGTTCGACCGTAGTGCAAGTTGAGCAGAGAATGTTATGATACCGTCACCTCGAGCGCTCTGACGCTCAGTGCGAGTGCATGTGTGTTCGCGTGCTCGCGCGCCGCACAGCGCCGCGGCAAACGAGCGGATAAATTAAAAAACTTTACCAAATTTATAACCACGACTTCGTTTGAGTATCAGTGTTCGGTGATACTTTGAAACCTCATCTATGCATGTTTTGTAGTACAAATAACTCAACTTTTATACAAAATTAAGTTTATTTAAACTGCATTTTAATTAATAAATACATCAATCATTTTAATTATTAAATTTCTATATAAAACATATTTACATATTATGACTGTAGGTATTCATAAGAAAACGTAAAGGCGGTACATTTTATTTTACATTCCGAACCTACTTAAATCTATAAATTAAATACCGTTTAAAGTGATATCAACACACATGCATTAAAAAAGCTCACATAAATAAGAAATTAATTTACATTTCTCCTTTAGCTACTATCATCACCAGCCTATATAGTAGTCCCACTGCTGGGCATGGGCGTCCTTTACAACTGAGTGGGTTTAAGGCCTTAGTTCACCGTATTGGCCTAGGGCGGGTTGGCGGACCACACACCTAAGAATAATTAAATATTCGTAAGAACTTTAGGCTGTGCAGGTTTCCTTATATTTTCCCTCAGCGTTAAAATACGTGATAATTTATTATAAATACAACTTCGAAAAGTCAGATGTTTGAACCTGCGACCGCGCGCCAAAGCTCGAGGCTATCACTACTGATCAGCAGCTGTATAAAAGCATAACATAGATGTGTCAAACGTTGCGACCTAATTCCACAAGTCACAATCCAAAATTTATGACGATATCGATAATAAAATACAGCTGCGCAATGAAAATGCGGATCCAAACCGAATATCTGTTGTTAACTTCTTTAAAATTTTCAAAATAAATCAACAAAGTTGCCGAGCGTATTGTGCGAAGTCCCGTGCACTGAGCCCTGATATGTGTACTCTCGGCGCCTCCGAGGCAAGCGGCTGTGACAGAATTTCAGTAGTAAATCTTGGTGCTCGGGCGTATCTGTTGCGACATATTTGGCAAGGCGGCTGGTCCGGCAGCCAACTGTTACAATGGCTCTTCTTTGCCGCTTTGCTATCAGATCGGCACCGTGTCCATATTAATATAGCGTGTTATTTGCGTTCTGGATTTACATCCTATTGACTCTATATACAGAGGGGGTAATTATTTTTTTATGACATACTCGTAAGACTAATTACCTACGATTCTTTTGCAGAAAAATCTATTTACTTATACATCTAAATCCTTGATGGCCTCGAGGTTTAGGCACGCGGTCGAGAATCTCGATGGTCGCGGGTTCAAACCCCAGGCACACACCTCGAAGCTATCACACCTTTTCGAAGTTATGTGTGTATTCACAATGAATTATCACTTGCTTTAACGGTAAAGGAAAACATCGTTATAAAACCTGCACACCTGAAAGTTCTTAGGAATTTCTTAGGTGTGTAGTTCGCCAACCCGCACTAGGCCAGCGTGGTGGACTAAGGCCTAAACGCTCTCAGTTGTAGAGGAGGCCCGTGCCCAGCAGTGGGACGTATATGGGCTGATGATGATGATGACTTATCATAGGTAGATAATACATTTCTTTTTTATTTTAAATTTAATATGATCTACAGTGTGTAGTTAACTACTAATGTTTACAAATCCGTTTAAGCCATTATTTCTCCATTATGCTAACTCATAATACATAATATGAATGATGTCCCCATAGAATAGACCTTATTTTATTTAACGCATCAATTAAAATACAATTTGTTGGTTGCACTCTACGGAACGAACTTTATTGCTAGTTGCAATACTAAAGCTATTACCATTAAATGTGTTGGCACCGACCCTTAATACACATTATAAACACCCACTTTAAGCGTATTAACGTAACAATATAACGTCGACATGTCGTGAATCTCATTGTGTATTTTGAAAACGCTGGCCATACGAACAAAACTTGGGAGGAAAGAATAGAGGAACGAGTCACGAATACCATTATTTAATAGGTAAGCGTTGTATCGTCGGCTCATTATTTATGGTGGCAATCGTTCATCTACCTCGTAGATAGCTGGTGTGGTTTTTATTTTTGCCGTCGTACACAATGCTATCAAAGACGCACGCGAACCGGCAATCACGCGCCACGACTTTCAATGGACGAATCAAAATTGGAAAAAAAACACGGCTCATGTGAAAACGCTTCGGTGATCTCGTTACGAGTTTATAAACTTCTCAACTTTTACGAATAGTCAAAGAAAATTTTCTATGTTTGATAAAATCGTTCGGGATTGTATATTCAGTATTTTAAAGTTTGTTTTAAGACTTTTATTTGTGGTTTATTAAGTGGAACGTCTAGACGACATTACGGCTTTAAAACGTTTGTCGATTTGTCGTTTTGCGTGTTTTTGCCGTGTCACTCGTTGAGAGGTCTGACTTTAACGAGACTTTTTCGTATAGATGGCTTATAATTTTTAAGGCATAGTTCATTTTATTCACGTAAAAACGAAATGTACAAATTTTATGCTTGAATTTAAGCTTATAATTTGAAAGTATATTTTAGTAGTTTTGCGTGTTTTTGACGTATCTTTGATAAAGAGGTCTTATTTAACGTAACATTTATAGATCAGATTCACAAAGACTGAAATTGTAAAATTTTAATTTTGCGAAAATTTGTGAAGCTTTCATATTTAGGATTATTGGTTATGTAATTAATATCACCTACCTATTATTTATCTATATATTTGTGGAAAATATCCATAATGAAATCTTTTTCATTTCTTTCTTTGTTTTTACTTATTGTTAATTGCAAATTCATAATACTTTTAACAACTTTAATGTTTTTAATTTTATGTATGTATGTACCATGACTGTGGAAGTATACACGAAAGTAAATTCTTGTTATAGTTTGAACTAATTTATATCATAAATCATAATTTTTATTACTGCGAAGCCTCTGAGTACTTTATTGTCTAGGAAGGAAATAAAAAATACAATAACTGTATAGGTACAAGAGGAGGCAAACTTTCCTTATTTGCTTGTTTTTTAAAACAGTGACCGAAGCACTAAAGTTTGAATAACTTGTCATTTTCACTCACACTCAATTTCATTTGGTTGTTGTTTTATGCCTTGTTTGTTATGTGTTTCGTTAGGATTTGTGGTAATAAAAGATTCACATTTTTTTGTATTACATTTATTAATCTTGTTTTTTTTTTTCTATTTTGAACACACCAGTATTTGGTAACTCTGTTGTTTAAAATTGAAAATTGTTCCGACATCTACGGGATTAGGACCTGTCTCTTGTTACGGTACATTTTTATCTGCTGTATAAAGGGTTACAATAACTTAAACTGAGTATTGTGTATATGAGAGTAGCATCATTTTTGGCATTTGTTACGATGCCATTTGACGGTATCAGGCGTCCATCTGTCTTTCATTTTTTCCGAGTGCGGTGGCTGGCGGCGATTTCGAAATTTATCGTAGTATCCATCTGCCTTTTCGGTAACATTTACGTGTTGGTTGAGCAAATGTATTTCGCTGTTTAAGGTACTGTGGCTTCGTGAAAATTCACTACTAGTGAGAACAAACTCATGAAATTTTGTTGTGTGAAAACAAGCTTTTTTCCAGCTTTTATTATTATTATCTTAGAATCAAAAAACGTGAACTGAAAAAGTGGTGATTCGATTTTCTGGTCTAACATTACTACTTGGCTTGTCGTGTGTGAATTTTGGCTCAATTAAAAAAAAAGAATTTAGTTATAAATGTGCGTGTCAGATCTACATATAATGATGTAGGATAATGTCTTCCACAGTAATCTCTTATACTCGTATAAGAATGATGTGAAATGTTGCACCTTTTTGTATGGTAAAACTTTGATTTTGTTTACGTTCATATTAGTCTATAAAACTAGCTACGTGCTAGTGATCTTTATTTGTTGTGAATACCAGTGTCAGTGCCCCCTGGCTCGTTTGATAGACCAATGCTCCCTAAAAATATAAAATATATACTGTTAGAACGTCTCTTCACACCTTTCTTTAAAGAGAATGTATTATTTAGTTAATAAACTTGTTAAGCTGTGTAACTGGCTTGTTTTGTTGATGTATTTTATCTAAAGATGACGGCAATAAAGCAATTTAGCTGACGTCGGCAAGGATGGCGGGCCTCGCGAAAACCCAACCTCGCCATGAATATCAACAAGGAAGGGTGCCGTCATTGGGTGCCTTTATGACGCAAAACTTGAGCGACGATACCGTTTTGGCATAATTTACGGCGTAAAGAAGAAACGGGCATCGACTGAGCCCACTGTGCGGATGTGCGAGCGCTTAAGGATGTCATGTGCTATAAAACGTACATTAGTACCCACTAACTTTTGCTTGCGAATCTATTAGCGAAGATAAATATTATGGATATTTTTTTCAGTGGTAGTTTAGTGTTTGTTATTGATTAAATTCATTGTTCAGGTCATGTCTCCTTGACGCTTAAAACATGTATTATTCTGAATTATTTACGTAATAAAATTAAAAAAAGTTTTTTTCCTAGCTAAGGCATTCTTTGTCAGTCAATCAGTATATTCAATATCTCTATTTATTTATTCACACTTTTTACAATTTGTAAAGGTTGACTTACTGCTTAAGGCATTCTCTTACAGTCGAATTTAAAGTAATGCAGAGTATAATTTTTAATTACATAAAGTAATTATATGAAAAGAAAGTAATTATTTATAAAAGCATGATATTTCGCTTACAATTAGTTACGTTGCTATAAAACGTCTTCTGTTAAATGCATTCCTTTAATAAACATTGGTTGGCTGCTTTGGTCATGAAAACTATAATATAAGTATCTATTTACTATATGATATTCACTTGTCATTAAAGTACATTATCTTCCTGCTTAGAATATTCGAGAAACGATAATTTACAAGTAAAGCTTCAAAACAACATGGTTTTGACCAGGGTTCAGTCGAATATAGCAACAGAAATAATCAAAAATGTTTTATTTAAATATTATATTTTCTTTCGTCTTAGTGAGAATACAAATACGCCTAAATAAGTCTGACTGTTAATGTATTTGATATTCCAAGAGCTAATTAATTCGGGCCACATTCAAAAGAAGAAAATACGTAGGCGACCGTAATCACTCGCGAAAGCTTTTTACTTACGCCCCATCGTACGGCTGCCTTAATGTAATTCATTGAAATTCAATAAAAAGGCCAATTCTCTATACACAGACTGTTCTGGAAATTTCAATAAACTGTACTTTACTTTTATTACATTAAATAACCGTTATTATTTATGAAAAATTCATTTATTGTTTCCTGTGGAGTAACGTAATTTAATATACCCTTTATGAATTTTAATGCGCCCTTCGAGAAAAATTCTTCGATGTGATTTGACAGACGAAGATTGTCATACATTAGTAAGTTACAGGTGGTTGGGTTTGCTTTTTCGAATATATTATGTTTATAAAATTAAATTTCTAAAAGGCATTCAATAATTAAAAAAGCCTTGTAAGTGCCTTTCTTCGTTTATGTTTTTGAAGAAGGAATCAGGTAGATCTATGCTTTAAGTTAATCACTATGTTATGCATGTGTATTCCGCCATCTTAGATTTAGAATGATGTCACACACCATATCGTGCATTGTCTTCCAAACTAAACGTGTATACAAAATTGAGTTCAAAGTTTCCACGCGAACAAACATACATACATATGTACATTGCAAGCTTTTAAAAAGGTTGTGCCCAGCATTGGGATGTGTTTATTTTAAAGTCAATCTGCCAAAAAATGCACTTAAGCCTGCGAAAGTATATCCATTCAAAATAAAATTTCGTGTTTGAAAAGTAGGTAGGCATGTTTCTTCCAATGAAATGGAAATGGAAAAAATAAAAACCAATTCCTCGGTGAAAGAGGCGCTTATTCAGCTGTTAATGGCATTTTGTGTTTACGTGCAGCTCTGTCGACGAACTATGGCTGAAATATACAGAAAGAATATATTGGACGTTCTGTTCCACGAAATCACAATTACAGCGCATACTTCTTCCAGCAATACATTTTCGAAGGATTTTTTTCGTTAAAACATTTGCAAGAATTTCGTTAAAAACTTTTTGCCCACGGTTTTCAAATGGAGTAAAAAAATGGTGGTAAAAATCTAGCAGACTGTAAAAATATTTATCTGTTACATTTTCATTTTAAAAACATGATATGACATTTTACGTTCAATAATCTTGTTAGAGTGTGACACCGTAAAAGTTCAAGCTCAATTTACAATCTGTGAAGAGATCTTTATGTAGGCACTAGTATGTATACTAGTCTTTATGTAGGTATTGATATAACACATCGTCCGTCTGCTTGTATCATTTACGTCATAGATTCCGGTGCAGAATCATGATAGCATAAAAATCGTGCATAAGAAAAATATTGAATCTGTTATTTTTTTATGATTCCTTAAACTGTAGTTGAAAATTCCCCCACAAATAAAATCAAGGTATAAGTGCAAAACAAACTGACCCCTGATTTCTAATACAATAGCAGCCAACTGTCCACTTCGATTATAGACATCGTGTAAATTATGCTATCTTTAATTGGAATGTCCACAATTTATAGCTGAATTGCGCTTTTAGCTTACTTATCAAGTCGCGGCACGCAATTCTACAATCAGCCAGCTCGGTTCGCAATGAATGCATATCAAAATAGTGTTTTAGCACCTCTGCTGTGGCGATGTAGCTTACTCGTGTTGGCTGCTACGAATACGCGAACTGCTTTCCATAAACATATGGAACTGATTAAATTCCATAAAAGCATAAAATGTTCAGGGTACGCGCGTTTTATATGAGCTGGGATTACAGCAGCCACATTAAATTACCAGCGACTCTATTAAATGATGAGATTCGCGGAAAGAGGTATTATAAACAAGATATAGTTGCTATTTTATTTCACGATAAATTAATTTGAATGCAGGTTGTTAATTTTTTAAATGTTACATATTCCATGTTAACTCCCTTGTGATAACGATTTTTCATAAAATACGTGACTGGATGATTTTACATGTGGTGGATTATTTTCATCGAGATTTAGAAATTGATACCGCGCTTAGAAAGTGACGAAAGAGTAATTTGAGAAAACCTGCGTATTACTAAAGAGGTTTTCATATGAAATTATTAGTTTCTTTTGAAGTCCGTTTTAGATTAACATTGTAAATAACTCGTTCATAACCATAGTAGATATCCACACCTAGCAGTACGGCATTTTATTTTATTCCTTTATTTGAAGAAGAGGGTTTAATCACAGAGTCATTATGTCACCCCCATTGTAAGTGCGACATTTATAGAAGCGTTAGAGACGTTTTGAATATATCTTACTTGTCTTCAATCGTCAAATTACTTTGCCATTTAGATATCATACTTGATTATTTTTTTCGATAATTCTTCTCAATTCTTTGATAAACAATATAAATCCTCAATAGAAATATGTTTATATTTTCGAGTTATAACGTAGACACACGAGTGCTTTGCTTTGGAAGCTTCTAGAGAGTTAAATTGTGTGAAGTTTGTTCAGCAACATCTGCGGGTTCAAACTACAGAGCAAGCCATAAGTTCTCTAAAGAAGTGGACTTTAACTCTGAAACGAAATATAATATTTTCTATATCGCGGTGACTGTTTCAATATATCGGTAGAAAAATGAGTCGATAGTACTAATGAAGCTGTGATAAAACTTTGGTTACGTCTATTTTATTTTATTTATATTTTTTATTTACTTTTGTTCTGTATGTTTGTAAACAAATAAACTTTTTTCTTTCTTTCTTTTCTTTCAAAAAAATCCTGCATACCTAATAGTTCTTAGGAATTTCTTAGGTGTGTAGTCCGCCAACCCGCACTAGGCCAGCGTGGTGGGCTAAGGCCTAAACCCTATCAGTTGTAGAGGAGGCCCGTGCCCAGCAGTGGGACGTATTTGGGCTGATGATGATGATGAATGTAGCTTTGTCATTATCGCTAATGTTGATCAGTCTTACATATATTTATCGCTATCGGCCTATTACTTGCTAATTGTATTGATATTTGGATTGCAATGTTCGTACCATCATAATAAAGACAGTTTGGTTAAGAGTGGCACAGAGCTCAGGAGCGTAACTCGTACCTTTATTTTATGAGAGGAAAGCGCCCTGAGTTCCCCTTTTGGTACCTCGGGGGACGTTAAAAGGAGTTTGTTGGGGTCTGTGGCTTTCCAACTTGGCGCGCAGAATAGTTGTCGGCTTAGCTGAATTAGGTCCTTAACCAAAAACCTACGCCAGCACACGGATTAAATTCCCTTGGTGCCCGAGCGTAATTAAAACCCCAAAAAACCCCAAGAAAGCGCCAACTATCCCGGTCTTGAGCAGCTCTCATCCATCCGCCTCCTGCCACCTTTCTTAAGTCGTGGGACCATCGTGCTGCAGGACGTCCCATACTACGTCTGCCTAAGCGCGGTCTCCACTCCAACACTTGTCTGCTCCACCGGCCGTCCGACCATCGACAGACTTGGTCAATGACTCGTTGCTTAACCTAGGAATAAAATCTGAAACTATTCTATCGCAAGCGGCATTTATACCGCGGGGTAAACATGACAATAGATAAAAAAAATCAACAAAAAGCCTGGTGAATTGTAAAAGGTTGCCGACTTTGATATACCTACGGAAATATAAGGTAGAAATGCAAGTGTTCTGCGGAATAGCGGTCGCGAGCGATTGACGGCTCACATGGGACTGTATGCTAATTCCGTCGTCGTATTTCGGCGTAGCTCTTGTCAACGAACCTGGACAGTATTCCATTCCACACTTCCCCAAACGAAGATGTATGTACAGCCGTGTAGTGCGATGCAAAAACATGAATATTTGCGTACGAATGTGTGGCACGTTGTGTTTTAAATTTTAAATTCAAGTCTCAAAATGAGCTATTGTTATCTGTGCAAACTTTTCATTGTCGGAATAAAAATGGATCTTACTTCGTACGAATTAAACGTGGACAAAATTTGGCCGCGATCAGTTGCTAGGTTGCATAGATAAAATGCGGCAAACACAGTAAATTTTTGGGTTTGAGTGGGTGCATTTAAATTACATACATATTATGTTTTAACGGTTGGTGATCTTTTGTCTGTGTGGGAATATTGGCTTATCACGGCTTGATTACGTTTATTTTTTCATGTATTAGTCTTATCTGATGAAATAAAGTTTTTGATATGTTTGCGATGAAGAATGAGGTTACATTTTTGTTGGTATTAGAATAAATATTATGATACATACGCATTTATTTACATACATACATACATACATAAACTCACGCCTGTATTCCCCGAAGAGGTACGTAGAGATGTATTTCTGCACCCACATTTCGACTCTATTGCCGTTTTTCGGGCACATTTAAAGACTCCGTGCTACTGAGATTTTTGTAATGAAAAAACCTAATAACATTTCGCCCGACCCGGGAATTGAAACTGAGACCTTGAGTTAATTTTGAAAAGTGAACGAGCTGGGTCATGATGTAAAAGTGTAATGCAGTTAAAGTAATGTACCGACTAGCAGGAAAGTATTATCTCACAACAGTATAAAATATCGTAAGTATTGTTGTGACGTTAGTCTCTTTACAAAAATTAATCTATGGTCTATCTTGTCAATGTCGTTTTCACTATCAATGAATGCATCAAGGGAGATTTTTTCATAATTTTACGAAATAGAATACTCATAGTTAATACAGATTTGCGCGGTAAAATTTGATGCCCGATGAACATGTTTTCTTCAAACATATATTATAAATACTAGCTGACTCGGCGAACTTCGTTCCGCCTAACAGTCGATTCTTTAATTACGTATTATGATTTTTTTTTGTAGCGTATGGAAAGTGGTCACCATTCGTACGCGGGGCACATTCGTACAATTAGTATAACAGAAAATCTACAAGGCACACAAAAACGCCTTTGCTTGTGTGTATAGACATACCGGCCGACATTTTGCTAGCGGAGTGTCGCGCCAATCGCACTACGGTGTATCAGCTGACAAGACATAACGCGTTTTCGCGCGCGGTGACTAAATTTTTCACCTAACTTTAGTTCGTAATTGTAAGTAGAATTGTTATGTTTTTGACAAAATGGTGATGATTGACTAATGTTAACATTGTTTATTTTGAGTTTCAATTGTAATATTTTTCAAACCAAATTAGAATTTGTATAAAGTTGTATTTTAATTTTATGCAAAGGCATGGGGTGCATTCGGACAGCCAGACAGGGGGCACATTCGTACGCGTAAGAATGTTCCCCTTTAGATTTCATTAACCACCAGGACGTGTACCATTGACGTGTATGCTTCAAATAATTCGGTAAATGTGCCACCTAATCCGGAAACAAATACTGTCGCTCTAGAACCACAACCTTCCACCAGCGTTCCCTTCAACTAAATGTATAATTACCTACTTTAAGTTTAAATTGTCAAAGACTGTACAACGATGTCATACAAAATTATGGTAAACATCTCATTTAGGCTGATTGTAAAGCTTAGAATTATCAATAAATAAACTAGGGATGAACGATTTTATTTTTTGTTATTTTTCTAAAGAAAGATTTATCGACTATGAGTCAAGTCACATATTATTAAGTTAGTTCTTAGATAAATATATATTTTAATAATAATTTAAAAAAATTAAAGACTTTAATTGGCTTTTTAAATACAACCTCATGGCGTACGAAAGTACCCCACCTACTGTACGAACGTACCCCATACGTGGGGTACGTTCGTACAAATATCTTATCGTTGAAAAATGGCTATAACCCTTTAACCTTTTGACATAATAGTTTTAGACTTTTTTGTAACAAACTACAGTATATTTGTTACACTTAGGTACATAAACTAGATAAATTCGACAATTAATCATAAAGTAAAAAAATAAAATCTAAAAAGTGTACGAAGGGTAACCACTTTCCCCTAAGTTACGCCTCATTACATCAGCTACCTGCCAATAAAAGTCCCGTAAAAATCGGTTCAGCCATTTCAGAGATTAGCCGGAACAAACAGACAGACAAAAATTTTAAAAAATGTTATTTTGGTATATGTACCGTGTATAGATCCATATATGCATTTATTAAAAAGCGGTTGTTTCAATATTAGAAACAGACACTCCTATTTTATCTATTTGTATAGATGCATAGTTGCATATATACATGTACATTCAAAATATACGTACCTTACCTCATCAGTCTTGCGGCATAAGTGCATGCGATTGGCAGCTACCGGATTCAATTTTCGGGTCTATAAAATCGTAAGTTTTTCCATTAAGTAAATTGCAATAGCAGCACAAAAAGTGCCTGAAAGAAGACAGAAGTGTGGACTATCTAATGGAATTTAAAACATAGTAGGCCGAAAGTCGAAACCGTGAGTATGAACAGTGAACACCCTTTCGGTGACGTGAGTGTAATATGTTCAAGTAATTACACCTAATACCGAGTATAAAGGCGTGAGAATTTGTATTTAATATACACAAATCTTGATACTTGCACGTAGATTTGCGCGGTAATCGCACCTTAATTTCCTGCTAAGCGACGTCCAAGGGGCCATTATCTATAATCTTAATTCAGTAATTCTACATACTGCAAGGCCCGCAACACAGGCTCGTAGACACCGCATTCTTAAACACTTTACACTGCTTAAGGAAAAATGTGGCAGCGCTAATAGCCAGTTCAGTGCCAACTTATAAAATAGCTAACACGGTTAAGATTTTCGTGTCGCCGTACAGAATACTTTCGTTATACGATTACAATAAGAATTTTCTGCTTTATACCGCCTTAGCTTTTTTTGTTGCGTTTGGAATTATGCAACAGTTATTTTAAATTATATTATTCCAGACTTATTTGAAAACGTTGATTAATTTAACAAGTACTTGAGCATGAATTGACCTGTTCTATTGACTGACCTGTGACATAAACGAGACGGAATATGTGCGGGTAATACTTAAGCGAACAAAGATTTATAGTAAGGCTGTTTATGTTTTTATCCGAACGAGAAACACAAAAGCAAAATGATAAAATATATCTTTATACTGGATTTGCACTTTGTAAGCGAAATGCTTAGAGTAGCAGATAGTGTATCGATTGATCAGAGACGACTGCTTATTACCATTGAATAAGATTATGCCGGTCTACTCCAGCGCTTCTTTACATTTCGTTTAAAGGACCAAAGGTTACATTAAGAGGGGAAATACGTGAACCGGTCAATTCTTTTACTGTCTCAGCAGATTTGATACATAGCATGAAAGGGAAAAGAATCACGGTTGCTTTTCAAGGCTAAACTCCTCCACCGATTTTTATAGAATTTGGTAAATATAGATAGGACCTTACGGCTTAGAGGAAATGGCTACAGTCTTTATCGTTGTGTGCAAACAAACTATGTCGGGATGCTAGAGTTGGTGTAAGTTGAAATGAAACGAAAAAATTGTAACTCGATTATTTTAATACCCACTAAAACAAAATAATATTAAAATTGCCAGCAGCACACCATCCGTGACTTGGCATAACATATTGAGAAGTTACCTAGCGGTAATTAAAACTAATAATAGGTTAACCAAACTGTAGTTAATGTTTACCAACTTACACGATTAAGTGCGAGTTCACGCGCCACAACACTAATATGTTTTCATTGAGATTAATGAACTGTTTCGGTTACATTAAAGTATTTTGAACTAGTATTAATAATCTGGCCGAAAGCGGACGCCGAGGAAGCTACGCACAAAGCCGACATAGAAAGGGTATTAAACAGTGGCTTCAATAAACGGCCCAATAAGTTATGTAAAGTGCGGGTGCATCGCTTTACATTACAACCCCTACATGGTCCGTTGGGGTTGGGACGCATGCGCGTGCACCGTCGGCCGCGCACGGCATATGCGGGATATTAAAGGAGGAAAGAGAAAAAAATTAACTTGTGAAGCCATTTTCGTCTATCGTCGGCCCCCTCGCCCGCCGTAGGGCTTCTCCGATGCAGAGAGGCTCGCACTGTGGCGGCGAACGAACGCCGCAGCAGTCAGTACACCGTCCGCGCTCGACGTCGCGCCCGCTCGCAACTTGACAACCGGTCCGGCCGGTCTGTGATTACACCTTGTGAGACCAATGTTAATTGTGCAGTGTTGTTCGTACTCTTGAAAAGCTTCAGCCACTTGAACACCGTGCTCACTCACTAACATTTAACAATCGGACTTTTCAAAGTGTAACTTTTAATACTTTTTGTGCAGTGTTAGTTTTTTAAGTCCTTCCTCGTTAAAAGTGTCAAAGTATTGAAAAGTGACAGTAATATCGTGGTTTAATCGCGCGATGAGTTGCTGTTAGAAGTTTTTCAAGTAATTCAGTAAAACTTTTACTAATTACTCGATATTTTGTGCGGTTGCTGAAACAAATCTGGTCTGTTCCTAAGGTATGTAAACTTCTTTTTTATGAGTTTATTATCATAATAACAATTATTTTTTTACTAGCTTCTACTATTTTTATAATTTATTTTACTTTTTGGCGTCCATTTAGAATTATTGCTTTACGTTTCGCACTACTTTTTAAATGTTTGCAGCACTTAAATTTTCTTCGTGGTCATTAAATCAATCGTTTAATGCTTGGTAATTTGATTTTATGGCAAGTTACAAGCATGAATTATTTTTTATACGTTCGTATTAAATTGTCCCACCTGCTCACTCACCGGCTTTTTTGTATTTTCAAGTAGCTGTTGACATCAAATACGTTGCAATCAGTGGCGATACTTCCATAGAAGCCCAAAAGCGTACACGTTAATTGTGTAATGTATAGCTTAGAATTGTTTAGTTTTGGGTCAGTTTATTCTCATTTATATGTCAAATTCCTTTTCTTAAATAAAGATTTAAAGCTTAAAAATTATTTTTCGGAATTTTGTAAGTCTAGCTGGGCTTTTGGGCTTTTATGGAAGTACCGCCACAAGATGAATGAAGTGTTCGTCTTCAGTAAAGTCATATAAAGAGAAACAACTCTCATAACAACATTCAAAAAGTTTTAATGGTGCGCGGAGGATACAGTAAATCAAATCTTTTATTTATGAAGTAATAACTCTATGACAGAGTGCACTCTAAAATAGTCATGTACGTATAAAAATCCATACTCCTCCCAATAAATTATCGAAGACGTTATTTTTATTGAAGTAACGAATGGTGAAATGAATAATGGTTCAAGTTTTGCCGATAAATCATGTTTTCCCTTACACAGTGGAGCTATCGACGTTAGGGTAGTATTTGGCGAGAGCTTCCCTTGCTCTTCAGTTTTGTCTGATGTACTTATCGTATGTCTGGAAGCGATGGTGCACTTGAATAAATATTTTACTTTGCTATTATGCATTCGATATCGCATGAGGGTTCGCCACTTGGCCCGCTCGGGAAAATATCAATGATATGAAAAGCAAAAACGGAGAGGGGAAACAACAAAGAAATTGTTTTAATTTTTTTGTAAATTCAAACATTATTAACGTTTCATTCAGGAATTTGCATTTTAATTTAAAGTAGTTTGAATCTTATACCGTCGAGAATTTATGAAAAATGTGCAAGAAATCAAAGTAGATGCTCCTGTTTAACATTGCGGAGAAATGGTTTTTTATTCTCTTTGCCAAATCCCCAGCGGATGTGTCTCGATCGCGGATCGGCGGAATGTTAGCACTTCAGTTTCCAATAAATAGCTTTGAGCAAAGAGGTTGAAATACACCAATGGCCGGAAGAAAAACGGATTGAAATCGGTATCTCGTGGAGAAAATAGAAGCGCTAAATAGACTAATAGTCGACGGGCCGTGAAATGACGTGTCGGCCGAACCGATACCATTTGATGAACTATTGTTTAGGAATGTACCGATGGGTGGAGGCGGATTGGATGCGCTCTTGGATTTTCTATAGACTCCGAGTGAATTTAGGAAATTTGTAAGGAAATCTTGAACGAAATTAATGTTGCTACAATCAGCTATAATTGGTTTGCTATTCGATTGAATATAATAGGAATTCACTTGCTAATGTGCTTTTTTTTTCTAAATTTGTTGCTTTAGTAAAAATATGAAACGAAATATGTTTGTTACATAATGGTTCATAATCTAAAGTTATTTGAGCAAGTGTGATAAATATCGGAGCGATTTTGTATGATATATTTCCAAGAATTTTACTATAGACATAGATGGGAACTTGTAGGACAGATGCAATTTTTTTCTCCAACGTTGCGTTTGGGTGCTTTGGACCGGGTCGCTAGTTTTTAGAATTTCAAACTTGATGTGTGGTATTTTTTCCAAGCTCATTATTAACTCTGTTTCCGTAACTTTATTAATTGTTGTTTACTAATGACTATCACTTTAAAGCGACTGACATAAATATGCATTGAATATGTTCGTAAGTGTATCATTTTTGAACTGTCGAATATTGTCATCGAATTATTGATGGTTTTAAAAGACGTTCCCACGTAGCCGGAAGCTGGGACTGTATCGCCACGCTTCGGTACTTTGCTCTTTCACTATTGTCCCTTTGTTCGTACTTAGCTCTGTCGACCCGTCAAAAGAGCTGTTCTTTATTTCATAGATTTAGTTTGCCGCACATAATTGGTGTTACATCGTTCTTAATCCTTTTTTATTGATCGCTTCAATGGCTGTTTCGGTGTGATGGATTTCGACAAAATCTCAGGAAAATGTATAAAAATAGAACAGCCGGTTCATTGTTACTCACGTTGTATTATTAGAAAAGCAATTTTAGCAGCACTTTTTGTGTCTGCATTCTAAGTTAGCTAAAGCTTACTTTGTTATTAAATTACGATTACGATTTAAAATAATGATAATGGACTTAAAAAGATAGAGATGTTCGTACTGCATTCGATGCATGCAATAAATTGAGGGTAAAATTATTATTAAATAGTAATGACTAATAACTAGTCTGTGAGAAAATTATTACCTTTTGCAACGGTGAAATAAATTGAATTTAATACCACTATAATTAAGTTTCGTATAGCTTGGATCCTTAATAGTATCGTATAATTTTCTCCAACAACTACAAGTTCTTTAACTACCTATGTATTAATGTGTACAGCGTTCAGACTTTTAAAGGCATAGCATAATTGCTAGTGTTCATCAGTAACAACAAACATGGCGAATTTACATTCTTGCTCGGTTTCCATAGCTCAGATACTACAAGGACCACCCGCGTAGATTAACCTGTAATCGAATACAAACTTTATAACATCGAGATAGGATTTAAAATGATGGATCTCTATTTCTACTGAACCTATTAGTTGCAATAAGCCGTTCCGCGACCAATCCGTACAAGTTTTGTTGAGAACATAATAAAAAAAAAAATAACTATAGGTTGTATAGAATACGCTATATACGCAATAACTCAATATTGTAAAATTGTTTTAAGCAAATGACAGTAACAGCAAACATATTTTACCCAGTAAATAAAAACTGAAGCCAGATTTTTTTAATCTACGCCCGACATTTCGAATAATACAGCTGCAACATTCGAATCTCATTAGCAAGTGAAACAAGAGAAAAACTCAAAGCAATAAATTTTAGCAAGGCTCAAGACGAAACGTTTACGGTTCCTTTTAATTTGGTTGCTATTGTTGGGGCGTCCTGCTGAGCGCCACCCGTTGAATTTCTTGCCGGAGTTCCAACTGTTTCAACATTACTTACTTCTTATTAGTTGATTATCAAGACGATAGATTTTACTATTAAATTATACCTTATCTATTTTTAAAACAGTTTATGTGTATGAGTCACAAATATCATCCTGTCAAATGTAAAATAATTTACCTATATTGGTTTTTTTTTGTGGCGGCATTTGACTGACCTGTGTTTGACCAAAAATGACAGCCGTAATGGGATGTGAAAATACGACAGCTGCTTGAGAATATTCAGAGTGGTAAAAGGTATCATAAATCAATAGCTGGTTTTATGGAGGAGTGATGGAACCAATAGCTACCTATACGTACGTTGAAGAGACTGTTTATTTTAAATGATTGAAGTAATTCCAAGGGTTCCATCGAACCCTTCGCAGGCGGCTGAGAGATAGATGACGTTGCATTTTGTTAACCGCACCGCGTGTGAGTGCCGGCTCTGCTCCGATAAAATTAATAGTAGGCCGGCTATCGATTGCAGCGATAAACTTGTTTGAGTGTAGAAAGATACTACGTATCGGCACATCAATCATCCGGCGGTAATTGAAAACACGCAGCTGTCTTGGTATAAAACAATAAGTTACTCAGAAAACGACAACCGTATGAAATAGCACTCGGAAGGTACGAAACGAGCGCTATTTGACATTTTATGACTGAACGTGACACGTGTTTCGCGAAGATTCGGCTCCAACTGCGTCCCAGCTGTGGAGAGCAGAACGTGCCGTTTCGGGTTCCCATTAAAATTCCCACACATAAAATTCAATGATAAAAAAGGTCTACCCTCGACGGCCCCTTTTCTACTCACAACAAACAAGCAGGTAAGCGAATGTTTACGATATTTACAAAATGAAATATGCGCAATCCGGCGTGGGATTTTACATCTTATTACTGCTGAATAGAGAGTTAGTCTCAAGTATGAATTGTAACAGCGGCTCTTATAATATTTTGGTGAACAAACTTGTGTTTTTTCTTACCTTGGGTAGGTAGGGGGGCTGGTGTTGGCAGAAAACTTGAACTTACTGCGGGTACGTCGCACGGCGAACTTTTACTTGCCAACCCCTTTATTTGCCGCTTCTGGCTTATATGTCCGCCTTTCCGAACGTCCTGCATTTAATGTTTGGTTAGAACGTAATAAAAATGTATGAGTGTATTATGTAGTCATGGATGCTTTTAAAAATGCAGCCATCCGACGTGTTGTTTGTTCACCAACGAATGCTTAAGTGATCAATACCAACAACAGTTCGTTTGTCGGAACTTAATAATTCATGGGCATACATTCATGGGTATAGCGTCACATTGACTAAATTACAAAATTCATATTAAATCGATTCTGATCGATTATCATCCCGTTTATAACGTCCGTGACTGGATTTCGATTATCGATTGAAAAGGTTTCGAGCCGGCTGTGACAGGATGATGGTTATAATGCATTCCAGTGTGACACCGCTCGCTTTCTTTAATCAAATGCCTTACGAGTAGGCGACGATAAAAAAGGTTATATGAAATCGGTGGGTGAATGTCAAAGACCTCATAGTTCATACTTTTGCCATATCATTTCTTTGGCTATAAAATTTTATATCCTTGCTTAATAGACACATAAAATGTTACAGATTTAACATTTGCATATTGTAATCATTGCTTTTATTTTTATATGTAACATAATTCAGAGGTTACCTTGAGTTTAGTTTGAAAACTTTATAATTATCGGTTGTAAACTGTTGTTGCATGTTGTGCAATTAAAAAAACTTTGTTATGCTATAAAAAGCGTTGTAATTAAAACTTTCGACTTGCAACTTCGATACAATCTTATGAAAGTAGAGAAACCAATACTACAATTGCGTAAGCATTGCATGGCTATCCAGTAGCTATTTTTAAAGTATAAAATGATTCTTTAACAGAATTTATTGTAATGGAACTACTGCGAAATGCGAACACAAAATTTGCTAGTTTGAAGATTCGGCATATCAAACTGTTGGTCAATTGTCATGTTTCTTAAAACGTTTAGTCCTCTAAGCAAAAATGTGAAGTGATGGAGATAAAAGAGATTTGGTGATGCTCCTTTCTTCTTTACGTTTCTGAATTGTAAATCAGTTGCTACGTGGTCATTGAGTGCTAAAAATATCTTTTCTAGCATTGTATATCTTTTCAAGTAGTCATTTTCAGTTAAAGGATCTAATTATCAAGCTAGTACATTGTTGCCTTTTAGTATTTCCTTGCTACAATCACTGCAGAGAACAGTAAGTATGTTAGTACATAAACTATGTTTCGGTACAAACCAGATGCATGCAATCTACGCAACGTATGAAGCTCGCTCGGATAATATTTGTGTAAAGATATAAGTAATGCGTTTGGTATCTGTAACACCACTGTAGATATGGTGTTATGTTACATCATTGTACTCAAAATGTTTTTCTTCAACTATATTTAAATTCCAAAGTAAGTTTTACTCGAAGCTGGGTTATGGTTAACCAAGTCCAGTGGTGTACGGACAATCAAAACAATAATGTTATGATAGGAGCTCGCCGTGGCCCATCCTTGTTTATTTTAAACATTCGCCAGCCGCAGTAAGATTATATTCCTTGTAACGCTATACCCGTCGGCTGTATGCTTTGCCCCGATACCATTGTTTAACAATCCCGTATTTTGCTAACACAAATTATTTTCAACGGACCCCGTAAACACCAGATCATTTTATAACAAGTCAGATTTTTTTACATCTTGCATGTAATCTTTAGACAGCAACGTGGCGGAGATGGATAGACACCAGCTTGCGAAACGAGAGGCCGCGGGTTCGATCCCCGCACAGAGATAAATGTTATTGTCTGTGGTAGTTTCTGATACCCATGACGCCAGACTTGTCTTTTTATCTTGGGGCTAGAACTATGTATGTGGCTGTTGGGTGTACTTTAAGTGTATATTAATTTCTAATTCATTTAACCATTTACTAAAGATAGGATCAGAAGCATGACAGCCGCGTGGCGCAGTTGGCTAAACACCAGCTTGCGAAACGAGAGGCCGCGGGTTCGATCCCCGCACCGAGACAAATGTTTGTGTGATCCACAAATATTTGTTTCGGGTCTGGGTGTTTGTGAGACCGAAAAGTCTCTCGTAGTTTCTGATACCCACGACACAAGACTCGTATCTTAATGTGGGGTCAGAACTACATAGGTATGTGACTGTTGGGTGTATTTATTTATTATTTATTTATAGTTTCATCCAAATATGGTAACGACGACTGGAAAAGAAACTCTCATGAATTATGTCTCAATGAATCCAAACATTGATTAACATTAAGTGCCATAATTGCTATAATCATAATCATAATTACATAAAATAGTAAAGATCTTTACCTACTGACGATGTTTTTAATCATTATCACGTATTAATGATTCCAAATTTAATCTATTATCATGATTACTTTTTGCCCAAATCTGATTACATTAAAGCATTTGAATGTTTAAGTATCATCTATTGTTAAGATAAATCGGTTAATGACATCTGTAGATGATAAGTAATCGCTTTGCCGTTGGTCGTTAACTAACAGGTTTGGAATTGTATTTAACAGGTTCCAAATACGGTTTTGTGGGCAAACAGTTCGGTAATTTATAATGAAAATGAGATACCATTCACATCGGAATTTTATGTTTAACAGTAAAATGGAAGTAAAAACGTTTATGGTGTTACGTAAATAATGATTTTGTTATTTACAAACATCGTTAGTTTCGATCCGGCAGGCTATTTATTACTATCTTGACAAACATCAGCGTTTTGAAGTTAATCAACTCGTAAACTGTACGTGTTAATGGCGTAATCACACTGATTTGAAGTAATAACACAGAAAGCCATGAAAGTAGTCTCATTTGAATGTAATCAAGTTGGAAGTCCATTACGGAACAAAGGTGCGACTCCACGCACTGTTTATGTGGAGACACACATTTAATTCTGAATTTCGTGCTGTTCACTTCCGACGTGCGCTCGGGTCCAACTTTACTGCCTATAAACTCTTTATTGCCCATTGTCGACGATTATTACTTAACCTTCATGACTTATGAAGTAATAAATTCGATCTTTCCATGCCGATCGTGCTTATGATTTCACTCACACGAGCGCTTCGGCAGAATAGAGCGCATCGCGACGTAATAAAATGTTTCGTACATTTAAATCGTGTATCGATACAAGCCTCTTGTTACGTACTCAAATAAATGAAGCCAATAAGAGGAACAAGAACGCAGCCGTACCGTGCGTGAATCAATAGATTAGATGGAAATAAGCTTAAAATATCCCCGTATGGTCTGGCTGTAAATAACTTGTTTGTAATTGTGGAGTAGCGATTGTGCGCCGGTATAAGGAGGGCGGCGCCGTTTGATGGCAATCAGACTTGTGCCTGGCTCTACTCCCTTCCCAAGCTTTCGCGTATTTCTATATAGTTCGCGTGTCATACCGATTTTGGTCATTGATTTAGCCGAGCACCGCACTGATAGGCATAATTTGTTTTCAAATAATGTACAGAATTTGAATACAATAATAAATATAGCATTATTAACGGCACGCTCATGAATAAGGTTAGAATAACATTGCATTATTGCGCAATGAAATAACAACAGAAGAGAATATAGCGTGTCTTAGAAGGGCCATTGGCTTTATTGAAAGCCGTACTTGCTTTATACTGTCCCCGCTTTCTGAGGCATAAAGTTATTTTCACAACAAAGCACGCGGAGCCTCTGAGCTCCTTATATTGGGCCGCTCTAGAGCCGACCCATTGTAATCTTAATGCCGTATTATATTAATGCGATAAACATCTCGGAGATAACTTCGTGCTCATTTTTTTTGTGAATTATCTCAGTTTAATATTGGCACGAACACTGTCTCGACAGGCGGGGGAACGTTTCTCTGGTTACGGCGCATTATCTTTTGAATCGATCGGAGGGGAAGTATCCAATTCTATTAATGAAATCTTTTCAAATTCCACGCTCTATTATTTTGGTTTCCTCGGAATACACTTTCGACCGCAAATTGTGTTAAATAAGCTTTTTTACGTTCTTATTTGCAGTTACTCGCGGCGTTGTTCGGGCTCAAATCTGATGATGGAAAGAATGTTAGCGTAGTTATAAAGTTGTATCAAAACTTTTATTTGAGGGCGCAATCCAATTTATTCTATGCTACCTCGCTAGACTTGTTTTTACTCACATTTCCTGTCTGTAGTTACATAAGATTAGAATGAGTTTACTTATATTGTTATAATGAATTGACGATAAATGATGTTGATATTTAAAATGGGTAGAAGGTTCTTTGGTGGTCATTTTTTCCATGCGATTGTAGGTGAAATTATTCAACATACACAAAACGTTTTGTTTTACAGTTATTAAAGGTTTTTATATTTTACAGTTATTAAAGGTATATGAAGAAAATAAATTAAACATAAAAAATACATAATAATGGATACCATGGATCTATCGTCATCGTATGGGTAATCGGAAAAAAAAGATCATGATTAAATCAAAGACGTCCAAAATATTGAACCACAATCAATAAGACGTATAAAAAGAATCGTAACCGTCAAATTCCAACGTCGGATGACAAAGCATGAAAGTCAAAATTTAGTGAGCATATTAGTGAAAAGCGAGAGGCCACGTTGTGGCACGCACAATGAAACTTTGTGCCTCCTTTGAATAATTGCCGTATTTAACTCGAGGGATTTAGTGGCTCGGCTCGCATCACAATGGTGTATTTAGTTCTTTGACTATACTAAAAAACTATTGTTGCACTCACGAGTTATAATAACAGTATGGATTTGTGGTTTTATGTTCGCGTGTGATTGCAGCGTGGGACGGAATGTTTCTGTAATGTTAAAATGTTCCGCAAAAAAAATTGTAAGGTAACACGTGTTCGCGACAAGGCAAGAATTCATATGTTGTGTTTTCATTTTGCACAAAATTAATGCAATGGAAACAGTTACATAGTAGAACTGAATTATTGTACCGTAGGGATCGTAATCCATATTTAATCCATTAATATTCAACTTTGTGTACTGAATAAGTTATAATTACTTAGTGTCTAAACTATCAGCAATTGTTTTTGTGAAAGCAACAAAAATAAAAAAGGCTACGTCGTTCAAAGTTAATATACGAGTATATTATAAATGTATAAATTATAATTTAAATAATTTTCGAATAAAGCTTTATCGTTAAAACGCGATGTTAAAAAAATACTTTAACATTACACTGTGGATTCTTTGTGAAAAAAAATAATATCGTAAAAAAGTTTTTTAAAATTCCTTTTGTAGAATCTAGCTAAGTAATTCCAAAATGTCTGCCTCTTTGACAGAACATTCAGTAAGTTTTGGATGAGTTTTTTGTTTATATCAATAACAATGGTACATGGGGTAAGACTATACTCTATAGTCTATCTCTATAGTATGGAGGGCCGTCACCTTACTGGCGTCTCGGAGTGATTTGGTACAATGTCCCATTGTATCGCTCTGAGTAATCTTCGCAGCTTAGCTCTTCGAATTTATGTCTCATTTGTGCTCATGCCGTAATGAAATATTTAAGGTTGAAATATTCAAAGGCATGCCCATGCATGTTTCATTTGATAGTAGTGAAGTAGTAATTAGATTTTTTGGTTAACTGTTATATTTTTTTTCTTGTAAGCTAATGTCATTTTCTTGCTCTTTCTTGCAAACGACGTATTATGCTAAATGTCTTGTAAATTGTTCTATTTTTGTATTCTAGACCCTTACATAAGAAACGCCCTTTAGTGTAAGTTGAATTCCGTTTTCTCTTTTTATTAATTCAATAAAATATATACCTATTAAATTAAAATGTTATTACATCTTTTAACGTAATTATTTTATGCGGCGTGTTAAATTGCTTAATTACAATGTTTATATATGTTATTAAAATAAAAACAAGATGGAATTTATGTAAATTCGACGGTGGAATACCCGTTTTTAA
Organism: Hemaris fuciformis; assembly: GCA_907164795.1. Taxonomy (NCBI): domain Eukaryota; kingdom Metazoa; phylum Arthropoda; class Insecta; order Lepidoptera; family Sphingidae; genus Hemaris; species Hemaris fuciformis. Next base: position 7,211,645 of record OU015446.1, read on the forward strand.
ATAACAAGTTTCAACGTTTAAAAAGTTTAACGAACTGTCGTTGTGTCTGGGATTAATGATGAAAATTAAAATATTGGTCACAATAGCAGAAGCTTTAGTGTTGATTTTTTTTTATTTGAATTATGTCAGACTAAAAACTAACCCACTTAATCGTGAAATTGATTTCATTCACTTTTAAAGCACGGAACCTCGTAATCACCAGACGTACCTTCCACCCTCAAAGACTTAAAAACCCAAATGTCCTGTTACTGGCCCCATGTAAATGATAATGTATTTTTTTTATACTGGTACGGCAAAGTGACCCCATTGCACCTGATGGTAAGCGTAATGGAGTCCAGAGAAAGTGCCGACCAGCGAGAGATGATGATCTCCCGTTGGTCGATACAATCATGCCGGCCGAATACCTCTTCACCTTTCTTGTGAAGAAGTTTGGGGGACTAATGCCATGGTGATCAAAGGACCGACCGCGACAAACCGGCCAAAAAATGCCGGCACGGTCATCCTTTCACCATGATTGAAGCCCCCTCCGAAAATCGGATATACACTGGCTGATCCCGGAACGCGGCACACTTGCATGTGCCACTATGGCGAGTTTTACGCCCTGTGTACGGTGGTCGCTATCCGGGCGGATACGAATATCCTACCACCAGCATCATATTGTCATTGCATACCATTATCATTGCTTTATAAGGCCTTTATTGGCATTATAAGTCTAAAAGCCACTATATTGTTATTTTTGACTTCAAACTCATGTTTGACTTTTTTGTATGAATAAAACCTGGTATATAGTGTCACTTATTTTCTTATCACCACGGCATTACAACCAGTATAATATGAGATAAGTTTCAACTGTACGTTCTCCAGTAAATAAGAACAAATTGTTCACACTTTTTGTATTCTATATGTATTCAATAAAACTTTTCGTAGCTCCACGCGAGTTGGGGGTCGAGCTTGCAAATACCTATAATAAAAGTAGCAAGTTGTCTGAGCGAAGGTCGGGCGGAATGTAACTTTTGCCTTTGACATGTTCTCGTTACTAGATGTTATTCTGATTTTTTTTCGCACAGCTTCAATAATCTACACATTTTATACTTACGCTAATGATATAGTCACGTACCGGTAATCAAGGCTTCGGCTTTCGCTTGATTTTACGTGAAACTTTTCAAGTATTCCCTTTTTATACCACGGTTATTAATCGCGGTGATTATGAAAAACTCGAAGTAAAGCACTAAATAAGGAACGTGCTAAAGTATATTCGGATTTAGATGAAAATACCTTTTCAACATTTTTATACTTGAAACACTATTTCTTTTAAAGAAATTTAATATAACAAAGATTGCATTGTGTTCGCTTGCACGTAAGAGCTTCTCCAAGATTGTATCTTGGCTATTCAATGACTTAACAAAACTCCATTTTAAGCAAAGTTTGAGTCCTAACGCTCACTAATGACTTTCGAAACTAACTTGTGTGCCTTATATACAGTGCTATAACAACAAATACACTGAATACACTTAAATCCCCTCAACAAATTCCTTTCAGAATAACGAACAATATAAAAGTAGGAAAAATACGAGGAAGCTTTTTTACACTTCTAGAGATAATAAGGGTACGGGACAGACTATCCACTCGTCTAAAGTACACGTTACGTTAACTTAAGGGGTACTTTATACCCCCTTGACAATTATACAAATGCAACGTTATTCGTGTTTTATTAAATCATAGCTTGGAGTGTCCGTAGTGAAGGCGTGAAACCACAATATGCGGAGGTTACATAGTGAATAAATTATGAGCGAGACGAGTCACAGCAACCTCTTGTCCAGTAGTCAACACTCCACCATCTTTAGACATGTACACAGTTTGAAACACTTTTCTTTCAGACGGTCCGTGGGGCGAATGAATGTGATTTGTGGTGAATTAATTATATATTTTTTCGTGTGTCATGCTCGCCCTTTTGCTTGTTATTTTTGGTGTTGAGTGAGAACTTGGTATTCATCTGTTAACTCATATTGGGTGAGTGTCGCAAATTAAGGTCTTTTGTTCTATGACCGGGAGATATCCTTACTAATATTATTACTAATATTATATTAGATGATCGACTATGGTGATGTGTGCTACTTTGACCTGAATGCAGATCTACTCAATAAACTTGACCGGCTTCTCAATAACTGCATTCGATTTATTTATAATCTTCGCAAATACGATCATGTATCTTCTTATCGCTCCCAACTCAATTGGCTCCCCATTCGACAACGCCGTAGTTTGCGTGCTCTTAGTACTCTTTACTCCTTACTGCACTCTCCAAATCCACCATCATACTTAACTTCTTCTTTTCAACACTTAGGGTCTGACCACAACCGAAATCTACGTTCATCTCAAAATCTCCTTCTTCGCTGTCCTCCACATAATTCTAACTTCTTACATTCTTCCTTCAATGTCCAATCCATTCTTCTATGGAATGCGCTCCCGCTCAAAATAAGGACGTCCACTACACGAGAAGTGTTCAAAACTAGAGTTCGAGAACTGTTTCTCAAAGAGTTAGCAGAGTCATCTCATTGATATTTATTCATATATGTGTTTATATATATATATATATATATATATATATATATATATATATATATTTATATGTTTATATATGTGTTTGTATGTATATATATATAATATATATTTATGTATTTGTATCTATAAATATTATGTATGTTTTATATATGTATGTGTATGTAATCACACCTACAACCTACACCTACCAAGATTTATCTCTGCACTCCCCAAAGGTAGACTGTCAGAGAATGCCTATGGCATTAAGTCCGCCTTTATACTATCATGTATATAAAGCTATAAATAAATAAATAAATAAATTATACGAGTAAATGACGTGAATGTAGGGATGTTCGTTACCTACGCTTTCACGCAAAAACTACTCAACCAGTCGTCATGAAACTTTGTACACATATTCTTGGAAGTATTAGAAGTAATATAGGATACATTAAAAAAAAATACGGAGGGAAAAATTTGAACAAAGATTGAAAAAAGATTTGTTTGATTTATTGATATGGAAATAGGTGGGACCCACCGAAGTAACATAGGATATTTTTTTATCCGGGAAAATGTAGAATTACCGTTGGAATGAGTATATGCTATTACAACTACGGCATGACATGGATATAATAATATTAACAAAAAAAAAATAACACATAAGTGGACTTTAACTATTCAACTGACTCTTCACTAAGCTAAATTTGTTTTGTAGAGGCAGTATGGTATAATAAACGGACATCGGTGTATATTAATAGGACACGCCAAGGCAAGCATGCTTAGATTGTTTTGTTTTTGTTTGGCTCATTGAACATTTGAAATCTTTAAATGGAAAATAAGTTAAGTACTGCTAGACGTCTAAAACCACATTATGTAAGCGTGATGCGGTAAAGATTTAATCCTGTTTTAATGTCTTTGTGTGGGATGCATATAAACTGTTTTAGTACGAAGGAATACAACCATATTCATATAATTATGTTATCTCTTCGTCGTGTTCTCTATTTATTTTATTACGTGACTTATGTTGAAGTGTAGTGAAAAGTAAGACATTTTTGGTACACAGTCTTGTGGCGACGCCAGCTGAATTTATTTCGGTCTCAACGACGGTAGATAATACGATTAGGACTCGAATAAGACCGTCTTAGATAGTCGCAATCGAGTACTGAAAGATAAAACTTGCTTATTTCTATACGTGCAAAGACCATAATGAGACAAGAATTAGTAAATGTCTGTTTTATTCTACTCAGAAACCATGCTCAATAAACTTTGTCGGAATCATTTATTTGAAATGTAAATCTTTCTGGTTATACTTTATAAGTTGTAAGAACAGTATTCACAATTAAACTTTCATACAATGTATATTTTACTGCTTTAATTTAAAACTTTTGATATCGCGAAGTTTTGATGTTTGATGTTCAGCACGTGGCCCAACGGAGTTGTAATATATATTAGTACATTTAGAATATATTTATTCGCTTGTCTTGTTTGTGGCGAAGTTGTATGCGTTTGTCCCAATGCAGAATATAAACTAAGTAATTTTTTTGAGTGTTCATCCCTTAGTTACGCACACAAAAATAAAAATTGTAGAATTTGGATTCAATCGAATTCTAGAGGATCTTGCAGGTATTTTCACGATATATTTTTTAATAAAATGAGCATTAAACTCTACTGCGTAGAGATTAAGTATAGGGCTATGTGATTTATGTTAAATTAATTGTTGAATAAGAGTAAGTGAATTACCATTTTTTTACAAATTCAATAGTATTTTTCAAAACCAAGACAGGTTATCAATCTATTACTAAGCTAGTGAACAAGTCTTTAAAAATAGAACGGCCACTTTAAAAGACAGCAAGCGTGTTATAGCGAAAAAGTAAAAGTTATACTCTCTGAGAGGAACTCAAGAGGTAGTAAAATATAAAAATATTTTTTATGCTTCACTTGTGGCCGGAAGCGTAGTTGTGCCGTCAATGCTGAATTCTAGTCGAGTTGATGGATTTATAAAGAGGGTGGTCGCGACACGACAATTAACTTACCACCAAACGAAACCGACGTTGATATTTTTATTATTATGCACTAAACTACTCACATCTGGCTTTAAAGCGGGCTCAATGTAAAAATTAAAAGTGTCACGTAATAAAATCATTAATCATTTTTTATTTCGCATAATTATTTTTTTATGACGCGTCTTTTTTGACGTTACTTTAAATATTGTCGTATCAAATAACATACATTTTTTTAAATACGGATATTTTTTTTACTATTAGAGAGGGGCTAGGCGCCTACTAGGCTAGTAGCCTATTGAAATAATTTAGAAGCTCGACAGTAGGACAAAAACAGGATTAATATGGCACGAAACCCAAAACACACTTATAACTCTACGTTTACGCTCTGTGTCTAAATTGCTAATCCGATTTTGGTGAATTTTATATAGAGATACAGAAGTCTTTGGAAACTATTATAGGTCACTTTTTATCCTGGAAATTCAAAGATTTCTAGGCCTTACCAAAACAATATTAACTTTTTTTATTATTCAGAACTTTTTTCTTGCAGAACCTGTTTTAAAATCCGAAGAGACGAAATCGCGGGCAAAAGTTAGTAAAAAATAAATGAATTATACTTTAAAACGATGTTCTGTACATAAAGTTTCAAAATGCATTCTACCAACGCTGGTATTTCACAGTAAACATTTTCATTCATAAGACGAAAACTCTCTCAACAGTTTTAGCCAGATAATTATTATAGAGGAATAGCGAAAGCAGACTGAATAATTTCAATTTGCATAAGTTGAAATAACCCATTTAATTCTGAATATCATACTCGTTTGAAATAGATAAATGAAGAGCTCAGCAGAAATTATGTACTTGAATATATGTATATTTCAGCATTTTAGTATTATTAATCTTAATAAGAGTTTAATTACTCGAGTTTTGGTTTTGTGCTTTTTATATACGGTTAGAGCAAAATGAGCACTGTAACTAAATTTTATGTTAAATTAAAAATAAAGTTTATTGATGAAAATTTTGAATATAAAAATAGATTGGGTTACGAAAAAATACTTGAGTGCTTTATACCGCAACAGCTTTCCAAAATATTACTTTTATATTCGAACGGAACAGTAAAATTCTATATGATATGAAAAATAACAAAGACGTAGACGAAAAACAACCAATAGATACACAAACAGCGCGGCGGTGTAAAATTTTACTGCATGAACAGCGAAATGAATACCGGCACTGATGTACCGTGTCAACGCTCCGAGGGCACAAAATACAACATTTAGAAGGACTCTTTATTCAATTAACCGTGACACGAAAAAGACAGATGGGCTGAGAGCAGTATAAAGATACAGCGGATAAACAATTTCGCTGGGTTTTGTGAGTGGCATGTCTGGATTCTCTGGTCGCGTGCCGAGCGGAGATCCATTAATGTAGTCAGCCGTGTGCTGCCGCCAACAAACAAATTACTGATGCAAACACGTAGCAACACGCGAGCCTTGAAAGCCTTTTGCTTGCTTTGTCAATTTTGTTCGTCGTACCCTCGGTGTATCGCCTCGGAGCTACCCGCCCGCGTAATTTGATAAATGTTATTATTATTGGCAACGCCAACAAACGTAATTGTTTACAGTTTGCTCACGCCGACTGTATGTATAGCTATGAAATGCGGATTAAATTAATTAGCATTATTAATCCCTTTAATCTAGTAGCACATAAAAGTTGGCTTTGGGTTCTTGGTTTGATACGATTTCCGAGTAACAACGAAAATGTTCTAAACACGACATTTCTTTTATGATTATATTTTACTATTTTTCACGAGTAGCGATTTCTACGAAACATGGTGTATTGGACTTTGCTTAATATTTCAACTTGTAGACGTAATGATATGGTGTATTATTTTACGTTATTAGTGTAAGACGTCTTTTGTTCCATTTAAAATAATCTAATTCTATAATGTTTATGTTCTAAAATACTTTTCCCAGAGCTGAATCTTTTGTAGATTAAGAATTAAATAAAACATCAACAAATAAAAACAGGTAAATGCTTATTCAAGATAATACAACATAGAAACTCCTTACTACAAACCTCCAATAACAACTACATTGCAAACTATTATGCAACACAAAGGTAATTATAAACGTCAGCACAGCTACCCTTATCGAGTGTCTATCCTTCGCAATAAACTTCAAACGCTCCTTGCAGACTGCAACGAGTAAATCCCCTCCCCCACCCACATTCGGTACCGGTTACATAACTCCAGGGTGTCGGGGGTTGAGTAACACTGTTCCACTAATTTCACAGTCTCATGGGGCCCTAGTCGCGTATTTAGTCGTCTGTTACCAGTCCTCACTCAACGGCTTAGCTGTTTGCGCAAATAGACGAATTAAAATATTCAATATAAAATATACGAGGGGTAGGTTTCGTGAACCGTAGCGTGTGACTCCAAATGGTCTGCGGTGCTGAATTTATAATGTCACGATACGGTGTCACAATGGTGTTGAGTTTTACTGTTATTTTAAGTTGGAGTAGTAAAGCTAGTTTTATTCAAATGGTTACCTAACTTCATGAAGTTTATGTGTTAGGGGTACTACACAAAAGCTGGGTATAGTAAAAATATTAACCACGAGGGCACTACTGCGAAAGCTACTCTAAAGCAACCATTTTGTTGTTACTTTTAATGCTCTTAATGGTTTTAAATTAATCAACTTGCTGGAAACACAACATTTTAAGTAGTCTTCTTGAACCGCATTAGTAGTAATCTTATTACTTCACTAGTAATGTATTGAGATAGATGCTAGACATGTTTCAATTAGCAAAGTTATGCTAGATGTTATGTATGTATTCCTGGTCGCTATTATTAATAATTCACAATTTCATGACGGGCACATTGTATAAACAGTTCAGCGAAAAAATAATATTTAAAGACATGTCAAGGATTAAAAGCAAACAATAAAAATAATAATTAGGTTGATCAATTCCCAGTAGGTACTATCGTTAAACCTTACATTGTATTAAAATTTTTGCTACGCTAGTCGTCAGTAGTTAACCTGTCCGTCGCTATCACAGCAGGTACAAAATACCCACCATCAAATAAGCCATTTGAAGGCAACATTTTCAGACACTTGAATTCTAAATTATAGGTATAAAACTAAAATAGCTATGCAATGTGCTAGCGTGTCGTCCGGCCGGGTGTAACTGTCAATTAGCCAGCACGAGCTCAGGCGAAGGCTGCGAAACACGCTCCGTTTCCACTGTCGTTGACGGGTTATGCTGCCTCGAATTATATCTTAGCATCTAAATGTATATTCTCGATACAATGTTGAAGTTGGTTCGTGGGAAAATGAACTTTACAGCTGAATGAAGATCGAACGGTGTTGTTATTAGAGAAGAAATAGTGAGAAATTATGAGATAACGTTAGCAAAAGCCGTTTTAGAAGATTTATAAAATGAACTAATGTGAAATAATCTCCTGCATTTTTTTTTAACACAGCCCCATTTACTACATAGGGTTGGTGGAACATAATATTGGTTGGCCGTCTTCTTATGGTATGTAGTTTATTAAATACGCTGACCCATTGTGGATTGCTAGAGTTCATACTCCCTCGTTGTTGGCTAATATGTGCGTTACCGCCCAGTATTTTCTTTCAATCATATTGATTATGTAAATTCGAATATTCCGTGGTGTTTTGCTCAACCTATAACCCTCAACTTTTGTAAAAAGTAAGTCCAAATCCAAAGTAGTATGTAAAACGAAAGATTGAGATATTCTTCTTTTTCGCCTATTTCTTCCATCCTATTAGATTTATTCTTCTGCGCTAAGATTTATACTGATTATTCTTAAAAACTGTTTAAAGTTGTTAATAGTGGGATACTTAAAGGCTATTACATTAATAAAAGTTTGTTTCGGTTGACAATAGAATTCTGCAAGTGGACTAATAGGCTAAACGGTCAACTATTTACCAATCCATTTGCTTTGTAAGACCTATGATCACTGAAGAATGAAGTCACGTAAAAGCAGATAATGTCCGCGAATTTAATATTTACCATTTTATAACAGAAAGGTAATAAACCATACTTCATTATTGTTTGTTAATTTACAGTATGTAAGTGTTAGAAAAAAGAGTACGTAAACAAAAGATTCATATCGAACGAGTTATTCCCCACAATGAATCACTTTGATAGTTCCTAGATTTCCAGTTCTAATTTCGTCGCAGTAGCGACGCCGTTCCTCCATTCCATTTGTCCTCCAGTTAATTTGTAAATAAAATTTACCGCTTACTTATTGTCACGCAACGTTAAAGTGAAAAAACTTGTTTTGAACTCTAATCAAAAGATCTAGATTTTTCGTAGAACGATAATATATTTTTATAAAGGATTTATATAATGGTGCTTTTGCAACACTTAATTAAAACAACACATAAATTATTCATAAAACTAATTTGCTAAATGTTAGAAAAACAACTTATGAAATGCAGTAATGTTGTTATGGCCAAGTATAATTAATATCGCAGCATGTATTAAATGTGGTTTAATAAATTATAGTGAAGGGGTTTATTTCTTACATTTCTAACTAGGTCAACTGATTAATTATTTCATACGTATAAGTAATATGTTTAAGAGTATTGTAGAAAGCATTACTCCAACCACAAACAACTGAATTGATGGCGTCATATGAAGGAAAATCCTAGATCTTTGTTATGTGAATGTGGCTAGTTTATGGTGATGTAAGTAATATGACTTAGACTCGACTTCGATTTCCATTGAAATTATTGATAATATCTTGGCAATGAAGCATCTAGAGTAAATAAGGAAAATCTACATAGAACACTGCTTTTATAAGTTGGCAGTACACATACTTGTAGGTGAAACACGCAATGTTTACTATTCTTGGAAGACAACCAATAACGAATTCAAGCGTATGGCGTGCCAACTGCCTACGAGCACAAACGATGACTCCTCACATGATATGCTGATATGTAACCGCAAATACTTGTTATGCCGATCAACCACGACGCGGCAAACGCCCTCAAAAATGGTACCGTGGAATATATCCACACGTGCGACTGCGTACGAGGGAAATTTAAGCGTCCTTTACGTGTAATTCTTACATTGTTTGAATATGTACAGTTAGATTGGAAAGACAACGAGACTTAGAGCAGTCTCTTGTTTCGGTGTTCAAATAATGAACAGCATTATTTTTTACATAAAATCCATGTCGTAAAGACGAGTAACTTTAATATTAATATTTTTGAATTGCATTATTAAGACATATGTACATACATATTATGTATTTTGTAAGGTTTTTATCTGTAACTATTTCTATTTCATTTTTTTTTATTCTCTATGAATCTTGGTCATAGAATTTAATAATATTTAGCTAGGTCAAAAGTTCACATAGCAGAAATAGTTTTATTTAATATGCTTTATTGTACACCATAACAATAGAAACAACATTGTTTACTGGTCACAACTCAATAAGGTAGTGTCACAAATGGCGGCCTTATCGCTATCGGCGATTTCTTGCAGGCAACCGTTAGATTGACTGGAGAGATCAGAATCATAGAGTGGGTGGTCATAATTTATACAGTATATAGTTATATTTGGTTTTTAAAATTATTAATGCCACATTAAAATATGGCATTTACATTCCTAAATATTGTTCGTGAGTTGGCAACAAAAAATACCATACATTAGTTAGTAAATTAATCCCTTGCCAATTAGTGTTCATTAGTACGCATAACATTCAACGCCACAATGTAAAATCCCATTGTATTAATAACAATTATGTTAAAATAAAATAACCACAAAGCGAAACAAAGGGGACGCAAACAAATAGAATATCCTACAGCTGTACAGTGGCTATTGTTTTATCCAGAGCCCGATCACGTTTATATATCCAAAGATCGTGGCGACCTCTCTGTGGATAAGGCTTAAGGAGAGCGACTGCAATCCACTCACGTAGAAGTACAAACAGACAGGCGGACTCATGCGTCACGTGCATCGGCTTGCACTCTTTGCCCGCAACTTCAATTTAGTTAAAAGTAGTGGCTGAGTGCAAGCGTGATCTAACTTCACTCCGCGGCTAGAATTCGGTCTTGCTTTTTCAAATTCCGTTCAACTTTACACCGCAGATAGGGACTGGGTAACTGCGAAATTGGAAACCGCGTTGTTTTCATCGGAATATTTTTAGTTTCTAAATTTGTACAAACTGGACCGTTTAATCAAATAATTTGCTACGAAAAGGGGATCTCTTTACGTGTCGTTAGTTTAAAGTCCCGTTATAATAATGGCGCAATTTCGCAAATCTAGAATAAAGACGAAATAAATTAGGTAATTTATGTTACCGCGACGTCGCTTGTTTTATTTCCAGACAGCTTTAACCACTAACTTTTTCGTGGTGGTTGTAGGGATTCTTTTGTGAACGTGCAGCTCTCGTTTCAAATTAATTGCCGCTGGAAAACTTAACGCATGAGTAACTTGAATTACAATATTCAATAACAGCTCACCGTAGATTATATATTCATTAGATCGTAAATACCCGTGGGTACCTAACACCGTGTAAAACACCCTTTTGTCGATGTTATCAACGAAATTCCTGTTGCTTGTCGGTTTCGTATTTTTTTTAACAATAGCAGCACCAACATGTGTTTCGTCAGCCGCGACCGCCCCGCCATATTAACATACTGTTACCGAGCGTCTAAAAAACCTTTTTAAAATTGTGACATGACAATGATGCGTTAACATTCTGACAATGCCCCGTTAAAGGCAAAATGGGAAGTGAAGTCCATTTAAGTACGAGTTGGCTATTCACACGCAGCCGAGTTTACAACGCTGTGCTTCTATGGGTTATTTGGTTAATGCTTAGTCACAACGGAACTGGTTGCCGTTTACGAAATTTTTATTAATGATCTTTCGGCCACGGTTGGTTAGGATTACTTATGCGTATAATTTGATTGGGTTCCATCCTTATTTCCTCTAGTACTTCATTTGGGCACATGTTCAATAAATCATCGACTCGTGTGTACGGTTACTCAACTTTTAAAGCATTAACTAAATTTCCAGTTGCGTGCCTAATGACGTAATGACGTTCAATAGCTTTTTGAATCCATTAGAAGTGACTTAGAAAACTCCTCTACTCAGAATGCTTTTTTGGTTTAATATATTATTCAGTAGAAACATAAAGAAATATTTTGAATCTTAATTTATCGCTGAATACATTTCACATCTCCAATAATAACTTTTAAACCTCAGATTTTCTTGTCATTTAGATTTCTGCCAAAAAGCGTTTATTTGTGCTGTGTCTACGAATTTGTCTAAAGTCTAACCAGTAAGGGTGTGAAGTTTTATTGTATAAGTTAGCTTTTGCCCGCGACTCCGGCCGCGTAGACTACAGGGTTGGGTTTAGAAAGAAAATAAGTTGTAGTCTATTTTACTCCACAGAGTCCCATTTATGTCCATATCAAAAATCGGTTACATCGGTCAAATGATTTAGGCGTGAAAGCATAACAGACATATAGACTATAGTTACATATACATAGTTACAGTCGTCAGTACAGTCTACACGTCGTTTCATCATTCTAGCTTCAAAAATGACGAATTTCCACACTAATTTCACCCCTATTTTTATTTTACCCCCTTAAAGGTACATTTTTTACAAACTTTTAATGTCATATTTATTTATATCTAATCAACAGCCTAAAAAATAAGTTTCAAGCTTCTAGCTTTAAAAATGACAATACTTCCACACAACCTTTCATCCCCCCCCCCCCTTTCAACCCCTTAAAACCCCTTTTTCCGGGATAAAAAGTGGCCTATGTCCTTTCTCAGGGTCTAAACTATCTGTGTTCCAAATTTCATTTAAATCGGTTCAGTAGTTTTAGCAGGAAAGCGAGACAGACAGACAGACACAGGTCTCGAGGTTTAGGCACGCGGGAGAGAAGTTATTGCTTTTCGAAGTTATTTAAGTTATTTAGTTATTTCGAAGTATGTATTCATAATGAATTATCACGTACTTTAACGGTGAAGGAAAACATCGTGAGGAAATCTGCACACCTAAAAGTTCTCAGGAATTTCTTAGTTGTGTAGTTCGCCAACCCGCACTAGGCCAGTGTGGTGGACTAAGGCCTAAACCCTCGCAGTATATAGGAGGATGATGACTATGCAGGTTAAAAAAAACGGAATCACTATATTTTTTTCTTTTACTTACATATAAAATCTAATAGCTTGTAAAATCGACACTTTCTCACTTTTTTATAAGCATATCTTCCTAATATACATATAAACGTTTACGGCGACACGAATAGCATCGTATTACAGCTCAAAACCGATACTCTAAGATTACATGTTAAGAATTGCATTTAATATCTCAATAAATAGTCATCAAATATTTTGTCACGCTGAAATTTACGACGAGAGAAGCTTAAACCCATTCTATGATAAAAATTAATTCCATTTTTATGATACGCGCCTCCTACGCTCGCGAGGCGACAGAACTATTATGGAGGCATGTAAGTTATAATAATTTAATGCGTAGTCAACCCATTAAAAAGCATTCAGTCTCGCCCCAACCGTCCGCATTCAATGGAGCAGAAGGTAAGCCGCAAATAAAATAAAAGTGTACTTTTATCGTCGTCTTATGTGGTGAATGATATTATCTTTAAACGGATTAAATCTCATATTTCTTCTCGCAATTATTTTAAACCTTAATTATATATATCTAGGTGATTTCTACGGTGCATAGTTTAGTGTCGTATTTACACCCACGCGGATTTATTGAAGTGACAATCTTGATTTAATAACATTAGTCATTAGGATTTACAAGAATTATATTGTCAAATTATATTTACCATTTTTGTAACAAGCTGAATGAATGTTCTGTTAAATATCTTCCGTACTTACAGTGATTATTTTCAAAGCGGTAGGGCCTTTCCATAGCCAGTATTTGCTGGTGATGGTGGCGGTGATGGTGGCGGTACTTCCGTAGAAGCCCAAAAGCCCAGCTTGCCTTAAAAATTGCGAATAATAATCTTTAGGCTTTAAATCTTTATTAAACAAAAGCAGTTTGACATATAAATAACAATATCCTGACCCATCAATAAACAATTATAAACTAGAAATTACACAATTTACGTGTGACGATTTAAGGCTTCTATGGAAGTACCGCCACTGGTGATTGGATACCTTTATCCGCTTGGATTGCAACAACCGTAACATGTCATATGAATGATGGATAGGGTATACTTCCAGTCAGTGGCGTAACTATAGGGTGGCATGGCTGGCAAAATGCCACGGGCCCCCTACCCGAGGGGCCCCGGCCCAAGAGACCACAAGCTCAGAAATAACCTAACATATTTACCAAAATTTTGTACCGAAGTACTTTAAAATTATAATTTATTAATTAAATTAAATTACAAAGTAACGATTTTTACTGGGAGAGGCCCCATCTAAGGATTTTGCCACGGGCCTCAGATGGTATAGTTACGCCACTGCTTCCAGTTCATAAAAAAAACATAATAGGTTCAACTGGTTTATAGAGGGGTATTTATTTACCTGTCTACAAAATTTGGAACCTATTACAGTAAATACGTTGTTCCCGCTACTGAAGGTTCAAAAAAAAATATTTCTAAAGAATACAATAACGTTCAATGTAAAATAATATTTCCAGCCACTTATTGTATAAACATTATTATATTAATGAGACGCGATGTGAACTTTCCATTATGTTTACTGACATTTACTTAGTAACATTCAGTAAATGGGCTTTAATTAGCGGGGTTTTACTAGTCTTTGTGTTATAATTTTGTTGGAGTTGAAAAGCCTTAGTACATGCAGAAACTGAAAACCAAATGTAGAACAGCCTTTGTATATTTAAACCTATTTTAAGGAGCTTGAATTCATTTTCTACTACATAAAACAATAAATATTTTTCAGTTCAAAACTTGATGGTACAATGTGTAAATGACTTGATTCGATGTTGTTGCCAAAGTCATGTTGGACACAGGACAAAATGCAGGGTAACTACAAAACATCAACGGCAAAGATCATTCCTATTCATATTATTCATAAGCAAAAAATCAAGTTGCGATGTAGCAGCTCTTATCTATCCATTTTTACATACTTAACCTTAATCAAGAAATCTTTGAAATAGTTGTAGTCTTTAACAAGCCTTTCTTTCTTCCTTTTTTCTTTAGCTGTGGAGTATTTGACTGTTTCTTTCATCTACTAATTATGGATCGTTTAAACGAAATACGACGGAATTTGCGCTTACCTTCAGAGGCACCGTAATTTTACTCCACCAGAGTAAGAAGATATAATAAAAATAAGAGGAAACTTTATAACAAAGTAAGCCTATTTTAGTGTTTGAATATGTTCATGATGTCCCTAAACATCAACAAAATCTAATGCCACCTGCAGTGTAGTAGACCAATAGATCCGATCATTGCAGTTGGTTTGACTGTAATGAAATTCTATCGTTACAATTTATCGTCGAAACATTTGAATACTGAGTTTTGAATTCGATTTGAATGACTATCAGAATTGTTTACTCGATAATGATATTGGTATTTTGAGGTATGTTTACTATTCAAAAGCTATTACCGTCGCTCATTATGAAATAGTTTTTGATCTTTCAACCGAACCCAATATTTGTAGAATCATATTTTTAACACACATTTTGCTCTCGTCGTAAGGGTTGAAATTGTGGGACCTCCACACCCTGACACTTTGTCATGTTTTAACCTACTGCGCTACTACTACCTACTTATCGGTCAAATAACTAGCACGAAACAAAAATTATCCTAGTGCGAAGGTAGAACATTGTATTACTATGTTTATTTGCCTCACGTCCATTTTCTGTGAGACTGGCATCACAAGCCGAGGTACTACTAATTAATTAAAATATAATTATTGAGATAGCTCGCCTGTGGGCTCTAGGCTATGCTTATTATTGTACATGAACGGCGTATCAAAAGTTAATAGCCGGTCGGTTCATTGCTGTTGGAAAATTAATTTAAAGTGCATAAGATAGGTAATTACTGCCAAGTAGCCATTAAAGCAATAAAAAGATGAATCATCCTATTTGCATGTTAATGTGTATGCGTGACTCCGTAGTTTATTTCATCACAGCTATCTTTTACAACCATATGGAGAATGTATGGCGGGTAATATTACGTTTATTATCGGCGTGCAATGGATAATTATAACATTAACATGAGGCCGATAATGTGTGCTTTTATCCTTATTTGTTTTCTAAGTTAATGACGTTATGAATGAGCGTTAGTTATTCTATTAGCATTTTTTATACGCTTTTGCCATTGTTTATGACATCATATTAGGGGTTTACTTTTAATGTATGTTTATGCCTTACTTTTTCTCATGTATGGGACATTCCTCCTTAACCCTTGAATGAGATTAGGCCTTAGTGTGTTATACTGGCATAGTCTAGTTTGGTGGGTTTCTAGAAAACTTTCTTCGCCATATTTTTGCGGTTTTAAAGTTAAATAAGACACGTAGCTACAAAAAGAAAAGGTTTTGAATCTTGGAGTGCCAAAGTGACTCAACAGTCTGTATCTTAAGAATCAGCCACCATGGACTTTTAAATTTGTAATTTAGTAATACAATTAACTAGTAATTAAAAATAGAGCTTTTACATTTACCATGTGTGTGTTGTAATCCCGTTCCAAAATTCACAACTAGGAATAGTTAGCAAAATTTATAACTACAAGTTTCTACGCAACGTAAGGGGAGCGCACCTGTTGCCTCGCTTATTTTCATAAATGTTTTGCGAATAAATAGAATTACAGGTAGGTACTGGCCGTTTCCTTTTATGGTTATAGCCAAAGCTTTTCAACCAAATCACTCCTTGAATGTTGAATGCGTTAATTTTATTTTTCATTACATCGCGAATTGTATGAGCGTTGCTTTGTTCACGGTGTGTAAAGATTAAAAGCATGAGATTGGCCACGCCCAGCTTTGATTGTCGGCTGCGATTGGTCCAGACTTGCTTACAAACTCTTTGTAGTACGCCGCTTTGTTTAAAACCTGGAATTAGCAATTATGATTTTTTATGTTTACGTTGGAAAATAATGAAACTATTTACTTAGATATTTCGCGTTGCCGAGTGCCTCGGGGCCTCGCGAAATTAAAATCCATCACAGATAAAGATATTAGGCAAAGTGAGTGAATTTTTTTGAACTAGAGAAGCTAAGTGGTTATTAAGGAGCTAATCTTTTTTCAAGTACCTACCTACAATTTTTTGTATCAAGTATTTTTTTAACAAAGCAACGGCTTTGTACTTGTTTTTCAAGCGTTAATTAGCACCGATTTATGAAATTCGCTGGCGATTTATCCTATACCTATTTTGTTATCCGTGGCGTAAAGTCAAAGAGGGCGAAAAGTCTGTGCAGATTGAATTTCTTGAGATGAATGAATATATCTTTCAAATAACATGTGAGTGAAGAACTTTGTGCGAATCACGTTACTTATCTTCAATGTTAATACGCATACATAACTTCAGTTTTATCGCTGGAAAATTTCTTAGAAAAATATATCCATGCTAGCGTAAGACGAACGCTTCGAATACCTTAAGAGTATCAATCAGGTTTGCAGAAAATATCTAAATTATTTATATGATGATATTGACTCGCTATACATTTTTCTTAATGATTAATATGATAGTTAGTAAAGCAGGAATGTAAGGTATACAATTTGTAATAACCATCGATTGCGTTACATTAAAGTAAAAAAAAAAAAAAAACAATATAATTGTTCTAGTTCCATGTCACCTCTTTGTTACGAAAAAAATTTACTGATGTACAAAGTTCTTAAATTGAAGTAATTGTCATCATTACATTACTTAAACAATGTGAGGACAATAGTCAAAGGTATCCTATTCTTCTTAGTTACACATATCAAGGACGCTACTGAGATCTGATCATCAGTTCGTGACTGAGCGTTTTTTTTTCAATTTTTTAATAGTATAATTGGACACCATAATTATATTATTAAGACGTGAATTATTTTTTATTTTATCTTTCATTTGTTTAATTGATTGCATCATGTCGCTTTTACTTCTGTTTTGAGCTTCATTTATGGTGATTTATGTTCCATTGTATATTTCTAATCATATAAGTATGCTTATCGTCGCTTATTTCGTGCTCTTTAAGTTAGAAATCAGCTTACCACTCCCCACTTTTCTAATGATTTGATAGATAAAATCTGGTATTCCGGCAAGACAAACCTGACTAGCGGTGTGAGTTGTTGAAATACAGATTGATTGTCCGATAAGTTCTGATTATGCACGTATCATTAAACAATCCGTATGTTTTACATTACAATGCGATATGTTTCAAGTCTCATGTATATTCTATGTACGGGCTGCGTCTACACGTCCGTGCATATAATTAGATTCCAAGTGATATTTCCTCTGCTTTATGTTATGTGCTGTCGAGCTAACCGTGGATAAATTGACTTTAGTTACTTTGTAATGATTGCGATGGAACGTGATATGATTCGAGCGTGGCGTTTGATGGAGCAAGTGCTAATTTATTTAGTAATGATTGACTTAAATTATTACTCTTATATAAGCTTGAAGTTTCGTTTTAAAACGATACATTTGCATACAAATGATAAGGCCGATGACTATGGTTAAGTTAAATAATATATGGTTTGAATTTATAAAATATACATATAAGTTAATATACAAAAAATGTTTAAAATCTCATATACGTTTTTTTGTTTTCAAAAAATAAATAACTTTACTTTTATAGAGAATAACAAATAATAGATTATTGGTAACATTTTTCTTGATAATTTTTATAGCATACATTTTCATCAATCGGATCAAAATAACATGATAATTAGTACTATAATTTACTACATACAATACTAAAAGATATCAACCCACTCACCGAGACGTTTCGCATATTTCTTACAACAACCGATTCGTGCTGATAGTAAGGTAAACAAAAACAAGTATCAAGATAAAGGAGCTGTAGATGTACTCGCATAAAACAGTCGAGTGGTGCTCATAACTCTTCAACAGCTAAATCATTGCGTGCTACACGCATGTGACCCTAGCGTAATTGATATTGTGTAACACTACTCTTATGTTAGGGCTTCATCAAAAGTTATTTCCTAAAGCGATAGGTGATATTTACTGTCATCATCATCATCATCATCAGCCCATATACGTCCCACTGCTGGGCACGGGCCTCCTCTACAACTGAGAGGGTTTAGGCCTTAGTCCACCACGCTGGCCTAGTGCGGGTTGGCGGACTACACACCTAAGAAATTCCTAAGAAGTTTTAGGTGTGCAGGTTTAACAAGATGTTTTCCTTCACCGTTAAAGCAAGTGATAATTCCTTGTGAATACATACATAGCTTCGAAAAGTCAGAGGTGTGTGCCTGGGGTTTGAACCTGCGACTGCCGAAATTCTCGACCGCGCGCCTAAACCTCAAGGCCATCACTGCTTACTAGTAATCAGTAGGATTTAAAACTAACTAATTAGATTGAAGTGAGAAGACTACGGTACGGATAGGCCAGCTCGATTAGAGAGCAACCATAGGATAACATAGGAAACCTATTTAAATCAATAATAATGTGTTTCAATTGTCGAATGAAAGATAGTCACGTTCTTTCGCAGTTGTTGCTCTAATTAAACCTAACTGCATCAATTTATCAGATGCGAGTTCCGTTATTTGCCAAGCCAGTAATAAAAAATGAAGTCAAAAAATAATACGAGTAGAACGGATTGACTAGGTTAGTGCCATTGTTGGATAAAAATGTCTTTGAAGATCGAACAATATTTAGTTACTATCATTCGTTCTCCCTCCTTTTCCGAACGGACTATATATTAAACGTAAAAGACTTTTGACGTGATTATTGATTAAAAAAAAACCTGAAATGTCTTTTTCATTTTTCATTACCTTAGAACGGTCCATATATACTGCTGAGTGCGAAGTTAAATCTTCGTGTATTTATTTATTGTATACCATTGTTGTTAAATTAATTCAATAAAGAGTTGATATAATCCTTACAAGATTCAAACATGAAGTTCGCCATGTATGGACTGCGCTTTGATCTTTATCAAAACTTGAATATCGGCAGCGACACTAAATAGCACTTCGCAAGTTTAGACAGTTGCCGAACTGCACCCGAATAGTGTAATAGTCTGCTGGCGACTTGTTAGGTTGTCCTAACTTAATCTGCCAGACTAACTTAATAACTAAAACTTAATTCATATAAATTTTGAACTCTTTATACACCTTAAAAGTTATGCTTCTCGAAGTTATGTGTGTATTCACAAACAATTATCACGTACTTTAATGGTGAAGGAAAACACCGTGATGAAACTTAAAAGTTCTTAGGTGTGTAGTCCGCCAACCCGCACTAGGCCAGTGTGGTTGACTAAGGCCTAAACCTGGCCTTGTAGAGGAGACCCGTGCCCAGCAATGAAAAGTGTATGGGCTGATGATGATGACGCACCTTAAGAGCTGCGATATAGTTTCATGTGACTTAATACTGTTCGTTTGATATTTTTGGGATTTTGAACTATGTCTTGCAAAAAAGAGCCATTAGGGCTATTTATAATTTAAGTCCCAGGGCTTCACTTAGGGAAAAATTTAAGGATATAAATATTCTTACCGTCACTTGTCAGTTTATATACGAAAACCTTATATACGTTCAAAAGAATCTTGATCAATTTAATAAAATTTGTAATGTACACAATAAAAATACTAGGAACAAATGTAATCTAGTTCAACACGTAACTCGTCTCCGGAAAGTTCATAGCTCTTTTATGGGGCAATGTATACGCTTCTATAACAAACTTCCGAAGGCTATTAGGGAGCTTCCCTTGAATAAGTTTAAAGAATTAATAAAAGAAAATCTTTACCAAAAAGCATACTATACAATTTCAGATTTTATTGAAGATAGTAAGCCCTGGGAGTAAGTAAATTGATCGGAGTTTTATTGTGTTGCTACAGTTTGTATCGTTATGAAATGTATCGTTATGACATGTATCGTTATGACATTTAACGTTATGACATTTATCATGTAAAATTGAAACTGTTTATTAAAAAAAATATGCAATTTTCTATATATTTTTTTAAAATGACATTTCGTGTTGCTGAGGCAGTTTCTTGCCGTTTCTTCTCCACAGCTATAACACGTTTCGAAGCGGCAATAGTTTAATAGTTTAAAAAATATTAAAAAGTGTAAAATTGACGATTCAAAAGAACTTGTAAAAGTCTATTTGAATAAAGATAATTTGACTTTGACTTTGACTTTGTCTGCAATTTCGTCATAAATATGAAAATATAAGTAAACAATTAGAGGTATATTTGTAAAATGATGTATGATTTTTTTGCATTACATTGAAATCTGGAATATTACACATGTATATTTCTGCCAGTATTTTAGGATTCGAATTAATTATCAATATAAGCATTAAAAACTAAATATTAATTTATTTACCTGTTCGGTATATTCATGGCAAAAGAATAACATAAGGCATATATAGCGATTTATTTACTTTCTTAAAAAATAAATTTTGAAAAATACCATCGTAACGTTAAATTGCCTCGTAATTGCTGTTATAACGAGAACACCGTCCAAATTTGTAGCAATATCTTTTGTTTCTGTGCTCTAGAAGTTAACATAAGAATTCCTAAAAGACATCGTAGACAATATAGCTCGTAATAAAATTACGAGGTAATGCAATTTCACATTCCGAAACGGTCACGGAGCATTTTAAATTGTGCAGTCGTCACCTTAATAATGGCTATTAGGGAATATTCTGAACAAATGAAAATGTGCATTATAAATAACCTATTCGAGGCGATTTTTACGGAGATATCTATGAATGAATCAGATATAGAGTGATTCAGGAATAAGAATGTGCAAGATTTATTAGTTACGAGTATCGATTCTTCTCGGAAGGCTTTAGTATTTTCCTGCTAAAGGCAATGCCTTATAAACTTTATTGATTGGTCCAAAAATATTTGAATAATAAATTGAAATTAATTTATGTTCGCTGAATATAGGTTTCCAAGAAGTCTCTCATAAAATTTATAAATGTCGTCTGGTTTTTGTAGTGGACGTCTTGTGACTAATGATGATGAATGAATAACTTCGGTGATACAATAAGTGCGAATGTGATCTTCGGCCCGAGACTTTTTTACTATTAAAATATATTACTTTAAGTCTTTTATAAAAATACGCGTTGTTATCGGCATGCGCGTCACAAAACACATGTATGTACATAATATGTATGTATGTACGTCGAAAATATTAGTTGTATTTTATATAATGAAACTATCGTTTTCCTTAGGTTCAAAACAATACTGATACCTATTGATGTTACTATAACATTTTAATACATTCACAAATTTTCCATTTATTTCAACATAATACATTGTGTAAACAGATCGAAATCGAGAACTAAAGCAGGTAATAATTACGGTAAATACCAACCCATTGACGCTAAAAAAAAATTTTTGACGTTTCCCTAATCACCATGACCATTATCTGTCATACTTTTCGATCACGGTCTCTTTACAACCTATATAATGTAATTTATGTGTGAATAGGTCACAGCATATTTATGCAACTGCGTTTTTAAATGCCTATAAAATATGAGATTCAATATGTCTAAAATAAGTGGTGCCAGTGTTATGCTCAGGGCGTCTGGACCAGGCCCATTTCATTACGAAACCCATCAGCATACAAAGGCGTCTGTACATATAAATCTGTCCATTGAATATTTCATTGAATCAGCGCTATATAATATTTAGGCCCAATTTATGAGTCTGGATAGCTCATTTCACCAAATCAGTAAGACAGGCAATAGCAGCAGCTTAATATTGTATTTGACTCTAAATTACGACTTTCATAAGAGGTAGACAGCTTCTACTAATGAATAGAAAATGAATGACCAATGTCCCCCGGAATGGACATGCAGACAATAGTAACAAACGTGATTGTCTTTTGTTTAACTCTAAACTTATTTTTCTATCAATTTCATCTTCTTTCTCTGTCTCTATCTTCTTCTTCGTGTATTATCTAAGATTGAAAATACCTTTACGAATCCAACGTTGCAAAAATTAATGGATCATGATGACCACCTTGTGATAACAATAAACTAGCAGTTTCCTTATTGGGCCAATTCTGTATTTTATATGCGTTAAATATAAATTTTCAATCACCAATGTTCATTTGATTTATTTTTATATTGAGTAATTAATTTACTGATTGATGATTAAATGATATTTTTTTGCTACCTTCTTTTCTTCAGCCACGGCTACTACTCGTATTCCTTGACAACCACATTTTAAATAATTGATTAGTTCAATCGTCTACACGGAACGTAGATCGGGGTATTGCATATTTAACAAGTCTGTTTTTCTACTAAAGATGTTCTGACGTAATATAAAAATAATAAACTCCGACTTCAAGTTACAATGATCACAATTCCTTGATTCAATGAACGTAAATCGAGCCAGCCATGCTATCTCGTTCATGAACAATTATTGAAGTGCTCAAACAGATTATGTCTCGTGTCACCGACGGCAAAGGATATCGTAATTATGAAATATAGTTATTTATAAATACATTTTTATATATAATAATGGCCTCGAGGTTTAGGCACGCGGTCGCGAATCCCGAGGGTCACGGGTTCTAGCCCCAGGCACAAATCTATGACTTTTCGAAGTTATGTGTGTATTCAAAAAAAATATCACGTACTGCTACGGAGTATTTCCTAATGAAAAAACTTAATAACATTTTCCCAACTCTGGAATCTAACCCAAGACCTCCAGATCTCACGGCACTTGTGGCACAAGACAGTCTGTAGTTAGAAATGTTAGCTGTGCATATTAGAGAGATAGACGGTGCAGTACGTAGCGTTGACGTTGAAGATTTTAATATGCATGAAGTAAACGAAATAGTCCCTTTAGATTACAAGATATCCGGACAAATCTGTGGGTGTTTGGACACAACACCATTGTTTGTCGCCCACTGGCTTTCATTACGGTTCTATAGCTTAAAGCTAAGATGAACTATTTTATAAATCATGTTCGTCTGTACATCTCTCGGTTTTAGATAATTTTAGACATGCTGAAATCCCATAACATCACAGACACTGCCAAGTCTTTAAATATTGTTCAGCAAATCAATATTATTTATAAGATTGTTATCATGTTATTACACCCGCAATTCCCAAATAACAATCAAATAAAATTGACGTTGTATTAAATAATACTTGGTTGCCGCTGGCGAACGAGTTTTATTAGCTAAAAATAGAAATCGTCGGAATAAAAACCTAAAAACTGCCTTTCCATTGTCTATTATTTTCGATGGGCGTATAAAACAATTTTGTACGAAGGCTGCCTAAGTACGTGATCAGACAAAAAGCCCTAGTTTGTCGTCGAGCCCGGCAGACACGCCGTAATTTGTTTATAAAAAAAAACCTGCAAATGGCCTTTAGGCCCGTAATAAAAACAGAGATATGGCGCTGGTAGGTTGGATCGAGAAATGAATTTAGATTACAGGTTAACGCCGACTAAGTATGGGTTCGCCGCATCACCTGTGCTTCAAAAAAACGCAGTAAAAAACCGAAGCGAGCCTATCACGAAGCCACCGACCATTTTGGCTCGACGCTTGTCATTGGACTTGCTTATTACGAATGTTTTCGTATAACAAAAACCCAAGTTATTTTCAACTTTGTAACTATTGGTGTTTTTATCGCGAGTTCGAAGTATGAGAAAAGTTTCTGACGAGAATTAACTTTTTTGTTGGTCCCGACTGTTGACAGTTTAAGTGCTATTAAAAGTTTATACACATATAAACTTTATATCGTTATGTTCATCGCACATAAATTATATTCGTACAAATACGTCTGGTTATCTTTACGTTATTTATCTTGTAAGATACTAGTACAGTGAGATAGTGTTACTTTAAACAGCCTACATGTATTCAACTTTAAGATAAAACAAAGAAAACTGAGATAGACTTGCCTTAGCAATAGCATAGATGACTTTTTAATCAGTGCAGCGGATTTTAAAAATCTATTTGTAGTCTTGACGTCTCTTTTTTAATAATATTCGTTCCCAACAACATCTCCCAAGTATAGTCTTTTTGAGATAACAAGTATTTTTCTCTTTACAGGTATTGAATTCGCTCTTTGCTATCGCCACATAAGTGTGTGACGTGGGATAAAGAGATCTCGAGCCCGAATCACAGGTCAGTCAAGTGTAATTGCATTTTTTCATTTCTCAGTATTCTCATACTCAGTCCCCTAACAATGTGGATACAATAATTGGTATAATATGAGTGAAAAAAACAATATTTCCCTTGGGAGATGCAGGTGTGAGGGAGTATGTACGAATTTTAATAATACAAAAACAATGCCAACAAAACAAAGACATAAAAAAACAATGAAATTATACAAAACATAATTCTATACGCAACAAAACGTACCAGTGCCGAACATTAACGAACAGCGAAAATAGATCCTTTCAACCGAAATTAATTAATTTCAATTGCATAAATGTGTAGTACATTGGTTTTCCGCGATTACAATATCAACCATTCCCGTTTTATGCGGGAACACGTTATTCAACGCGGGTTATTTCTGTTTGATTGACGCTCGTCTATTGTTTTCGATTATCGTTCAAATAAATTAATTTGTGAACAAAAACTATCGTCGGAATCTTTTGTCTGCGGTTTGAATTAAAAATACTGATAAGTGGGTGACACCTGCGTCCCGAGGGTGTGGGACGTGTTAATAGATATTAATTACTATTCAGGAAACAAAATAAATGACACCCTAAGCCTTCCTGTCATTTACACGTCACTTAGCCAAGCCGGTATAGCGACGGAATATGTTATAGAATGTGTGAAGGTTCAATAAACTAAAACTAGAATAATAGAACGCTTATAGAATATATATCGAGACACAAATTGAAGAAATGTTAATATAATTTATTAATATAAAAAAAAATACTTGAGAGTTCATATACCTACCAATGCAACACTAAAATACATAATGTATCTAATACATAAATGTCTTTATACGAGTAGATCGATAACGTTGTCCGAAAAAAATCTTAGTCTTAATAAGAGAAGAAAGTCGTTTATTATTAGTTAGATCAGTCTATTTGATATTGTTGGGAACAAATTAGATTTTTTTCTAGTACTATTGACATTTTCATTACACACAGTTTGTTTGTGTTTTTGTATTATTAATAAATTATATTTATAAGGCATCCATTGCTCTTATAAAATAAATACGCTTTATGTGTATCATCCAGTTCAAAACCTTTTCATATAATGTTTCTGCATCAATAACCTACATGAAATAATTTACATTTAATAGCACTTTAGCAAACTCTCGTTGAAAATCAACAACTCGAATCTCGGTCACACGAGATTGAAATTACGAAGTCCATAAATATATCGATGTTACTCTGAAATTACTACATGTCGTAACACACATGAATTATGACCTAACTTCTGCAAAAGCTATTCGAGTTAGGTAACAAATAAATGCTGTTGATCGTAGAAGAGGCGATAAATCAAGGAAATCGAATATAAGAAGGGTCCACGGTAAGTGATCAGGTCGGGCTCGCTCAGTGCAACGGAACCGGTTTCACGAGAGAAATAGTTGAACGTGAACCTATGCTCAAGGTTGCAACATATAAAAAAATATTACAGAATCGAAGGTGACATACCAAACTTCGACTAAGATTAGAGAATTTATATTCATCGATACTAGTTCATGAGGTCGAAGCAATATTCTGCATGTATAATCATGTACCGGTCGGAATCGTGATCGCCATGTCGAAATTATTGCCGTCCTAAAAATCTACTAAATTATTTAAATGGTAATTTGGGGACTCTAAGTGCTTATCAAATCGGCCGCGCATCTGACAGCCCTGATTCGTGGAAGGTTTATTAACCAGTTTTAGTTACGGTGGGATGGATCCGTGACTAAACATGGGCCCACGCTCACAACTTTGTGATGTTTTGAATTACTTCTCGTCCGCGCCGCGTCTGCGAAGAACCGACAATTTTCTTTCGGAAGCACATTTTTTGTAATTAAATTTAACGCACGGTTTGCGTAGACGCCATATAATAAGATTATAATTGGATTTTGGTCATGTTTTGGAATGATTTACGCAGCGAATTACACGATGTTTTCATTGTTAATTGTATACGCTGAATATTAATTCGTACGGAAATGCAAATTGTGGGTAGTATAATTTTTAATAGCCACTGTAACAATTTTACTTTCAGTAAAAACACATAACGTAGTATCAATTAATTGGAATGCATGAATTTAATGGTTTACCACTGAGGTTATTAAAATATCTTTTCACGCGGAAATTTCCATGGTATCCACTACGCACATGCCACTAACGTTTTCACGTGAAACAAAAAGCTCATCTATCGAGAACAAAAGCAAATCGAGGTCTCTTTGACATTCATTAGTTTCATAAAAATACCTCTCTAACTGAAAATAAAAAGTCGGCGAATAAAACCTCGTTAAAATCACTCGCTGTTCGACCCTGAATAAAAGTTTCGAACGTTCTTTTTACGCTAAAAAAGAGGACAGGAAGTGAAGCGTATTTAATCATTACAAACTCGGCAGCCATTTTTTCATCATCTGCATTAATTTTGAATTTGATTCTATTAATATAATGAAATAAATCAGTGAGAGCCTGTCGAGATGAGTATGAAAGTAATCTCAGAACGGGATCACAAGCCGCTGCGGTTCAGAGGTTAATGTTTGTTTATACAATTGTCGGTCTATTAGAAGCTTGTTACTAACTGAAGCTCGGCGTGTGAGTGGCGCGGACACTTTGAGTCCGTTAGCGTTTTTGTCGACGGTCGAAGACAAAAACTAGTATTGTGGCAACACAACAAAGGATGTTCTAATGAAGAGGTGATGTGAGAATATTCACCCGAGGTTTGCGCCGTAAGAAACGTTGTAAAAAATATTATGACGAATAGCAGATGTTTAGCTATCAGTGGAATTGAATTCCGTGAAACGTGTTTTATGTTTATCGTAGGCTGATTTTATTTTCGTTAGCTTGTGTAATTTGTACTAAGCCCAAACGGTACAGTGGAATTTATTGTGAAAAGAGATTTCGAACGAATAAAATGGACAGTTTTATTTCGGTTGAGACAGCCCTAAATCCTTTAATTAGTCCATTGTGAGTTCATGAATTTATTTTTAGACTTTTATAGCGGGTGAAGGTACATGTGAGCTACTCTCGATTCTAGACTTAGACCACTTTGTATTGCTAATTCTAAACTGGACGACTAGGCGTGAACGAGGACGTTTAGATAAAAAAGCAAGTTCTATTTACATTGATTTTAAAATGAGCCTTAGTGTTGGTTGAGTTTCTTTTTATAACTATCGACCGGCCCTGCTTTGCCTGAATGCAATATTATTAAAAAATATCTGGTGTTCTTTCGAAAGGTCTCATTTATGTTCATAAAAAAGAATCAGTCCAATGGCTTAGGTTTGAATGGCTCCTTCCGCATTTATATTAGTATGGATAATACCCAGAGGCCTTTAATGTTAGTATTTTATAGTTAATTTTATAGTAAATCACATAAATTCCCGTTTATTTATTCTGATTGGCTTACAGTGCGCTACGAATCATTTATAAGCCTGCAGTGCAGTCCTCAATACGCAGCTCATACTCGGATACGATGAACTGGTTGACCTAAATCCTGTTATAGAGAATTCATTATACTATTTTATCTGAGAATTCCCTTTGTATGTTATTTACAAATTTTTATCTGTATCAGCGGAAATGTTTCTTTCGATTACATTATACTCAAATGTATCAGTTACAATGTAAATGAAAAATACATTTATAATTCGTATGTAAGTAGCCAATGTAAATACTTGACTTTATAATTTAGAATTTCTTAAATTTGAATTTAAAATGACTTTAATGTCAAAAGTTTGTTTTTACGACAAAACATACACTGTAGGAGAAACAGCCATTCTAGTATTTTTTTATCTTTGTTACAACAATGAAATATGCCATTAATAACTTCAACACCATCGAGGAAAACATTCTTTGGCTCATAAATTTCCCCTTAATGGCAAAGCTGGCAATATTTCTTACTTCATCTACATTACTTCTGCAAAAATAACAAAATTGTGTTCATAGATTGCCACAAGCCGATAAGACTGCATAGAACGAGGCACTTAGGAAGTGTTATACCTTTGTTGTATTCTTTAAACGAAAATCAATCATACGGTAACGGGTTAAGATAGCTTTTCAGTTGATCGCATGTTCCCCGTAAGTTCCATGGAGGTTGTGATTTGTAGTGAAGATAGGCACGCGAATGATGCTCTCGCCAGCCACAACAAGGACACAACTAAAATAAAACTACACGTTATTATGTGTAGATAACAAGCGTCCGAGTTACGGCTGCAGTTATTTTGATAGCTAATCAAATTGCTAGTAACATGAGTTAGCAATGTTTTGCTGGAATAAAGCAGGATATGGTATTGGCGATGGAATACAAATAGTAAATTAACGTGGTGAGGATGTCTAATAATAGATGTAAAGACAGTTCAATTGGTGCATCAATTGCATTAAGTAATAAACGGCACGTAATCGCAACGTCCAATAGTCCACGATTGCCATGAAGGAAATCACTCATCAATGCAATGTTACATAAATTTTATAAATAACTTACCGTAGCGTTTTGTCTATTAAAATGTCTTGGAAGTCTAAATTGTTAATGTTTCTTGCCCCTTAGTTAACCTTTTTGGGGAACTATATTTTATTCTTTCTTTGGCGATCGCCTATTTGGCTGACCGCTATTTGGTTCAGGATTTTTATTATCCTTATCATTATCAGCGACTTGAATACCACCATAAGATATTGCTCTCCCACCACGATGTTCAATCATAACATTTCTATTTATGAGGCCTTCACACTGGAGTTCAGAATAGATTGACGAAAATTCGGTGCCCTGCTTAATCAATAGTCAAGGCAAGTCCATAACACACACATAAAAAGTGCAATGTCCGTCTCGGTCGTCAATTCCCTATCAGGAGGACAAAGTTGGCGCATGAAATATTTATAAGATCTGGAGTTAAATCGATGCGAGATTTTCGTATTCGGTCGGATACGAGGATGTACCACCGGTAATCGCGTCACGTACTGCCATATTAGATGTGTATTCAATGAATTTTAATGCGGAGTCAAGATGTCGTAGGGATTCGCTGAGCGCCCGCGGTCCGATGCACTGATTGATTGAATGCAACATGCTTACGGTAGTGATTCTATTTGTGCCGTGTAAACTGCCATTTAATTGACGATCCGATAAGGCTTTAGTATTATATTGTATGGGATACCTATATTTGTTGAGCTCACAATGATTGGTATTCTTGGAGAAAATGTGTGTTAATGCGTGCAATACCTAAGTTCATTGTTGTATTGAGAATATGGATTGGAATCCTACTATGTTATGTACACGCGCAAGATTTCTGACGCTTTTGGGATATTTTGAAACATAATAGGTATTTTTGTTCAATAGCATTTAATTACTGGCTGCCCATTGACAACTTATTGGTAAATTCCTTAATATTTTAAATAAAGACAAACGGATCAAAAAAAATAAACCGTAAAAGCATAAATTTAAAGTCAACGCAAGTTGCAACAATAGTAGTGACTAATGAGACACAATTACATTTAGAATAATGGGAACAAAAATGGTCTCGTGAGTACAGAGTTCCGGTAAAGCCAGCAAGTTGTCTGATGCGCACTGTTATCGGCCCGACAATCGGACCACCGCAAGAATTATTATACCTAATGCTATCCTTCTTGGAATCAACGTCAAGATCGGCCGTAAGTTAGTATTTTACATTTTCCAAGAATTTGTGTTTGCGTTGTCTCCATAATTGAAAATTCTTTATTCATAGTGACTTGCCTTTAGTTGATGTTACAATTAATTAAAATTGCCTCCGGGTGGGTCCTACGTCATAAGCTGGCACGCACAATCTAGAGTCCCGATTTTGATTCTGAAATCAAAGCTCTGATGAAAATTGGATTACTATTGACGAATGCAGTCGACACAGTATGTACTCGTATATGAATAAAATTTTCTTCAAATAATAGTGCATAGCTGAACGAGTTGAAGTAAAACAAAGCGATGATATCCTCTGATAGCGCTGCCATTACTGCACTTAAACACCGTTATAAAAGCTCAAAAGGCCCTAATAGACTTTGTAGAGGACTGGTTGGAGTAGTGGCCATTTTAGTGCAAGACTACACACGCCACCCACAGTGCCTGGCTGAGCTTAACGACTCGCTGTCATTCGAAACAACCGGAGCAGTCGGCTTTAACTTGCACTCCGAAGCGTGGAGGGCCTCGAGATTTTATACACCAAAACCTAATTCCATTATTTAAGGTTTTTAACTGAATTGGTTGTAAACAAATTAATCAGCATGTTCGCGTAGCTATAGTCGCGTCAATATGGATTCCATTATACAAAATTTGTATCCCAGTTAGATCTTCTTAAGGGGAAAATTTTAAACAATCATTTGTTTGCGTAGATACATACATACGTTTAACGTTAATACCAAAATTATTTCAAAATGATGAAAGTACTTTTTCCTGAAAATTATAATTACGAAGTAATTAACACAAATCAAATTGAAACTAAAACAGCTAAGTTCAGGAAAAAAGATTTGCTTTTATTGAAAATACATTTTTAAAATCATTAAATTATAATATGTGTATTCATGTATTTTACTTTACAAAAATTCGTTAAATTTTCAGTGTATGTAGGTATACTGTGTATTCAAAATTAACTAATATGTAAGTTATTCCGAATACTCTCAGCAACAATCGCCAAGATATTAATATGCAGTCCGAGATAAGGCAAATTAAATGCAAGACTGCGGCTAACAATATCAAACAGAACTCCCCAACTAACTCAAACAGTGCTGGAAGCTATCTAGAACATAAAATTTGTCTTGTTACGCAATAACCATTTCCATATTCTAGTTATTGAGATCAATTGTTCAAAAGCAACAATAAATCATAACACTACTGTTATTATGATTTATAGACCATCAATTATGTTTAACAGTTGGAAACAATAAGCGGCTTTTATCGTAAAACGCAGTAAATGTCTTAACAAAGTCCATTTATTTTTAGTGACATATAGGTTTGAATACTGCCCATTGTTTGGGGCTGTAAACAGAGATTATGTGTGTGCCAGACTACAGGGTTATCATGCTTGTTTATGATTTAATCTTACATTTATACATTGTTTTAACGAAAATGTTTATAAATATGTCCGAATACTGTTACTCTTTAAGCGCAAAATAAATTGAGACAATATTAAGCAAAAACTTATTTTCTTACATCTATATTGCAATTCGGAAGTCCAAGGGAAGAATTTGTAAACTAAACGTAACATTTGAAAAACGTATGAATTAATAAACACCATTTTGCTTACACATATGAGCACAAAATTCTAACTTACTTAAAGATGGTAACTAAATACCTTATTTTCCTTTGAACACACACATAGTTTATAAAAGATTTCCCTGTCTTCTTTTTTTTTTCCTGCACTAGTAAAAACTATATTGCAAAAGTCAAATCTTTGTTAACGGTCTTTCTCTTACATTATTATCCCCATTTGCATTATGTTGAGCCCTTAATAAAGTAACTATAATTAACAAATAAAAATAATAAGTTAATTTCAGAAGTATGTTAGTATTCTTAAAAATGGAACGTCTTTTGTCATCATCATCATCAGCCCATATACGTCCCACTGCTGGGCACGGGCCTCCTCTCCCATTGTGAGGGTTTAGACTTTATTCCATCACGCTGGCCTAGTGCGGGTTGGCGGACTACACATCTAAGAAATTCCTAAGAACTTTTTAGGTGTTCAGGTTATGTCATCATAATATGAGAAAATAATGTGGTGAGACAGATGTAAATAATTGCAATTAAAAATTATTATGTCAACCCCAAAGTCTATCTTTGGACTGTCAATCATTCTGATAATTGTGTACTCGTTGACTTATCTGCAGAGGCGTACAACCCACGTGCTCCTGTCTATATGTTTGCGGCCTACTGATATCGATCTTAAAAATATGTTTGATTAACGATTGAATATACTAAATACGGATTTAATTGTACCTACAACTATGTTATATTGAAACGACTCGCTTATTATGATCAGTGAATAATGTAATATTAACTATAATGGAACGTCTTTTACAACATACAATACATACATCAGATCAAACATTCCATGGCTGGATACCGTAGGCCCTTTGTTTCCTTCTAATGTGGATAATAAATGGGCGATAGTCCGCTACACTGTCCTATAGTACCTTGGTATACTTGAAACATCTTTGAGATACTTGTGAGTTACCAAATGCATAAAACGTTTTTGTTATGATTTTCCTAACGTTCTATCAACTTTATTGAATTATAAATTCGTTGTTTAAAAAAATACAGAAATTATCACGTGTTTATTATCATGACAAAAAATATTTATATATTTCATAACCCTGAAATATTATAGCGTATCTCTTACATACTGCTCTCTACCACTTCTCTTTGACACATACCAATAACCAAACACAACTCTAATAAAGCGTGATTAATACACGTACTTAAGTTTCGAAACTCAGCGGTTTAAAGCCACGCAGCTAATAGTTATTAATATTTTTAAAGCGCTTAACTCCACCAGTAAACAACGCGCCCAAACGTTTTACGTTTAATCAACGGTAAAGCAAGCTATTCGTCATCATTAGAATGAATCATGTTCATTTATAATGACATAGATATCAAAATATGTAATTATTTAGTTGTGGGTGATCTGGGTATCTGGGGACAGCCCTGCCTCGAATACTTCGCTTTGTATACGCATATAGTAAATTCGCTTACGGCGACGTCCAGCGTTCAGCATTTCGGACGCGCGGCGGGTTTTAATTTGTGATCAATTATGCGAGAGCACTGTTATTTATTCGTTGTTTTATTTTATTTAGCTTCTCACAGTGACCGTGGGTGGTCCGATCACGATTTTCGGCATTCGATTCTCAATAAGTTGGAATGATTGTGCCATAGAGTTATGAAGAAAATTGCTCCCGGTTTATCGGTTTAATGAGGTGTGTTACGCCGGTGGTGTTTTTAAACGTGTGTTAGCATTCTGTTTTAGTAAGTACGCTTAACTTTTAAAGGCAGAAATTAAAAATTTACCTAAATTTTGTTCTTTTTAAAAGTAACTATGGCGTTCTATAAATATATATTTAGCCAATTCATATAATTATTGACGCATACAGTATATTTTATTCGTACTGTAGAAATTATATTTCAGAAAAAATAAATGCAAAAAAGCAATTGTATATTGTTAAAAGTTTAAGCTCTACCGTAGTTGAAACCTTAGCCGGCCTGAGGTCTCGTTCAATACATTCCAATTGGCCTTAAATGACACAAAATGTCATAAATATCAGTGTATTATTGTTCCTAATCTCAGAATCAGTAAGGTATAGTATTTCGTACCACACGCATTCTAGGAAGTCAATATCTACTAATTTAAAACATGAGTAAAAATTTGGGAACATTCTATAAAAATATCTTTGGTTGTTTATTGACAAAGCCAGCAATATAGAATGTATTTTATTATCTCTTATTTATTTATTTTTCTTATTTGAATTCATATAAATATGAATTTATTTTAAGTAATATTGGCAGTAAAGAATAAAAGCAACAGTAAAACGTAAATTTAATAATAAATCGGGGTCATAATTCCATAATTTTAGCTAATAATCTGTATCTTATTTGTGCAATTTAAATGTGTAAAAAGAAAAGAAAATATAAGCATTAATTAATATATAGATGTTAATTGTCCACCAACCCGCACTAAGCCAGGGTGGTGTACCAAGGCCTAACCCCTCTCAGTTATAGAGGCCCGTGCCGAACAATGAGACGTATATGGGCTGATGATGATAGACATTAAAATATGAGCCCTTTACCGTCTCTTGTTATACTAGGACTTCGAAATGTTGACCTCTGCGTTACAAGCCGCGTTAAGTTACACACATGGTTATTAAGTAAACTAAAGAGTTACAAGTACACATTTAATGTTAAAAACACAAACATTATTTCGATTAAGTTTCCATTAAGGTGCTACTGATGTTGGTAGCCGTGTGTAAAGCACCGATCAAGCCTCAAAATTTCTAATTTCTTCAAGCACTTTTGTATAAAATGCAAAAATAAATGCTATTTTTTGCATTTCAGTCAAGCAAAGATAATTATATAAAAAATGTTCTGCAGTTAGACCGTGTCGGATAGCTATTCAGGTGATTATTACTCCTAATTCAACTGTTGTAGTGACAACAGTGCACGTTCGTGTTTTGGAGTTGTAAAAACTTAATCGAATTTTATCAAGTGCTTTTTGTGTGACAGAGTGTATAAAGAAGTAAAAACTTCATATTCATGGACGCTTAGTTAGCTTTGCTATGTTTTAACACCCACAAAAAAGGACCCTGATTTTCCATTTAATAAATGCGATATAATTTTTCCCGAGACCGGAATCAAACGCAAGACCTCAAATTCACAGTCAAAAGAATACACTTTTCATAATTTACAGTTATTATAGAACGATACAAAGTCACAGAACACACAGCCAAGTTCCAACCTAAACAATTCTAACCGTATTATATCATAGATGAGAGTACTCGAGGTTTATGTTCGCGTCCACTAACAATTTGAACTCTTCACACAAGGAGCTTGTCCGAGCGTTTTGTTATTCGGTGAGCATCGGCCGCTTCACGACCGCCGACCGGTTTAGCGGTAAATTGTTCCACGTAATGTGATTCTAATTGAGCAGCTAATTCGTACTGAACATACTCGGTTAATTAGCTATTTGGCAAATAACCGCACTCTGCCTCTTCTTTGCATCATGCTGTTGCGTTGGTATCTTATAGATCCTGTTTTTTTAGCAATACACTCGCCCCCTTTTACGTGGCATTGATACCTGGCGTAAAAAGTAGGTGCAGAATTATTTATGTATGTAGGTTTTTTTTTGTAGATAGACCACATATTTTGACATAAATTTTTTAATATACATCATAAATATTAACGATTTGTATCTATTTATTAGTATTTTAAAGCATAATACGGATTAATGGATATGTTAATGATTAAAAAGAACGTATACGAGTTTGTTCCTTCTATAAATATCGTAATCACGAACGACAAGTAAACTTTATTTGATTTGGAACAGAGATCCATTTTACCGTTTTTTTTCAAATTCTATTTATCAAGCCTTTTCATTTTAATTTAACACTTGTAAGAAGTAGTGTAATTGGGAATATATTACATTCGCTTACAAAGGAAAATGTACGTTCACTTCCAATCCAAGGAATACATACTTTAAAGGCCTCCTGGCTTGTGTTACATAAAACAATCTCGTAATTAAACCGGCTGAAATTTTACTGGCGTATTGCGGCTCAACAATAAATTTTAAATAATAGAGCCCACAATTATTGCTAAAGTAATGATCTTCGTTAATATCAAGTGTAATAGCTTTGTAATAGCGTTCTTGTTATTGTAACGGGCAAGACAGTGGAATAAAGCGTAAGCAAACAAAGTTCGGTATAACATAATCCACGTAATAAACGAAAATTACCCTTTGTTCTGTGCAAGTTGACGGTACCTGAGCATCCGCGTGGAACTTAATCGCCGGAGCGCTTTGCTGAATTATGATTTATGGCATTTTGCGATAATACACCGCGGATATTTTAAATTCCTCCAAAGATTTACGTTAATATAATAAAGTTCCAACGTGCCCGTGTTTCTCGCTTAACTCCTGTATGCAATAGAGCAATTTCACTTTATTACTTCGTGCTGGATTTGGATTTATGTTGTATTTGCACTTCAGAGTTATAAATGTGTGTTCTACGTGTTTTACGATGGAAGAAAATTAAATTCATGAATGTGGAGGATAACGAACTTCTAAAGGCTTCCAACAGGTGGGATTATAAGTCTTTGGAGGTTTTTAGACTCATGATGAGTATATTGTCATTATAAAAATGCCAATTTAAAAGAACATTTTGAGTATACATCACATAGGGTCTTAGAAAGATTGCAGTACATGTCTGTGTGTCGAGGAATACCGAATGATGTTATGTCGAAAAATGACCATCTGGCCATGTCTAACAACTGAGCCGTGGAATCTGAAGGTCCCAAATCATGCAAAATGTATAAGTGTAATGTTTTTGATATACAAGAAGCAGCACGGAGTCTCGAAATGTTATTAAAGAAGTGCAATAACCTGTGGGGCTGAACCGAATCCTTGCCTAATTTCTACGCCAACATACGCCTAGAGACTGGTTATGTACACATAAAAAAGTCATAGAAAACACACTTACGACACCTATTGCAGGCCCTCCCAGTTAGCAGAGCTCAATTTCTGCTAGCACATTAATTATACTTATTATGAAAACGGGAACAAAACGACCCATGTAAGCCGCGATTGTAATAGTTGAGTGATGCGTCACATTTTTAAGCCCCGTTCAATATTATTATATGTTCATTGAATTAAGCATTTTCAGTTAATTACGCGTTATCAATGCGGTGCGCAGTAATGTCGGCCCATCAAGCGGAACAGCCGTTGCGTTAATGAATATAACTTCATTTAAATGAAATTTAAAATTAAAACATTTTTGCCACACGTAACATTTCAACTCAACACGCTGACACGGAGCCGACGTGACGCACAAGTTTTGTGTGACGGTTAATAATGAATCATTTATTTCATCGTCACTCCATATTAATTGAATTTATTGGGTTCATTCTACGGGATATTTTGAGCCTTATCGAAGTGGTTTTTAAGACGATAATAGTTTTCTTTCATTTGTTCCAGATCGGTGCTATCTTCTCGGATGATTGGTTGAAAGTAAGTGTTGATGTAATTATTTTAGCACTACGAATTTTTTACTCATATATATACATATATCCCCCATATGCTAAAGTAATGAAATAGAGTGCTGACTAAACGATCAAAATCATCTTTGGTCAGTCGACAAAACTATGGCGGCGTGTCAAAACCGAATAAACCGGTTGAACCCTAAAAGTGGCATTCTGGGGTCACCAGAGCGCATTTTATATAAGGTCGTTACTATCCGGGCGGAAACGTATATCCTTGCACACAACATTCAAAGAGGGGACTTTGTGTCAAATAGCGAAATGTCACAGGTTTTTATTGCCTTCCACTACACTTCATAGCGACTTAAACTGCCAGGCAGTAGTAGAAAAAGATAACCATACTACAATTTTTTTACTATCATTTCCTTAATAAGATAAAAGTCAATTTGCAATGTATATTTATTATTACATTCACATATAGATACACTCACGCCTGTATTCCCCAAACGGGTAGATATGCATTTTTGCACCCACATTTGCCTAATTGCTTTTTCGTCTCACTTAATATCGGGCGAGCCTATTGTCGTTTTTCGAGCACAATTTCAGACTTCGTGTCGTTAATGAGAATTTTCCCATGGAAAGCCCAATAACACCTTGCTTGGGAACCGAACCCGGGACCTCTAGATCGCACATACTTATACCATGAGACCACGAGGCAGTCTGATAACTTTTAGAATATACATAACTCAATATCAAAATAACGTGACGAAAAGTAGACAGTACAGACAGTAGTGCTTCAATAACATTTAAGCTTTATCTTGACTTATTAATATACCAGTACATTTGTGACGAGGGGCTTGTATTTTAAGACATGACGTCAAAACAAACGGTGAATTAAATGTAATTTTCGCTTTGAACGATCCATTGAATGCTACGAGTACACAAATATGTCACACGAGTGGATTGAAAAGACTAAATTAAAACTGCAAGTCATATATTCAATGTATTGTTACATTTGACATTTATGGGTTATAGGTACTAGCTTTCCTGCCTTAAGCGTTTGTATAAGACTGCCAAATACACCGTATTTTTTCGTACTCCGTTTAATGGTTCTTGACGCGAGAAAAAACAAAACAAAATATTTTGAAACAACGGTTATAAGCAATGCTTATAAGTAATGTTTGTCTGTGCCAATCTTTACCGCATAAGATTGTCGTTTTGTTTTTGGAGTAAATATATGCAAATGCACGTGGTAGAATTGAAACTCAATATTTTTAGACTAAAAAAATACCATATAGTCTTGATGCCTTACGTTACGACCTTAACAAGTCAATAATGCAAATTTGAACATAAAATTGCAAAAGCTGTGTAAGAACAGTGACAGTCCCGTGGCGCTAGACACCAGCTTGCGAAACGAGAGGCCGCGGGTTCGATCCCTGCATCGAGACAAATGTTTGTGTGATCCAAGACTTGTATCTTAGTGTGGGATCAGAACTATGTATGTGACTGTTGGGTGTATTTATAAATAAAAATTCAAGTATTGTGCATTAAAAAATATCTTTTAAATCACACCGCTTAAATTAATATAAGATCAATATATTTTTTTACTATATTACTCAATAAAATACAACATATTCATTAAGAAATTTTAATGAAGATTAATCAACATATTTAACCTTTTGGTCTGTCATGTACAGATGAAAATTGCTGTTCGTCCTCAAGTTACTTACATCTAGATTAGAAACACGACAAATTTACGAGTAAGACACACGAGAAACGCCTTTAAATTTAACACATAGAATTCGGAAAATGCCACAGAAACACCGTGTAACAAACGACAATGGTTGGGAGCCGCGCGGCACGTCTCTTATCATTCGTTTGTCATTCGTGTGACGTCGCCCACGCCTCCTCCTCTAATTAGTACAGAAATAACGTCGGGAGATTTGTCAACTTCCTAGCTTTTATGGCATTCCTTTGAGGTACGCTTCCACCGATGAACGGCGACGACTCCACTCATGTAAATAGATCGTTAACCGACTGTGAAATATTGTTTGGAACTCTGAGGGTGGTCTCTGTTAAATGCCAAATACTTTGTAACATCTAACAGATTAATCGTGATTGTCGATCCGGCTTCCCAGTCTGCGAAGTTGTTTTTTAGATGGAAAAAGTTTCGCTGGATAACGTCACTACGCAAACGAATTGTTGTAATATATGATATTTTGTTTCTTCAATGAGCCGAGTTAGTTGAAATGTTTTAAAGTTGTCGTAGCCTTTTTTTTGGTTACGATGTATTTGTAAATTTTATTACTTTGTACGAACTTTATTATATAAAATGGTTGTGAATTAGGCTTTTAAAGTTAAAACAAAAATCGAAAAACAAATAGCGCAATATTTCACAGCGATATCCTATCAGCGTCTTATTTAAATAAGGAACGTTTATACAAAAATGATAAAACCAAGTTTAGGAAGTCGATATAAAGGAGGAATTAATCTGGAGCTAAAAGGGGGCGGCCCTCGAAACTTATCTGAGAAGCGTGCCGTGACCTCACAATCAAATGTCAAACAAACTTTTATCAGAGGAAAGTTGACAAATAAATCCGTCGTGCCGCGGTAACTTTGCTCGTAGTGTAAGCAAGTGGAGGTGATTTGGCCAATTCTATCGGGCCCTTATTGTTGTGGAGACACCACGTCCTAAACCCGTCTCTTGTTGCCATGACTACTGATCGCATTATTACGGCCCAAAATGTCTTCGCGGAGAGTTATGTGAAAACCTCTCTAGTATGTAACATAGAAAGGTTTTGTTATAAAACGCATTTTCTACCTTCCTATGAAATTTTACATTGATTACAGGAGGAACCTACTTTTATTGATACGGAGTTCTGAGCCGGTTCTTACTTACCTATATCTTATTATATTTTTCTTAAACTTCTACACGGGCGCAGTTAACTCTTTTATTTATGTAAGATTATAGCATAGGAGGAATATCGATTGCTTTAAGAGCTCTTTTAAAACATTTAAAGTCTCTACAATATGAGATCACCAAAGCAGCCTTTCACAAAACAAGCAAAGCATTTGTCATATCGCATCGATCCCACGCTGATACGGAAAGGGGCAAGTACATATGTATATCAGATTATTGATCACCGTATGTTAATGCGAGTTAATAGATTATGTTTCAACGTCGAATTAATAACGTTTTCTGAATACTTAACGGTAATT
The DNA here is from genome assembly GCA_907164795.1 of Hemaris fuciformis. Lineage (NCBI taxonomy): Eukaryota > Metazoa > Arthropoda > Insecta > Lepidoptera > Sphingidae > Hemaris > Hemaris fuciformis. The sequence goes on from OU015446.1 coordinate 7,252,322, forward strand.
CAATAACTGCATAAAATATAAAGTAAAATAAAAAGTCATAGAATAATTAATTACCTACATATATTCATGAGACCGTTACACTGTTACAAGTTGTTTTTTTTTTGCCATATCGTGATCGCTGCATATGGTTTCCAATACTTCTACAATAATTTATGATGTTATCATAAGTTTTTATGACTTTGTAAAGCTAACGAGCGGAGATAAATAATTTGAAACTCAGAAAAGAATTCAGAAAATTTTCATTTATGAAAGAAAAGTAAAATTTATTTGCATAATTTTGGCTTTGCCTTTTCAATAATACGTAGTGGGAACATGTCATGCGAGTTAATCCCAGTGAGGCTCTATGAAATCTGTAAGGCGCAAAATCCCGCACGGCGTTGAGAATGAAGAACGACATTCGAACCACCATCTCGTTTGTGTGGCACTTTAAAAGTTTTTACACGTGCTCGTCAAGATCTTTCTCCAGTCACAATGCAATTAATAGTTAACATTCCATTTTTTTTAAGAACGCGCATTTGAAATCGAGACGTGTGTATTTTTAATAATTATAATTAAAAAGAAAAGCATCTTGCCCGAATCAATACAATATATCTTTTTTGTCGAGTAAATTTAGGAGAATAAAAATACTATAATTGTTATGCTTCTATTATAAACTTAATGATATAAGGTCTGTATAAATTACTTTAATTGAAAATAATAATTATTAAATGTAAAAGCCATTTACTGTATGCTTTATTGCAGGTTTTAGGATTTCTGATTCGGATTCATAGATTTTGTTATACGCAACAGTTTGTATATATGCCATTAATTTTTAATGTATTGGGTCCATCAATATAACTGTTGCATGTAATTTCTATCTTAAAAATTTACTATAAGGATTTAAAACAAATTCGTATCTGATAAAACCAGTACCTATCACGTTAGTTTTGTCCTTAATTAATTCGACGGTAGACACTCTTTACAAATATAATTTATATTAACCTTTGTCTCTATAATACTAAATCTTATATATCGCCTTCATTAATACTCATTCCTACGTAGTTATTATTAGTTTACCCTTAAGAATGCGGGGTTAAAAGGGCCGGATGTCCCAATTTGTAAGAAGGAGGCATCATCTGTGACATTCGACACAGAAATACGATATAGCCCTAACATATTTGTGTTAATGAGCGTAGAAACATATTAATTTACATACCCTGTTAGACTCTTTTGATTTACGTCTGTTATTTTTGTTATATCAAAGTTCAGAACATTCTTAAAGAAATATATCGTGTTAATACATGTTTTTTCTTCTTCTATTGTTAAGTTATGATTAAGCTACGCTTAAAGACATCTTAAGATTATATTTAGTATTCAGTATAATTTTTAATACATACATACATAACCTTATCACGACTGTATTCCTCGAAGGAGTAGGCAGAGGTGCATTACTGCACCTGTGTGGCGAAATGTGTTTCGCCAGGTATGTATCAGTCCCACGTAATAGGAGGCGAGCCTATTGCCGTCTTTTGGGCACATTTCCAGACTCTGTGCTGCTACTGAGAATTTCCTAATGGAAAAACCCAATAACACTTTGCCCGACCCGGGAATCGAACCCAGGGCATCTAGATCGACGGGACATACTTGTGCCGTGAGACCACGAGGCTGAATTTTTAATATTGAAATATATTTTTGTATTATATGTGTATGGAGTCCTTGATCCCACGAATATATTGTTGAAAGCGAACAAAAGGTCCAGGACGCGTTTCCAGATTCTATTATATTAGTTTCTACTGGGTTTTTTTAACAGAAAGAGTCAGTTAACAGGGGCTTGAAACTCAGCCGATTGAACAAAGGTGTTACAATTGTAGCTCGCCATCCGCCTAACTACCACTTTTAGAATAATCCAATTAGTACAGTAAACTGAATAAAAAATTTGCCCGTGTAACCCATCCGTTACGTCCCTTGTACTAGAGCAAAAGGTCAATTTTGACTAAAATCGATATATCAGCGTGCAGTAAAGACCTGCCCTATCTCACATTACTTACATTACAGTGAATGTGGTTGCACTTTCACACTCTAATTATATATAAGTAGGTACAATAATATAAGTAATTTATTTGGCAAAAATTTTTTTTGATTACTTTTAGTATAGAGGTGGTAAAACCCTAAAAACATTGACATTGAGAAATTATTTATTAGATGTTAGACGTTCGATTCCCGGGTGAGACAGAGTGTAATTGGGATTTTTCATTAGGAAATTCTCAGTAGCAGCACGGAGTCTATAAATGTGCCCAAACAACGGCAATAGGCTCGCCGCCTATTATGTGGGACTGCATACTGACATACATACCTGGCAAAATGTGGATGCAGTAATGCACCTCTGCCTACCCCTTCGGGGAATACAGGCGTGAGATTATGTATGTATGTATTAATAAAAAATATAGTTGCAAATCCGCATACAAAAGCTAGTTTTTAATAGGTTCACATTTTTCATCCAAAACACTAAATCGATACAGAAAAAAATATGTTCACAGCAATAGCTGCAACGGTTCACCTTGGACGACCTTTAAAGATTATTATCATACGAATTGAAACACAAAATTAATGAAGGAAACATAAATTGTGTATGTAGATAAATATCTTATTAATGCAATCTGATACTCAAATGTACACATTAATTTGTTAGAATTGATGTTTAATATAATTAAATAACCCGCAGTAGTTCAGAAGTGGACTAAATTAACAATATAAAAATACAACTCCATATATTATTTCCTCTTATAAATAACGTACTTTTGATATAATAAGTTTGTGCATAAAAAAATAACATTAAAAACATGTAATCTATGATTTTTCGTTCTATTCCAAGCAATAATAAAATGGCGAAACGTTGGTGTAGAAATGAAGGAATGATTGTATTGTCATGTATTTATAATAATAAAATACACCAAACAGCCACATATGTACATAGTTCTGAACCCACACTGAGATACAATTCTTGTATCTAAGCTATCAGATACTACGACCGACTTTTCAGTCTTACTGACAGACCCGAAAACAATAATTATGGATTAAACCATCATTTATCTCAGTCCCGCATCCGCACATTTCACATCTTTGTGTCTAACCAATAGGGATGTTGACATAAATAGCGAATGTACGAAAAGTTATTTTTTTGCCATAGCAGGGAATATTAGAATGCTGAAAATCATATTTTGTAAATGTAAATATGAGTAATAAATTAATTAAAAATAATTAAAAATGTTTAAAATAATTCCAAATATCACGTGACTGCAAACGCCAATCGGAGCGCGTTACGTCACAATGTATAGACAAGTTGTCTAACCTAGGGATGTCCACTGTCCACTTTGAAAAAACATCGATGTTTTTTTTCGATTCGATAAATCGGAACTTTACACTTTTTACAAGTACTTTTTACAAGCTTTTATTTAACTTGCAATGTATGTATGTATGTTTGTTTGGATGAAATCTTGCAACTTAATTTTGAGGCAGCAGATATTTTTAACCGATTTGTGTCGTGGGTATAAGAAACTACGAGAGACTTTTCGGTCTCCCAAACAACCCGACCCGAATCAAATATTTGCGAATCACACAAACATTTGTCTCGGTGCGGGGATCGAACCCGCGGCTTCTCGTTTCGCAAGCTGGTGTCTAGCCAACTGCGCCACGGGAATGAAAATCCTATAATTTTGTACTTATTGATAAAAAATACTATTATATTTTTTATAAGATTTTTATTCTAAATTTTCCAAAAACGATTTGATACGAGTAAGTATCGATATTTGCCGACCGATACCGAGTAAGTATCGATACTTGACGACCGATACGGTATTGAGTATAAGTATCGATACCTTAATGGTATTGTTTCATCCCTAGTTTAACAGCAGTTTGTTGTATTTAATACACTGTTACGTCATCAAGCCCAGGTGACAGCTTGGAGCGTTTAGGCGCGAAATTTAAACACTAAACTAATTAAAGTCGTTTTTTTATTTAAAATATATGAATAAAAAATTTAAGTATATTTTTTCGTAATATTTACGTTCTTATCTATAAAATGAAAACAGTTCCAATTTTTTGTCAACATCCCTATTGCGCCGTGAAGGTATTCAAATTAACCAACCTTTATGTCTCGATTACCCAAAAGAGATGTGATGATTTCCGCCCAACTTTGTCCCATAATGGGCATGTGATTGTTATTTCAGTCGTCGGAAACGTAACCAATGAGAAAGTTCAAAGTGACGGGCATATTTTATTGTCCACCATTTGTTTCAAGGCGCATGTGTCCAACGTGCGCGCTGAAATATTTACGAGCTATTAGTGAAACACGACTAATACAACCGGCGTGCTTCGGAAGGCGATGTGTCGCGTCTGCAATCTGTATCATCTTTAATTACTGATAGATGTTACAAGAATTAACGTAATTATTGCAATTAAGATTGTTGTTGCAAGTCTTCTTTAAATCTATTTTGAAAGGTAAATATCAAAATAGCCAGCGATATTTTTTTTATTTTGCTCATATCAATTGCATAAACATTGCTTAGTATTGAGGGCCTCGATGTTTAGGAGCTCGGTCGAGTCAAAATCTCAGCTCCAAACGATCGGTAGAAACCTCTGATTTTGAGAAGTTATGCGTTTATTTACTATGAATTATCACGTACTTTGAAGGTTAAATAGAACATCGTAAGGAAACCCGCGCACCTAGAAGTTCTTAGGAAATTCTTAAGTATATAGTCCGACAACCCACCCTAGGCCAGAGGAGGCCGTGACACCGAGAGAGACGTTTATGGGCTGATTATGAAGATTGCTGCTAATTATGATCTTTGATGTCTAAACGATGAATGGATGTTGTGATTTTTAAAACATGTCCATAATTTGAATGACTACGTTCGTCGGCTTTCCTAATGGTTTGTTCTGGAACTATAATTTAATATTTATTAAAAGCAGTGTTGATGTTACCACTTCCTTAGTGATCTTGGTGAATAACCTTTCATCTTACGTCGTTTAGTCTATGCGTGTAATCTTTATACATATTTCATGTCTTTTTGCATGTGATCTGATTTTAGTCATTAGTGTTTCTGACTTAACAATTTGTTTACGTGATAAGTAATGACCTACTCGTACTCATTTTATCCATTTATAAGATTGTTATTTATTCGGGCTTCCATTTGTAAACAACTACTAAGCCTGGGTAACAATCTTTGAAATAATTACTGATAGCACTTAGCTCAACACTATATTAGTGTCAAGTCTTAATAAACATAAAACAAGTCCAATTCAATTCCTTAATGAAATCGGTGAAACTTCACCCTCGACTAATATAGGCGCAGTGCACATGGAATAAATTGCTTAATTTTATTAAGTGGTCACACAACGGCAGGTCGTAAAGTTTGTTTACTATAGAAGAAGCTCGTCACCACAGCTCGCGGCTTGCGAACGTCCACGACCCTCACCCCAAAACGCTCATAATGTGTAAATTCACTGAACTGCTATATTAGCCGAATGCGACAAAGAAACGGTAATGGCCACTCATATATATGCAAATAAATTTCCAAATGCGTTTTAAATTAAAATAATCCCGAATTTATATGTAAATTCGTGACCGCACTTTGTCCTTCGCGGCTTCTCGTACCAAAATCGATTACGTTACGCGGATTCAAGCTCAGATCCAACTGAGATAAGTTTAATGAAGGGTTTTACCTAAATAGAGATCCTTTAATAGGTACAATAAACACGATTACAGCTCTCCTTGACATATATTCCGTTCCGCAATCGAGGGAAACTCGAATAACAAAAAAAGTGTTTATCATTTTTATGTCGCCGACACGAATAGCTCTTAGGAAGATAGTTAATGACGTTTTATTTAGCTTTCAGTTCGAATAGCATTATTATCTTAATTTTATGTGGTTAACCTTTTAGTTGGCTATTATCGGACAATATAAAAGTGAAGAGTGAGTTTATGAGACCACCCGCCCGCATTCCAGCGGTTTTTAGGTGTAATATTCCTATACTGTATGCGATCGGGCTACGGGCTTTGTGGTAAGCCTATTTAAGTTCCCATTAGTGGCCGCGGCGTAATCGTCTTGGTATATTACATACTGCGAAGAAGTTTTTTAACGCGTACTTTAACGGCGTAGGAAAACATCTGGAGGAAACCTGCATACCTAAAAGTTCTTAGGAATTTCTTAGGTGTGTAGTCCGCGAACCCGCACTAGGCCAGCGTGGTGGACCAAGGCCTAAAACCCTCTAAGTTGCAGAGAAGACTGTCTAGCTGTGGGACGTATGTGGTGGGTTGATGATGATGATAGGAAATCGCAGTAGTTTCTTGGCAGTGCACATAATATTTTAATGCGTAAAAAATATAACAGCCCCAGTGTGGACAATACAATTGGACACACAACTAACGAAGAGTGACAATAGCCAGGATCAAATATCAATGTCGCGCTTAATTGGCCGAAAGTGTTTTATGGAATTGTGGGGTTCACAATAAGAAGTCATTAGATACTACCGAGTGAATTAATGGTCCATTAAACGGACATATAAATTTAACTTAATCATGACTAATTGGAGTGACAGGGGTATGGAGCTTCCCGTGTGGAGTTGCTGGTCTCCCATCGGGTGCGTCCCCTGGGTGGCGGATAGGGGAATGCCTCCTATATACATGTATAGGAGGTATCGGAAACGACGTGGACCATACCAGCGGGATGTATTTTCCACGTGTCCCTCTGAATAGCAGAGGGCACTGTGGATAAGTACGGACGGGCTTGGTGTGCATTAACACTGCCATCAAGTGGACTGGGAAAACTGCTTCCCAGTCTCCGTTGTTCTCGAAATCCCAAACGAGGTGTCGTGGTCATGTCTCACGGCCTCTTCTGGGATCGAGGATCTTGCCTTAATTGGCCGGATCGCGAGGGAGAAAACCTCTATAAAAAGTCACCCCAAATCCCAAGCGGCGGCGCACCGTGAGGGGATGCATGGCTGATGGGAGGTTCAGTCACTAGTGCGGCCCCCGCCGGAGTACCGGCCGACCCTCCGTGCGGGTTACGCTAGGCTTACCCAGACACAGGGGGCACTGTCTGGGTGGACTGCCTTTCCCCCATACTCGTGGGAACAGAATGGAAAACCATAATATAAAATTAACTTTGACGAGGTTGCCTGCTTCGCAGGCGGAGGCTGACGGGCGTGAGCCCGTCGGCGAGTATGTCATCAAGGAGAAGCAGAATGTGACATGTGATAAAGCTGTTAAAAGAACAGCATCTGCCCTGGATTCCGAATCTGGGTCCGAGCGGATTCGGCCACACATTCGAGGGAAATTTAGCTCGCGTGCGAGTGCCAGTTCTCGCTCTCGTCATTCGCTATCCAGCGAAGATGATGGTGAACCTGCGGCTAAAATTAATGTCAGTAGCAGGGGCAGAACGCGCCAACGCGCGAGTGACATTGCTGGCACGAGGCGCATAAGGTCGGAGGACCTCACAACAGCAGATGCTTTCACATCTGCTGATAAAGCATCTCTGGAGGCGGAAATCTCCAGTCTTCGGAAACAAAAGGTGGAACAGGCCGCTGAAAACGCCCGTCTTCGTCAAGAGCTAGCCAAACTCTCGGCCGAGCTCGCGAAATGTAGGTCGGAGACGAGAGAGCTTATGAAGAAAATGGGAGAGAAAATTGACGCTTTGGCATTCCGGCTGCCTCCAGAGCGGCCTCTTCGGCCACCGCTAGCAGCCGATAAAGCGCGTGATGCTGCAGCCAGCCTGCAAGATTCCGCCACTGCGAAACCTTCCAGGCCAAAGGCTACTGCTATCGGGTCGTCGACGGGCTATGCCACCTCAGGGAGTCTTGCGCCCGCGGCAGCCCAACCTGCCGTATTACATCCTAAGAGGAACAAAAAGTCCCGAAAAGGAAAAAGTAGAGAGCTGGAAAACCACCCTGGACCGATCCAGAGAGAGCCTCGCCCACTGCCTCCGGCACCGACTGACATGTCCGAGCAATGGACAAAAGTTCTGGGCCGTAAGCAGAGGCGTCAAGCTGCGAAAAAAGCAACGCCTGTGGCACCACAGCCGCAGCTACCCAAGACGTTGCCTGCTCTGCGGGTACCTCGTACCGCGGTGGTCACACTTTCACTGATGCCTGGAGCTACGGAGAGAGGCCTTTCTTATGGCCGCCTCTTAACCGAGGCCCAAGAGCGAATAAGCCTCTCCGACCTCGGCATATCCTCACTGAAGTGCAGGAAAGCGGTCACGGGTGCGACCATTCTTGAGGTGCCTGGACCCGAGAGTGAGGCTAAGGCTGACTCCCTAGCTTCGAAGTTAAGGGAGGTATTTACTGAGGTGACAGACGTCCGGGTCTCCCGTCCAATCAAGACCGCGGATCTGCGACTGACAGGATTGGATGAATCCGTCACGTCTAATTACGTTTGGCCAGTTACGATGTTGAATGTCACATACCATGTATTTTTTTTATTTGATTCTTAATATTATGTACTCTATACTATGTGGTACTCCACACAAATATTATAAGTATAAATATATTAGTTGACAGCGTATTAGTGTTGTTCTTTCATAGAGACGCGAAATTTAAAATCATCATGCAAATTACAATTGCCCAAATAATATTGATCCTTAAGAGGATACAACCCTATCTATAGGTCATTAAAGTAGCTTCTGAGTTCCAATTGAGTCATTAGTTGGTCTTTCAACTGCCTTAAAGAAATGGTTATTGAGAAGAAGATGTAAGTAATCACCGGTGACATGTATCCATAGAAGCATCATGAATACCAACAACACTTTTTAATCTTTAATGTATTGCCCTAGTATTGAAAAGGGTGAGAAAAAGGGAGGGTTCGGGATTAAAGATTCTAGAGCCTCAGGCAATCTCATTCAGCTAACGCAACGGGCAGTAGATCTATTGCTTCAAGCTATTTTTCTCTCAGACTGATATTTATTTATAGTGACTGATTCGAGTCAGGCGGTTTGTATTAATAAAATAATACCTAGTCATAGTCAGAAGCAGTCTAACTATTTATAGATTTAATCTCTGTTTGAAACTAAAAATTGGAATCACAAAATCCCATATTTTTGCAAACACATCCAATTTAAACCAACCGTTAAATCTGTAAAAAGATTCAAAACTCGACTGTAATTTCATTAATCAAGTTACACTCTAATTCTCGTTTATTTATGAATGAAAAGGGGGCGATCGACTGCATATTCTTCATCAATCATCACCCTCGCGAGGGTAAACGAATATGTTCAAAGACGGCTAAAGGCAGACTTTTAGGTTTTCAAACGTTCACGTAATCCTGATTAAGTTGAAATGACGGGGAAACATTAATCTCAGACTGCGTGTTAAGAATTTGGAATGCGTAGTGGAGTTCTGGTACTTACATAAGACGGTAAATCGATTTTACACCAGAAAATAATGTAAAAATAATACATAAAACTTCAATATTTTTTGAATTAAGAATAAAACTGTTTGCCTAAAGACTTGCCACTTTATAATTTATCCAACATATTGTTACTTTGTGTTGTAAATCATTTATTTTATCATTTATCATTTATATTATTTTTTCACATAAATTGTAGACGATAATAATATTATTACAAAATAAACAACTTATACTACAAACAGTAAATCAGTATGTAATGAGTGAGTTATCGACCTAAGCATTATCATTAAAAAATGAGGAAGCGCACTGACTATTAATCACTTTCTCATGAATGCCGACGCGCTAACACATGACAATCTTACGTTAATGTAAATAAAAAATGAGTGGAGTGAAATTGAACCGGCAGTAAATCATTAACAATCAGTTTTCAATCTCGGATCAAAGTGTGGATCATAATTAACCAGTGGAGGTTCCACGAGGCGCGATTCGGCTGTATCTGTGGTGTTCATCGTGCGTGACCAACGTAATATATCTATGTGAACCCTTAATGATGGGGATCATAAAGGCAATTTACATTTTAGTCGGTAAGACTCGATGCTAATGCGCTTTGAAGTGAAATTCTGTCGGTTTTGATGTTCATTGTTAAGAGGTTATAACACTAGAGTTTGTTCAATCAAAAACGAATAAAATTAAAAAGAAATTACGAGAAAAATTACCTTTAAAATGGCATTAACAAGAAAAGACTAGTGATAAAACAGTGCACAACGTATTGCACGAAAGGCGTCAAATTTTAATTGCTTAATTCTCTCATGATGCAGATTGACACTCGTTGAAGTAAAAGTATAATCAAAACGAAAACACTGTTTATAAATGCAGTTTTTACCCCCCATTAAAGAAAAAAATATTAACGTGGTTTGCATAATAAGCCTTAAAATATTGACAGTATTTTCTACTGAATTATGCAACAATTAAAATAACTTACAGGTAAATTAATTTGAATTAATTTATATAAAATTATTAATAGTTAGTTACTGAATGTATGTTAGCGGAGTAAAAGAAATGCAATTATATAAATGCGTAGATACGATCTACGATTTATGAACGTAATAAAATTTGTTGGAATATTTTAATCTCAGTTTTAACTCAAAAATGAAATAAAATCATAAATAAGAAACTATTTTAAAGTCATATTTTTTCAGTAGCTGTAAGCTGCTCGTCTTTCTCCCTTTGTTTCCTATCCCGGAACTACGTATCATGCCACGGTGCAGCATGTCTAATAGTTGACATTAAAGACAAACAATAGAAATTCTAAAAATGAGGTCAAAATGAATTAAGCATGACATTTGTGCCATATGAACAATGGCAAGTAAAGGACTAACTTTTTTTAAATAAAAATACTGTTGTCGCTTTTCCTAGTTTGTAGAAATATAAAAATAAATAATTTGTAAAAGGGTAGATAAATAGTAATTATTGATAAAATGTTAACACTGCTATATCGGTAGTTTGAGATTGTTATTGTCACAATTAGAATGTTATGGTGGGGCGGTCTCTATATTTGCATCTTCAGTGCTAGCAGGAAAACCACCTTTATGTTAAAGTCCTAATAATAAAAGCCGATCCGACACTTTCAAAACTTTGTAACCGACAAGTCCAAAAGCGGTATGTCAAACTAAAAATCGAACCCGAGACCTCCGGCCAATTTATGCCGCAAGATCAAAGAAGATACTAAAATAGAATTTAAAACTGTATTCTTACACTCCTGCAGTTTTTACAAATAAAATAAATGAGGGTTACAAAATTCAATTCCTATCTCCCATAATAGACATAAAAATACGGACGAGGCGAAAAATGTTCTTGAAAAAAATATGAAATAAATGGTTTCCTCCTGGCTTCCAGCATAAAATTGCATTTCCTCCGATCAAAGACTGAACAAAAATGCTGAAGATGACTTTTTATAAGCCGGTAGTAAAATATCTTCGCTGCTTTTCTGAATTTTTACATCGGAAAGAATTCTCGCCGCGTATTTTTTCACGCAGTTGACCCTTCTGATAAACGCATTCCGGTAGCCCTCGGCAACTCGGCAGCTACAAATTTTAATTTATTCCAAGACATCACAAAGAAATTTCTTGAGTAAACTCATTTAATATAAAACAATTACCTGAAACGTTAATCTTTTTAGCGGAATTGCTTCTACAACAAAGCTTTTGTTTGTTTGCAGGAAATTAAATGTTGGCCGGTAAGTAACTGCTAAATATTTCGCTCATAGTTCGTCAGCGTGGTTAGTTAACAACAGGGTCGCAAACATCACTATACAACAAATATTTACTCTGTTACCCTTCACTTATGTGTACTTGGTATATTTCATAGTTTAGTTGAAAGTGAAATGGACGGGCAAGATTGTCACGGATTCGAAACTAAGGTATATTCCTCTGACTTATATGCTATATTCGCGTACTCCTGCTTATGTGAAGTTTATCAATCCTAATAGCTCTACAAACATACAAATAAGTTACACGAAATATAGTTTTTCAATCAAGGTCAGCAACAGTAAAATTAAGGGCAGAAAAATAAAATCCCGTACTAAATTCTAGAAAATAATCTTGCATCTACCTATCCCCACAGTATTTGAAATAAATCTATTTAAGAGCCATTGCTCGTTTGCCTCGTCTGACTGAAAGAATAAACTAGTCACTGCCACCTAGCTTCAATTCAAATACACTATGTATATAAAAATATTGAATTTTTCATAAGCTCCGTTCACAATAACAAAGTACCATCAAAGTGATCACTCAAATGTCAGACAAAATTTGAGATGTGCGTGTAAATCTAAAATCACTCTCATCTTTACATTACTTGACTTTTATACCGACGTGAGTCTTGAAGTGAATAAAAATACGCTGGTGTTTTTCACCGCCACCGTCTGGCGAGAACTTAAGCCTTATTATTGTAATATTATCGTGAGCAAATGGAAATGTTTTATTTGTGGCTTAATCTAGTCATTATTAAGGAATTAAGTTAGGTAAGCGGTAAGTTGTTGTGGGTGGCAATCATGGCGCTTTTGTATTTTAGACAGGACTAGCTGTCACTTCTAGTTATTTTCAAATAACTAACGCTCATTAAGCCACGACAGGAACCTTACGAATGAATATCATTATTTGACTAGACGTTTAACTTGGTTAAATGAACAAGAAAATCAACTCTTACTCGGTCGCCCTGTTTATGACGTTGTCAAAGGTACTACTTCCATATTAACTATTGTCACTTTGGCGTCCAATTTGAAGGAAACGCTTGCAGCTTCGAATGTCATACTTGAATGTGCAGATGAAAATTACGTATGTACATGCACCCAGTATGAAGAATAGATTAAAATTGAGGGGAAAATTTAATTACTGCGTTCTTTAACGACATAGGAAGCATTATGAGGTTACTTGCATAATTTAAATTTTTTACGCGTCTGCGAGAGGGTAGTATAATATAATGCTCATATAATGAAGCATTTTTAAGTTTGAGCTTCGGCTTCTAAATCTAACTTGAGACTAAATAAAGTTTTTTTTTATACAGATAGCGTAAATACAAGTAAATATACCTAAATAATTAAAACATAAAATACATCTTCATTTCTCCCACATTATTTCAATATAGAACACGCAAATTGCGTGCGATTCACTAAAGGTTCACAAACAAAGGTGAGTTCTATTTTTTTCTCATCACAAAGAGCTGATTTACGCGGAGCATTTTCAAAACCAACTCCATTGAGCTTTTGTAGTGAGAAATAAGAATAATTCGCTTTTTATTTCATCACCAGAGTAGGCTCAAAGACTGAAGGGCCATCGATGTTTGAGTTTGAGTGGTTCAGACTTTATTATTGGCTTGTACTGAATCAGTACCACTCAGGGGAAGGGATCGAGGTCACGTCTTATTGGTTACCGAGTGCTTGGACATGTGTGCGTAATAAAGTTATTATCGAGACGAACTATTGCAAGACGTTAATGTCTTAAATCACATTACGTTAGTTATTAACCCAGAAAAACAGATAACACTGTTTGTTGCATCATTAAATACAAGTGAATATTGAACTTACTCGATTACAGCTCGTAATGAATATGGTAAGATATTCTCATACCCCGAATAGCGATTACCGAAAGGGTAAAATCTGCCATTCTGATCCATGCAAATTAGTCGCATTCTAGGATTAGTGTAAGTTAGTAACAAACAAGCCGGGATAGTTTTGTAGACTAGTGAGGGATAATGATAAGGATTTCTCGCCCCCAAATTCCAGTGGGGGGTAGCATACTCTTCAGAAAAATCGCAATTATATATTAAGCTCATGTTCTTTTTAAGTCATTTGAAAATCGATTGTCAATTGTTTTGTGTAGACAAGTAAAGCAAAATGCTTACTATTAATGTGTCTGTCTCACAGCTTAATGTAAAACAAACAGCTTTTGCATTCATACATTGCATTACCCAAATAAAGTGGTGTACGATGTGTCAAAGATACACAAAAATATACGAAGCAAATGTGTTTTGGAATAATTGAAATAAAACGAGCGACATTTTCCTTTCTCGTCACGCAACACATCCGAGTCAAGATTAAAATACCCTGTTTTATGTTTCGTGGTGTATTAAGGATTTTTCTTTGCTATTACTTATTACTCTTTAACTTATTTTGTGTACTTTCGAAAAATTGGGGGTGAATTTTATTTTTAATATTGAGCAGACCGAAGAATATTAAAACTAAGCTGTCAAACACAGATTTTCACGTGAACGGATTCTGTCTATACATTGATTTTGATTAAACTTTTATTTTATAGAATAAATTACTAAAAAAATAGTTATTAATCAGATTGAAGACGTGTTTTTATTAAGTAATCAGCAGAACTAAAAGCTATTAGAGCATTAAAGTGAACCTTCACTGACTTTTATCAAAGGTTGAAAACCAGTTTGTTTATAAAATGCAAATAATATTATTTATTTTTTATCGAGTGGAAATTAAGTTAGTCAGTGAAAAGCTTAACTTTTTAGTAATTGCTTCTAAAATGTCAATAGACATTCAATTATAATCTATATGGTAAGCATAATTTTTTTCCAATTAAGTTATATGGTAGTCTTCATTTTACCAATATATAATCTAAATTACTTACCCTGAAATAATAATATAATCTTTTTATAAATAATAGAACGACCATTGTACCTCCACATCTAACTTTGAGCTTTTCAGTTTGGACCACTTCTTGTATTTGTAAAAGTATGTATGTACAATATGTAAGCAGTGATGGTCTCGAGGTTTAGGCGCTCAGTCGAGAATTTCGGCGGTCGCAGGTTCAAACCCCAGGCACACACCTCTGACTTTTCGATGTTATGTTTGTATTCACAATGAATTATCACTTGCTTTAACGGTGAAGGAAAACATCGTGATAAAACCTGCACACCTAAAAGTTCTTAGGAATTTCTTAGGTGTGTAGTCCGCCAACCCGCACTAGGCCAGCGTGGTGGACTAGTCTAAACCCTCTCAGTTGTAGAGGAGGCCCGTGCCCAGCAGTGGGACGTATATGGGCTGAATGATGAATGTACAATAATTGTCAGGGTGCTACCCTATTGCTTATCATAAGCTAGTATCAACGGTAAAGTGCTTAAAGGGTTATAACCCAACGATATCACTGCATTAGTCACTTCGTTCTACTTTAGGAAATAATTCAGGAAATAGTCTCGCTTGGCCACGTGAAAGTATTCAGGGTTTCGTACAATTCTTTTGGCGATAATTGAAATAAACTCAGTATTATTGTGGTGTGTCACGCACATAGTGATGTATTGTGCGGCTTCTCGTGACAACAAAATTCATGTTGTTACACAGGCAGTTGTGAATGCGACTGTACACAAAATAGATTTGAAATAATTAATTACACCATTATGAGTTACGGCAAACAGTTATGCATTTATGAGAACAGTTGTCGCATTTGTGACGGGACTTAGGATGTAAATTGTGTTAATCCAAAACATTATAAATGCGGAATAATACTGTCTGTTATGTTTCCGCCGCAAAGCCACTGGACCAATTGAATGAATATTTGTACAGATGTTAGTATTTTAATCAATATTTTCATCAATCAGCAATATTCAGTAACCGATACATTCTATTTTTGTCTAAAAAAACATCTAACGTTGAGAAAGAGTTTCAAGTGAAATTTTTACTGCGTCCATAAAATAAATTTTGAATCGCTTAACTAATAATTATTTACAGAAAAAATAATATTTTCTCTTATAACTTGTGAATCAGTATTGTTAGTTATAGGTACGTCCCTATTCATAACAACTTATTTTAATATGATAGAAACTTTAAACCCATATTAGCAATATAAGCACCTACTGTTAATTTATGTTACAGTGTGTTCACTTCGCCATGCTACATTTAGAAGCAGTTTTTCTCTGAAGATTAGTAAATTTCACAGCGTTTAATTAAATTATCTGGTTGAGTGAACATTACTCGGGGCAAAAAATACGGGTCTATCCTCAAAGTTTAGTACATTGTGGTTGCTAATACATTACGATCGCCTTTAGAGGCAGTATGCTATGATAAGAAAGGGATCTCATAACATACTTGTCGAGTATGCTAAAAAATTGGGGTTATTAATATGCATATTATGAGTAAAAAAAGTAATCCAAAAAAGTGTTGCCGCTTTAACTAGTTTGTGAAAATATAAAAATAAATAAATTTAAAAATGGTAGTTTGAGATTAGGGATGTTACGGATATGATATTTCGGATCTGGATACGGATACGGATATAGGAATAAAATTATATCGGTTTCGGATACGGTTACGGATAAGTAATTATTTCGGATTCGGATATTAGATTTAAGTAAAATATAACTGTTTTCGACACTTTTGTAAAGGTGTCAGCTGTTTGGATGTTTTTGGTTTTTGTTGTATAATTTGTTTCAACAATAAGTGTTCTTTGTACTTATCACAGTGTTTTGATTTGAGATGAAGTTTCGGTGAAGTAGTGCTACTTAACACAAGACTTTCTTAAATTAAGTATCGACTCTTAAATAAGAAACTAATTAGTTATGAAAGAGGTTAAGTTATGACTAGAAATAACAAACAAACTGCAAGATTCACGTGGCGCGTAAACGGTGAAACAATAACCTGTCGAAAGTCGAAACGTGTCGTTTTTTTTAGACTCCACCCTTATACACAACTATCCGAAATTATTCGAAACTTTTATAACGGATACGGTTACGGTTACGGATATATTTTTATTTCGGATATCCGATAGTTTCGGTTACGGTTACGGATCTCCATAACATCCCTATTTGAGATTGTTGTAATCACATTTCATCTGAAAATATAGAGGCTGAGATAACAAAAATGTTGTTAAAAATATTATTCACAAAAAAACTGAATCCAGTACTCCAAGTAATTGAAGTGCGAAATGATTCACATCTTACTGTCACAGTCGACTGCACAATAGTATTTCAGAATTCTTATTGTGAGTGTCCTTTTGTTAGTTAGGCCCATATGTATGCGATGGAGCTACGGGGCATGTTCTTGACACTGGCCTCAAGATAAATGGACGGGAACAATCACATTCAGAGCTGTAATGTGAATTTGACGGACTGATATAACCGCCTCTCCGACACAGATGCTAACTCTAATGTATTGGATATGATTGTTTATGTTATGGTTTTGTTCTTAAATTTAATAATAAATTAATTTGTTTTGGTCGGAGTTTGTTCCATCGCATGTATTTGACGTATGTGTAAAACAAAAGCTTTAAAGAATAGTTGGCTTTTTTCATATAGAAAAATTGCTAGTCTTGTGAATCAGAAAAATATATTTTAATCTAATTAATGTGAAAGAAGCAAAAGCTATTGGCTAAGTTTTTTTCTCAAACTAGAATAATAAAGTGACAATACCGTAACTGATGCTAAAAAAGATACTGACCAAATAGAGAGGGTGAAGTGGCGAGGAACTCCCATCATTCATCGTTTGATATCTCTATACCGACCTTTTGAGATACTTCTTCACTAAGTTTAAAGACTCAAGAATTATGTCACAGCTTTATGGTACCGCAAAAAGTGACTTAGCAAACCTTTTTAAGTTAAATCGATAATTATTATTATTGTTTATTTCATAAATAGACCAAAGCGATTAATTATTAAGTATATTATTCATACTTAATAATATATAGAGGCCTATGTCCAGCAGTGGACTTCGATTGGCTGATGGATTGGATTGGATTGGATATTATTCATCGTCAGCCCATATACGTCCCACTGCTGGGTACGAGGCTTCTCTACAATTGAGAGGGTTTAGGCCTTAGTCCACCACGCTGGCCTAGCGCGGGTTGTATTATTACTTATTTGGAATATTAGGAAAACTGCAAGCGCGTCATCCATTATAGCTGCGAGATCTTTTAATACAATTATCCCATTCAAAATCAGTGACGTGATAACTTCCTCATGTATATGCGTTCACATAATCGTATTCCAAATGAACGATTAGTCTCGTGACAGATGCGCAATCAGAATAAAACGAAGGGGTGTCTTTTATCTCGGACGAGCAGTTGTTTCGTAGAATTAAATTACATGTGATGACGCTAATGACTTTCTAGGCACCTGCCTACTCTTGATGACTTGAACAATTAATTTTCTCTATTTATAGTCTTCAGATTGAAGCCTATAGAAAAACATTTTAAAATTCTTGATTTTCTAATGTGAAAAAAGCTAATTTGATGCGACACTGACGAATGTGCTTAAATTCATAAAACGTTAAACGTTACCTTTCTACGTAAACAAACATACAACGTAAGTTTTTCTACCGAAGCTTGCATATTTATAGCAGCATTAAACATTCTTACGCTGGTAATGTTTGAAATAACTTGAAGTCACTTTTAATGAGGCTATTTAAATTATATACAATGGGGAGGTCAGTGCCTACTATAACATTCTGGATGCGTGCCTGGGCGGGGGAGCGCGTGGGCGCGGATTAACCTACGAAATCCAAAGAGTCGACTCGCGCGCTCGACCAAATTAAAAAAGCTTTATCTATGTAGCGCCAGCTTAATTATAATGCCGTAAGTCAGGTGACGCGGCTTTTTCACAGAGAATTAGGCCGCTAAGCGCACAGTTTTTTTATAAATGGCTGTTACATGTAGCCAGTTAAAAGCCGCGTTCCGTTCGAAATTTGAATCGGCTGAGTGTATAGAGCAGTATTTAAGCTCACGGATTACATGTTCTTATTGCGTACTGGACTGTACCAATTAGATTATTTATTAAATTGATGTTGCAGTAGTTAATTAAACGTATATCATGCAAATACTCTTTAATGATTATTACACTCTGAGACATCATGAGGTATTAGATATTCTTATTTTTAAATTTTCGAAGTTAAGGAGTTGAAATAACTTTTAAATTGCAAAACAATATTTTTCTAACAAAATTAAAGTGGCATCAGTCCTATGCACTTAAGTGAGGATTAAGATAAACAAAAAAATAAGCCGAATCGTTAATTTTAATTGCAATGTCGGTGTGTAAAATTGTTCCATTAGGTTTCTATTAACCGAAAATCGTTTTATCGGAAAGCGATAGCGGCTACCAGTTTTCACAACATGTGGTCTTTGGATTGGCTCCATCACGCGGCGAAGTGTGTATGAAATGAAATAATTCAGATGATTCAGATGAGCTTTTACCTAATAGTTAATTTTAGGGGAAGGTGTATTTAAAACGAAAAGGCCACGTGCATGATGCAATTTTTATTTCAATAATTATTTGCAATTTTATATTACGTAGGTACGTGATAGACTTGTGAATTTGGCGTGACCGTGAAAAAGTTTAAGTGATTTCAATCCTAAGCAAAAATGGATTTTAGAAATTATCTGATGATGATATTTTGATGGCGAAGGAAACTTTCGTGGAAAAACTGCATCTTAAGTTTTAATGAGAAATTTCTTAGCTATCTGAAGTTCACCAAACCAAAATATATTAGCATGTTGGTCTTAAGCCTACCCCCTCTTAACAGTAGACAGCTTTTGTCCAACAGGAGAAAGCATACACATGATCCGTATCATATCGTTTCATACATTATAAACAAAATTAAAAATAAAAGATAGTAAGACCATCAATGCTTATAATTTAAAATGACGTAAGTAAATAAATTCTATCTTATAATTAATGTTCAGGCTTGTATGTTTTTTAAAAGACCTACATAGCCTGTAGGCCATGATGTATTTGTAAATCCAATTTTGGTAGTTTAGTATTAAACTTATGCACATAGTATTAAACTATGTCATGATTGCGGGAAACAGCAGATGTGGAATAAAAAAGTGAGGAAGCCATTTTGAAAACACGTCGAAAATTATTCATATCGACGTCACTTTAACTATTGTAATTGGATATAGACCTATTTTTATTAGTATTAGTTGTTTTATTAATAAGATATTTATGTCCCAAGCTACCTTAGTTTAGTTATTTCAAACACAATCACCATATTCTTAAGTTTATTTTTTTTGGACCACATTTGCATAGCCCCAGTTGCTACTTAGAATCCTTTAATGGAAACCCCAATCCCACTATGGAACACCTGAGAGTCGAATCTGGGGTATTTTGATACCACACCGCACACTTATGTCGCGGAACCAACTAGGGAAAACGCATACTTAGTATCTATGTTATAAAAAAACTATTGTATCATAGACTTGACTCACAAGAAAATGTTTCATATTTCCATGTTTGATATTTCGATGCTTTATTCATAAGTAAGAACAATATTTTAACATCAATTTTTTTCAGACTACGGTACTGTTTAAAAGAAGACTTTGAAGGTTAATAAAATATAAAACGTTAACAAAAATAAAATCTTTTAATGCCTTAAGTCGACTTTTTGTTTTAAACCTCTGTTGCTAATGAAGAGCCAATTCTAACAAACATAAATAATTAAATGAAGCTATCTTTTGTCTTCTTGTAGATTACAAGAGGCCTCTTTGAAAGCAATTAAATAAAGTTTTCACGGTTGCCGGAATCTCTCGATAACAGCTTTTGTAATCCATTTAAAAATTCGTACATTTTTAAGCTTAGGCCTCTTCGAACAGGTCGACCATCTAGTAAATTCATTACTTAATTTAAAATGCTAATGGACTGTCGTCTGGGAAGCGAATAGTAAATGAATAATGAAACGCCAATAGCAGTCTCGTATTTTATACTGATTGAAATCTAGCATTTTTACGAATACGTGTATGGGTTTTTTTTTGCCCTATCCCACCACACACCCGCCACTGTAACTCCTGTGCTCCAGGATCAACAGCGGCACGCACACTATTGACGCTGAGCAATGAAGCTCAGCGGATCTAAGGGGACCTAAATTTGTCATAATCCCGCAACGAAGTTAATCAGAAAGACAAAATAAAGGAGGAGTTGGAAATAAAGGAGGAGTTGGAAGTGGTCGTGTATGGGTTGTAAGCGCTGTGTGTGGCTTGAAAAATTTGACGCTAAACTGGACTCTAGCCAAAATATAGTCCATTTACAATGGAGTATTGCTCCACCGGGACGGACTAAAGCCACAACCATCTAGCAGTCTGTAGCACATCATGTGATAAAACTTTTCGTCCTTGACATATTTGTCGAGGTCAGTTAATTTTGCATATGTGTATATGCACCAACAATTAAGGAGGGATCCTAGAATGAGGTTTCTTTATGATATAATCTATACCAACTTTCGAATCAAGCTTACCCCGATCAAAAAATCACTTAAATTGGTCCAGTGGTTTGAACGTGAATGTTTAAATATGTATGCATGTATAGATTTTGTCTAATGAACGCAAGTAAGATTGTTGTTCAATTTAATTTCATCTCGACTAAATCGAAGTTCTGCCACTTGTAAAACGTTTAGTTTCGTAACAGAACTCACCAAAACTTCTACAACATTTTTATCACCCATAAAAACTAAATACATCGCACCGAAAATATTGTAAACACGTATTACTTATGTGACAGGATCAAATATAAGGTGAGAGCTGTAGCTAGAAACATAACAATATGGAGAGAGAATTTATGGACGCCCATCAGAGCAAGTGAAATGACACGAATTGTATTGACAGACATAAAACCGTTGTAAATGCTGTAATGACCGCTTCGATAGACTCGTCGGCTGTCGGCTTTGGTGGAGGTGTTTGTCTATTAAGAAATATGTGACGTTTATTGTAAGTCAATATTCCCGCATGTGGGCGCGGCACTATTATCGGCCCATTGGTGACCACGTACGGATTTTTGTGTTTACTGTTTTGTATCATAATTTTGATATATAGGTACTTACTATGATAGCTTCTAGTTATAAAACTAGAAGCATAAGCTCTAAGAAATTTCCTACTTTACTTTTCGCCTTTTAGCGATGCTAATTGATATCCATTAACCTTGTCAGATATTGAATAGGAATATGCATATAATTAAATACTAATAAAATTATCAATAAATTTCGAAACTACAATAATATACCATAATAAAAAAAAACGTTGTACGAGTCATTTACACATTTATGAAAATTTTGCCATTGATGTATTGTTAGGATTACGGAGACTAGTTAATTCGAAGACAATAGATCAACTGTTACTTGGAGTCAGCTATTTACGTCAATAGTCAACATTAAGTTCGTCAGATTGTCTGTGTCAGCTAGCAATGTAATAAAAAAAAGATTTACGTCGGTTTGTTGTGAATAATATTTCATAATTTAACAATTATTTCACTAGGAACTACCAATAAATTCCTAAATTGATCTATGCTTGGTCAAGCTCTCACGCCGAACGATGACTCACGACATCGTAATCACTTGACACATGCCTTCCTCGTAACCATTGACGGAATGCATCGTTATTTTTATTTCATTTCCATTATTGCCCATACGATCCGTATCACAGCATTTCATAGTGTCGTTGAATGAAATTACAAATATGGGATACTAAAATATTTTATGTGGTTTTTTTCAGATACATTCGAAACTCGCGCGTTGAAAATGTCATAAGGTGAGATATTATCTTTATTTTTATTTGATTTTAAAACCACACACATAAAGCGGCTATACAGTAGTTTTTTAATCATTATCATCAGATAATAACTATTAAGTGATGATTAAAATCTTTATTTAATTCTAAGTTTATTATTATAATAAATAAATAATACACCCAACAGTCACATACATAGTTCTGACCCCACATTAAGATTCGAGTCTTGTGTCGTGGGTATCAGAAACTACGAGAGACTTTTCGGTCTCACAAACACCCAGACCCGAAACAAATATTTGTGGATCACACAAACATTTGTCTCGGTGCGGGGATCGAACCCGCGGCCTATCGTTTCGCAAGCTGGTGTCTAGCCAACTGCGCCACGGGGCTGATTATGATGATTATGCAACCGTCGAATCCCGATACATTGTGTGTTTGTGTGTTCTTTCTAATATACCTATGCTGCGATATGGCAAATGCTAATTATGCATAATATTGCCAAGTGATATTAAATAAGTTAGTCGTCGTACTACTATCTTCTCTATTACAATTCTTTTCGTTACCCAATGCGGTTATTTTGCTCAAAAAAATAATGTGGACTTAATTTTAATTGCTTATCTACAATTACCTTATCAATTTTTAAGCGCTACCATATCACATAAATTGTAAACCATAAACTACGAGTATAGTAGCAGTAAAGCAACACTAACTCAGGGTTATAACTAAAAGACATGAGGTAGATCTATTAAGAAATGGAACTAATAAAGATCGATTTGATCATTCAGATAATAATATTCTATGATGCATGACACATGCATGCAGAGTCACTTTTGATTTAGAACAACGTTAAATATCCCGTTCATCTAAAAGCCTAATTCGGTCACCCTAAATACGTTGTTAATGACCCATACATCCGCACAAATATTAGACAATTTCAGTAAGTTCTTATCTTCGTTTCGTCTCATTATGAAGCAGCTGCATTTGAGTATATGAATCGATGAAGCTTAATGATATGCATTTACGGCCTGAGTATCACGATGTGCCATTTTATGCAACTGTTGCAACCTACTTTTGGCTCTTGCTCGCTTGCCAATCAATATCAAATACATATTATATTTGTAATAGCAGACGGGGAACTCGAAGCAGTTTATTTTAACTATGCTATTTATTTTGCAATGAGAATTTGAGGCAAGCGTCTATATCATTTAGGAAATAAGGTGTGTGTATGGGTACTTTAGCGAATATTTTATTAAAGGCAGCATAAAGTAAGTTCAAAATGTAATAGTATGTAGCTATTGATATGAAGCTGAAGTCAAACTAGTAAAAGGTTGATCCCCTTTTTGATTCGGGGGTTCGACAAATATTTATTGAATTTTTCGGTTACATAATTTACTACCAGCAATGCATATGAAAATGTCGCCCATGAACGGCAATAGGACAGCTCTCATTACGCGATACTTTAAACACAGCGAAGCGTAATTTTACCAATAATCTACCTTCACTTTTAGGTATACAGACGAGACATAGCTTTGTATATTTAATAAAAAAAAATGAAGCTAAGCAGAAATCATTGTGCATAAGCGGCCTTGTAAAAAAATAGCAAAGGCGTACTTTTGTGTCCTGTGGTATTTACAGTTAGTATCACTCATGGCGGTAAACAGTGTGTGGGCTCGCTAGCTCGGGGCGTATGTCAACCACTCCACTGCAGATTATACTCTAATCTCCTTTCTCTAGCTACAGCCGCTTTTATGGCTTTGCGCTGAGAACGATGCTGAGGCCCGTCAAGTGCGTCCTAAATCTGTTTCCGTACAACATGTTTAGGAAAATTTGTTTATGTATTTAGAACAGTAGCTAACGAGGTAGGTTAAATCACGGTAAAATGTTTCGGCTATATTAAAATTCAATGATCTGTTTAATACTTCACTTTGGGAGTATCTTAAAATGAGTCGATTTTAATAATTATCTAGATTTGTTAATAGTCTGGTTTGATACCATGGAGTAAATATTCGTGTGCCTCTTATCTTTCGAATCTGGGTAGTGTGAAACCAAAAAGGATCTCATTTAATAACCTTAGTGCAGGGTCACGATATTTTAGATCTTTTATTGAATTATTCAGATCATGGCTACGGGATAAAGTGGAACTTAATATGATGAAAAATAAAATGTAAAGTCCTCCAGGATCACTCGGCCGTAATTGAAGCACGTCGACGATACCATCAATGAATAAATCACAATGAATACAGGATTATACTATTGAATTCCAATAAGTATGGGATGACCCACTTTGTCTTTATTACACAAATTTTTACTTCACTCTCAACTATAAAACGGTCGTTTTACAGCATCGTATACCTATCTAAACTCCCATCAACAAGTAATAGTCTGTTTTATCTTTCAATTCTGAGCCAGAACTATTAGACGAAATCTTTAGAACATGATATTTTTCTACATCTGAAGATTATGTTACACGTGTTATCGATTTTGTGCCGATGCTTAAAGAAACACTTACATTTGTATATTTGTTTTAAAATGTTAATATCAACTTTGTTTCTATACTTTCTTGTCAACCTAGATGCCAACTATTGAGTGTAATTAGTTGTAAGTCATAAATAAAAAAGATAAAATAGGTCAAGAGTAAAGCATAAAATTTTAGCTTTTTTTAAGTTTCATGCATAATATTTTGGTGGTAAATATGATTGAAATAGTAAATGTTACATTTCATTAACTAAATCTGTGTCACAAAATGTCAAGTCGTAATCGATGGAGAGCTAATGTGGGTTTAATGTGGGGTGGAGTCGCAGACGCGTGTCCCGGCATCTCTCGTTGAGATTACCGTATAATCCTCTTTCTTTGTGCCTAAGTCACTTCGGACTCGGCCTAAGCTGAGGACGCCGTTTGCCGAATCAATTGCGATTTATGGCGGGTAGACATTCCGGTTGTCATTTTATGAGTATCTATTGTTACATTCATTTACCTTGTATGCATTTTTACACTTTTGTAGGATTTTCATGATAACTTTTGTTGAGGATCACGTTACTATGTAGCCAATGCGTGTATTAACATAGAGGCGTTTTCTTCTTGTGATTGACATATCATATGAGCTAATTAAGGACTTACTAGGGAATTCATCATCAGCCCAATTACGTCCCACTGCTGGGCACGGGCCTCCTCTACAACTGAGAGGGTTTAGGCCTTAGTCCACCACGCTGGCCTAGTGCGGGTTGGCGGACTACACACCTAAGAAATTCACGTTTTATCACGATGTTTTCCTTCACCGTTAAAGCAAGTGATAATTCATTGTGAATACACACATAACTTCGAAAAGTCAGAGGTGTTTGAACCTGCGACCGCCGAAATTCTCGACCGCGCGCCTAAACCTCGAGGCCATCACTGCTTTTTTAGGGAATTACTAGGAGCTTACTAAGGACTGCCATGTTCTACAGTTCAAAATCATTGAATCGCCAATTACGCGGACACAGCAAATTGGGCGCACTCTTCTAGTAGTATAGAGTACTTGTTCACCAATTGACCCAATTATTTCGCCATGATTGAAAGTATATTAGTTGATTCCGGAACGATACACCCCTGTGTCCAATCAACGCGTATTTTAAGGTAATCGTTATTTGATACAATTTAGGACAAACTGACGACATGAAATATGGGAGAGTTTCAATTTTACCCAGTATAATGAAGTATTAAGCCACATTAGGTCAATAAAGCTAAAAAAAATTAAATCATATTTACTTTTAAATTAGGGGACTTTTATTTAAACAATGCCAGAAGCGTCTTTGTATGTATGTGTACGTGAAGTTATGTATTTATATTATATATTTACATAATTAAGATTTCATAATATACTATATATACATAGGTATGTAAATATGGATATATGTATTTATAAGTGTCTTTTTCATATATATTTTTTCATAACTTGTACTTGTACACTTACGACTACCTTCATCTGTTTTCTTACTTTTCCATTCTTGGTTATCTGTAAGAGATCGCCTTGTGCGATAATACCGCCTCTTGTCCTAGTCTAAAGTAATGTACTCCATTGTATTTTTATAATATGTACAATAAAGTTTTTTTTAAAATAAATTAATAAAATCTATTTATATTTTTGTACTATATAAGTGTATGTAATAGTTATTAGTTTACATAAGAATATGTATGTATACATTTATTGTCTATTAATTGAATTACCAATATTTATGTACCTGTTCGTTTATCTCTGCTTCCGCCTAAGGTTGACACGTAGATAATGCCTTGGGCATTAAGTCCGCCTTATACTTTGTATACGAGTATAAAGCATAAATAAACAATAAATAATGACCTCCAAATATTTGATGTTATGATTAACTGTCAAAGATATACGAGTACATGGTTTACATGAGATTTCTTAAAGTTTTCATTTGGGAGGCACACGTGTTACAGACGTTAAGGAAAGTTCATTCGGTGTTTTGTCGACGATATATTTTAAATAAAAACAACACCACATGACGATGGTGGACGCTTCACTGTTTGTGTTAGCTACTGTGATAACAAAGACCCTATGGTTATAACATCAAGCCGTGAGAATTTATTTGTTACTACGTTTAAAATAAATAAATCTGTCGAAGTCAGTAACGAGATTGACAGCTTAACTGAACGTGTGTAAACAGCCTAATACATTTTAAATAACGCCTCATTTAAGCAGGACTTATGTCGAGAATGGTAAATGATGCGATTTTTTATTACTCTTATTGTCTATTTTTTAATGAGGCGCTCAATATAAGATTTAATTCATTTAAAATGCGAATAAGGAGGTTTAAGGTATCGGCTAAACAATTTTTTATTTTATTTTAATTGAAAATAATAATATTTTTGACATTTTACGTGCTTTAAACGCTGAGCTAAGTTTTCATTTTAACAGGACACTTGTTGATTGTATTATTAATCCAGGCCATGTATTGTCCAGACTTAAAACTTAAGACTTAAAGCGATAAATGAATTACGTATTTTAACAATGCAATTGCTTACAATAATGACAGTAAACAGTAAGACAAGACATATGTATTTATCTGCATATAAATGAAATACACTTGTGTATAGACTAAATTATACCAAAATTTTCTTTCCCTGCAATATTTTATACAATCACTCCACTGTTAAATCATCATCATCAGCCCATATACGTCCCACTGCTGGGCCTCCTCTGCAATTAACAGGGGTTAGTCCTTAAGACCACCACGCTGGCCTAGTGTGGGTTGGCGGACATTCACTGTTACACACTACGACTAAAATGAAAAGCTTCGCCCATCTGTTGCCGCACATACGAGGATTTTGGAATCCCGGCATAATTGTTCCGAATCGCGAGTGTCGGCAGACTTTACGTAATGAGACGTATTATTTACCTTAAGCAAAACCAAGATGGCTAATAAAACTTCGCTAAAATAGCTTGTTTATTCATGTTTATCTAGGCCACCGTAATACTGTTAGACTTGAAGCTTAAAATGTTAAGACAATGCTTGTAATTTGTTGATTTGTAAACAAAGGACTTAATTTGACATGATCTAGCGTTGTGTTTAGCAAGATAATGTGGGCACATTAAATATATTGTTACATTTCCAACAAAATTTATATTACTTCGTGCTAGTCGCAATATTAAGGTTAGACTAAAATTAATGACAATTTATGCACGTTTCGGTGAGTTCGCTTTACGCCAAACTATCGTTCATATAATATTTAATAATTTTCTGTAAATCCTTGAGTTCAAACCCTCATATACGAGTATACATAATCTTATTGTAACATTGCTCGATTTCCTATAATTATGACACCATATTGTTTGACAATAAACAATGAAATTGACTTATATAATATAATTATAAATTATACCAAATTTTCTGTGCCCAAATATTTTTTTTACGTACTCTCTAATTTAAACACAAGAATTTCCTCTGTCTACAACATTAAAAACGAGCTTTTTTCTTCTATCAGGCATATTTCCAGACTACATACGACTCCTGAGAATTTACTATTGAGAAAATCACTAACGGTTTGCCCAATCTTCAAATCGAACCCAGGACCACTCGACCGCGCACCGAATACTTGAACCACGCGGTCAGCTCTAAGTTTTCTAACGTCTTCATCGCAAAACACAACCTTTCCTATTTTATCTGTATTTCAGTCTGTCTACTTATAAATAATTGCTGTAATTGTATAAAGCTGTGGAAGTGGTTTTAATGACGACGTATCCGGAGTGCGCCCGCGCCCGCAGCCACGGAACTTCAATTTCCGGCCAAAGCTGATTTTTCCTTTATGACAGGCACACGGCTGCTATTTTTTTTTCTTAAGTGAAAACATTTATCGATAGAAATATAGCAGGTTTTGGTAAGTTAGCCGTTTTGATGTGAACGAATCGTTTTAGTGTTCAAATGATATATATAGGTATATAGTATATTCGTATGTATGTAAAAGATAGATGGAAAGGTCAAGGAGTAGTTTTTAAGTTTTCTTAGTGTGCCTTTGGATATTGACAGCCAAGCTTGTGACACAAAGATCGCGGATTCGATACCAGTTCCGAGGCAAATCACTATTTAACTTAAAAATATTAGTTTGGACGCAAACGTTTTTAAAAAGGATAGGACTCATATTGTGTTATGTATATCTGTAACAAGAAGTGTTAGTTAGCCATGTGTGGGTTTAGTAATATATAAGTATAAATATGTGACTATTGGATGTAAATTTTTGTATGAGCAACAAATAAAAAAAAAAACTTTAACAGGCTCCCTCGTGCCTTCGCGGCTCAAGTATGTGCCGTGCGATCTAGAGATCCCGGGTTCGATTCCCGGTTCGGGCAAAATATTATTGCGTTTTTCCATTAATAAATTCTCAGTAGCTCGAAGTCTGGAAATGTGCCCGCAAAACGGCAATAGGCTCGCTCCCTATTACGTGGGATTGATACCTGGCGAAATGTGGGTGCAGAAATGCACCTCTGCCTGAATACAAGCGTGAGGTTATGTATGTAGTAACTTTAATGGAACAACTGCTTTAAGATATAAATAAAATAGCCGTTGTAACTTGTAAGTAGTCTCAAGTCTGTGACATGCAGTGGCTGGCAATAAAACGAACGTTCTTATTCTCAGCCGCGGGAGCAAGTATAAATCTGTCGTGAGATCGTGTATTAATCGTCGTATTTGGTGAATAAATTTACTTTTGTTTGAGTTTGCTTTTGCTGTGGCGTTATTTATTCAGTAGGACGACCCCGGGCCAGGGTTGAGATACTCCTCGCTGTTTACATAACATTTTCGTGCCACCGTACTGTTGCTACGTTGACTTGCCGTTTCCAACCTGAATTTATTAAGTGCCTGTTTACTTTCATATTGTTTGTTTGGCGTCAAACTTTTGCTAGTCTCGTCATGTTGGATTTTAAAATGATAATTCCTGGGGAATATCGCTTGCATCCGTCGATTGCCGAGTTGTAACACATTCGTCTTGATGCGCCCATAGGATTCGTCAGATGAATTTTAAGTCACACATTATGTTACTGTTTCTTAGGCATATTATGTCTAAATTTTGTGCTTCTACCGAAAAACTCTACACATAAGTTTCTTTACCACTTTGCCCTACAACAAAATCAAACCTGTAAACTCTCCATTGCACGAGCAATTGCCTATAGTCAAACGAGGCATCAAAACCCAAATCAAATTCGTATTTTAAATTTTTTATCGCCTTTTTATTTGACACAGGCCTAACTGAATTATTCCTTCCAGCGATACAAATAATTTTATTACGAAACCGATATTGTTAGGTCTGACATCTGTTTTCATGAAAATGTTCCCAACTGATAAACCTTGTTTATTTTATTGCGCCTGACGCCCGCACATTGCGCGATTTTATAAGTTACTCCGGTGAAATGTTTACGATAGGTGGCGGGCATAGTGATGCAGGAACACAGGAATTCAGTAATACGGGAATACGGACTGCCTGTTGCGTGGGAGAATGATTTACACGTATCGATCGTGTGGGACAATAACTGCTCTTATTCAACCCTACGAGAATCGCAGAAACAACCCACACACGCTCCTTGCTATTGTATCTCTAAAATACGAGTCGCCTCCGTTCGGTATTTGTACATACATATTTCGGTACACTGATCATTGTCTGCACCGGTGGTTTTATTAACAAAATCTGTGCGCATAAAACTCCATTCTCGTTACAAACGAAGCAAAATATGATAATGACAAACATTTGTTTGTTTTACGTATTCAAATTGAAACACGTTCCGAGAATGAATCAGCAATAAATAATTTTAATGTCGAAAATAATAAGGAATTGCAACACCAAGTCCGCATTCAAAATTAAGAAACACTCTTACTGTAATGAACGAACGGGGACGCCATTAAAATAGCGGATCATAAATAATTCAAGCGCGGGGTTTGGCGTCGTTTCAAGACATTTCCACATTAAATTTCATGAGAGGTACATTTTTCCGGCGAAAGACGCGTGCGATCGTGCGCTCTTCCACGGGAGACGATGGGACACGATCGCGACTACTATTTTACCGGCAAATTGTCCATTTTCTGATCACTAAGCCCGTCTCGATCGAAGACATACCTTCAACTTTCCACATAATTTGAATATCCAATGGCGGGCAGTAAACAATTGCGAATAACAAAACTGTTCAAGTTCGCATCATTTATTCACGTTAACAATAACAATGCGCAATTTTCAAACAATTCCGCCTTAAGTATTTGAAGCGGCGGTAGAAGAAATGTTATTTGTTCGTTTTGTGTCGTCGCCTTAGCTGGCGGGAACGCTGACGGCCGACCACATCGTTCATTTTTATTTTTACATCGTAAACCAAAGAACGAACGTTGATTTATAAGTTAATGGTCTAAGTCTAAATTACACTACACTCCCTATCGCAGTAGTTTCTCGAGACGGCTGTGCGTTAAGTTAATTCGTAGTTCTAAGGGGTTCCACGACAATGTGAAAACGGTCATCCATCATCCTAATATCAAAATTTGATGTTGACATAAAGTGGATGAGAAAATGATTGATGCGCGTCGGATATTCCCAAAAACGATAGGCACTTGCCGCGACTGTTGCAACAATTGAATTAAATTCTTATTAATTATACAGGTGCATACAGAAACGCCGGAAGTATTAAAGTAAAATATGACATGTGCCGTTATTGATATCAAGTGGATTGGCTTTTATAATAATATTTTTTATGGTCGAACGAGGGGCGAGTTAAACAACAATGAATGGGCCGGCTTACAATGTTTTTCTACTATTAAAACAAGACTGCTTATGAATACGGAATTAAATATACATATTTATTTTCTTGTAATAAAATAAACTTATATCTTATGTTAATGATATATTATTTAAAATTCCTTGTAATCATAATAATCCTAATGAGTCACACTTAAGTATCCATAAAGTGGAAACTAAAATTTTGTTCTATTACTTTAATCCCATCAAATATTCACGGTTTGAAGCAGTCTATTGAAAGCTACCGTGGCGATTAAGCTTGATTGAAAATTCAAGATTATTTTAACTTTAGTCCCTCACTTTCAGTACTATTCTTCATTACTTTTAACAATTTCTGCAAATTAAAAATGACGACTAGCAAATAGTAGGATTTTAGTTGAGTGGGCGAAGATATTAAAGTGTCACTCCTATTAAGCTAAAATAGATAGAAAAGAAAAGAGTTTAACGAAAGTAATTTTAGAACTAAATTTCAATTATAAGATATGATAAAATGAGCAAGATATCCTCGATATTTCTAAATGAGGAATGATGAGAATTAAAGTGACTGACACTGGTCAATGAATTAGACTGAGATGGTTAAGGGTACAGCAGCTTTCCCCTCGAAAAAAAGGGTACAGTACCAGAAGGCAAAGATAGCATTTTTCTAACGAAACTGATGACCGATGATAAAAAAATCTTAAATGAAGACTCCATCAGAACGTAATCTACCGTGCTGTACCTGAAGGTACAGCGTCATACTTCGAATCAAGTAAAAAAAAAAGGCTTTTAGGTCTTAGTACAGTCCGTTTCCACCAGCTCACTATGTAAATCTTTTAAACGTGTTTCTATCTAACAGTACCTAGACTAATGATAATGATTATGATACTCACGTAAAAGTCTTCTGATATACAATAAAATACAGTCCAAATGTTTTCTTAAAGTACGAAGAGCAGACATTAAATGTATTACAAGCATTAAATTTCAAAGCGTAACAAAATTTAGACTGAAATAATGCGACACTTATAAAGCCGTTTAAATAACCATGGAAGTATTCAGAACGTGCTCACCGAAAGCGTAAAGTCATTAGAAGCGATGTACTAAGGCAGTGGCGTTTGTGAAAATTTCCACGAATCCATTTATTTTAGCCTCGCACACGTGCGACAACGAATTCACTTATTTGAAGAGAAAAACTTGGGGTAGTCATTAGTTTAGTGACTTGCAATGTCCTGATCAAATGCAAAAGCCTAATGGATATTACATGGAGTCGAGTGAATATGGAATAACATTTATCATTAGTGCTATACCGTCTACTGTTGTGATTAATACGTTAATTGATTAAACCTGCGGTAAAGTAGAAACAATTATTTATTAATTCTGTAAAATAGTGACTGCTCATCAGCACTAATATTATAGAATATGCTTTTGTGACAGCAATAACATCGTTTTAATAATTTGTTTGTTTTAACCTTTTTTTTATTTGAAGGGTATGTCAATTTTAAGATTTAATATAATATTATGTAAGTTTTACCTTCAAATATATGAATTTGATTCTTTAATATTTTTTTTACATGCGTATTTTTGTGATTCATATTATAATTTTCATAAAATTAACAACATGAAGTCCTAAAACTGCATTAATATTCAAATATTATTATCTTTAATAATTCGCTAGAGAATATATTTTGCGCTAATTAAGACTTTTAAGAAAGCTTTATTCCATTATAGATTATAATAAGACATTTTACGCGAATTAAAGACTTTGAGAAAATAGTAAGAATTATATTATAAGATCACGTTAATGGAGTTGTTAAGTCATATTTTATTCATTAGTTTAATATGTGTAGTAGCAGTAAAGGCAATTACGTTATTATCGCTTTAAAAAACTCTACGACGTTATTAATTAGGCAAGAATTTTTATACGGATTTACAACTCGATCGGGTCATCGGATTGCCCTTTTAGGAAGCTGGTTTATAATGGCAATAAAAAAGAATAAACAAAATTCAAATATTAATTAGCGTTGCCAGTGCACTAAACTACGGGAAATCCTAAAAATAAAGGGTACAAATGATAAGGGAAGTTGAAAGTAAATGAAATAGCAAAGAAAGATGTCAAAGAATTTCGTTCCACGAAATAAGAAGAAATGCTGGTGCCAGTAATTTTATCAAAAGGGATGCAAATGCTAATGGTGCGAGTTGGTCAAGTAATGCAGTCTGGCCCGTGTTAACGGTCAGTTTTATCATCACATTGCAAGTCACGTACATTAATGAATTTACTCACTAAGCGTTGGCAGAAAGCTTTGTAAATAATTTAATCAATCTGTTTATTCTGACACGTTACAAATTAAGCGAGGACGCTTCAAATTTGATAAAAAACCCACTGTTGACAGGCTCCTACGTGCGTGCGAGTAAGCGTGATTGTGTTTCAATGGGTGCATTTTTATCAAAATAATTATCTATTGTAAATATTTTGATGGATGTGACACTTACGTTTATAATTTATTAACATAAAAATATCATATTTATTTATTATTCTCTAAACTACAATTGTATATTTAATTCAGGTGGAATATCAGTCTTTCAACATTAGAAATTAAATTTATAAATTGGAGTATAAACACACCCTAAAGGAAATACTGTCCAAGAAAGGCTGTACGATAGCGGCAAACAACGTAAACTCAATATAAACAAGATTGCTGGTCATCTTAACTTTTTAATTACGCTATTAATATTCTCAATAAACTCTACAAGTTCTATGATTGCAATCTCATTTTAATATAAGCAATTTATAATATTTTTATCAGTCTAGATAATATTTTGTTCAAGATAGTTAAGTTCTTCACAATCAACAAGAAAGTAACTAACATAAGTTACCCATTCCCAATTAAAATTCGAACGGGACTCTTCTACAGCTGTTGTTTATTAAATTTATATCCATATACCCCTGATTTATTATGGGCACTCGTGGGCTCAAAATTCCGAATACTGACACAGTCAAAGCTACCAACCGATTGAATAATCGCTGATAACAGTGCAATAAAGTGGGCCCCTCATCAAACCATTTCCTAATTGGATCGTAAACTTCTGTAAAATTACTGTCTACCTGACTTTTACTGGTTCGAATTATGATAATTTTATTTGTCCACGAAATATCGTTCGACCAATCCGGTATAGATGATACAAGTTAAATACCTAAAAACACTTTTCAAGGATTTTGTGACAGTAATAAATCTTCACCGGTAGATTTGGAAACGAATATTTCTATTTTTGACTTTAATTGAGTGTCGGAATAAGCAAGACTACTAACCTGATTCCTAAATATAGTATTCGTCTTGCTGATTTATATCACTATGTTTAACTTTGAAGGTAATAAAGTTAAATTGGAAATTCATGGGCTTTGTAAAATATGCTTAAAATAATACTTGTTTTTTGTGTTTTGGTCATTACTGCTCTACGCCTGCTTGTGGCTTTGTTTGGTGTTTCTCTCTGCTTTGCTGCTGCTCTTTTGTGTTTTCACTCTACAACACATTTCGAAAATAATGCATTTATTTACACTAAAAGGGAAAAAAAGTATGAACGTGGCACCGTCTACGTCACTCAATATTCTTTTTTCAGTCTGCTTTAGACGACGAAGATGCATCTAAGCAGTCAGCACGAATGGCAGTATTTACTGTGGTTGTAAAATTGTCATAGGAAAAATATTAGAATTAACAACTTTGCTTTCGATTACTTAGGACTTTGGTTACTCTTTCGTTTCGGAGGCGCATTGGGCGTCTGTGGAATCATTGTTGGTGCTTCTCGCCCACGCACAAAGGCCACCGGGGTTTGGTCGGTATGCCGGCATAGGGATTTTTGTTAGGGTTAACATCTGCGTGGACCTGACGTCGCCGTGCGCCGAGCTGGAAGGCCAGTGACCCCTACATACGCTTCCCGCCCCCCTTCCCAAGAGCTGGCGGGAAGTACTCGTAGATCCATAACCAGCTTTCCCCTCGAAGACTTTTGTAACTTTGGAGCGACAGTTTTTAAACATATGCGTTATTGGCCCTGTTAATTATTTAAATTTATTGGAAATCAGTAAAACCGCCAGTGTTCAAGAACATGCTTATCTGTCTATATCAGCCCATATAAGTCCCACTGATAACTACTAACTTTTCATTACCCTAGTGCAAGTTAGGCACTCTTATTCATTGTTAAAGTGGCTGATAATAAATTACTAATTCACAAAACGCCAATAAAAACCCGATATTGACCTAATAAAATTTATTTATGATTTGGATTTTATTGGCTTTCTTTAGCGTGCTATCTAAAAAAATATAATTAATTTAGCTTAAATAAAAATTCTGCGAAAAATGTAATTAGTATTACTTAAAAACGTAAATCTGACATTGAATTTGTTGAAATTTTCGTCAGGGTTTTTAAGATTGATGAACTCCATGAAGATTAAAAATTTAATCTCTCCAAATAAGCTGAGATCTTATGAAAAATGTTTATTCTTTTATTATTTTGTTCGTGGAATTTTACTTAAAAGGTGAAAGGAATTGTAAAACTCAAAGCTTTTTCTTATTGGTGGCATTACGGTAAATGCCTTGCGGATTTTAAATTTCGTATTGCAATTCTGATGACTTTGTGTGTTAAAAAAAGAAACAACATCCCTTAGTATAAAAAAGAGATTTGTCTCAATTAAATAATATTAAATGAAGTTGAGATAAGTGATGGCCTCGAGTTGTAGGCCCGCGATCAAGTCAAATCTCCGCGGACACGGGTTCAAACCCCAGGAACGCACCTCTAACTTTTCGTAGTTAGGCATATGTGTATTCATAATGAATTATTACGTAATTTAACGTCGATGGAAGACATCGTGAGGAAACCCGCATAGGTAAAATATCTAAAGAATTTCTTAGTAATCCGCCTACCCGCACTAATTCAGTGTAGTGGACCTTAGCCTAACGCCTCTCAGCCGTGGAGGAGGCGTGTGACCAGCTGTAGGACGTATGTAGGTACATATATAAGCTAATGACGAAATAATCTAACCACCCCGTTGACTTAGCAATCTCTTACTATAGACAAGCATCAGATTCCTTCTACAAAATTATTGTGTACAATTTACAAACTTCCTTGCTACTCTAAAAATTGTAATTTAAATATTTTATTATTATATAAATATTTTTCTTTAGGCGGGTGCCTGAGAAACGGACAATTTGTATTAAAGAGGAGCGGGATCAAAATAAAAAACGTCCGTATTATTTTCTGGATTGAATAAAAACCTATATCGCTATTAGTTCAAATTATAGTAATTAACAACGTTTTAATTTAAACCGACAAGAATATCGCAAATTATAGATATTCACGTAGTTTGTACACGCAACCGAAGCCGCAGAGTCGTAAACTGTGCCGTTAACTTGAATATTAATTAGATTAAAAATATTTTTATTACAATAGCTTTTAGATTATTTTTCATTTAAATATAATTAATTAGCCATGGTTGCGGATAGTCAACGTGTCAGTAAATTTATTTTTAGAATTTAATGCCCTTTTAAAGGAGTTTTAAGTAAAACGTATTATAATAGGCTAAGTTTTTAAACTCAGTATGTATCAGTCCCACGTAATAGGGGACGAGCCTATTGCCGTTTTTCGGGCACAATTCCAGACTCCGTGCTGCTACTGAGAATTTCCTAATGGAAAAACCCAATAACACTTTGCCCGACCCGGGAATCGACCCCAGGACCTCCAGATCGCACGGCACATACTTGTGCCGCGAGACCACGAGGCAGTCAATAATGAGTATTTTCCTACAGGAAAAAATATGCAGCACTTTGCCATTTCGATTGCCATAACTTATCAGTGTTATCACACATTCTTCGCTGGATAAATGAACAACTTAATATGATACATAATTATAAAAGCCCTGTATTCTGACAATACTGACTGACTGAATAAAGACTGACAATAAATAGCTGATTTTGACGCGATGATTCGAATGTATGAGTGATGCACGAGTGTTGAACACTCAGTCGGCAGTATCAGCTGCGCCAGTGCGAGGTGCGTTATCATTGCGGACTGATTGATGTCAAAGGTCGTTTGTCCAACTCCTCTCTTATCATTGGATAATGTCACTGCTTTACATGAGTAATTTTTGTCATGTGTGGGCGGTTGATGTATTTTTAATTGCGTATCAGTAATGCGTTGTGTCCAACGTGAATTGTTTTGACAGTATATTTAGGACGAAAAGGAGTAAGTGAATCATTCCATGCAGTTTTCGTCGTGACTTATAATATTGATCAATTAAGTATTGTTCTTAATAAATTATTTGTTCATACGTTGTGTTTAAAAAATACGGCATCTTTCGTTGCTACTAGAATTTCTTGGGCCGCTTATTTTCTACAGGTTGACACTTTCCGGAGCGGTAATAGTATAACTTTGACGTTTTATAAGATCGTGTAAATGCTTTTTAAATAAAGAATGTTTTGACTTTGATTCAATGTTGAATTTTAAAACAACAGAAAGGTGTTCATTCTTTGGGCGTGTATTCATTCATTGTTATCATGTTATGTATAAAGTAATGAAAGGCAATTATGCGGGCTGGTGTCACATGAGAGAATTTTGTAAGAACAAAATGAATGAAAGTTATTCCTATCCTGTCTTCCATCTTCCAGACATAATAAATATATCGCAATAAATTTGAATAAAGTGAGCAGTAGAAACATCAAACACAGTACTCAAATACCCAAACAATTTACATATACAACTATTAAAACAAATCCAATTGTCAAAATATGAAAGAATTATTTAAAACGCACCGCATGGAGTAACGTCCGGACAATCTAAACGCTGTGACGGTTTCAGTATCTTATTATTTCTCAGTTTAATTTAAATATGTAAATTTTATTAGGCATAATACAGGCTGAGGACTCTTGAATTGCAAATGAATGTGACATTACGTTTTATAGGTTGGTAGCCAATTCGCCGCCTCGTTTCCTTAGAGCTGACGGCAAATTTTCACTTAGAAATGTCCACAATTTTAGTAGTATTTTATTGTTTGGTCATTTATTCGGAACAACTTAATGTTTCCTTGTATCAATTTCCAAAGTTTGTAAACAACTGTCTCATCTCTGCCTCCTTGACGCCTCCAAGTCGCATCACTTTCTGCAATCTCCCTTTATACGGTTACAGTAATCATAATTGTATCTAGTAACATGAGTTTCACTGCTTGATATAGGACATTTCCTAAAGGCTTTCATAGTAACCTGTTTTAAGCGGTTAGTATTGTCTTCAGTATGGGCATCTAGCTCAGGACTAAATAATGCTTTAAAACTTCCAATTTAGAATATGGAAAGAGGTTTGCATCGATCGATCCTGATAAGCTCATCTTTATGGTTATCGCCATCATGTTTGCAACATAACAAACATGATGAATCAATGATAGATAGAATGCTATATATCTAAAATTCTAAAGTAGTGATTTTATATTTGAACGTTCAGTTTTATCGCATAAACATCCGTTTGCAAAAATATAGAGATATTCCCCGGCGCTGGAATCACCGTTCACCTATGAAAAATATTTTCCACATCGGATAAAACGATCCCGAACAAATCCTTAAAAATGTGTTATTGGAAGCCATGAAGAGAGCTCGCCAATATTGAAGACGGAGTCACGCATACACCTTTATAAAATCTTACTCGTAAAGTAAACGTGGAGCTCTGTAATAGGACAGATTAGGATGTGTTTTATGTCAATTCTTTTCATAAAAATCTTTCGGAAAGTAATCCAGATTATCGATCAGATATAACATTAATTTTTGAAATTAATGTCGCTGGAAAAGAATATCGACGAGAGGTTTCCAGTTATTGTTCGATTAACTTACTGAATTACATTATCAACGATTTTATCCGACTAATTTAATATATTAACTTTCATCGGACTCTTCTTGTTTACGTGGCCGAATTGTAGAATAATTATAATTGTCTGTTCTTATCGATCATCTTAATAACTTTCAAATCAACACAAATGTAGTACGGAATCTACATTTAAGATATATTTGTTAAATTATTGGTACATAAAACAAAAACTCTTTGAATTCCCAGCACGCGCACAGCAAATATGCTTGTGCATCTTAATTCATAGCCGATTTCCAATCTACTTTCCCAAGGAAACTGACAAATATAAAATAATAAAACCAAAATATTTGTTTGTCTTAACGTAAATATCCACTCACATTTCAATAATAATCGATATAAATTTTAACATATTACGTGGGTGATCATCCCCGCTGCGTTCATAAGTTAAAATGTTATGTTTACACTATCAACATACTAAGCGACAACAATACTACTTATATTATTAAACAAACCAAAAAGACGAGTTTGTGACACGAACACGAAAAAATGGTTTGGGATGTGGGTTTACTCTTCATTTTTTCCGTGAGCTTTTTAAATATGAAATATTTTATTTAATATCATTTATTTTTTTCCGTAGCATGTTTAAAATATATCCTAAATAAAGTCGTAGGCAAAGGTTAGTACTGAATAAATATTGAAACAAAGGCAAATAACAATTACATACTCAATTTATTTAAGCAAATGATGTCAGCGTATCGAGGTTATCGAGCCGACACATCCCTAACGTACACAATAAAACGTGTATAAACCGAGGGATAATTGTTAAGACGAAGTGAGCCTATTCGTTTCTAATGTGTTCTTAGCTTTACTGAATTTTAATGACTCCGACCCTCTGAAGGATCCTCTTGAGAAATTTGATGTTCCCGATTCGAGGTACGAAGACATCAAACGACGTTAAAACTTTTGACGCGCTTGATTAGCTTCGAGAAGTGTGTAATGCGCCCAATTCAATATTTCAATCGAGTTACAACGATGTGGGGACAATCGCGTGTCTTCTGTTGTTTGTTGCTCTGAAAGGAATATTTAAACAAAGGCTCATTCAAGAATAGTGTGCTATTGAATGATATTGTAGTGAACTAGTTAACGTGTGAAAGTTTACTAGAATGAATGACAACGTTATGGTTACAAGTTCATATTCACATTATTCATCATTCCATTTTTCTAAGTATTTAGTTTATAATGAATTAATTAGAGATATCGCATAGCAGATTCTACAATCCCATAATAAGGTCGTGATAGAATAAGTACCTAATAATACCATTCTGCATTCCTGAGAAGTTATAACCTATTATGACAACAATAACTATAAATTCTACAGCAATGTCACTTACTGACATTTCAATTACGATAAAACTAATTTGAAGGACATAAAATCAACGTAATATAACGATGTAAAGAGTTCTACACAGTCGCAGTCGTTTATATTTTTATAACCCTTGCGAAAAATAAACATACCACATTCACAATAACTGTAAGAAGCAACTCAGCTGGCGGGGTAATAAACGCACAATGAAAACACAGCAAAGATATTTTGGCACATTTTATTAACTCTTTCTTAGCAGTAAAATGTTGGGGTCTTGAAGACCACTTAAGTGCTCTGCCTTGAGTGTCGCATTAAAATCTCCGATACCGTCCAGAATTTACGGCTCCTACAATTTGTACAAACTCGCAGATAATGAGTAAGTATTAGGTTTCACCCGCACTGGGCTTTTAAACGAATTGATGTTTTGTGAAAAAAGTATATACTTAGTAGGTCGTATTTTTTCAAGATTTTCTTTTAATTGG
This sequence comes from Hemaris fuciformis, assembly GCA_907164795.1. NCBI lineage: Eukaryota > Metazoa > Arthropoda > Insecta > Lepidoptera > Sphingidae > Hemaris > Hemaris fuciformis. The sequence continues at coordinate 7,293,608 of OU015446.1, forward strand.
CAAAGGAGGTTTATTTGAAAAAGTAGGTCGTATTTGAGTATGTTGTTTTTTTATACACAGAAGGCCCTTAAAATTTTCTTCAAGTAGGTATCTTTGATATGTGAATTCCACCAATCCGCGCTAATGTAGCGCGGTGAACTAATGCCACTTATTGTAAAGGAAACTTGCCAATTAGTAAGACGTATATAGAAATAGATAGATTTGTTACTTTTCACGACTTATTTTTCAATGTATGAGAATGTTAAGCGTATTGAAGTGACAATGATGAAAACTTTACTTCGGTCTATAATTTTGAAGATATATTCGAGTTATAAATACTAAAAATTGTAGTTTTGAAACGCTTTGATAGTATTTTCTTTTTAGAGTTCCATACCCAAAGGGCAAAATGGGACCCTATTACTAAGACTTCGCTGTCCGTCTGTCCGTCTGTCACCAGATCTAGATCTCATGAACCGTGATAGATAGACAGTCAAAAGTTTGACATATAATGTATTTCTGTTGCAGCTATAGTTATTATTTAAAAAAAGGGGGCTCCCATACAACAGACATGATTTTTTGCGCCGTTTATATAAATAATGGTACGGGACCCTTCGTGCGCGAGTCCGACTCGCACTTGTCTGATTTTTTTCTAGTTTAGCATGTACAAACTATGTAGATTTCACATACACAAACACTCACTATCGGAACATATAATTGTAGGTTATAGAAATTGTTGACCGCAAATGTATTGTTGCTACTGCTGGGTCACAGCTACAATCAGCGTTATGTGGTTAAAGTCAGTATTGGCACAATGATGGCAAAACTATTGTATTATCCGCAAAACCTATATGCATATATAATAATTTTATCAACTTTGTAGCAGATATGAGAAAAAAAGTATCGTTTCCCGATATACTATATTGGGATAGCATTCTATTTAAAACAATAATCACATCTTCAGATATCTTTTTCATAGCGCCACTCCAAAAGTACCGCCTTTGCTATGAAATCATGCGAACAAGAACTAATGTCGGATAATTTTAAAAGCTCCCTGGACAACGCATTATCCTCCGAATTATCTATTGATAATCTTGAATAGATAAAAAATATTTTGGGCCTAATTGGGTTCAAAACCCTTATCTGTTTACATGATTTCATTTTTAAAAGGATGTAATGGAGATAAAATGCCCACGTAAGGCGTATGAGATGTAGTCCAAATCGTGATCTAGGACTGATGAGTCCATTTTTAAGTATGGCAAGGTGCCGCTTCAACAACTAAAGGCAAGTACAAAGTACAAATACATACATACAGCCTAATCAATGGTCATACAGGATCACTATAGCGTATTTCAAATCCTTCTTTTACTACAATGGTCGCTTTTCGGACGGATACAAATATCCGACTAATAAATTGAAAAATACATCTTAAAACATATTACACCAAAATAGTCAGCGTACACATGCCGTCACAAAGCCCTGATATGATTTTGAAATGAAATACGTAGGTACGAAGAAATTGGACGGAACACTTATGGCAAAATTATGAAAAATTTCAGTTACAAATTTTGTTACATCTACCGGGAAGCCAAAATGATTGAATCATTCGCTTGTATCTTCCTCGAAATATTTGCAACCCTACCGATCTTTAATTAAAGCATTAAGGAATAATTATGAGCCATGTATTACTGCAGGAAACGGGTCTCCTCCACGAATAAAAAAAATTAGATTATTTGGCTGTGTAGATTAAAAAATCATTGCCTTTTTTTTTTTTTTTTTTTTTTTTATTCTGGCACGGCAAAGTGACTCCACTGTACCTGATGGTAAGCACAGTGGAGTCCAGAAAAATAATACCAACCAGCGAGAAACGATGGTCACCCGCTGGTCGACACAATCATGCCGGCCCGCACAAATGCTTCTTCACGCTTCGCTTAAAGGATCCAGGATCATAGGAAGGAGGGAACACGCGAGCGGGCAAACTATTCCACAGCTTGATGGTGCGGCAAAAGTAGGAGTTGGCGAACTTTTTAGTTCGAGCCGCGGATGTTGTGACCACAAAGCTGTGGCTTCGCATGCCCGCACGCGTGGTTCTGGTGTGGAACGGAGAGGATGGGACAAGGTTAAACAATTCTTCAGAGCACTCACCATGATACAGACGGTAGAACACGCTAAGTGCGGCAATGTCTCTGCGCAACTGTAGCGGCTCCAAGTTGTCTGTAACGTCTGCATCATTCACAATGCGGATGGCACGCCGCTGCAATCCATCCAAGGCATCGAGTAGGTATTTGGCGGAACCGTCCCAGAGGTGCGAGCAGTATTCCATACCCGGCCGAACCTGCGCTTTGTATAAGCGGAAAAGCTGACCGGGCGTGAAAAACCGGCGCACCCTGTTCAGGATTCCGACCCTGCGTGAAGTGGCGGATATAATGCCCTCGATGTGTGTCCTTGGGTTGAGATCGCAGCGGATATCCACGCCTAGGATATTAAGGCCGTTCCGCATTGCTAGTGGAATGCCCTGAAAATTGGGGAGAGGAGAAAACGGGGATTTTTTGCACGAAAACGCACAGACCTGGGTTTTCTTGGCATTGAACTCAACCAGATTCCGGGTACCCCATGTAGAAATGAGCTCCAGGGTCCGATTGAGCTCAATGACAAGCTCCTCGCGTCTACTCTCAGTATCCGCCCGGCAACCTGGTGGCTTACTGCAGTACCGCCCATGGACCGTGCTGTCATCTGCATAGCAATGAATATTGCCAAGCGGCAACATATCATTGATATGCAGAAGAAACAGGGTAGGCGATAGCACAGAGCCTTGTGGAACCCCGGCACTAACTGACATGAGCTGTGAAGCGTGCCCGTCGACGAGGACACGCATTCTACGCCCATGCAGAAAGCCCGAAATCCACAAACACAAGTTGCCGGGAAGACCGTATGCCGGAAGCTTGGAGAGAAGGCCACGGTGCCAGACCCTATCAAATGCCTTGGCTATGTCGAGACTCACGGCAAGAGCCTCGCCATGCCGATCCATCGCCTCCCCCCAGTGATGCAAGGCAAACGCTAGAAGATCACCCGTTGACCGGTTACGGCGGAAGCCGTATTGCCTATCACTGATCAACGAGTGATCCTCCAGGTAGCGGACCAATTGGATGTTAATGATCCGCTCCATCACCTTGCAGATCACTGAGGTTATGGCGATTGGGCGATAATTGACAGGGTCAGACCGATCACCCTTCTTAGGGATCGGTTGCACATTAGCCTCTCTCCAAGATTCAGGCACCACACCTGAAAGATAAGACGCGCGGTATAAGCGTGTTAGTGCAGGAGACAACTCGGCTGCGCACTTTTTTAGGACAACCGCTGGGATACCATCAGGACCACTGGCTTTTCGGACGTCGAGTGACCGCAGTTCACGCCTCACATCACAATGCCTGATACGGATATCAGGCATTGAGTGACCACAGCTAGGTAGTGTAGGTGGCTGAGAACCGCAGTCATCGAGCCGAGAATTGGCCGCGAAGAGGCGCGCCAGTAAACTGGCTTTCTCCTCCGATCCATGGGCCAGTGATCCATCCGGATATCTCAGCGGGGGCAGCGAAGGACGACAGAAATTGGATTGGACAGCCTTAGCAAGACTCCAATAAGCACGGCTGCTCGTTGGATGGTCTGCCAAGGCACGTCCAATCTTAGAGACGCGCTGAGCATCCGCTCTCACATAAGCCTTCTTGCAGGCCTTGACGGCACGGTTATAAGCTGCCTTGAGTAGACTTAAATTGGGATCCTTCATTGCGCGACCCCTGATCCAAGCGCGGTACGCCGCCTGTTTATTACCAACAGCGTCGGCGCATTCGCGATTGAACCAGGAACGTCCGCGTCCCTTGCCGGCGATCTCAGAGGAAGGAATATAGTATTCCATTCCTAGTCTGATCTCGTCGGCAATGGCGTCGGCACTCGCTGAAGGATCTAAGCCCTCAAAGCAGCGCTGCCGCCAAGGGATGGATGCGAAGTATTCTCGCATACCATCCCAATCTGCTGACGAGTAGTGCCAGACTTTGCGCTTAACCTTCACGGTTAGCGGAGGTGCAGCGCGTGGAACTGACGTCCCAACCAGGCAATGGTCGGAGGAACCCAGAGGGGCATCAACCGTCACCTTATACCCGGCTGGGTGACTCGTCAACAGAAGGTCCAGCAGAGAAGGCACATGACTCGACACATCTGGGATCCTGGTGGGCTGGTTCACCAGTTGCGCCAAATCATGAGTAAGAGCGAACGCATGGGCAGCTCTTCCAGCATGGTCAGTCTTGGAGGAACCCAACCACAACTCATGGTGTGCGTTGAAGTCCCCCAAAACCACCAATTCCGCTGTGGGGAACTGCTCCTGCGCGGCGTCTGTCGCCTGGCCAAGGTAGTTAAATAACCGAGTTGTCACATCATCCCCGTTGTGAGATCTGTAGAGGCACACGTAGACACGACTTTGACAGCCGAGGTCAACGTGTACCCACAGGGTGGAGAAGGAAGGATCCTCCATGCAGCGCAGACGGCGACAGCAGACGTCCGACCGAGTATACAAACACACCCCGGCCTTAGGCTTGAAGTTTTCTTCAAGCGAATAGCCGGGGTACTGCAAGTACGATAGATCGGCCGGACAACGAATCTGCGTCTCCGTCAGGAAGAGCAAAGCAGGCCGGGCCGTCTCTAGATGGTGGTGGACGGCATTAATGTTCGAGTGGAGCCCGCGGATGTTGGCGAACTCCATCGTGAACGCGGTGGTGGGGTTGTGCACCGCTGTAAAACCTGCTTTGTTATGTTGCACTGTCATGGTTGAAGGTAAGGAAAATGTGAAGAAGCTAGGGGGACTTATGTCATGGTAGTAAGAAGACCGCGACGGGAAATTAGCCACATTAGTGCTGAAGGGAGGCAGACTGATCCATCGGACGGAAGGGCCCCCGTACCCTCCCGGAATAGGCCGCCGGGACCCCACATCCGGTCACCAACCGGCACGACGACCTACTCCAAGATTATGCGCGGCATGGTGGGGCAGCCTCTCGAGGTGGTTAGCAACGATTGGGCCCCTGTACTATACCGCGGGCGGCCAGCGGAACAACCGTTTCTACAGGTCTCCCTGGCCGATGGGTCAATACACCTCCAACCAGTCGAGGAAAAAATACCCACTCGGTCATCCCCCTACCACGACTGAAGTCCCCCGAAAAACCGGAAGTACACTGACTGATCCCGGAACGCGACACACTTGCATGTGTCACTATGGCGGGTTTTACGCCTTGTGTACGGTGGTCGCTATCCGGGCGGATACGAAAATCCTACCACCAGCATATATATCACTATATGCCTATATATGATATATGCCTATATATCACTCACTAATACAAGCAGAATAATTATACGTCCGTGATTTAAAATTCACCATTCAAGCCATAATAATTATTCATTATTATGCTGCGAAAATGACAAAGGTTCCAAGAACAGATTTCAACCTGTGAAATGCAGTTGTCACATCCTTCCTTTTGACATTAGCGATAACAATCACGATTGTTATGACGGCAAACCGATTTTTTAATGGCCAAACGGTCAATCATAAGTCACTCGGGACGAATTAAAACGTGAGAGGAATTCATTTAGACCAGACCACCTATAGAGCTTGACCGTACGCACACGCTGTTAATATAAGAATAAAAATAGGTAACTTACTAATAATTTTAGAATACGATTTTATATGCGTCTATCAAAATTGTATGTTTTTTTATACATACATACATAATCTCACGCCTGTATTAACCAAAAGGGTAGGCAATGGTGTATTACTGCACCCACATTTCGCCAGGTATGTATCAGTCCCACGCAATAGGGGGCGACGACTGCCCGACCCGGGAATCAAACCCACGACTTCTAGATCGCACGGCACATACTTGTGCCGCGAGATCACGAGCAGTTTTTTTATTTTTTTTGGCAGAGTTATTAATATACAACTATATTATGATAGTTCAAATGGGCCGGCTCGGCAAACAAGATATCACTGTTTTACAAAAAACTGACGTAAAACAATATTTTTCGTTTCGTTTAGTAAATAATAATTTAGCCAATCCACTGCACTTTAAATCCGGTTACTTTGCCATGACATCATGACTAAAATAGAAACAATAATTCGTATAAAAAAGTTATAACACAGAGAGTGCAATGTAAATATCTTGTTATCTCTCTAGCACTCACGTAATTTTAAACGGTGACGTCAATGTTTACATTGTCTGTCCTTTTTTAATTTCTTAGAAAATATTCCTGTAACCAGATTATAAAAAAATACATAATTCATTAATGAATAGAAAAGCAAAATTATATATTTTTTTGTATTTTAATATAATAATAATAAAATAAGAATAAATCTTGTACCTACCTTACGCCCATGGTCACTTTTCAAGCTAACGAACTTATAAAAGAACGTGCCGTGCCTGAATACTGTTCTAAATTATTCTTAATATGGATGAACTGCATTCGTATGTCGGCTATGGGCACCCATTATTTTTTGTATGCTTACCTTATACACTGCAAAGCATGGGAATTACTGAGACGACATTATAATAGAAATAAAAGTATTATATTTTATAAAAAGGAACCAGGTGAGAATTTCTTGTTATTTTTTCGAAGTAAATGTTCTAATCATCTGCATGTTCTTTACTTTAAAAAAAAACTACTTTAAATAAAACTACATTTCTTATTTATAACATCATAATACTCAATCCTACAGAAACAGATATAGAAATAATTTTTATCTCAATTTTTCTTTTTCTATATATGATGAAAAATATGATTTCAAACTATTGGATACGGTTACAAAATCAATTAGGTATATTCCTTATATATATTTTTTTGTTATTAGAGTCTGTAATTTTCTATACGATATGAGATGCAAAACTAACATTTGTTTATCATACAGCCATTTATATCGAAGCATTCCTGCACTAAAAACGATGTCATAACTTTATATTGTCTTGTAAAGAAGTTTACAAAAAATATGAAGAAAGATTTTTGTCATTAAAATTCAATACCAATAGAAAACTAATAAAATCTTTGAATGTCCCATAATGCCTACATGTCAATATGTCTCCCAAGGAACATTTAATTTTATTCAGCTTGTAAACATGTGGAAAAAATGTAATTACATTAGTCTTACGTCCATTCTATAGAATGTATTAAGTGTAGCCATTACTATTCCGTGCGGACCACATGTGACCACGGCACAAAAAACCTATTACATATAATGAGACTTGATGTAGGGTGCATAGTAAATTAAATCGCTTATTATTTTATCGCCTCGTGATTGATGATCATTCTCGGTAATGGCGCAAAATTGTACACTCGTCGGTAATCTGAAACGGTAAGAAATTAATATCAGTTTGTTTTGTGCTATGTTAAATGGATCGCCCCTTTGGTCTAGGGCCAATGATTTTTATTTAAAAAAATGTAGTTTACGTGGAATAAATATATAGCTAAAAGAACGCTGAATCAATAATAAATGGTGTTCTTATAGCACACGGCAATTTATTATTGACAGCTGTTACAAACCTTGCCATAAAGATAATTATTTTTATGCTTGCATTATCTCATACTTGGTTTCCAATCTTTTATAGTTTCTTTTATAGTCTTTTATAGTTTCTTTTATAATCTTTTATAGTTTATTCATAATTATTTTAAACTTTATATATAAATAAAATTTCTAATAGCGTGGCAACTAAACTGTTGTTTTTTAGTTTCAATAATTTCTAAATGGAAAATTTGTAACATTATATGTAAATAATTGCAGTGTGACAACATAGTTTTTTTTTTAATGTGCGCATTTATACAATTGCGGTACGACGGACATGCTATATGACAATAAAATTCATAAAGAGTATTTTTGTTCACGGGACCAAAATCTTAGCATTGTCCATTATGCCAAAGACATTATCAGCACTCCGAACCCTTTTCTCGAATTTGATTTCTTTCAAGATTCCATTTTCAAAATGATTTCCCTCTTATAACCTATCATGAAAAATTCGATCTATAAAATAAATTTCAATGCAATTATGTCACTATTAAAAGATACGCACGAGTTTTTTAACCCTCAAAATCGGTAATATATTCGTAAGCTTACGTAGGGGAGCGTTTGTAAGGGGAGTGAAATATTGTGCCGACATCACGCACCGTGGCGAGCACAATAATTTTATTTTATTTGAACTGTAAATATTCCGTGGCAAATGTGTTGAATGACGTTAAAAAAATACGCTTTATAGTTTAAGAAAACGACTTAATCATAACACACACAGCTGTATATGCCGAATTTTTGAGGCTATAAAAATAATCCAAAATATCAACATTCTATTTTTTAATAAAGTTCAATAACTATACTTGGTTAAGTTTCCAATGTAAATAACAATACGTCTATTATAATAGCAAAGTAGATTTATATAATTTAAAAAAAAGACTCTTACGTCATAAAATAAAGCAATGTTTATTCCAAAAATAAATGAAACAGAAAAAAAATGTAAGGTTAGATCAGTGAGCTTGTTATCGTAGCGTATCTAATAGCGGTCGGGCAGAAATCTCAGGCGTGCTAGAGGGCATTACATATTATTGCCGCGGCCGGATGGTCAACGGGCGCTTTACGAGCCCGTTCCCAGCGATGATGATGATTTAGATGCAAGGAATATCGGCCGGAAGAGGAGCGATAAACCGCGGGAGCCGGTTGCCATGACAACGGCCGACGGGCACCGACGCAGCGTCCCGACGACCGCCCTTGCCACTAGTTCACGGACACTTATCGTTATCGTAATAAATTGGTCTGAAATACGCGCAGTAACTCACCAGGGAAACGCAATAAAAATTCTGATGGTGGTATTTTGTTATGATAAACGTGGTTGATAAAGAGCCGCCTTTCTGTGTATCTAATATGAAAGCAACCAAAGGGTTATCGTATTGCTAAATTTATACGAATTCGTGTACATAAATAGCTCGTATCACGCGATGTAATAACCCGCATGCGTACTCCTAAGGAAATACATTACTCACATTAGAATGTCGTTTTTGTACCGTTACATAAACAAGCTTAACTGAGACGCCACTAAAATCTGCCATATAATATACAAACACAGTGCGCGGAGACCCCAATTTATTACCCGGCGACTGATGATGATATATCGACGTCGGCTGCTATGTTGATCGTCACTTACCCTACCCTTATCACGGGCGTGTAATTTCGGATTCATTGCCCTCGGCTCCATAATACCTCGCCGGGATCTTTTATTAAAAGCAAAATATTTTATATACACCACAGCCTCTTTTACCAGCGTATTATAATAATTTTGTATTGTTGCAGGTACTAATTGGATATGAGAGGATGAGCCATGGAATCACGAAGCGCGCCGCCAAGCCCCGACGAGCCGGGGGAGGCGGTGTTCGATTCTCGCTGCGGACGCTACCCGCATCCGCCGTCTCTGCAAAGAACGTTTGCGAGCTGTCGAGAATCAGTACGTCCCCGGCCTCTTCATCGTCACGCCGCATCCGAACCAGCACGACCCGACGACCGCGTGCTAACCACGGCCGAAGTACACGATTACCCTTCTTCGGAATCGGGAATCGCTGCCGACTGTCCGCAAGCTCACACGTCGAGCAATGCCGACGACAGCCCGTCATACGACAGATCCGACTACGAAGGGCACTCGAGCTACAGTCTCAGGCACACGCCTGATTTCCACCATACTCTTGACTGTAAGCGTAGGCCAGGAGATTATAACCGCAGTCATACTCCTGATTATAATCATGGCCACGGACCTGATTGTGAGCGAGCTCATGGGCGTACACAGACATCAAGACGACCTCACAGGAAACATCGACGAGAAGAAGACGAGGAAGCGCAGTCGTTGGATGAGCGTTGCGCTCGCGATCTCGATGAAATATTACCAGCCCGGCTGGCTGCAGTTAATTTGTCGAGAGAGCCGCCACCACAGACTTGGAACAGAAGTAATATAGCTGCTACAATGGAAAGGTTTGAACCTGTAGATTATTCATATGCTTACTACGATCATCATTTATCGATGCCTTCATCGTCAAGAAAAGCACATCGTCAACGTGGTCGTGGCGGGATATCACGAGATCGTTCCGCTCGACACAATTACGTCACGAGGTATGGCACCGAGGAAAATATTTATGAGGAGATAACGGATGGATCAAGAACCTGTCCAAAACATCGATACGCTCCTCGACAATCCCTCGTATCATTAGACAGAAGTGTCGTCGAAGAGGAAGTGCGTCGAGTGGAGTCGAGACATAAACGAATTTTGGGTGAACTAAATCTTAGTGTAGAGGCGATGTTAATGCCGGAATGCGAATCCCCTGATTCGGAGCGAGCGGAGGATAGAGATAATATTGAAGAATTACTGCGAGTGGGTCCGACTGACGAGTTACTTTCGCCGGCAAGCTGTAATCCTCCTGATTTAGATAGTGGCTTTAGTGGAAGTAGTAGTGGAGCAAGTTATGTGGGTAGCTTGCGTCGGAAACCTACAGGGTCAGTGCCACATTTGCCCGCCGTCGCATATGGCACCCGCGGGGCTGGAGTACGAATCCTGGGAGCAGAAGAATGTGGAGCCCGATGCTCTAGAGATATTCCCTCCCCCAGGAGCTCCAGCTGCGGGGACGCAAAGTCCAGTGGGTTTTGGAACAAAAAATCATGGAAGAAAATTTCCGGTTTCTCTAGCTCCAACAGCATTAACAAAGCGGGTCTGACGGGTAAGATTTTTATTTTTTATACTTAACTAGCCGGTTAGACTCATGCATGTCGAATTATGTTTGTCACATATAGATTCGGACGTGGCTTAAAGAGACGCGATTTACTTCTGTATTTAGCTCAAACAAAGCTTCAGATATAACATAGACGTACTCAAAACATTCACCACACAGGTAATGTCATCACACACAGCAAACAGATATATTTTTCGAATAAAATATCAAAGTATAGAGTTCCATTCTCACAATAAACGTGAATGAATCCGAGCGGTATCAAGTCATGAAAACCCTGAGAGCATCATTTCATTTTTTATTTTCGCCCGCTTTCGTCCGCCCATAGGCGTTTTTCAGATGGACGCGCGCGCGTGGCTCAATGTTTGTTGTTTTCATTTTTGTTTGTTTTGTTAACGGTGCCGCGTTTTACATTGCAGGTCTGCTCGTTAGGTACACTTTCCGGCGTAAGTCCGGCTCGCAGGGCTCTCAGGGCAAACGAAGAGCAGAGCCCGTCAAATGCGATGCGTGCCTCTCACAACGATGTTAGCCGCACTATGGTAAGGGTCCCTAATGCACTTGGCACTTTGCTGGCAGAAAGTTATCTTATCACTTTTGGCGTTCTCTACGACTTTAAAGCACCGTGTAGAAATGAAGACACGTACATTGTTAAAGAGACTAAAGTAATTTATACCATTATCATTTCAACTTTCTACCAGTACCGTTATTTATGATTTTTTTATCTTTTACAATTTTGGCACAAGCGCGTCCGCAAAATTCATTACCTCATTGAGGAATTCCGAGTCCTAACTTTTTATTTTATTTTTTATATTAAGTTTTACACCTCACATCTTCATTACAGTTAAAGTGAAAATCGACTAAAGTATAAATAGGAACAGATTATATCGAAACCGTTAGGTAAGAAACGATTAACGAAGCCGATATAAAGTTCTCTCGTTAAGGCATCGTAGATATTACTTCTGCCAACTTCGACTTAAGATAAATATTGTTTCACGAGAGCCGAGACAATAGCGTGCGCCACCACTTAATTAAACCTTTACGGTGCAAACTATGAACAAACAGAAAGTAACTAATCCGCCGAGACAGTCCGCTACTTCAAAACGTATTCAATAAACGATAAATTAAACTTGAATGTCTTACTTAATGATTACAGATGACACCTGTAGGCCAAGCAGAGCTAAATCCAGAACAACCGCTATTCCATACAGGTTATTAACATTCCGTTTACTCTCGTAGCCTTTTATTGACTAACAATATTTATTTATATTTAATTAAATTTCGTTAAGAGTGAAAATACAATAATGATTATTTCTTTTGTCACAGCTACTCAAACGGAAAACTGGTGGTGCCGTTGGATTCCATAGCACAGAGCTGAGGGGCCCATCCCCCTCGCAATCCCCGCGTCAAACTCCTCCGAGGGACTTCTCAACACGACAGGACAACGATAAAGGACCAGTGAATGATTATTCTATGAAAATCTATTGTGCAAAAATAACATTCCAAAATAATGACAATTCAGTGAGTCTAAAAGACAAACTGTCGCGAACAAGTGTAAATAGTGAAGACAATCGAAATTTAAAAGTGGAGAGTATACGTCGACGTGATAGAAAAGCCTAACTAATTATTTGTATTGTTATAACGATCGTTTCATAGAAACGTAATGACTACGTTGTTGTTACTTATCAATTTTTAGTAGTTAATAGGTACATGAAAAGGCTGACAGTTAATTCAGATTTTATACATGATAAAACGAAAGCTGCCACTTTAGATAATACACTTCAATTTGATTGCCATTTGATCGATGTTTAATGACTTTTGTAATGACAGCTGGATTATCTAAATGTGTATCATGTATTGTAAAATTGTATGATTGTTTAAATATTTCGGCGACGTGGTGCTTAATGAACACTAAAATGATGTATATATTAAAAAACTATTTTTAATTCACCAAAATCGTCACCCCGTATTTATTTCAAACACTGCGTTGTACATAGAATTTCTTTCAGTAAATGTTATATTTTAATCACATAATTGTTAATACTTGTTAGCGTTTAGATGTATATTATGTAAATATCCATTACGAATGGTGCACTCTTATTATTTACTTGTACATACATGGAATTGTGTTATGCATAAAGTCACAGTTTACTAATTTCAGTTGCATTAAGTCCAGTTATTTCTTGTATAATGATATTGAATTATAAAATTAAGTAGATATCCTTGCATTTATATGTGTATAGATTATTTTACCAACTCAGTCAGTTATTTCGTAAATGCAAATATCAATCTTAGAATACTTAATAACATTATTGTCTGCAACATGAATATTTGCAATGCGACTCTTCAAAAAAAGGTCACGTGACCGTTTTATAGCATTTACTTTAAGCGTAACAATAACATCATTCTTTATTACGGCAATTAAAGCGTAGCAGCTTTTCTACAAAATTAAATTTTTTACTAAGAATTTCTATCTACACAAAAATTTTTAAATATTTAGAAACAATGTAAAGAAGAATCTTTTAAATCGTTCAGTGAGAGACTTAGGTCTTAATAATTACCGATGTAAGCTCGACTGATACGACGTAATTAATCTCAATGTTATGAAATACTATTTCTTTAATTGTCTGTAATTTAGTGATCGTGTTCAAGTCAAAAGAGATTTTTATTAAATAAATCATAAAAAGTCATTGGATTTAATTTACTGTTTCAATCCTTTCCCAAACTCAATTAAAACAAGCTAATTATAAAAGTTGAATCGCGATCTCGTTTGACGACTGTTAGCAAAAGTTAAAATGATGTAAATTAGAATAACAAGCCGTCAATTCCTGGCTGGGATCCCCCGAACCCTTCACTTTGTTCAATTAATAAATAGAAAAGTAAGAACATTTACAGTCCACAATCTAAAAAATCATAACCTAATTTAGCTAACTATCCCTTCAGTGCCCAGCTGTGAGACTTCCTCGTTTTAAATGAAATTGCAGAGGCTATTCAAGTCTGAACGCTTTCATCTCGGGAGCCTGTGAACAAACCCTAAAATTCACCACAATAAGCCTTCAATGGGTATAAAATTTCGCATTGCACAGTGGGGAAGCTGGGGTCTTTTGTGCAACCCAACGGGTTAATTGTTTAATTGCCAATAAAAATAAAAAACAGAGCATTTTATTCGTTGATATTTTAAAAATACGGCTGTTTTGTCAAACCTAGATGGATTTCTGTACCGATAATTTCGAAAGCAATCAAATTATTATTATTGCCAGACTCAACAATATTATTGATGAGTCTTCTATTGTTGTTGGCAGAAGCTCTCTTCCAATAAAAATAAGTTTATTTACCGACGAGCTTATTTCTCTCGGGCACTCGAGGCAATATAAAGTATTAAGAAGACAGATATCTCCAAACATATTGTCATTGTCGGCTAACAAAAATATCGCTTAATTGTAATAAAACAAGATGGGATAAATCCTCATGTTTGCTCTTTATATTTCTGTTAGAGACATATAAAATGTGAAACCTGTTTACTCTTTCAACATTATTCATTTTGCAACGTCGTTACTAGTTTACTAAATAAACTTAATTTTTATTGGTTGGTTTTATTTAATAGGTTGTTTTCTTTCATATTATTTTTTAAGAAATGGTAACTGTTTTTTCAACAACAACAGCATCAGACTTAGATTACGTGAAGAACCAATGACACATCAAAGAATCCACAAAAACAGATTTAATGTTCTTTGATTTGGATTTATTAGATACGCGTATCTCCGACACTCACAAAGGGAATTCCTACAATCCAAAAAGGCCTTTATTAATCTGTTATTTGTTCCCAGTCGGGCGGTTCCTGTGTCGTCCAATTAATATCAATATAGCGTGCAGGGATTTGAGCATGCCATCCTAGCCAGCATTACATGCTTCGGATGGCCTGAACAAATGGCGGCACAATAAATTATAGATAAGTCAGTTTCAAAGGCGACTTTGTTTGCGCTTGTGACAAATCTCACCATACCAAAACTGGTTTGTAATTGGAAACAAGGTGAAGATACCTACAATATAGATTGAAACATTTTTGCTCTTTCTTCAATGAAATGATACAATATTCTATGGTCCCACGTTCGGTTTGACGATTGACGTTAATCGACATCTTTTATAGCTAAAAAAATTTTTGAATATATTATACGTGGTATAACATTTTCTTATAACCTATAGAATTCGTCATAAGGCAAACACCATTATAAAATTCGCACAATAATATCCAGTAAATTTTCTGCCGAATTTTATGTAGTATGTAGTACGTTTGTATGTAGTATACATCATTACCGATGCATATAACTAATTAAGAGATTTCGGAATTGGCCTAGAATGGAGCAGTTTTTAGATCCGAATAAATTGTTAGGATTTGTATAAATCACCTTTATTTATCTTAAAAAAAACATTCCTGTAATTTCATCACAGCTTTTATCTCTTGTGAGTTGTGATACATGGCAAAGCTTTCCCCTTACTACAAATTCTTCACTATTTTTTTACACGTTAAATTAAATTAACAGTTGAAATGAGTTCCTCCCACACAAACTTGTTAACGTTATTTTAATTATTGCATCGATGCCCACAATGACGTGCAACATTAAAGGTTCGAGACTAGAGCACATTAAATCTGTTTGTAGTGCTTATTGTTTGTTGTCACAAATAATTGTCTATTATGGAAAGGATCTGTTCAAATACTCACTTGTTTCATCATCCGTGGTCTTAGACAGTGTTTGCTTTTAATATCATCTTTTTTTTATTAAGAAAAATAAGAAAGAATTTGTGTTCAATATCAACAATATAATGAAATATTACATATAATTTTGTAGAAGGTAGTATGACATTAGTTAGCGATGATATAATATAATAGATGTAAAACATTTTATAAAGTTATTAGTGATATTTCAATGAAGGGATTATCGCAGTGTCTATGTTTTACCGGCTGTATAATGGAGAACGTTGTAAAAAACCTTCTTTGCCTCTTATGTCAATAACATAACAGAATCGCGAGTATTGCAATAGAATCTACAGCTTCTAGAGTAGAGTAGAGACAATTGTGTTAGTAAAGTTCATATCTTTTCTGCACCATCAAGTTCCACATAGTCTTCTTGGTTGTACCGTACCCAAAGGAAGCAACTCTGCGAGCCAGCACAGCTTTGCTGTTATTCAAGTCACTACGCTTTGCCACGTTAGTACAAAATAAGTAATGTGAGTCAGAGCTAATTTTCCAGCTTCTCTTAATTTTTGTGTTTCATTTCCTATAGTAAAATACAAAGTAGCTCTAATAATAAAGAATAATTATTAGAATATTTAGTGTGAAGTTATTACACGACAACACAAGGTAAGCAAATCTAACCAACAACTAAATTGCAAATCGCTAAAATCGATCTTCATTTTTGTATTTCTTTTTATTTTTTTACTTTATTTGTATTTATTTTGTATTTACATACAAGATAGAGAGAACAGCTTTAAAATCTGTTCAACTACTGTCTCTTAAACACACATCTCTTTTACTCAAACCATTAACACTTAATTTTATTATGAAATCATCTAATATTTACAGATGTTCCCCAAAACACACATTTTACCTTAAAACCGCAGCATAAAATTAATACTCAGTAAAGATAACTATGTATAATAAACGAGCTTGTAACAATAAACGCCACGGGCCTTGTTTTTGTTCTCGAATTCTCCAAGTTAGGTACTCTCGAAACCGAGCAAGTTGAACTTAAGTAAACATTATCTGACTTGCTATAGTTAGGGTTACCATGGAGTTAAATTTGCCGTAGATAAAGTAGCTAACAAAATTCTTGTTTATTACACGTTACACGTTGTTGTTTCTAGTCGAAGTTTCGCCGAAGTGTACCTATATCTTTAACGAGAGTCTTTTTGGATTTAGATTGCTAAGTTTTATAGATTGGATACTGAGTTAGTAGTTAATACGGGTGTAGTCGTGTGGCGTTGTGTGATGATGTCAATTAAAAATAGGGGGTGATCAAAACTCCACGCCACTGCTGTGTAATGAGCAGGTTCAGTTCACACTCTTAAAGTAATATTAGTGAGTTCTATATTTTTCCGGACACATCTCCAATCCCCGTACAACAGCTCTGAGAACATCCTAAAGAAACAACTCAACAATATTTTGTCGAGCCCTTGAATTTATGTCACTAGACCACAATTCAACAATTCAATACTTCATCGAATTGAAGCTACACCATGTACACGATCAACCAACTGTATAAACGAAAACAGATACAGTTCTCACAGGAGAAATCCCAAACGGAAATGTCGAATCCGGTAGAGATATTGCCCGTATGGTAACCCTAGTTACATTCGACCTCCATTTGCCCCGAGCGAAATTAGTTTTTAACGCTAACATCGGCGTGCGTAATAACGATGTTCTGAAATCGTACTAATAAATAAGTAGTTGGTAATATTCGAGTTACTGATGGTTGCATTTAACTATGTTTGTCCAACGCTGTATACAGGCTGTGTTTGTTTGTTCCTATTACGAGAAAAAGTAAGGCACGCTATTAAGGAACTTTATTAACCACAATGACACAGTTAGGCCAGTGTAGCTAGAGTATCGAGCAGAGGCAGAAAACTCGATTTATCAATTATCACAATCCTGCCAACCGATATTCTTAAAAGACACGTTAAGGTTGACACCTCGAAAATATTTGACTTAGAAGCAAACGCCATCGTATTCCTTACGTTGATTATATTAGGTAGGTATGTATTTATATATCAATTTTAAGGAAAAAAGCTTGTATGATTTTTAATTAAATTTTTCTCATACAAAGGTCATATTGAAACAGTTTATGCTATAATTAGAGAATAGAGAATAAACATTTTAAAAATGTGTTCAAATTCATTGCTGAGTTTATATCAGTTAAAAGAAGAAATAAAACAAGAAATAATTTTAAAAAGAAATTGAAGTTAATGCGACATTTATAACAAAATTTGAAAGGCTTCAGTGTTCAAACTAAATTAAAACTTTTATCTTACTATCGAATCTCTACTTAGTAATGAAAGAAAATGAGAACTAGATAATAATCTGATGAATGTAGGGTCATTGTGATGAGTTTAAATAAAATATCACTTTTTCTGTAGTCTATTACCTAAACGAAAAATGTTTTAACATTTTATTAGTTTTAGTTTATGATTAATAACGTGAATGAAAAATAAAGAAAAAAGAAGAAAAAAATGACCTTTTGAAACGTATAATAATGATGGCATATTATATATTAAAAAAAGTTAGCAACATAAGTCTAATTAAGCATTCATTCTGTACAGATCACGCTAATAAGACGTTTGTCAGGTACATGTGTTGTTGTATAAAAATAAAGTAATGACTTGAACATTAATTATTCAACAAGAAGTTTCTAAAGTGCCAATAAATAAACAATACAAAAGAACTATAGAATTCTAATACTTATATCAAGGTGGCGCCATCTGTAAGCAGAATTTAGATGCTGCATGATTATTGTTTGTGAACATGTAGTTTGGCAAGCTTCAAGACACTGTTAGGTACTTCCAAAGGATAATTAAAAATGGTTTCTTTATTTATAGAAAGTTTTTTTTATCAAATCCGTTGCTATTTATTAGATTTCGAAATATTAAATTGATTTGAAAATTTTCATAAAAGTTAAAATAATACAACCAAATTATTTAGAGTTCATCTGTTTGCGTTCTTTAAATAAATGTTGTAGTTGTTTTGGTTTTGTAACTCAAATAAATATTGTTCCTTTAAAAATTAAGGTATTGAGAGAATTGACAATAATATAATCATATTTGTTGAAATACCTACACGAATATTATCATCATTATAAATTGAGACTCCACGGCAAACTTTGTAAAATGTTCAGTTAAATTTAATTAACGATCAATGCAAACAAAGTCTGAAAATACTTATAAATAAGCTTATTCGTGTTTTATCTCAAACCATTTCTGTAGCATTGCCAGAGCGAGTAGTAAGTACAAAAATAAAAACAACAAAAAGATCTTATCCCTGCTATCCCTGGTTATTACAGAATAACCAGTACCGTGAAGAAACAAATTCGAAACAGGTGAAATACTTGCAAAATAATTTAATTTGCAAATTGGTTAATTTATCGGACGTACCCTTGTTTACTCTGAGATAAAGGCCATCTGTTCAAAGGAAGTCAGGCCGAGTGCTCACTGAATTCCTTTGGCAATTATACAATATCAACAGATAGTTCATGGGGCAGGAAATTCTTACGAGGGTACAAGACAGGCCCGGGCCGTCTCCTTGTTATTAAACGTACCCGGCTTATTTCACATGAAAGGGAGTCTTTGATATGACCGAAAATTGAATATAATGTTTCTATTCTCCATATATTTTGATGGCTAATTGACTAATAATTTATCTACCAATAGGGAGTCAGTTTGTATTTTTTTGTTTGCACCATTTGACAGCCCATTTGCTCAACTCTAAAACCGAACCCAGAAACTCTCGACCGCATGCTGCACATCTTTGTGACACCGTTGCGTCTTCGTCATCCTAAATTATTATAAGAAGATAAGCGACTCTGCGAAATCAATTTAAAGTTTTAAGCTACCTTCTAGGCCTTGTTCCAAAACATTCCAAGCAAAGGCATTCCTATGCTTATCCATAAAAATTACAAAAATACTGATCAAAAGTTTAATTTCACTAACGTTAATATTTTGTAAAGTAATTGTACTTCTCAAGTGGCATCGTGAATACGCAATCTTTCGCCACATAATGGAAAAGTTTTAGTCCAAGGGAGGTTAACAAGAGCCGCATTATGCGCCCTCTTAATAATGCAGTCACGTAATGTGCGCTAATGAAAACTGTTTCGTGACGACTCAATTTGGCAGCATTTTATTTCTTATTACGACACATCAAACGTAACAAATGGCGGCTTTGGGTTGTTTATGTGCCGCGCAACTACACAATTGGGATCGCTAAGTTATTTACTACGAAATGTACTCTCGCTTGAGCTAATGCCCTTGGCTATAAAGTATTTACTGCCCTTAGATACGGAAAAAATCGTTTTTTACTTTTACTAGACAAAATATTGTTGTGTAACTATCTGACTAAAACAATAGATAGTCGAGTGTGGGATTCGATCCCAAAGCATCTTAGTGTAGAAGTCATTACAAGTCAGCTGAGCCAATCCACGCCGAAGACAATATTTATGACGTCATCAGAAGCTATAGGACATTCACTTATTATCTTTCAGTAATTTCTAAGTAGCAGCTTTGAATTAGGAAAAATTCTCGGTTAAGGGAATACCCTCTTATGTCGGACTTCAAACAGTCCACAAAATACAGATATGAAATAAATTTCTATATCTTGCCAGTCTGCGGGAATTATGTTGCTTATTTTTGAATAAACTTTTAGAAAAATATAAATTTAAAATTTTTCATGTAACTATTTTTGAGTTGACATTGCGACCACTTGACACCGAGAGGACCGACCCTAACGAGCACTCCGAGGTTGTGTCATTTCTCCTTTCTATGTAATACATGGCTACAAATCTCATGGACGGTACAACTAGAGCCATCTCGGAATACCATTTTAGTACTAAAATAATAAGTCGCAGGGATTGGAAGTTAAAGTTTCCCGATAATATTTTTGTTTATTTTTCCATATTATTTCAGGCATTTTAAAGAACGTAGATTATATCGAAAAGACTTAAACCTTAGAATCAGATGCTCAAGTTATATTCTGATAATTTGACTGCTCGGTGGTCTGACGATATAAATGTATGCCTTACGATCTCGAGGTCTTAGGTTCGATTCGCGGGTCGGGCTAAGTATTGTGTTTTCTATTTGGAAAATCTCAAGGCACAACGGAGTCAACATGCTCACCCTCTATTCCGATAAAACATATGGCGAAATCTAGGTAAGTTTTTTTTTTTTTTTTTTATTCTGGCTCGGCAAAGTGACCACATTGCACCTGATGGTAAGCGTAATGGAGTCCAAAAAAGTGTCGACCAGCGAAAGATGATGATCTCCCGTTGGTCGACACAATCATGCCGGCCGAATACCTCTTCAACTTTCTCGTGAAGAAGTTTGGGGGACTAATACCATGGTGATAAAAGGACCGACCGCGACAAACCGGCCAAAAAATGCCGGCACGGTCATCCTTACACCATGACTGAAGCCCCCCCCGAAAACCGGATATACACTGGCTGATCCCGGAACGCGGCACACTTGCATGTGCCACTATGGCGGGTTTTACGCCCTGTGTACGGTGGTCGCTATCCGGGTGGATACGAATATCCTACCACCAGCATTATATATGCAGGCGTTAATGTTTGATGTTTTGTGAAAAATCTTCGATAATAGGTTTCCCTATTATGTTTGTCATTGTTGTTAATGCATGTGTGTAATGTATTATTTAAGGATAAACAGTGTTATGTTGTAAACTTCTTGCTACCGTTGGTAGCTGCAGCACTTGAAAGAAACTTATCCTGCCAAGTGACTTTTAAGGCTACGCTTAAAAACGAGTTCACTAAAGAGGGACCACGTTCCTTTTTTAAAATTAGACAAACACAAAATGAATGATAGACATCGCAAAATACAGACTAATATAATTGATTTCGTGTGAGATATCATTTACAGAATTCATTTATGATTTTGACATTAATTTTAATGAAAACGTTTTATTGTAGAAACTTATGATAAATATACTTTTGCCAATATTATGACTTAACTTTCTAATGTATATCTCACATTAAATTTAAACTATAACTGTCGTATCAGAACATTTTCCTTCCAATAAAACTGACATGTCATTACTTAATACAATTGCATTACTTGAAAATTCCTCAGACGTAAAATAAAATGGATACTATTCTAAAATTTACGATAGCTCATGTAGTACCTATTAACTATTGATGCCGGTGGCGCAGTTGGCTAAACACCAGCTTGCGAAACGAGCGGCCGCGGGTTCGATCCCCACACCGAGACAAATGTTAGTGTGAATCCACAAATATTTATTTCGGGTCTGGGTGGTTGTAAGACCGAAAAGTATCTCGTAGTTTCTGATACCCACGACACAAGAACTATGTATGTGACTGTTGGGTGTATTTATTTTAATATCCACTCAGCTTTGTATATTTTAACAAAGTGAATAACAAAAACGAACCACCTGCCACAAATGACGTCAGTTCTCACCGCTTGATCTTACCGATTGGGAATCAATCAGCTGGGCTCAATTTCATCATAACTTATAATAACCGAGCTTCCTTTGTCCTGAATGCACTAAGAATATAATAAGTTCATACAATGCTTGGGAATGATAAAATAAAGCTTGGTTATCGGATCTCATCGGTTAAGATCAGGGGAACAAAAATGAAAATGTAGTATGGTAATAATGAATGTAATACGTATTTGTGATACGATTACTTTTTTTTTTTAAAGGAACGGTATATGGAAAATGATGATGAATGTTAGATGAATATGACTTTTTCTTTAGTGAACAAATTTATTCTGGCTTTTCGAAATACGTGAAATTTTCACCACAACAGATTACGGCTGTTGGCTGTTGTACTCGTATATCAGAAATATTCACCCACCAATTACACAATTCTGATGACCAAATTATACACTTATAATAACTATAATTAGCATAATAACAAAACAATATGTTTAATATTAAACTCATCTTCTAATTACTGTATAAATGAAATAATTACACCGTTCAACGAGCTAGTTTGATGTTATAAATGACTACTTTAATAAAGTTCAAAACGAATATTTAGGTAGAAAATACACGTACTTTAAGTAATTACTCTGTCGTACAAAGGAATAGTTGATTAAAGCTATCAATTACTTTAACAATGAAGAAGACGATTTGAATAATACACAAAAAAATGTATATGGATAAACGGAGTCTATCGAATCACATCAGACTTATACATGCCTGAACCAAAAAAACCAACAACCATAAAAGAAGTCCGTATTAAGCCAGAGCGTATAACAAACTGGCTGATAAAAAAACACATTTACATTTATGAAGACAAAACACAGAAAAGAGTAAACGCATAACGTGCTATAAATGTAAAATCATCGCCAAATTTATTCAGAATGCCTAAGGGCTGCAAGCTGTAAAGCTCTCGCATGAAATTTTAATTGTGCCACAAAGAGGTTGCCAATCCGAGCCAACGCCAACCCGCACTTTGGAAGCGCCACGCCAGAGAGTTTGAATTTCGACAATAAATTAAACAGCCGCGCGCAACAATGATGCGGAGGTTTTCGTTTTTTTTTTAAAGCCAACAAGGAGATAGTATTACAACTTCAATGCTCATACGGGCATGCTTATATTGATATGTTTTGCGGAGACGTTGTTTTTTGATTAGGTTTTTGAAAAAGGAACAATAAATAATTTGGGCTATATTATATAATCTACTTACATATTTCAAATCACACTACCATTAAACCAATAGTTATTTGCTTTCTATAAAACATAACAAACGTTTTAATCTCTAAATATTGAAAAACTGAAACTTGTGAATTTCACGTTATATAGCCATTGTAAATTTAAATAATAATACACAGATTCTACGTTAATTTTATGTTCAAGTAAGGCTTTAAAGAGATGAAAAAGGAACATATCGTAATATTTTAAAACTAAGTACAATGTTTTATAATTACAACGTTTGCTATTAAAGTAGTTTCAATAAGAACGTTATTAACAATGCAATGCCTTCTACGAGTCCTTACGAAATACCAGAACCTAAAAATGGACAACGCCAAGAAAGGAACTGATACGACAATATAAATTGTATTACAAAGTGACGCCATGTTTGGTCGGACTGTTAGGGACCTTGTATAATAACAATAAATAGGTCAAATGAACTATCCATTGAGGCATACAAAAGAAGCATAATCTTCCTTGTGTGTGACTTTAGAGTAAGGGAACTTATGTGTTGGCAAATCATCCATAGAATTTTAGGGAATGCTGATTTTAAATTATGACAAGGAGAGGAAACGATTTTCATTAACATTTTCCAAAACAAAGTAAATCCATAACTTCACGCCTGTGCCTTTTCCCGGAAGGGGTACGCAGAGGTGCATTTCTGCACCCATATTTCAGTCAGTACTATATAATAGGGGGCTGCCGTTTTTCGGGCATATTTTCAGTCTCCATGTTGCTACTGAGAATTTCCTTGAGGAAAACTCCTAAAATTCTTTGCCCGTCCCTGAAATAGAAACCGGGACCTCTAGATGGTACGGCACAAACATCTAATCTTTAGAAAAATGTAATGATATTAAGTAAGATGTCGTATTGAACCTTCTAAGACAAAAACCTATTTCGGCGCGATTTAATTTACTTCCAAGCTACGAGTAAATTCAAAGACCTATAAGATAAAATCGGCCGGTCTATTCATAATACTCGAGCGAGACAGGCCAACAAAGGACAGGAAATGTTTATAGTAACTTATCTAGGTTATAAAAATTCGATGCTTAGATGTTACCGTGCTCGTCTAGGCAGGCATATTGCTGGCGCGCTGCCAGATCAAATGCCGACGCTGAGGCATAGTGGGCTGGCGGAAGGAACAACAACACTTGAAATTCTAGATTTTACCACAAGTTTCTGAAATACACAATGGCTGATATACGACTGATATAAGAAAAAAGTCTATGTGAAGGTAATAAATAACAAGGGTAAGTAGAGGTGCATACTTGAGCCTAAGTTCCGCCAATTGTGTATTAGGTTAAGCCTAATGTGGGACACGGGTTCTGGAGTGGAGACCGCGACTCGGCAAACGTAGTGTAGGGCGCCCTCTGGCTAGATGGGGTGACGATATTCGCAAGGTGGCTGGCAGCGGTTGGATGAGGAGGGCCGAAGATCGAGCCCAGTGGCGTGCCATAGGAGAGGCCTATGTCCAGCAGTGGACGTAAGAAAGGCTGCTGATGATGATGATGAATGTGGGACAAGCCTATTGCTGTTTATCGAGCATAAAGCCAGGCACTGAGATGCTTTTAACAATTTTAAAAGGAAAAAAACTTAAAAACGCATTGCACCACCCGAGAATCGAATCAGGGATCCCCAGATTACTCGACACACACTTGTATAACGTAACCACGAGACAATCACTTGAAATAATTATTTACTTATTTATCTGTCGTATAATAACCGATAATTTTTTAACGTTGATATATTTTGACCCAAACATTTCTTTACATTTCATTCATATTTATCTGCATGTCACCGACATATGTATAAATTATTTAAAATATCTTACTCGTAGTCAAAAATATCAAGACGTTGTTGTACCATCCAAGATCCACATAAAGAAAAAATATCCAAATAACAATTTTACGGTAAAATTCCTTAACTGTGACAATAGTATACGACAACAACAAATTTTGTATAGAAAATACAAGGTCGTATTTGGATTAGAATATTTAACAAGACTTTCATGGATTGCCACCGGCTCTCTAACAAGTAAGATAAACAGTTAGATACGAGACTTTCCTTAAAAATATAGTTAAAATATTATTAGGTGTACTAGGACCGGATATTTACCAATTTACCGATTTCGTTGCCAAAGTAAGCTGCATATATTTCATCACCATTCCATTCCGCTCTTACTTAAATTATAGTGTTATTTCTTCCAAAACAAGCCTATTCTTTGTAATACCCATGTGACTTTTCATAAAGCTCGTCGATCTATATTAGCCCAATTCCGACAAGGTCCTTTCAATTGAAAAGGGGGAGGTATAAACAGCTTAAGGTAGAAAAATCAAATGATACATAAAAAATGCTCCATAGACCAAATTTATAAGAAAGCCGAAATTTTGCGAAAAGGAGTTCCATGTTATTTCATTGGCTTCATGCATTTATTAACCCATTTTCTCCGGAGAGTAGGTTTGTATAGAGTTCACGTGTTTTTACATCATCTTCAAAATATATGAATGTTTTTTCAGATATCCAGCCCCGGAGACCGTAATAGAACGTTAGTAATAAAATACCGCAAAATCAACAAAACCTAGCCGAGAGCGATTGTTGTACAAACAATAAGATATAAATGAATATCTATTTTATTCTATTTCCTTAAAATAACAGTGAACGTTAAATACGCCCTCATTTAAGTGGTCCGAAAGTTGTTATTAAATTGTTTAAATTCATTATTTTCGTGTTGTTATAGGCCTAATTGTTAGGATCAGAATTGTGTATTTTAGAAGCCCTAGGCTTTTGATGTATTTTTTATCTTTTTGTTATCTAATATTTAAAGATAGTGGTCAGTAGTATTATGAATCTATTTTTATAAAATATAAGTAGTAGGTAATCAGTATTATTAATGATGCATACTATATTTTTTTATCAGTTAGTTTTCAATAATCAACTTCTAAGCTCATGACTATTTCGTCTAAATTTTTTATTTAATCTTGTATATTTGCTTGCACATTATTAAACGTAAAAGTAAATAATATACACTATATTCTGTCACTGTTTGAATAATATAATTTACATCTAGTACCTACATTTTACAACGTTGATTAAAATATTCCACTTTGATATGTTTTCACCTGTCAACTACCCTCGATAACGTGAAGTTGTATGCAGTCTGAGTCAAGTGATTCGGGCCTCTCGATCGGCTTAAAATCGAACATGTACAATCGTAAAGTTTCAATTCCAGACCCCACTGTGAGAGTTTTGTGTATGAAGCTTAATTTTTTTGTGGTGATGATCGTGAACTGAAGATGAAAGTGGCATTTGGAGTTCCAGGCTTGTGTTTTGTGTGATGTGTGAAGCTTACTGCATATTTTGTGGTTATGAGTGGAGTATCTACTGTACAAACATGTTATACGGAGTTATCGTCACCTTGCTGCGAGATCTGGTCAGTGAACAATCCTTTTAGCTGTACGTCATCTGCCCCTTTTGGCAGCATACTTGAAATTTTAAATCTCTGAAATGTGTTATATTTCTTTATGCTATCACCATCATTCTTTATCAATCATCGCACTACAGTAAACCAGTTGTAATAAACAAGTACGATGCTTCTTAACACATATTTACACTTTTATTAAATACAACAAAATAACATAACTACATTGAAAAATTGGGCGTCTTCTCAATGTTGGTCTTCTGTTTCCATAATAAGCTTAGGAACTCAAAGGCATTACGTCTATCGTCTATCATCCGGTAAAAACGGAGATAAGTCCACTTTATTTTGACAACTATACCTTCTCGATAGTAACTTAGTTTTATTTATTAAAGTAGCTTTAGCACTAACAGTCGAAGCCTGGACACTGGTAAGGCGGTTTAGTAACTTTCTCACTAAATTAGGACAAGTCAAAAATTAAACTGGACACCGAGTGCTAAAATATGGGTCAAGCGATGGCCTCTACCGCCAGACGCTCACCAAATGTCGCACCTCATTTTCTTCCACTTAGTTTAACATTGACTTTTCATGATCGCAAGTTAACGGCCAAAGGAAAATATCCCCTAACACTAATGTAACAATGTTGAAATTCCTTATAACCATTACGTATCATACGACTAATAATATGCGATTCTTTGAACGCTTAGTACTGATGAGTAGTCCAGCCAGGACTGTTCTTAAGAGTATTTAATATGAAGGTGAAGTTATAAAGGTTTTTAATATTCAGACCGTGTAACATACTTTGTGTCGAGTGACGCGGGGTTGCTTGAAGGACCCGGCGAAAAGACTTTTCCGCTCAAGATACTTTTTTATCCAATTGTCGTGGCCAACAATAGAAGCGAAACATGAAATATGGGTTTTGATAAAGTGCTCTGAAAAGTTCTCTTTTAAACATTTTTGGCGGCTTATGACGAATTTCTTTCATTATTATATCTGTAAGGAGTACAATTGATTCTGTAAATCATTTTTTTTAAATTTAGAAATCGTAATCACTCAAAAACTACAAGTTTTTAATAAAATAAAATTATACAGCTGTAAGAATATAGTAATACCTAAAAATCCGTAAAAAATACACGTCTAAGACAAAATTTCTACCTATATATTTGCATTATCTGTCTACAGTATCAAAAATTACGAGGGAACTTTCAGCCTCAAAAAAATTTACAAATGAAACATATATTTTTTTATCCTGCATTTGCAACATTTGTCCATTATACCTCGACGTACAAAGCTTAGCAACTGCGCTACAAAGTCAAAGAATTATTCTCGCGTCGTGTAACACTAGTTGACACTACATGCGGATTGACATTAACACTAAGAGATAACTGTAGCTACAATGAATTCGTGCAAATCGTATTATCGTTTGTATTTTGACACAATGTAATTAATTTCACAAACATTTGCCTCGACGTGTAAATTGCATTATCAACATTTGTTTATTGACAAAGTTTCACTGACACATAGAGTATTAAGTTATGACATCATACAATTTCTATCAGACCAAGTTACACAGGACATGTTCTACAAAATAATATTATACATACATACTTACATGAGCAGTGATGGCCTCGAGGTTTAGGCGCGCGGTCGAGAATATCGGCGGTCGTGGGTTCAAACCCTAACCTCTGACTTTTCGAAGTTATGTCGGTATTAACCGTGAAGGAAAACATCGTGAGGAAACCTGCACACCTAAATATTCAGCGTGGTGGACTAAGGCCTAAGCCTTCTCAATTGTAGAGGAGGCCCGTGCCCAGCAGTGGGACATATATGGGGTAATGATACTTACATTACCTCACGCCCGTATACCCGAAGGTGTAGGCAGAAGTTTATTTCTGCACCCACATTTTGCCAGGTATGTTTCAGTCACACTTAATAGGGGGAGAGCCAATTGCGGTTTATGGGCACATTACCAGACTCCGTAATATGCTAGGAATTTCCTGATGAAAAATCCCAATAACACTTTTCGTAACCCATAATCTAAATTAATTCTAAATGAAAAAACAATGAGATCGAAGAACAAATGCGTAGAAAATATTATATTTTTCCCTTTAAGAACCATATAAACATGCATTATTTATTAAAAAAGGTGTTACTTTAACATTACAGATACCAAAATGTCTTGTCTATAAATGAAATACCTGTTTAAACGTTCCATACACCTACATAGTACCTACTTACAATGAGAAACGTGGGCAAAACAAAAAAATCGAATAGCAGACGATCAAAACTCAGGGTCAGACACCCAAAGTTTATTCAGGCGGTCAGTCTAGAGACCCTCTAAGAAAATACGTCCTAATGGAGACACGCGTGCTTGTATAAATACTTGCGGGGGTGGAAGCTTCTCAGCTGGTAAATGGGCACATTAATACTCGTATAAGATACGCATTCTCTCGCAAATATTTGGATTAAAAGTAAAACAGATGACTAACGCGTTGAGCTCAATTCGAAATATGAATAATCACAGTAAATTTCACTTAAAAAAATAAATATACACGCTTGCAACCCGTAAAGGGAAGGCAGAGCGGAGTTTTTACTCAAACATTTGACTATATTTAAAGGCCCATTGCTATAGGCGAATAGATGGCGCTTATTTCTCTGTGCTGCTAGCAAAAAAATCATAAAGAACCGATCATAATAATACTTTACTTGACCTGGCGATAGTAACCGAGACTTATCAATTGCACACCGCACTCTCAAACCACGAGTTCAATAAGGGAGTGAAACAGTAACACACATATAAATGTAGTACAATAATACTCTCAGCAGCCGCGGGTTCAAATCCCAGGCAGATACCCAGAGACTTTTCGAAGTTATGTTTGTATTTCCAATGAATTATCACGTACTTTAAGGGTGAAGGAAAACATCATGAGGAAACCTGCCACCTAAAAGTTCTTAGGAATTTCGTAGGTTTCTTAGTCTGGCAACCCGCACTAGGCCGTCAAGGTGGACTAAGGCCTAAACTCTCTCAGTTAGTCAGTTGGGAGGTATATGGGCTAATGATGATGATTAATCCGCCAGAAATAGTACTTGGTTTTACTAGATTTCGCCAATCAGTGCTAAAAAAAAACGTAAATTATATTTCCTACATACAAGAAGTATATTAACAGATTCGTCCTTAATTAAATCTGCAAAATAATTTAAATTTTGATCTATACGTTTAATACAGTCACGCCACCTTCATTTCCATACGTACAACAGAACACAAATGAGTATTTTTACCAAATTACCCCACGGTACACCGAGCCGACCAAGGTTACTACCTTTTTCGTCGGCGTGGGACAAATGGAACTTAAGTGGTTGCCCTAAAAGGACACATAACATGTAACACAAAACAGCTATTATTACCGTTATGTTGTAAGGGCACAGGTTCATTGATGGGGAATTTACGACGCGCAAATATAGGCTAAGTGGAGAATAAATTTGTCGAAATTACATATTATGTCATATGAGAGACACTAAGGCTGATATTTGAAGCATAATTATGTCTATGTTTGAGAACCTTACGTACACAGTAACGCCTGTATTCCCGAAGGGTTAGACAGAGGAGTATTCTTGCACGCACTTTTCGCCAATTTATAAGCCCCACGTAATAAGGAGCGAGCCTATTTTCGTGATGGAAAAGATCAATAGTTCTTTGTCCAATCCGGAAATCGAACCTAAGACCTCTGTACGATACACACTTATGACACGTGACCACGAAGCATTCAATTTAATTAACGAAGTACTATCTAGTTATATACAGGGTGTCTCAGCAGTCGACGATAACCCGGAAACGGGGAATAGCCCAAGTCGTAATAGTTATCAGAAAAATATTTAAAAAAATATAAGTTAGGTATTTAGAAAAATATAGGGATTTCAAAAAAATCAACACCCTGTGACGGTTTTTTCACTACTGTTGCTGCAAATCTCTACTTTTTTAATATATTTTTTTTGTCATGTAATCCTGAATAATGCCTCTGCAAACTGTTATCCAACATTTAGAGCCACCTTGCTATACTTCGGAAGAAAATTACATTGTTTACCAAACCGCATATTTAAAATTAATCATACGCCCAAATTTAACTGACTATCCTGAAAAAAAAATGTACTACGCGAGTTTGGCAAATAACTTTAAAAGTTGGTGCATTTAATACGGAATCTAAAATGGTATAACACTTGCTACATTATTTTTTAAATGTGGCACAATAATTTTTATTTTGCGAAGAAACCCATTTGATCAAATTTTCTTATTAACTAAAGATGTTTCTATTCGGCTCTTCGAGACAGCAATTTTAAGATACTATTTGAGTGAGATGGAGAGAATCGTTTTACGATGTGTGAGCGAGACAGATAGTGACGGTAGTTCAGTTAGAGAATATTTCGATTGGGAATACCCAAGTAGATGGATAGGACGAGCTGGCACAATCCAATGGCCAGCCCCTTCACCGGACTTAAATCCTTTAGGCTATTTTTTACTGGGGAACGGTGAAAGAAAAATTTTGTTTAAAGACAATTGAAAATTTACCTGAGCTACGGCAAAAAATAAATGGAAGTAGGTGAATTTGTTAGGAATAGAAGATTTTCGCCCCTGATAACCCGATCTTTTTTAAGAAGATGACGAGCGTGATTTGCGGCTGAAGGAAGGCAGTTTGAACATGTATTCTAAATTTTACTAAAGAAATATTTGATGTTAAGCAATTACTTAATAAATCTAAGATATCCAAAAAAAAAGCCTAAATTTAAAATAAAAAAGTGATCATTGCTCCGATGCGTGGTGCCCATGGACTACCTGACAATGGAGTATCTGTCTCACTCACACATCGTCAAACAATTCTCTCCATCTCACTTATCAGTTCATCATCATGTCATGTTTAGTTAATAAGAAAATTTGATCAAATGGGTTTCTTCGCAAAATAAAAAATATTGTGCCACATTTAAAAAATAATGTAGCAGGTGTTATACCATTTTAGATTCCTTATTAAATGCGCCAACTTTTAAAGTTACTTGCCAAACTCTCGTAGTACATTTTTTTTTCAGGACAGTCAGTTAAATTTGGGCGTATGATTAATTTTAAATATGCGGTTTGGTAAACAATGTAATTTTCTTCCGAAGTATAGCAAGGTGGCTCTAAATGTTGGATAACAGTTTGCAGATGCATTATTCAGGATTACATAACAAAAAAAATAATTTTAAAAAGTAGAGATTTGCAGCAACAGTAGTGAAAAAACCGTCACAGGGTGTAGATTTTCTAGATTTTTTTGAAATCCCTATATTTTTCTAAATACATAACTTATTTTTTTTTAATATTTTTCTGATAACTATTACGACTTGGGCTATTCCCCGTTTCCGGGTTATCGTCGACTGCTGGGACACCCTGTATATGTATGTTCCACGGCTGGGTACGACTTACGAGCTTTTACGACTGCCTCGTGGTCTCGCGGTACAATTATGTGCCGTGCGATCTAGAGGTCCTGGGTTCGGTTCCCGGGTCGGGCAAAGTGTTATTAGGTTTTTTCCATTAGGAAATTCTCAGTAACAGCACGGAGTCTGGAAATGTGCCCGAAAAACGGCAATAGGCTCGCCCCCTATTACGTGGGACTGATACATACCTGGCGAAATGAGGGTGCAGAAATGCACCTCTGCCTACCCCTTCGGGGAATACAGGCGTGAGTTTATGTAACAACGGATTCGTTCAGTTGACTTACTTGAGTATTCCATGTAGAAAAAAAATATGTTTGAAACCAAATCACGAAGAAACCAAATGAGAATACGTTTATTAGTTTATACTGAGTCATTCTTACGAGGGGAGAGTGTTCATCCAAAACAAGCAATAACCCTTAAGATAATATCGATTGTAAACAAGTCGTTCGTCCGGAAGTAGCTACGTTCGGAACCGAACTTCTCGCCTCGAGTTATAAAAACAAATAGTCATTGTCAGTCAAAAAAATAAATTTGCCCGGCAGCAATGTCACTTCCGGTAGCACTGACGCGTTTCCGGCATCGATCGCGGACGGATACAGCTATTGACCCCTTATAATAGTGGTGGCTGTCACTAAACCAACGTTATTTTGCCTGTTTTAACAACGATCCAGGGGATACATAAACCTTAAACCACACACATAAGGTTCATAATCCACTAGCATTGGTGTTTAGAGGTGTCCTAATGAGTTGTTCATACAAGACCCGCGTCGCAAAACTTTTATAATTTCGTTGGTATGTTTTACTTTACGGGAAACAGCATAAAGGCTGTTTTTGTATGCAACAGATGCGTAAGTGAATTTTCTGCCGACAATGGTGCGGCGATGTTTCCCAAGAACATGGGGAAAACGATATTACAGGGCACGCAGAGAATTTTGTAAACAAGCACTTTTTGTTTCGAAGCGAAGATCGCGAATCAGGGCTTTGGTAAATTTCTTTGAACTCCTTGCTATTTTAACATCATAATATCATACTCTGGCGTGGTGTAACATTTTGGCAGTTAATGAATTTGTCGATTGACGAGATACTATGAACGTTTCTCACCACTTAATATATTGTTTCTAAAATATTATTTTTATCATCGGGGCCGTGACACCACTTAGTCGTGGCAGTAAAAATTAACTTCTATTAAATATTTAGTGAAGTCTCATAACAATAGCTAATGTAGTAAATTATATTATTTAGGGGCTCAACTGGTGTGGAAGCCGGTTGTGGAACGAAAGGTGTCGGATTCTGTTCTTGCTCCGAGAGAAATGCTAGATTAGTGTCGATAGTGATTTTGTGGCATGTTATTGTTGTTATGACAGAACACTTGCTCAAATTATTTAAAAACCAATGCTTGAATCAAAACAGATTTTTATGTCTGAAACCTTTACTAGAAATAGCCTGATCAACCTTTTTATTTTTTGCTATTTCCCAGGTGTTTCAATCATATACATTCTTTTTGATTATGCATTACGTTATTATTCTAAAAGTTTCCATTAAAATGAACAGATTTTAGAATATATAGCTTCTCCTCGCTATTTACTATGTACAACAATCCTATGTAAGGTACCTGAGGCTTCTACAAAAACTAAATCCAGGTTGAATCGCGTGCTCTTCTAAAAGATAAGGTTTATCTGAGGTGCGAAGGAGGCGCGGGGAACGGTGGCCGGGTGACACACGCCCTCGTTACCGTCTAGACGAAGAATTAACAATCCCTACTCCAACCTGCTTTCTGTTTTGTTCGCGTTTATTCAGTTTACTCCGATGTTAGTAACTTTGAAAAATTATGCAGCTGAAATTGAAACCAATTATTTACGATTAAAAAAATATTTTTAAAATATGCAATAGTGATGTAGAGACCAGGCAAGCAAGAGATCGGAAGTTCTATTACCACTTCGAGCAATCGAATATCTATTCGAGTCGACACTTATATTTGACACCCTTCAACGACAGCCTAGTTGCTTCATGTTGAAAAGTAAATTTTCTTTACTCCTTTTATTCATATCTTTCCTTTTCTTTACATCCTATTTTGTCATTGGTCCTGTAGATGCTCCCATTTTTCATCAGTACAACTGTGCTCCTGTGCTGAAATATTGCCATAAAAATGTAAGCTGTCGATGACTTTAAAGTTGTTTTTACTTTTGGTGTGTAGTATATCCCAAAAATTGCCAGCATCTTTGACAATAACTACACTAGACTTATAATATATTATTGACCGCCTCCTGGCGCAGATGATTAGCATCGATGGCTAACCTTGAGAAACGAGCAGCCGCTGGTTCCATTCTCTGCACCGAAACAAATTTTATGTGATCCACAGTATTAGTTTCTGGGTGTTTGTGAGATCGTTAAATCTCTCGTATTTTCTGATACCCACGTCACAAGACTTGTATTGTGTGGGTCAGAATTATGTATGGGTCTGTTAGGTGTATTTATTGAAGTGGTTCATTAATATACAATCTATTTGCACTTTACTACAAAGTACAGTCACTGCCATTCCATACAACGGTAGCCAAGCTCCGAGCACCAGCAACGTGAATTGATGATACCACATCGTTCAAAAGTGTAGATTCTGTGTGTGGTTTTGAGATGCAGAGGGATTAATTTCCCGTGTTAATAAGCCGTGACGAGTCGCGCACCGCACACGTGGCGGCGGAAACACACGTCGAGCTATATATCATAGTTGTCATGTTGCTCCGGTTTTTTTGCCCGGCTATAAATTTAACTAAAGTGTTGATTGCACTGAAGAGATTTTCAGAGCCGCCCGTTGATGTCATCTTGAAGTTGTAGTGTTTCACAGGAGTATCGTGTGACGGTTTATTTATGGAATGATGACTTATGACTTTTGGATTTTGGAGTTCTGTATGAATGCCTAACTTCTGTTGAAAACAATGGTTTCAAAAAGTTGAAATGCCTTTGAATTATTTTTTTGTGCCATCAATATGCCTGTGTATATCCAATTGACATAAGGCTGACATACTTGTGTCAATTGCAGGAATAAACCAGAGCATTTCTTGCCAGTTACTTATTTCAACTTGCCATCAGATGCCAGTAGTATATTTTTAGTGTCAGGATAAAAAATGCGCAATAACATTCAGATACACTGCCAAGAAATCTAAGCCGAATATCATTCACAATTAAGCACAATTAACGATAGACTTAAGAAACAGCAATCTAAATATTCTGATGCAAGTGTATCTCATCCTTAATAAGTAAAATGATATGTTGCAACAAACTGAACGGGTGGTCGAATATTTCGAATCGCACATGTTGCTTTAGTTGTTTAGCCATACCTACTAATTTAGGAATATGAAACTCATCAATCAGTGTTGTAAACAGTTGAAAGATAAATTGCTCTAAATGCGTCACGAAATGTTGAATGCCGTTCTCGATACAACGCATCTTTGTCTTCGTAGAAGACGCATTGTTGTAGATAAATACGTAGGAATTTAATTTTATTTGTTCTTAAAATTTTACTTCTGTTTTTCCGAAAGGTCGCATTAGGTTTCTTTCTTTCTTAGCTTCTAATTAAGGAGTATTTTAATCTATAACCAATGTCATTGCTTTTTTACTAATTTGTAATATTTGGAGGTAAAAAAAATCTTACAGTGAGACCCAGCTACGTTCTGGATTTCTTGCGGTATTTTCTATTAATCTTGAATTTACACTAAGTTTTTTGTCATTCTATGCCTAATTGTAACAACATAAGCAGAAATAAAAATAAACTGTACCCTATAAAGTAAGAACTTAAAAATAAGTCTAAGAGCAATGCTGATCGTTGAATTAAGACCCTAACTCATTTTATATTGAAGAGAAACATAAGCATTCCAAATACTAAGCGCAAAAGCAATTAAGATTAAAACTGCATCAGCCAATACGTGTGAGTGGAGATCATTAATGAATTTAAATTTTTAAGACCATTTCCAATTGATTACATCATCAATCTGAAACTGTCCGCATGTGCGCCGTGCGTTCAATAAAAGCAAACAGCGCAACACTCACGAACGTCAAATTAATTACAGCATGAAACCCCGACCACCCGCGAGCATGAGATATGATTAACATTTACTCATAAATTTTATTAATACAAGCAACAATAGCGTCCGCGTTGTTGTATTAATTAATGATGTGTATAACACGCGCAGGGGTTTGTATTTATGGGAAATATAACTAAAAATACATCGATGAATTATGTTTAGTCGGCTGTGAAAGGAACTGCGGGATTGATTCCGAGACAAACGTTTGTCGTACTCAAATTTGTCGCGCGTCTGGTTATTAGCGAGAGTGAGTGCCTCGTAGAAAACAATACTTTATTTTACTACAAACGGCATTTACATCATCGAGACATCAGATGATAAATATAATTAAATAAATAAAAAAGAAGTTTTGATTAAAAAATTGCTCTTCCGCCAACCTTTAATTTACATTTCTGTCTACACGCATTAATTATAAATTATTGACTGAAATATAGCTCTTCTCACAACTTTTTGATTTGCAACGTCTGTCGTGATATTTTCTCACTTTGAAATTTTAACCAGCTGTTTGCCTAAGCTATGGGTAACAATTAAAAAGGTAACAAGTAACGATACGACAGCCACACCTGAGATTATTTAAAAAAAATATTGCTTATTTTCTTATCTTCTCAAACTTCTCCCTAAAAACTTCTTGTTAAACTTCTCCCTAAAAACTTTTTAAAATTCAATTTAACGCAATTGTTCGGGAATCAACAGTAGGTACATATAAAAAAAATATACGCTCAACAGTCACATACATAGTTCTGATCCCACACTAGGATACAAGTCCTGTGTCGTGGGTATTAGAAACTACGAGAGACTTTTCGGTGTCACAAACACCCAGACCCGAAACAAATATTTGTGCGGGGATTAAACCCACAAATATACAGTACCAGGGCGTCATAATAGCTAGCAATATCTTTTTCCAATTTAAACTGTGTAGATACTAGATAATAATTGCATTTAAACAACTAATACACTGACGCAAATACATATAATCAAACAAAATATCGCATGCATCGAACGATAAATGATGTAAATGTAAGTTCGAAATAACAGAATTTAGCATCAAAGCAATAATACACTAAAAGGGTACAGACATTGCACAGGCTGAATAATTCACATTGATTGATTGCTCGGCACTTTGTGTATCGCCGGTTTACCGTACAAAATAACCGGGCATTAATAGAAATGTATAATGAAATTCTATTCGGCCACGGCGCAGGTTGTAATGCTTTCAATGTTGACCACATTTATTGGGACGGACGCAATAGAGACCTGCGACTGCAGCACCCGTATGAAAACAACCATTCTGGAATGCGTTTCATCTGAATGCCAGTATGAATTAAATTTATATGTGCGGCGGATTCCAATTTTCGTATATGAATCTCGTGACAACTATATTTTTGGATGTGTTTTTAGTTACGTGGTTTTTCCATTCGTTGTTTTTTTTTTATCTAAAGCAAAAATGTTCTAAATCAGATTCTATGCTTTTAGAATTAGACAAATATAAATACATACATACACGCCTATATTCCTGTATTCCCGAAGGCACAGGTTTTGCACCTGTTGCATTTTTAAGTCCCACGTAAAAGGGTTCAAGCCAATTTCTAGTTGAGAATTTGAATACCAGGTAAAACAAAAAATAATTAATTGTGATCAAAATGTGCATATAATGATGCACTATTAAGAATTAACAGCCATTTAAAGATAAGACACAGCGACAGATACATAACTATTTTTCCAAATATCGACTATCATGTACAGAAAAGCAGTGATGGCCTCGAGTTATAGGCGCGCGGTCGAGAATTTCGGCGGTCGCAGGTTCAAACCCCAGGCACACACCTCTGACTTTTCGAAATTATGTGTGTATTCACAATGAATTATCACTTGATATAACGGTGAAGGAAAACATCGTGATAAAACCTGCACAACTAAAAGTTCTTAGGAATTTCTAAAGCGTTTAATCCGCTAACCCGCACTAGGCCAGCGTGGTGGACTAAGGCCTAAACCCTCTCAGTTGTAGAGGAGGCCCGTGCCCAGCAGTGGGACGTATTTGGGCTGATGATGAATGTACAGAATAGAGCGTCTAAGCAATTGATTCTCATAAAAAAATACGATGATTCAATTCTATCATTTATGCGACTATTTTATAGGTACAGCTATTTCATTTAGCATTTTAGTTATTTTAGTAACCAATGTTGTGCATGAATTCAAAATTTTCAATTTTATTGCAAAATACATTCACAAACTTTATGAGGTGAATTTCACGTTGCATGATCATGGGCAATACTGTAAAGTTCTTAAACTATTGTTGCGATGGGGAGTCCGTGACTCGGTATTAATATGAAGAGAATTCAGCTAGTGCAAGTTTATTGTGGCGGGCAACATTCCCAGCGAAGCGTCCTATGTTCCCCGACTGGGTACGGTTTCATTATACGCGAACGCCGGACGAAGCACTCCGAATATCTACAAATGCTGGCAACTTTAACAAAATATATTTTTCTCAAGGTCTTATAAAGTTATTTTTGTACCTACTCATCTCAGCCCTGAAGCAGTAATAAGACGTGTATTTGTACACCCATGTTTCGGCAGATTCGTCTTTAAGTACAACATAATAAAGTCGAGCCTGTTTTTCCTATTCTGACACTTTTCTAGGTTCCGTGTCGCTGAAGAGAGCAGCCTTACAAAAAACGATGCTTTTACAAATACACCCTTAAGTTTATATCGCCAAACGAATTAGCTATATTTTACTTTAATTTTCGTCTTAGGAATTTCTTGAACAAAACATCAATTGATATTCTTTAATTTCACGGGAATCGAATCTGAAACTAAATTCACGCACCGCAAATTGTGACGCGATCAGGGAGGTTACCACGAACCATTGAGGCAGGCATGAAACAAAGTCATTAATACATAACAAATCATGAATGTCTAGAATCTCATAACTCACTAGGTACGTTTCCATTAAGCATACGAAATTATTAATAAAGTTAAGTGGTTGCTTAGTTCCATCACGATGTAACAGACAAACTCATTATCATAGTGGGAATGAATTCGGAGCTATTATCAAAATATGAACTTTACCAAGTAAATGAGGAACAACGCGAGACATCCCTTCAATTTCTTGTTGAAAACGCCTCGAGACCCACGAGTCGGTAGAGTACGGAGTCTTGGAATATACCGCACATTTCCGTTAGTATTTCCAATACAGTAGATTTGTGCTTCTACGGTTCAGGCAAACTTAGGCTGCGCATACAGGACGTATTTCAAACACTCGATTATTAAATAAGCTACTAGGGCATTTATAAATATGCATTATTTCGTACTAACCTAATTATTATTAATGGATTTTTTATCGAAATGAAGTAATTTGAATATATTTGAATTAAGTAGTGAAAGTACTTAAATTTATTTTCGCTATCAGGCTTAGTGATAGCACTGAAATTGTATGATATTTAAATACAATGCAATACTGTGTCAAACGGCTACGATTATGTCTCGTTGTTTCGTTTCACAAGTTTGGGCGACGGCCCATTTTGGATTTTGGAGTACCGAGCTCGTTTTTTGGGTCGGAAAATTGTCATTGCGTTATTATGTTAGGAAATTGTCGGTAACAGCACTGAGTCCGAAAATTTTCCCAAAAACAGCATAAAGTTTGCCCACAATTAGCTGGAACTTAAAATACAATTAACAAGACTTGTGCGCAGAAATGCACCCTTACCTAATCCTTGTTAATAAGCGTGGGTGTATATTTGCATTAATAATTTGTAATAATTCTTATGAAAGTACTTATTTGCTTCGGTCACTATAACGGGTTTACACACACGGATGTTCCACAAAGCGTCAACAACGCCTTTGTTAACATCCACATACATCATAGCCCTATAGAATTCAATTACTACAATAATTAATAGATGCAACGCCAATTAATATTGAAGCTCATTTGTGTTAAGTCAGTGTGTTATTATCCATTAGATATCCAATACACCCTGTGTGTGTTCTAATGTCATCAACAGCCCATATACGTCCTACTGCTGGGCACGGGCCTCCTCTACAACTGAGAGGGTTTAGGCCTTAGTCCACCACGCTGGCCTAGTACCTAGTGTGTTCTAAATAACATGTTTATTGAGGAGGATTAAACCGAACTATACCAAATTCAGGACGTCAAGAATATTTGAATGATGCATCAGGAATTTATTAAACTCATCTAAGCATAAAGTAACTTTCGTGTATTGTAAAGTACAAATGTCAAGTTTAATTTTGTGGGTACACAAACCGATTGATGATGAATTATACAAGTCAAATATAAATTAAATATAAATACTCGGCTTTATTTGGCTTTAGTGATATTTAGATAATGTCCAATGGTCTGAGAAGAAGTAGGTATCTACTAAATATATCGAAGGTTTTTTCAGTCACTATCTTCCGTATTTTTTTTTAATATTGCATGAGGACTATAAGTGGGCTTATGAGTGCCCGGTAACGAAGACGATTTTTCATTTAGTATCACAACTGTTGTATCTGAATAATAATTCTACTTGATCTGATTCAATAGCAATTTGTAAGTCACAATGGGACTTTGGACTCCAAGATGGTAGCACCGGTATCCCCCATAAGTCATTTACAGCGACTGTTTTAATTGACGTCTAGTTTATCTTGTTAGTTTAGTCTGTGATAACCGGTCAAGGATCATTCACTACAATAATGATAGAAAAAGTGCAAAAAATAATAATAACGTACAGAATTGGCGACAATAACAACAACAATGCCTTAGGCATTAAGTCCACCTATACAAACTTTGTATGAAGTGTAAATAAATAAAAAAGAAATAAATAAAAAAGAACAACGATCAAATATACATTTTCAATTATAGCTTAACTTGAAGGGATGCAGAGTCCGTCTCGGATGTTATTTCATCACCAATGAAAGTTCATGCAGGGCTCACGGCGATTTTTCCAATTTCAGTTCCATTCCACCAGCGAATTGGACGCGTCCGCTGGATCGAAAAGGCTTGTTGAAAATTTACATATGTTGGAAAATAGATAGTTGCACCGACTCAGTTGGATAGAGGCAATCAACCCGACGCAAACATCAACGTACTGTCCTCTTGTTTACATTCAAGTTCAAAATAAACAAAATGCTGTACTTAATTGCCGATTGTTTACACGTTTAAAAATTCTATTTAAAATGAACTTTTTGCACAAAAATAGGAAATAGCCGCACACTGTTAAAGGTTGTGTAATACAAGCCATTTAGCAATTACTCTTAGCGAATGCACGAAATTGGGAAAACAAAGTCGATTGCTCATACCCATATATTTAGTTAATGGGTTCTGGCACTAAGCGCGCCCTTGACTTTAACGATGCGGCAAGAAGGCACGAAATAAATTTAAATTGGTTGGACGTCCAACGGGTACTCGTTTTGTCGCTTGACCACTGAATTGTACTGCTGTGTACATTTAAGCGTCGAGGAATTCATACATACAATTCATGCTTGTATTCTCAAAACAGTGGGCAGAGATTTACTTCTACACTCAGTCTTTCATTAAGTCCCATGACTAAGAGGCGACCTCATTCTACTTCAAACAATCCCAGACTAGACACTGCTATTGTGAATAAATTAAATTACCTAAAAATTACGGAATCTTTTAATTAGGTACGTCAATTTACCATTCACATTTCGCCAGGTATCAGTCGAACATAATGAGCCGTTTGCCGTTTTTGTGGCACATCTTCAGACCACATGCTGCTATTGAGAATTTCCTAGTAGAATAACCCAATAACATATTGCCCGACCTAGAAATCCAGCCTAGTACCTCTAAATCGCTCATACTTGTTCCGTGATACCACAAAGCATTGCCAGTTAATAAAAATACCGACATGACCAAATGAAACCGTTGATTATCTTTCCTTGTGTAAATAAACCTCTCTGACAACCATTTCCCCATGTAACGTTATTAATACGGACAAAAGCGTTTGAACCGCACACAAATCACGTTAAATACATTTTCTGATTACGAATATAACTGCTATGACATGTTTATTGTGGTCGCCCTAATTAATGTTACCATCAATTACTAAATTAAATAATGTCAGTTGTTAGTCATTTTTGTTATGGACTATCTTGTTAAATTGATTATGAGTAGAGTTACAGTGGAGTTCCAAGGCTTATTTTCGGAAACAACTTAAGTAATATCTGGAGAAGATAATGAAGCAATTATTTTTAACAAGGAGACAATTTCTTGGCCTATACAGTTGTATAGTTGTTGGCTTACTTGTTAAGGAATGATCGAGAATGCGTATATGTGAAGTCTTTGGACTACCAACCTAGTATATAAAAAATGGCAATCTCTGACAATTCCTGGATATTTTACAACGAGAAGTAGGCAGAACTATTCAATATACTTTCTGGAGATTATACTAGCATTACTTCATTACCACCTCGCGCCAGTATCCCCTCAAGGGGTAGGCAGAAGTACATTTCTGCGCCCACATTTCGTCACGTAATAAGGGGTGAGCCGTTTGCCGTATTGCCGTTTTTCGGGCACATTTCCAGACTCCTTGCTGTTTCTGAAAATTTCCTATTGGGAATATCCAATAACACTGTCCGACCTGAACCCGGGACCTCTACATCGTTCAACACATACATACATGTACCCGGAGACTGTAAGTTAGTCCTTCAAGTAAAAATAAAATGAAGACTACCACATACGAGTAGTTCTTATATCTAACACCCCTGACGTAATAATGACATGATACAATATTTTTATTTTTTGCGTAGGAGTACAGTCTGAGAATATATGCAAAACACCATAATAAGTAAGCTTTAATACACAGCTGCCAAAACATGGGTGTAGCCAGTACTTCCATAGAAGCCCAAAAGCACGTTTGCCTTATAAAATTTTAAGCTTAAAATCTTTATTTAACAAAAGCAATTTCACATATAAATGAGAACATCCCGACCCCACAATAAACAAATATAAACTAGACATTACACAATTAACGTGTAACGCTTTTGGGCTTCTATCGAAGGACCAGCACTGGGTGTAGCAATACACCTCTGTCCACCCGTCTGAGATCTGTCTAGATTGTATGAATGAATGGCAAAAATAGTTAAAGAATAGAATAACTCCCTATACTATCTGTTAAATAACCCCTATGCCCTTTCCAACAGATCATTTTAAAATAAACAATAAACATTTCAATGAAAATTTTCTCGTTCCAAACAAGAAAATAAAACTGTACACAGTGCATACAGATAAGCTGTTTGAGATTAAGTTACCGTACACAGTCCGCCAGGCGCGCTACAACTGGCTACAAGATTGCACTATTTGATCCCGGTGCAAAATATACATTTGAATGGAATCACTTCAACCACATGGGTACATTCGAGAATGCAACTGAATCGAAGATTGGATCCGGTTTAGCGTTTTGTTTGAGCTGAATTGCAAATCGAAATGGCCTCATGGACGATTATCCCTGGTTGGATCCTTGGTTCACAATTTAATTGTTTTTATTAAGCTTAATATCGAAATCTCCTTGAACAATGGACTTTAATGGTATTTATATTGCATCATCAAGCTCCGCATTATTTTACGAATTACATATATAAATTCTATAATTTCAAGTATAAATTATGTGAGATTAGGTAGAAACTCTTCCTCTTCGCGTATTTTTCCTTAATTGTCAAGGGTGACTTCCCCGCAAAATCTTCTTCCAGATAATTCTCTGCAGACGTTGCGATCTTTATCTTTAACTTTGAAGCTCCATTTAGAGATCGATTCTACGAGTATATTGATCCGAATATCTCTTTCAGCGATATAATCTGGGCTCGTAGTGTATTGATAATCCAAAAACCTAAATTAACAAATCGGATACAGTACATAACAATATTGGTAGGCACGAGCCACCTCTACAATCATTATTACTGTCTCATATTCTTATCTCTCTAACTTTTGAATTTTTGTATACCTACGTACAATTGCTTCAAAAACTCCTCATACGAAACAAATAACACCATCG
Source organism: Hemaris fuciformis (assembly GCA_907164795.1). NCBI lineage: Eukaryota > Metazoa > Arthropoda > Insecta > Lepidoptera > Sphingidae > Hemaris > Hemaris fuciformis. The sequence continues at coordinate 7,337,741 of OU015446.1, forward strand.
TCTAAACACAATTAAAACTGTGACCCTTTTTAATCATCTAGAAAGTAGCAAAGTAACTTACATATTGCAGGCGCTCGGCAAAAGTTGAAACTTTGCCGGGTTGACAACCGAATCTAAAATGCAACTAAAAGTTCCTGCATGGTTAATGAGCAAACGCTAATTTCTTTCAGTCTCCATTATACGGCGCGGGCTGCTTATCTGTGCCAGCCGCCACCCCACACAAAAACTGCTCTACAGACCGCTAGGCTAAAATATAAATCGTAAATTTAGAACTAAGCTTAGGATTATTTAGCTTATTCTCTGCGGTTTGTGTATGTTTCTATTGCGTGGTAAAATTCAACGTGATTTATTATTATCGTTTTGATAACATTTGGTTTATGATTTTTGCTATTGCTATGATTATTTTGTTGGTTTTAATGTACAATGTACATACTATTGAATAAGTACATGCCGCGAGCGTTAGGACTTATTTTTGCTTAATTTCAACATCAGTTCTATTTGAAATTCTTTCTAAATTGTCCAAGTGCAGTATTTGAAAAAAAAAAGGTTAAAGTACAGTACAATACCGTGTCTTCCGATTAAATTTACTTATTTTAAATACATACATAAATCCAACAGTCACTAAAAGACAAATCTTATGTCGTGGGTATCAGAAAATACGAGTGTGGTTTCCCAAACACCCAGACTCAAAACAAATATTTGTGGAACATACAAACATACCGATCGAACCTGCGGCCTTTCGTTTCACAAACATCAGCAAGCGAACTGCGCCAGGGGCCGTCAAAGCTGTCAATTTATTTGTACCTTTTTATTCATCTTAAAATCTGTGCCATATAGGAATACTCGTGAACCACGTATGCTCGAAATTATGGCTCATTGTAACTACGTCTAATGAATTTTCAATCTTTCAAGCATCGTCCGCCTAGTTTACAGTAAAAAAAAACTTAGATTCTTGTCAATGAAATCTTAAAAATTCAAGTGTAAAAACTGTAAAAACTGTACCTTCTGTATCTGCTGACTTAATTTATGTACTTACTGATTTTTGTTCTATCTACAAAGCTCAGGTACGTAACAGTAATTAACCAGTGTGCTCTCCTTCAATTTATTGCGGGAAAATTATCTTTGTTGACCCAAGCGCCTCTCTTAAGGTACTTAATTTTTCGCTTTTTGTAAGCTTTTTTCACATCCTCATTTTCCATATTAGTTCTTTGCCGGACGATTCTGCTTATTAATTTGGTCAAGTATAATGTATATCTCGGATAAAGAAAGCTGTTCACAACGTTTTTTCGTGGATTAGATTAGATTTCATTAATAGCCACGTTTATGTCAACGAAATGCCTTTGAAAATATTTTGTAAACATTCAGAGGGCATTTAGTACATCCTAAATGACTTTCGTGAGCGAGAACATCAGGAAAGCCCTAAAATTTATATTCAGTGCAAGGCATTAAATATCCTTGACAATAATTGCAGGATCGTAGCGTTCGCGACCAAGACATAAATACGTATGCATATATTGCTTCGTTATTATCGAATCTTTTATTTAACCTTCATAAGGTCTATAATTTTACAAACGTTGCCGTGCTTCGGGTCAGATTTGACCCAGTAGTAGAATTTAACCAAAAAATGAACAAAAAATAAAGATAAAAATGTGTAATGGATTTATTTGACATATTATGTTTATTTCTACAGAATTACTATTAATTTTTATATAAATTTTAATTTAATACATCTAATATAAAAATAATACACAATATTGTATGACGTTAATATAAAAAGAGACTCAGCAATATCTAAAAAAAATGTAAATGAAATTATATCTTATTACACTGGGTGCAACAACTGTAGTTAAATGTTTTTTATTACATACGAATTTCTTACAATCTACACAGATCAAAGGTATTTTATTGTCAGTTTTAGCACATAGGTGGCAACGACTTCTAGGGTTGGATGTTCCAAACGTAACTTGTGGCTGAATCACATAGAACCCAAAATTTGATGCCATATATAGCTGGTTCGATGGCATGTACATACTGTCAAAATGGACAAATCCCTCTGAATGCCACAAGCTAATGAAAACACGCTTACCTTCCAAATTCGTATATTTCACTATAATGTGTATCAAAGGTGGTGGGAAAAATAAATCAAAACTGGATTTTTCTTTTGAGGTGATCCTTGAGCAAGAATAGCGTGTCAATCCTGGTGTCAAGTTTATTATGTTTTATCTGGAAGCTCTGCCACAAGACTGTATGACAGGGTTTCTGGAATATTGTATTTGCCCATTTTTTGACGTCAATGAAGGCACAATCACTGATTCATTTTCGCTATCCGAGCTATCAGATGGTTCAGCTTTTTCGATATAATCTTCTGTTTCAGAATAATATTCATTAGTATCCGACATTTTATCCAATATCACCGCTTCTATTTGATTGTGTATCATTTTTTACAAGCAAATATCGTTTTCATCACTGTAATCTATGGTATGTGTTGTTTGATTGATATACATAATCAATAATGTTTATACATAACACTAAGATTTGTGTGGGTAGAAAAAAAGAACGTCTCATTCAAAAAGTTATGCGAAACATAAACAATTCGAACGATAACAGATGCACTGTGCGTTTGTTATTAGTTGAGGTCAATTCTGACCCGAAGACCGTTAGAGTAAAAAAAACCATATCTGGAATATTATAATATTTTTTTATAAAATTATTCCAATAATAAGTAAATAGAAGCGAATCATTAAAAGTCATAAAATATCAAACTCCTTGAACGCTTATTTTCTGAGAAAATTACATTTTTATCACAAAATGGGTCAAAATTGACCCGAAGACCTTATGAAGGTTAATAATGCATCGATTAAAAAGACTGATCAATTTTACTCACCATTACGACATTATATTAAGCGATTTTTTTTATTAAAGCGGTGACTTAGCTCTGTATCTCAAGTTGACTTTAAGTTCGAATTTAAATAAATAAATCAATCTATATTGACATACATATTTATGAACCTTTCTAAATCTACACACTTAGGTATAATGAGGAATTTGCTGTCAATGATGATCTTGGGTTCATATGGCTGATGATAATTAAGCTACACCCCCATTTATGTCCATATATATGTTCCTTATTCAAATTTTAAATATTGCTGACGTATTTCGTTGTAAGGCGTAATTTACTACGTATTTGTGTCATTTAATTAACACATAATTTAAAGCGACACACGAGCTCAAGTGCGATATGACGGGACACGAATCGTGAACGAGCAACTTATAACTCCTATTTTACTGACGGTCTGATCCTCAAAATGTCGACATTAATGTCGCTTACTATGTCACTTTGGAGGTGTAAAAATGTGTTTAATAATAAAAAGTTTATTTTGATACATGAGGTATATTTTTATCCAGCTGCATGTCAAAATTGTTTGAAAGTTGACAGGAAATTAACTGTTTAGCACTTTGTTTAATTCGATGTAGGAATTATTACTTTGTTCATTTTTATACCACATTTAGATCAAATGGGCGATGTTTAATTGCTAGTAGTAATCAAGTTCAAGTGTTCATAAAAATCGTTTTGTTCATTTTGTTCCTATATCTAAAGACAAGAACTTTGTCGCCTTTAGAAAAGTGAGTAAGAAAGGGCGACATTCTTACTCAATATATTGCGCCGGCTGTTAATTAACCTCAGTTTCTAATAAGCTGTTAATACTGTTACTTTAATAAGGGTTGAACTAATTATACAGACATAAAAGGGAATAATGACTGGATAACAATGGTTGGCATATGAGTACTCCTTAGCTAATTAGTGAAATATTACAAGAATCTTAATACAATAGTCATCACAAACGAAAGCAACACAGAGCCCTCATATTTAGGAGTTTCTTCAAGGGGCTTAATTAAACAATGTTATATGTAACTTAAGCGTCATTGTCGACTATGCGAGAATTAAGGGCCACGATGCTTCACGAAAGCAGACCGCCATTGGAGCACTAATGCAGCGTGCATTTTTAATTCATGTCAAGAGGCCGCGAGCGACCGCAGTGGGGCTAAGTGCAGTCGTGTTGCCGGATCGCCGCCATTTACGGCTGCTGAACATGTCACGGAAATAGGAATAACTTATTTTGGTGTCGTACTTTTCTACAATGTAAGCGAATGTCGACATTTTTTTATTGTTTTACAATGTCGCGTTTGAACATGCTAATATACCCCCTAATGTAATGTATTATGGGGAGTTTGAGTGAAAAGAGATGATCTTTAATGTCAAGTCTGGCAAAAGGGGTGGGCGGCTTCGTGTTTTTGTGGCCAAAAGAGTTTGTTTACAATGTTGCCATAAATTATAAAGTGTCAAAGAGAGTACGGTTAAAGTACAGAGGCCTGTAGTTTAGACAAAAATTTCAAAAAAGGCACACAGTACACTACTTCCTTGAATTTCCTTCATCATCATTATTATCATCAGCCGAAAGACGTCTACTGCTGGATATAGACCTCCCCCAAGTTCGCTCTGGAAGTCCTTAGAAGAGTCCTATAAATTTCTCTAATAAGATAAACTTTTCAGCGTCCGTAATTCCGAAAAAACAAAGAAGTATATTTTCAGATTCCGAAACACTAAGCAGCCTCCTTCACTTCCAAATAAATCAACAATATTTTCTATATTCAAATCATACAGACTAATTGTTCGATTTCATCCTAAATTTAACAATTTGAAGTTTAATTTTTTCGGAGACTTTATTTTACGTCAGATCCCTGTCCACTCGATCTTGTATGAGTTTTACGAATGCTTCGCCTTTAAAATACATCGCTTTAATGGGCGTTGAATTTTAAAATATTTGGAGAATAAAATTCGTATCAACAAATATACAAACGATTAAATTGATCATTGTTCATAAATATTTCTGTGTGCGTGAAAAATCAAAACGGTCTGGCGATGTGAGCTTGGTGGGAGTAATCCCTTAAAATCCGGTCAATATTTTTGAACATGATGTTACTCGTGACGGAGCGCAGTTAAAATTGGTTGATAAAAAATGTTGTTAGTAAAAATCTCGATTCTTTTACAATCTTTGAGTTACCCTTACTATATATTGCGGATTTGCCTCCCAAATAAATCCGGATCTAAACGTGCTTTTAACTTCTTTTATGCTGGCACTGCGTAGTAACCTCGATATCTGGAGATTTTCACTGTCGTATCACCAGTTGACATAGTTACGTCAATCTGTTGTACGTTGAGCACAGGCAATATGCCAGTATAGATCACTATGACGGTTTTGTCACTTCATGTGCGGTGGTTGTGTGCAGGAGTAGCAAATATCAGAAAATTGGACCTCCAATGGCAATCACCGGATGAAATACAATAGCTTCTTGGAAATACGATGGCAGTTGAGAAAAAACAATGCATTTTTTTTGCTTCGTTAGAGTCCTACTTACTTTTACTTTTGAATTAATTAGTTTTATGAAATTAATTAGCGCTAGATACTAAAAAACACGTTTGTCAGAATTCGGCTTTGAATTATTACTGAATAAATGTCTAACTTAGTTATTAATTAGTAAATCCATTTTTTATTTGTTTTGTCAAACATTTATTTTATTCTATAACCTTTTTGCTATTTTCCGACAATGCTTTGCTTTATAAGGTTGTTTTCTTTATAAGTTTGAATTATTAAATAATATTTGTTCCAATAAATTGGGTTAGTTTTCAAAACTGTATTTAATAATAGTGGAACACTTGCTTATTTCAATATTATTTGAAAGTTGTAAAAATAATATTAAATTTGAATAAAAAATCAGAGCGAAATAAAATCTGACTAAATTTTATGTGTAGATTGATATAATTGAGTAAAAGGTGCTATAATTTTATCCATAGACACATACATACCCTCACGCATATATCGCTAGTTGACTGCTTGCCTCGTGGTGTTACGGCATATGTCATGCAATCCAGAGGTCCTGGGCAAAGTGTTATTGGGTTTTCGATAAAAAAAAAACTCTGTAGCAGCATGGAGTCTGGAAATATGCCCCCAATACAGCAATTGACTCGCTTCCTATTACGTGGTACTTTAAACACAATTGCATGAATATGGGTGCTAAACTGCACCTCTCCCCACCCCTTCGTATGCAAGAGAGAGTTTGTATGATGATTTGATGAGTTTGTTTGGATGATGAAGATATATGAACGATATTTTTGTACAGGTTCCTTTGTGACAATTCTGTCATGCAAATAATATTTCCTTACGGTATTAGCAGTTTTTCAAAACACTAAATTAGCATGAAGTTCCTAGCTACTTACTTACAGAGTAAGACCGTCTCCTACAATGTTGAGATGCAGCGCGTTGATAATGCAACGACACATTACAGCTCATATTAAATACATTGAGCTTGGAGCAAATGTCGGTCAACCAGTGACTGTATTATTCAGTGGTTTCCTCACACATTCTATCCACGTCTTACACTAAAAGCTCAAGAGACGCCAGCTCTCGCCTTTTTCAGTTGCAATACATGTTTGTGCCAGTTGCATCCAAGTTGCTTTTTATAAGACATATTAGTGAATGCGCTCTCATGTCGAGCAGTTTTACCTATCCTTATTTGTCAACATTCATACCTTTGGTAATTCGATGCGGAGTGGAGACGTCATGGCACTCTAGAGTTTAATTTTTATCAAAATTTTCTTTCCTTGTCCCGAAGGCTTCGGTACTGCGTGCCCCAATTATTTCCACTTTATCTTGCTTATCAGCTTGGCTCTGGTGATCGGCATTCTCTTTTTTAATAAAAAGAAAATATAACAGTTATAACTTTGATAACAAAAGATTTAGTCTCTGTATGCATAATTTGATCCATTCACCATATTTAATAAATATATTATATCACACTACTTATATTCCATTGGAGTAATTATTGAATCTGACTGCCTCGTGGTCTCGCGGTACAAGTATGTGCCGTGCGATCTAGAGGTCCAGGGTTCGATTCCCGGGTCGGGCAAAGTGTTATTGGGTTTTTCCATTAGGAAATTCTCGGTAACAGCACGGAGTCTGGAAATGTGCCCGAAAAACGGCAATAGGATCGCCCCCTATTACGTGGGACTGATACATACTTGGCGAAATGTGGGTGCAGAAATGCACCTCTGCCTACCTCTTCGGGGAATACAGGCGTGAGTTTATGTATGTGTATGTATGTATTTAAATTATTGAATCTTTGTTCAGCATAAGATTTACTATAATCGAAACAATAATGAAGATTTTAGGTTAATTCTAAAACCATTTACATCATAAAGTAAACATTGCTAAAAATATTCCCATCGCTGCCACGACCTGGTAATCTGTGCAGTCGACATAAAAGCAATTTAGTAGGTCATGTGTGCATCCATTAAGAAGCCTCTTGAACCGGTTGTAACCTTTCGACCTCAATTTTCCCGATGCCTATTATCGCGAACTAACAGTTAATTAACTAGTTCGACGAACGTATCGTTTTTAAATCCATTATACCGCGAAATCCTCACTTCAAAATACATTTGAAATCCACCCAACCGTCACAATTACAAAGCTGGTGAATTTTATGAAAAATATTCCAATACCGAGTAAAATGTGAACGAACAAAATGAATAGAAGCTAAAAATTGCAGATCGAAATTAACTTCGCCGGTAGCCACAGCGGTTTCTATTTGACCCGGTAATATTTTATCAAACATTCATTGGCTAGAATTAAGCTATTACTGTATATGCAAAGAACCTTTGATTTTAGTTAATTGCTTGGTCAGCTATGATTGTGGTTTTAAAAATATAAGACGAAGAGTTAAGGGAAATTATCTTAAGTGTGTATGAAATTTCCGCTTAACAGTAATGTTACTTAATATTGTTGAAGTCGTGATGGCCTCGAAGTTTAGGTACGAGGTCGCAAATCTCAACAGTCGCAGGTTCAAACCCCAGGCATACAACTCTCTCTAACCTGACCTTATTTGAAAAGATCAGACTAGACTAGATATTTCTTATATTTGATTAATAAATCAATTTAGAAATGTACCCGAAAATCGATAATAGGTTCACCCCTTATTAAGTAGGACTTAAAAACACTATTGATAGAATGTTCTTATAGATTTATATTTCTGCGTAGCCCGTGTATGATATGCGGGGCTTTCTTTTGCTTTAGTAGTATATTGTGATGAAACTGGATGAAGCAAAAGCACTATGTCAAGGCCGATAAAAGTAGATATCCATAATCTCTGCTTACTCTTATTGGACATACGCGTGAATATATGTATGTAGTAATATACCAGTTACCAAACAAGCACATAGATACACACATGTGTTCATTGAAAGTGCAACAGTCCAACAAGGTGATGTGCAGTGCAGTTGAAATGTCAACACTGCGCCGCGTCCAGTGCTGTAATGAAATGTTTGTGGATACGCCCTTAGCTCACTAAACGCTCTGTGATCCGCTAATAGCCGTAATGGATTAGGTTATTGCTCAATGCATTAAATTGATAAGACGGCGGTCACTTGGCCAGCGCAAATTTGCTTTCATGAATCAGTAAGGCGCTGTGGCTGTAAGTGCTCACTAATATTTAATCGTGCCTGTAATGATGATATTAAGATTAATTGTTATAAATTAATTTAAATTGTTATTTCTGTTTAAGAAGGTATTAAATAGATTTAGTAAAAAAAAACTACACGGTAGATAAGCATTTATGAAAGGATAAACGGAAATACTATTGCTTATGCGATCCACAAATAATTATTGTTTGGGTCTGGGTATTTGTGACACTTAAAAGTATCTTGGAATTTCTGATATACACGACACAAGACTCGTACTCATGTGGGGTCAAAACAAAATATTATGTATGTGACTGTTTGGTGTGTTTATAATTATTTATTGGAATTATAATTTGAAAGTAAACTGCTCGTTGTGTCTTTTAGCCACGCATGAGTAAAACAACTCAAACACGTATAATGGCAAGCTGTCAATGAAAAAGCTGAATTTAAACTCGATTTTATTCCGTTTCCAACCTTTTATTGGCCGGTAACACACTATGTCAATGTTTCGTGCATGAGTGTGGGTAATACTGTGTCTTCTGACAGGAAATTATTTCTCTCATCTTTTGACATAATTATGTCTGCTTGGTGTTTTTCTGATAGCTATAGGCCGATTTCAGAAAACACTATTTAGTTGTCACTATTTAGAGTTTTAAATCTTATGAAAGATGGTTTCTATCTGGGCGGATACTTATATCCGACTGCTAGCGAATCGGGCCTTTAGCATCTATTAGCGACATGAAGTGCAACAGGTTTACTTCATGATTATTTATGAGGCAGTGGTTTCCAAGGCCTAGCCGATTCGTATCGCAGAACAATTTAACAATACCGTAGCTTTACCAAATACAAAGAGTTGTCTATTATATTGACACACTAATATTCGTAATACTATTCTTACTTAAAACCTAAAACCGAACGAAAACCTGACCATTCAAAAACCATCGCAAAAAGTTTGACAACAATGAGACAATTATGCCATCAATTAAACGGGGAAAAGGTGAGAAAACAAACGCTCGCTGTCCAGCATTGTGAAGTTGATGGTATTGTGGACGGTTGTTCACAAGCGAGACACATTAAATCTGCGAGCGACGAGCGCACCGTCCACACTCCGCGCCGTCAGCGGGAGCGTGAGACTCCACACAAACGATGAATTATTGCGTGCCATCAATTACCGGACCGACACGACACACGCAGACTTCAACTCTGCGTGTCTGGATGAGTCTTTACTTTCTTTTTTATATATATTTGGATAAACAATTTTTACATAAAAATAGCGTTCCCAAGATTTTTAAAGAAAAATTATAAACAAATACTTGACACTAACTTCAAACAGTATTTTTTTTAATATTATCGAAGTCATAACTGGTTTAATAACAAATACACCAAACAGTCACATACATAGTTCTGACCCCACACTAAGATACAAGCCTTGCGTCGTGGGAATCAGAAACTAGAAGAGACTTTTCGGCCTCACAAACACCCAGACCCGAAACAAATACTTTACACAAACATTCGTCTCGGTGCGGGGATCAAACCCGCAGCCTCACGTTTCGCAAGCTGGGGTTTAGCGCCACGGACGCTGAACTGACTAAGTTGTTTATATTGTGCTTTCACGTCGAAATATCTGAATCAATTTTGATGTTAAGTTTAGATTGAAATGAGTCTTCTGAGATGGTTGTAGGTTTTATTTTATCCCGAAATTTATTAGGTCCCTGAGGCTTTTTGTATTGGTTGACAAAAACTAGATTAACGCGAACGAGGCCGTGGGAAAAGCCCATTTTTAAAATAACGTGAATAAATTTTAGTGATTTGGAGCGTGGCCGTTTAATTCTGCCGAATCCCGAGGCCCGACAAGAACAATTCTAGCCTTATTTGAATAAGACCATATTTTATTTAGAAAAAGTTACTTTATATTTGTCAAAAGCACCATCAAAATATGAAAACTAGTGAATAGTCCCTTATTTTGCAGTCTTTTTAAAGCTATATAGCTTCATAAAAAATTAACATTTACATTAATTCTCATTAAACAAAATCAACACGGAGTCGAAACATTTTTCCTAAAACAACAATTGGTTCGCCCACTTTTTTACGAGACAGTGGGTGAAGAGATAAGCTTTTACCTACTTACTATATAGGTAGTATGTTATATTATGTGGTCGTCACTATAACCAAAGTCAAAGTCAAAGTCAAAGTCAAAATCATCTTCATTCAAATAGACTTTTACAAGTTCTTTTGAATCGTCAATGTTAAATTATTTTTTTATATTAAACTATTATAACAACCAAGACTTGACAGTCACTTCCACACAGTCTATAACAATGATTATTATTGTAAAGCTTTGTTTACACCGCCATGCTTATAGAATCTGAACTGGTTTGGTAAACAGCGTCGCCTTTGTTAACGCCATTGTATTACTCAATACATGTTGACCTGGGACGCTATTCACATCAGAATCGGTGGTCTTTGATTAAGCACACAAAATTACCGCTGACAGCTTAAAATCGATCGGAATAATCAAAAAATTTAATTTGTACCTATTGCAAGAGTTGTAGGATATTTCATTTGAAGTGGAGTTATGCCACCAGATTCGTGGGGAATCGTATATTAACCACATCAAACGATCATAGCCCCAGATTAATTTGAAAGTCTTGAACAATATACGAGTGTTATATCGTGGCTGTCAAACCTATAAGATACTGTAAAGTCCCTCAGCTTTCTCAGTGTACTTACTACTTTTACTAGGACCCGAAACAAATATTTGTGGCCCACAAACATTAGCCTCGGTGCGTCTATATGCTTTCAAGGCTTTGGACATGGAAACTGTGAAATATTAAATTATTTATTTAATATTAATAATAAATAAATACACCCATTAGTTATTTAGCTATGTGGTAGCTAAGTAGCTGTGTGGCTAGTTGTATAGGCGGCGTCGGTGTGCCTGGTTGCGGGCACGTAGCGACAGCGCCTGATGTTGCGTGAGGATGAGATGTGCCGGATGATGGTACAAGCGCAAGCGCAATGATAAGCGTTAAGCAGTTCTAATAGTTTATTGCACAGCACAGTATATGGCAATAATAGTCACGGCACAATAAGAAATAGTTCACACAACACAATATAGTCACGAAAAGTACATACAAGAACAGAAGGAGACGAGACAGATAAAAGAACGATGATATTAACACAAAAGCAGCTGTTAAGCGCGGACGAGATAAGGCGACGAGGTAGCGGGTGACACGGGCTTCGCGAGCGAGGGAGGTGTACCGACTGGCCGCGTCGGCGGCGCGGCCGACGCGGCCGGCGCGTGAGTTGAAGCGATGACGCGCCTCGCTCGCTCGCTGCCACTACGCGAAACCGGTTTGTGTCCGCGCGGCGGTATCGAGCGCCTCCAATGCACTCCACGTATATTAAATAATATTGTAATAAATGTGTTGGGTTCTGTAGGTGTAATGCGTGAAAGTTAGTATGTATATGTGTCGAGTGTAATTGTTAGTATTATAAATATACATGATATTAAATGTTTATAATAAATAAATATATTTTATAAATAAATAAAATATAAGGTACGCCACATCACTCCCCCCCTGAGACCGTTACTACGGGCGATAATAGTCCGGAAAGCGAACTCTGCGGCCCGAGCGTGTCCTTTTGACGTCCTGCGCTGGGGGCTTTTGCCCCGTGGGAGCAGGAATATGAGATGGAGGTGCTGGGGTGGGAGGTTGGGCGGAAGTTGGGATAATGGGTGTTAGTGGAGTAGATTGAGTTAGTGGAGGAGCAGGAGTAGGAATGGGAGATGGGTCGACGAGTATGTAGGCCGGCTTCAGGCGGTCTACCGATACTGTCACACTCTTCCCTTTGACCTGTATCTTGAACGTTTTGTCCCCGCGGCTTATGACCTCGTAGGGACCAGTGTAGGGAGGCTGTAAGGAACCGCGAGAGGAATCGTCCCGCAAGAAGACATGGCTAGTGGTAGCCAAATCCTTGTAGATGAAGATTTTCTCCCTACTGTGACGTGCAGCTGGTGTTGGCTGGAGTTTAATGGCAAACTGCCGCAGGCGTGTGGTGAACTCCGAGATGTCTGTGGAGACAGGTGCTGAAGGCTCGAAGAATTCACCGGGCAGTCTAAGAGGCTCACCATAGACCAATTCGGCAGATGAAGATTTCAGGTCGTCTTTGTAGGCGCTTCTAATGCCACACAGCTACTTAGCTACCACATAGCTAAACTGGTGACCCCGAGAAGGACACATACCGAACGAGACACAAGGTACGAAATTCACAATGAGTGACCATAGCGAAGCCAACACGACAATCCGACGTACACGCGGAGTTCGTCCTTCGGCTGACCGCTACGACGCCACGTGCGGCATTATAGAAATTAGGGTTCCGCAATTTACACCCGAAGACCCTGAATTGTGGTTTGCATTACTCGAAGCACAATTTCAATGCTTTAATATAACGGACGATTTAACAAAATTTTATCACGTCGGGGTCACCAGTTTAGCTATGTGGTAGCTAAGTAGCTGTGTGGCTAGTTGTATAGGCGGCGTCGGTGTGCCTGGTTGCGGGCACGTAGCGACAGCGCCTGATGTTGCGTGAGGATGAGATGTGCCGGATGATGGTACAAGCGCAAGCGCAATGATAAGCGTTAAGCAGTTCTAATAGTTTATTGCACAGCACAGTATATGGCAATAATAGTCACGGCACAATAAGAAATAGTTCACACAACACAATATAGTCACGAAAAGTACATACAAGAACAGAAGGAGACGAGACAGATAAAAGAACGATGATATTAACACAAAAGCAGCTGTTAAGCGCGGACGAGATAAGGCGACGAGGTAGCGGGTGACACGGGCTTCGCGAGCGAGGGAGGTGTACCGACTGGCCGCGTCGGCGGCGCGGCCGACGCGGCCGGCGCGTGAGTTGAAGCGATGACGCGCCTCGCTCGCTCGCTGCCACTACGCGAAACCGGTTTGTGTCCGCGCGGCGGTATCGAGCGCCTCCAATGCACTCCACGTATATTAAATAATATTGTAATAAATGTGTTGGGTTCTGTAGGTGTAATGCGTGAAAGTTAGTATGTATATGTGTCGAGTGTAATTGTTAGTATTATAAATATACATGATATTAAATGTTTATAATAAATAAATATATTTTATAAATAAATAAAATATAAGGTACGCCACAGTTACATACAGAATTCTAACCCCACACTAAAATACAAGACGTGTGTCGTGAATATCAGAAATTAAATAAGTTGAGGAGTAATCAATCGCTGCAATCGATAGTGGACATACACATTCGCTCATAATAATGTTGAAGTAAGAAATGCAAACGTGGAAATTCTATCGTAATTCATAATAGTTAATTTATCAAAGAAGAACATTTTCATTATCATAATATACTTTATTGCTAAAGTAAATCTCCTAATAATATAAAGAAAAATATAATTACAAGTGTGTCAAGCATTCAGCTGCTTATAACAGAACGATACTAATTTAGAAATCTTACAAAAATGTCCAAAGCATTATATAAATAATTTCCTTCCTCTCTTTGAATACTCAATTAGGCGAAACTGAATTCGGAGTCAAAGAAATATAACTGTATAATTTAATGTTGCCCAACAACGCGAAATTTACTAATTTTATAATTTTTATATTTCAGTTTTGCTCGTTTTCTCTTTATATTTATGTACAGCTGCTCTATTACACAATCTATTTATGCCATTTTCTGTTTAATTATTCTGGGTCGGTAAGGTGGACTGAAGTAGTGATGGCCTCGAGGTTTATTCATTATAATAGTAAGTTAGTTGATATTTCTTGTCAATAATGAATATTTGTTTATAAAATGATAGGCGTTGCTCGCGGCTTCCCTCGCATTATTTTATATTTATAATAAAATTCCCTAATACTTCTGAGTAAAATGTACTCTAACTGACTGCAGGTTTTCATCTATATCTGTAGCAATTTTTATCAAAATCGGTTTAGCCGTTGAGACTTATTGGTCAGTATAACCGTTAGGAATCGAAGAAATGGTTGATGGTGTATGCTTAGTGGTGTAAGTAGAGATGGCCTCGAGGTTTAGGCGCGCTATCGAGAATCTCGTCGGTCGCGGTCACAAACTCCAGGGAAACACCTCCAGCTTTTCGAAGTTATAATATGTGTATTCATAATAATTATCACTTACTTAATTATGAATACACATAATACACTTACTTTAAACGGTGAAGGACAACATCGTGAGGAAACCTGCACACCTAATTTTTTTTTACGAATTTCTAAGGTGTGTAGTCCGCCAATCCGCACTAGGCCAGCGTAGTGACCTAAGGCCTAAACCTTCTTAGTTGCAGAGGAGGCCCGTGTTCTGCAGTGGAATGTATATGGGCTGATAATGATGATCCAAACATGACCCATATTTGTCAATATTTAAGCCGTTTATTTCACCCTTGGCTTATTCACAACTTATTCTTTATTCGGAGTCGGAGCATTCTACAGCACAAGCTTTTCACCTGTCCCGTGTAAGTCAATTTGAACGAATAGGTGGGAACCTATTCGTACGGATACTAACCTAGCATATTAAATAGATGCTTTTATACACGACTCAGAATCGAGTCGGAATAATTTCTCTCTACCTTCTATTGGCGCAACGTTCTAATGGATCTATTCGCGTGTTTAACAAACTTAGATTAATTCGTCTCCAACGTTAACCTATTATTTGCATGGAATTAATTATATCGTGTGGATGTTAATATAACTTGTGTTGTTTGCGGTAAGTCTTGAATTGGATCTTCAGTTACAAATGGAATTATTTTAGTTACAACTAGAATTGTGTCATTTGTTAGACACTTGGAGCTAATAAAGGATTATTGAATAGACGGTATATTATTCGCTCTGTCTTTTCACTTCGCTTAATTAGTTTCGCGGCATACGAGTAAGTGTGTGTTGAGGACCTCGGGTTCGATTCTCACATTGTACACTATGTAGACCGTTTTTAACCAGTCATTTTGAAAATTTCTGAGAGAGGCCTATCAGTTGACATGATTTGCCTGTTAATGAAAATAATGAAAATAACCAACCCACAACTTTTCCGAATATTTTGCTTCTTTTAAGCTCATCATATCGTCGATAAAACATGTACCTAAGTTCAACATTAGTCACACTAATAATGACGAGCAGACACAACATTGAATTTGTAATTTAATTATTAGGGCAAAAAACTAAGAATTATTTTTTATCCCAAATTTTTTTTTATCATATCCTTTCTAGACCTATGCCTGCTCAAGTAAAATCAATACTACGCAATTTATACCCAGGACCTAGGCAATATGTAATTTTAAATGTAAATATTAAAATAAATAGTTCATAAAGCTAAACTATCTCATCTGATACGTCTCCCCATTCACATCGCGACGAAAGGAATAAACTATCAGATTGATTGACGTACCATTGTCATAATGTGTGGGGTTATACTTCAATAGCACACTTAATACAATTGAAATTATATTAATGGAAACATTAATAAGAAGCGCTTTAATTTATTCAAGCTGGTTGTAATGCATCATTTTGAATTATAATTATCATTTCGATGATAAAAATAATCTACAAAATATAATAATATAAAGAGAAAATATTTAGTCGCACACCATTTAGAATGTTAAACAAAAATCACAGCTTATCTCTAGAATCTAGCAAGTCTGACCTAAGAAGAGTCTAAACCTTAGTTTAGTGTTATGTATGGCTCCTTTTAGCTATTAAATTTATTTCTTACTCGGCTTAAGAACCCTCTCATAACATTATTTTCACCGAAGCTATAAAAGCATGTACGAGTAACAATTCGAAAGCAGAAAAATAGGAAAAATATGTTTTTCTATTCTCTGAACGGTTGAAACTGGGACGAGAAAATCTGAGCTATTTCTTGTGAATACCTGAGCACTCGAAATTTTTCGGTTTCACACAAAAGTAGCGTATTATCGAAAACATTTTTGCCAATACCTCCGAGGGGCAACCTGAATAGGAAATTAATTCGATATTTCAAATTAAACTTATTTTTCTCATTTAAAAAACATGGCGGACGAGGAAAACGAATCGAAAATGGAGCGATGTAGACCGGGAAATGTTTCGGACAGGTTTAATTTTGGACATAAAGCGTTATGTCATTGTGTTGAAAACTCTTTCACACAAATCTCTTGCGACTTGGTGATTAATGCGCGAGTGTCACTTACATTAGGTGAAGAAGACGCGTCACTTTGTCACCAAACGGCTTTGTGTTTCTACATCTGAATACGTATTTTCGGGACTATTCATTACAATAGTAAGTTAGTTAATATTTCTTGTCGTTATTAATGAATCGAAATGAATATCTATACAAATAAATAAAATTGGAGTGTCTGTTTGTGATATTGAAATAACCGCTTTTTAATAAATGTATATGGATGTATACACGGTACATATACCAAAATAACGTTTTTTACAATTTTTGCCTGTCTGTCTGTCTGTTTGTTTGTCTGTCGCTAATCTCTGAAACGGGTGGACCGATTTTAACGGGATTTTCACTGGCAGATAGCTGATGTAATAAGGCTAACTGAGGCTACGTACATATAAATAAAATTTTAGTGTTTGTTTGTAATATTAAAATAACCATTTTTTACTACATGTATATATGAATATATATGTATAAGTATGATGTAATAAGGAGTAACTTAGGATACTTTTAGTTTATAAATTTTCTTATTAAAAATTAATTTTCCGCGCGGACGAAGTCGCGGGCACAGCTAGTTTCTATATAAAATCAAAGCCGTTTTCTGCAGCTTTCCCGGCGTTAAATTATATTTATATTCTTATAAAAAATATAATTCCTTAATACTTGTAACATATTGTGCTAAAACGTAGTTCTTAATCAAGTCTAGGATCTCTCCTATTTTTGTACCAATTTCCATCGATATCGGTTTAGTCCTTAAACACTTTTTTGTAAGATAACCGTTAGGAACTAAGATGTGTTGAACTTCCTCACAATATTTTTCTCGAACGTTAAACTTCGTGACACATAACTATAAGGACATATGTTACATTGAAAAGTAACATACGACATGTCTTAGACTCAATCCCAATCCCGTCATTCCGGAACAATTTATTAATCATTACCATCCCAAGCCCATATACGTCCCACTTATGGGCACGGGCCTCTACAACTGAGAGGGTTTAGGGCTATGTTCACCTCGCTGGCCTAGTACGGGTTGGCTAACTACACACGTAAGAATTTCCTCAGAATTTTTATTAGTGTAGGTTTTCTCATAATATTTTCCTTCATATTTTACGTGATAATTCATTGCGAATACACGCATAACTTGGAAAAGACAGAGGTGTGTGCCAGGGGATTGAACCCGCGTCCGCTGAGATTCTTGACCGCGCGCCTAAACCTCGAGGCCATCGATACTTCTAATTAAATTATTATGCAGTTACAATACATACACAAACTAAGATATGTCGCAACGACATAAACAGTAAAAGTTCAAAATAAAACATGGATAAAAGTACAAATTGCTTAAATTGCAAATCATTCGAACAACGTACGTCCAAATTTAATTAGCCCTGTTAACTTCGCATATTCATAGCGCCAATAACAAATACCTTTTTATAGATATAAAATGTAATTAAGTTAGAATATTCATGTCCATATGATTTAATATTTATTAAAGCATTCCACATCGACTATATTTCCAATTACGTAAGCACAAACGTTGAATTTCAATATGGAATCCATTTGATTCGTTAATTAATAACTTCGCTAAAATTGTTGCCAATAGGTACATTGTTTTAACATTTTGTTATTTTTTGCATGGATTCATGTTATACTTCCCATTCAATATATGAGGACTTGATTGTAAAACTTTTAATTAACAAAGATATTTATTTCGTCCCATTGTAAATCAAGGAATGAATAGTCTTTTATGATACATTCTTTTAGTTCCACGTTATATGGGCCACCCTGGCAGTTTTACGGGCACATTTCCAGACTCTGTGCTGCAACTAGAGATTGCAAACCGGGCCCGGCCGGGCCGGACCCGCCCGGGCCCGGTGCCCTTTTACGCACCCACCGGGCCCGGCCATTCTTACCGGGCCCGGTCAGCGGACCCGGTAAGTAAAATGAGGCGCCGGAGCGCCTACTCATACTAGTTACTGTTGTAAAATACTCGTATCGATTATTCTTTCAGACTGAAAAATAATTGTTTCCTTTTGTATTGTTATATTATACTTATGAAGCCTACGTAACGTATCCAATTTGACGTTACATGTTAAGACTATACAAGTTTGGTTGTTTACAGTTACAGTACAGCCTAGCCAATAAGATTTCGCTATTTGCTCAATTAGTAAGAATAACACTCACTAGTCTTAATAGCCAAAGTTTAAGAAAAAAAAACTTTACTTTTAGCAAATAAGAATTTGTTTTGTTTATACCAAAGCTACCAAACTTTATTTATCTATCTAATAAATTGTTATGACACGTTTAGTACTTAAAGCTGCGTTATTAGTTTCTTATTATAATTATTATGAGAGAAAGACCTGCTTGTTTAAACTCAAAATGAATAATTACTAATACTAATGTTAGTTTTCCGTCCATAAGTCAAAGTAATCATTTTTTGAGACTTGAGTGAGACTGATTATTGTGATAATTGTTCATAAGCCAGTTTGAAATGAATATTAACCTTGAATCATTGTCTTTATTCATTCATATATAGAATAAAATACTTTAAAGATTTCATCGCTAACACAACCCGGCCGGGCCCGGCGGACCCGGCCGGGTTGGCGACAGATGCAACCGGGCCCGGCCGGGTTGGGAAACATACCGGGTTGCAATCTCTAGCTGCAACTGAGAATTTAGTAACAGAATAATAAAACTTCTCGAAACCAAGTCGTACACGAAGTTCTTTTAACGGGTACATCTTTCTGGATCACATAACATTTGTCTCAGACCGAAGAATAAATCAAAGTCGACGTTCCATAGTCGATATTACCAACTGCGCCACAGAGCCTATCGAAACTGAAAATATTTAATTCTCAAAAAAACCCGCATTCGCTGTACCCAAACAGCAGGTCTTTTAAGTCAAGAACAAAAGAAATCTGGCCCAAAAATGTTCTCCAAAATTCTTACTTAAACTTCAAAAAATTCCGCTGGTTTCTATTAAATAAGAAAATTTAAAGATGAAAGTTTAAGAATACTCAAATACCAGGGTAAATTCCGACCCAGCACAATAAACACTTGGCTTTAGGGTGGGTGGTCACGAATGCTAGCCAACATTCTAAAGATTTTAGGAATCTCAAGGCGTAATATAGGTACTGAGCTTTATTCTTGCCAAACAGCATACATTAAACCGTTGGTTTAAAGATGGTGAAAAAAATTTATTAGGCATATATGCTACTCACTAAGATTCCACAATGCGCCTAGGAAATTTTCCATCGTCTTTGAAAAACTATCGTAAAGTAATGTATGATATGAAATTGCTACAACATCCACTAACTTTTAATGCCTTTTTTATTAAATTTTGATTTTACGACCGATAGGTAAGTGTTATTATAACTTTTACATGTGTAAGTTCTCCAAACTCCTTACGATTACAGAAACAAAAATATGTCTTTTTAAAAATAAATATTTGCCGTGCCAGAATAAAAAAAAATAAAAAATATCGTTCTGCTAATATAAATCAAATAACGAATTATACAGGGTTTAAACAGACCGTGACCAATAACTTAGGCAGGTAATATGTGTGGTGATTACAAACACATTGACGATAAAAAAAAAACGAAAAAAAGGGAAAAAAACGTTTTCCTAGCCACCATAAGTGTTTTTTTTTTTTCATTTTTCTATCACTGTCTGTTTACATGTATATATACAAGCCTAAGTAATAAATTTATGTTAATGTTTTGTAACATAATACAGGCTGTAAATAGATCGTGATCGAAAATAATGGTTATAGTGATTAGGAAAACGTCAAAATTTATAATTATTTTTTGTTTTTTTAAGCGTCAATGCGTTTGTAAACATTTTAAGTATTACCTGTCTAAGTTTGCGTTCACGGTATCTTTACTCTCTGTATATACTTTCGGGTAGTTTAATCGTCTTCTACAAGTTGGGGTAATATATGTTTTCCTTAAAGATTCAGTGGTTGTATTTACCTAAAATATAACTATTTGTATATCACATTAAGTGTCAAGCGTTATATATTAATGTGACATGATACATATGTATATATATAAGTACGTGTGGCATAAATCAGGGGCTTCTGTTCAAGCATCGTCTTCCGATAGCTTAGAAGGCTTCATTCATGTCGTAACGTGTTTTATGGTCCCCTAACCTGAAAATTGGGTCATAGTGTGCTTACGGTCATGTGTAACGCTTGACAATATTGCGTACCAATATCTCGCTTAGTTTACATACATGAATAGACTCCTTATCCCCGTGTGATGTTTCTACACCTACGTTTCGCCATATGGGTTTTAAGACCCAATACTATTTAAGAGAGCCTATTTTAATTCTTCGATCAGTTCTTCGCGGTGGTACCGAGTTTACAGATTGAGTTACACTTTACCCAGCTCAGGCATTAAAATCGAGACATCTGGATAACATACTGAATATTTATGTCGTGGGTCTAATCAGTGGCGGTACTTTCATAGAAGTCCAAAAGCGTTACACGTCAATTGTCTAATCATCATCATCAGCCCATATACGTCACACTGCTGGGCACGGGCCTCATCTACCATTGAGAGGGTTTAGGCCTTAGTCCACCACGCTGGCCTAGTGCGGGTTGGCAGACTACACACCTAATAAATTTGAACTATTGACAAAAAGTCTGAGAATCTAAACAAGCCCATAACATATTTAGGGGTACCTACTGAAAAATACTGAATTTGAATAGCATATTTTATTTATCCATCAACACCAATTTACATAACGTCAACTTTATGAATCAAATAATGTAGTTTCATATTTACTACACTACTATTTTTATTACCTTTTTTATCAATTACAATTTTAAATCTCAATAGGATACTGGCAGGATAAAAAAATAACCTTATTTTTAAACCTTATTACAACATAAAAAAAGAAAAAAGTAACGTATTTCCACCAATACCGGAACGTAACAAGGTCATACCGTCACATCAGTAAGCCAATAAAGCCTACATGATCCTAAAGCGAGCCTGTAGCATTAATTCAAGTGCAAATTCGTACCAATAAAATTTTCATTACACGCATGCCGGCTCAGCGATCGTGAACAATATACGGCCAATTTTGTTGCTTATATTTAAAATCCTTTTGTGCTTAAAGCTGGTTCCGCTCGAGCCACTTTCTTTACGCCCTTTTTGAATTAAGATAATTAACAACTAATGAAAGAATTTAACAATTACAGTCTATTTCGCCTGTTTAAGTCTTACTGTTAGGCACGAGTGACCTCTATAAGAAAGAATTAAACTTACGATTTAAGTATATTGGTGACATTATATTTAAAAAAGGAGGAATTAATAAATACAAATTTTTAATAAGAGCATACGAAACAACCTAGGCGAAATTTGTATCAAACCTACATTAAAATTTTATTTGCGTTTGAAGTCGTTAGTTGAAAATTTTCGATGGATCAAAGTGAAAAGTAAGATCACGTAGTTTTTTTCTACTTTCTATTAAATAAAATAAGAAATCCCCAATCATTTTAGCTGCACAACGATTCTGTTTCGCCAACGCCAAGGTATGTACGTGGGCTTGTAAATAATTAAATGAGATCACGTAGCAGAACAAAGATTATTGTCTGTTTCTTTTGTGTCTGAGATCTAGACTATTTTTAATATAAAATTAATAATAACATTTTATGTTTTTTACAATATTATTGACATTATCTTACCACTAAATAATACGATATTCTCGAATTATTGATGTAAATAACAAAACAAGAAAAAGTTTTGAGACTCTTGTACCACCTATATTAAAAAAAGAAAGTTTGTGATGTTCCTACGCCTCCCCTATCCAATTTGTAGCGAAATATTTATTTCATATTCTGTCCACGCCGTCGAAACTGAGGCCAAAAAAATACTACACACAGTTTAAATGTATAAGCCTGTGTAGGCTGAAACTTTTTTAGCATTCCAGTGTTTTTTCAGTACTGAACGAACCTAGCTTAGTTGCTAAAAATATCAAAAAGCCTCGCATACGTAAAGGATAAATAGTTAACAGCTCAGTAGATTAGTGTTTTTTTATCTGCCGTAAAAATTCGACATTGATTCCAAAGCTTTACTTTTCGATATAACCGTTGACATCAGAAACTACAGGAAGGAATCTTCGGTCTCATAACAACAGAACTCGAAACTTACTTATATTAATACAGATTATTCAGACCGTGATCAGAAATTAAGTCAGGTCATAGAAAGGTCAGGAAATAGCTAAGGTCATTACAAAAAAATTAAGTTTTCCTAACAACCATAGGTATAAAATGTATGTGGTTGTTAGGAAAACGTATTTTTTTTATTTATTGTTGGGATTTTATTACCGCCATGCGTTTTGTAATCACCTTAGCTATTACCTGCCTTAGTTTCCGATCACGGTCAACGGCAACGTGACAGCACCTGTCCTGGTGCTAAATCCGCTGCTATCGAAATATCTATCAAAATAACTGTAGTAGATATATCTATCCATACCTCATGACGGCTGAGACGGTTTTGCGTGCTACGATTAAGAGATCCAGTATATACGAAAAAAAACTATTCCATAGCTAAAATGATACGAAAAAGATCGAAACTGCGCTCTTCTTGGTCCAAGCAGACGTGGTTGTGAACACGAAGCTGTTACTTCAACTTCATATTTTTTTCAGTTGGAGTGTAACACAATATTGTCATTAGACAAGACACTTGTAAGTGTGGGAGTTAGGGTAACTCGTGTGAGACGTTAATTAGCGATGTCTGGGACCGGGTTGTTGACTAAATAAGTAAAAGCAATTAGGATTTATTTTACTGTATCATAAAAATAATATATACCTACACAGCAAATATATGTATCGTTACGACTGTTGTATTTTCGAACTTAAGGATTTTATTTTTATCTTTTACAGCATTGTGAGATTCTTTTAACAGAAATTTAATTGGAAAAATAGATAGAAAAGGCTGAAAAGTTGGAGTTTAAATTGATAGATAGGTGTTCATATAAATTCATCCAGATGTTTTTGTATAATTTGCGGTTAAGGACAAAATTCCCTCCTAGGTAGTAAAAAGAAGACAATTATTAAATGCTTGCCTTGTGATCTCGTAGCACAAGTGTGGTCCCGAGTTCGATTCCCGAGTCGGGCAAAGTGTTATTAGGTTTTTCCATTAGGAAATTCTAAGTAGCAGCACGGAGACTGGAAATGTGCACAAAAAAGGGCAATAGGCTTGCTCCCTATAACGTGGAACTGATACATACCTGGCAAATATGTTACTAAACTAAAAGCATAATATTCCATTTTTAAAATACAATTTAGCTAGACGAGTACAGTAAGCAAGCAATTAATCTCAGCTCTATAAATCAGTGTTATACGTATTAGATGTCGAAGTACATCTCTAATTATCTTCGTCGTCGTAATTGCAAAAAGGTCGTCTGAACGCTCGTAAATCTGTTTTCACTTGTTAAGCCTATTTAGGAGTATCTATACGTCTGGTACACGCCCACTTCGTACCATAAAGTAACAAATGAAGATCGCAGACAAAGGCGTGCCGCTCATTATGTTTCACCTTATCCAGACTATGGGTGAATAATTCGTTAATGGGCTGTTAATCTTGTTTGAGCTCGTAAAGTCGAGTGCTTATGAGTAATGATAATTGAATTTTAGTTGACCTTCTCAATGCATTAAGTAATTTTACAATTGTGAGTTAATTACAAGTTCGGTGTACGCATCAGCACCTCTTGTAAATAATGAGATTGTTTGAAGTATGTTGATATGGTTTCTGACGGACTTGTCGGTTTCAGCAGCGTAAATTGATAAATATTCTTCTTCTATTCCCGGGTTGGACAATTGCTATTGTCATATTATTCTAGAAAATTTACTACGCGGAACTAAACCATAGCCGGTGAAACTTTTTTTATGTATAGAATTCATCTCTCTCCTTACATCTCCATTCTTGGTTGTCTGTAAGAGATCGCCTTGTGCGATAAGACCGAATTTTGTACTAATCTAGCGTAATGTACTCCAAACATTTTTTTTATTACGTATACATTACAAGCTTGAAATAAATAAATAAATAAATTCCACCTCTGCCAACACTTTCGGAAGGTAAAGGCGTAAATGCAATAAAATATATCAAAAAACAGCAAATGGAAAAAAACTTACATCGGCGCAGTAAGTAATATCGATCCATCTTTTACGCGAATGTGGGAAGGTAATAACAAGACATTATTGCCTAAATAAGGAGCTGCGCGCCTCGTAAAATACTACTTCCTTGAATCTGTGAAATAATCAAAGTATTATTGTGCCGTAAATCTTTATCGTCTCACAAAGAAGCGTACCTATATGTGAATATTTGGTTCCTCTACTATCGGTTTTTATGGACTAGTTAAATGAACATTGCCGTTTTGGTAGACTTAGAGAATATTATCGTACTTATACCTACTTACTTATATAGTTCTGATTTACTCACTGTTTGTGGTAACTATGATATTTTTCCTTGTGTGAAGACGTCTTAAGCGAATTGTTATGAATTTATTGATTGATTTTGTCTAGGTGCAGGGTTTTTTTAAAAAAGTAAATCAGATTTACAAATAGCGGACAATAATAAAATAAAAGGGGAATCAATATTTATTATTCATCCCTTACAAATCCGAATCCGGAGAAGACAGCATTCAGTCATTCATATTCGGTTTAAGGAGCTGAACGAATACGCTACCCTTTCACTGATATATCTTTCAATCCAATTTTATTCGCGCACTCCAAAGCTATACAAAACGGGATGCGATCCTAAATTCTTCAGACATTTCAATATATTGTGTACGTACGTTTTAAATACCATTCGCGGTCAGGTTGTCCGTAATGAAATTTACGAACGAACCGAAACATCTCAATTTTGGGCGGCGCTCCCGAGTCCCGGCCGACCCTCAGGCGAGCTTTTCATCTCGCAGATTAATTTTAAATTAGATTAGATTAACATCCCCCAAATCTGTATCGCTGTCATTTTTATTCAATCACTTTGTGACTTTCGGTGGCTCGAAGACGCGCACGACAAATTTGTTGTGCACATTTTTGATTTATTATAACCCAGCTTTGCCTATGATTTTGCTGTGTAGATTTGATGATTGGATCCAGAAAGGAATTGAAAAAGTGTAAACAAAAATTAGCACGTATTGGACTAGTTTTTATGCAATTCGATTGTTGGTAATGGCATTAACCGAGACACAAATAGCTTTACTTGGGAACGTGAGTGCATCTTGGTAAAGTAAGAATTCGACTACTCTGGTTAGTCCCGCGGCAAAATGAACGGCAAATATAAGTTTCTTTTTTTGATTGTCGATAGTGTGTAGTTTTACTAGGCTTTTGCACTGGGAGATTCTCAGTAAGACTACCGAGTCTGAAAACGTCGACGACCCTCGATTATTGGAACATAAAACGTAGGAGCAGGAATACAAATCTATTCCATCACAGATCCACTTATAACATTTAATTTTCTACTTTAACGTTACTGGCCATGCTATACAGTACGTCTATATATTTATTGTAGTGAAAAAAATAATCCACGTTTCTGATACTCGCCCCTTAGTTTTATATGCGGAGTCACTATCTCCCGAACCAACGCTGCTTTCAAGTAAATCTCATTTATTTTACTTAAATTTAAAAAAAACGTGTGCTACATTCCACATGAATGGATTAAGATGAATTATAAAATAAAAAACGTCACTTGGGCCGTGTGTTCATTGAGAGTGAAGGAGGCTCTCCCTCCCCGTAGGGAGGATTGTTTCACATATTTTTGTTAGTATAAAAATATTCTTTAGAAATGTTACTTTGTTTGATTAAATATTCCGAGCCCACGAGTTTTTTCATTATTATTGCATCGAACTGGCATACAAACATCTGATTCTCCGAATATTATTTTTTAATATTCCTCTATCAAATGTCTTGTTATAACCCTATCATAAAGGTTATAGTATGTACGTAATATTTTAGAATAATGATTATGCCATCAAAAACAAAACTTGTAAAAAAACAAGTCTTGCAACTCAGTTCTTCTACCGTAAAAATTGTGATATCCATGTAATACCAAGTTGGTTAATTTATTCAGTCCCTACTTAAGGGACCTTCTGTCTTAAGTTATTACGTAATTAGCTAACCTAAGAACGTCTTACAGTGGCCATATCAATATAAAAATTGTTTTATGTTTTAAATAAAATAGATTGACTAGGCAATCGCACTAATCAATCTAATTAAATATAATATGTATTACTTGTGAGATACATTGTGTTTTCATGCGATTACAAAGTTATTTATGCAGTTGATGTATCTAGAAAACTAGACCGAAATTGCAAAATATTTTAGTTTTTCCTTAATTTATACACTAAACTCTAATTTTAGTATCTAAATTTGAGTCATCTGTGTCTGCTAGAAGTGCCTTAGAGTTTTGATCGGTCAGTCAGTCAGTGAGTGACAACATTTTTGACTAGATTTAATCCTTTAATTACAAATTCAAATTGAATGAAATTTGAAATATACCGTGTTTATACAATGCCTACTTGGTTACTGAAAATTCAGGCCTCTAATTTTATCCGCAACGAAGGTATAGCGGGTCGAAAATGGCCTGAACTGCTTCGAGAAAAGGGTGGTACCGCCGCCCGTACCACTTTTTTGTTCGACTACCGGTCCCTCAGATCATAACGAATATTCCATACTTATAGATGTACATTGTATACCCACGTTCGTATCTTCATAAGATGAAGTAGAGTTTTAATTCTACATTTATGTTCGTGTTTTATATCCCACGTAGTAGAAGGCAAGCGTAACGCATTTTTTCGTTTACAGTTACGTACTTCGCGCTGCATTGAGACTTTCTTAACTGAAAACCCAATAAAACTTTGCTCGACCAAGGAAACGAACGGATACCTCTTAATCACAAGTGACACATGCATGCAAGGTGACGTTACTAACTATCAGATCCAAAACATTAGAAAACATTTTCCGCCCCAAAATAAATCGTGAAATGGCTGTCACCAAATAATCACGCGAGCATGAAAAATGGTTTCCTCCAAATAGGTTATTTCGTTGACATGTTCTCGACGTATCCAAGTTTATCGTCAAGATTTCCTGGAACTAGTAATAGCGACGTCTCAGTTAGTAATTCTCTTTACAGCGTCAATATTCGTGATATGTTAAAATATGCATGTAATTTCCACCGTTCTGGCAACAATGATTGTGTCTAAGCACAGTCTAGCTTCTGGAAGCGAATAAGCGACTTCATTATTGCTTATGAAATTCAATTGCAATAAAAAGTCGTATTACAAGCTGCCTACATCACAGGTTAATTTCATAGTTATGATATTAATAAAGATAGATAGATTTTACCCATTATTAAACTATAAATATATTATAAAATCCCAATACATAAATAAATACATATAAAAAACATTGCAGGTTATTCCCTATCAGTTTGTAGTTAATATGCCATATTTTGTTACATTTTCTTACCAAAGTCTTCCCTTATCATACTTCAATGAGCCGTCGCTTCGGATTTTTGTTAATGTCTCAAGTCAGAAACCCTACATGGGTTTAAAATTTCAAAGTTAATGAAATTTATGTTAAAGAACCACTCAGAACTTATGTTAACAAACAATATTGGTGTCACTGCTCAATTACTTAACAATATGCGCGTTACGTAAACACTGCTATGAAAAACACCTACTACTAAAGCCGGTGTAAATCTATCGAGGTACGCGTAAAAGTGGAAACTTTATACTTTCCTTTTCAAAGGTCAAGTCAAGACATCTCAATCACCAGGTCATAAGTGATATCAGCGTTTTCTTCTTAGTGCGTAAGACAATCTTGGAGACTGCCTTGTGGTCTTGCAGTACTAGTATGTGCCGTGCGATCTGAAGGTCCCGGTTCGATTTCGGGCCAGGCAAAGTATTATTGTTTTTTTTTTCAATTGAAAATTCTAAGTAGCAGAACGGCGTCTGGAAATTCCTCTTCATACCCCTTCGGGGAAAACAGGCGTGAGGTTATGTATGTATCTTTGAGACCCCCTTCCACTTGTATTTTACCAGGGATTTCATCAAATTTCTAAGTAAATCATAACCCTTAAATACTATGGAAACATAAACTGTTTCTAGTGAAGCTAATATAGATTTTTTCAGCAACAAACGAAGTAGAGTTAATTGTAAGCTGGCAGTCAATCCATTCGGAATCATAACCAGCGTTGGGTTTCATAAATCGATGTCCGCTAACGATGCGAGTTCGGTATTAACGTATAGAGCCATTGTGAAGCCAGTTGTACCGACAGACCGTCGCGTCGCCCCGATTGTGTTGGATTACAAACCGATGAAAAATTCCATGGGTAAAAGTAGAAAATCGCAAATTGTATAGAAACGTAGCCTACGAATGGACGAGAGTTTTGTTTTGCGCTTTGTGCCCACTTGCTTGCACAGTCTGTTTGTAAATGCATTGGGTATTATGAAGGATTGTGTATTAAATATTATTGGCGCTTAAATCCCGTTTACTGTTGCCTTAAAGGTTTAACCTCGACGGGTCAACCGAGCAGGGCGATTTTTATTGCAGAAAATTTCGAAGGGTCTCGTATTCTCCTAGCTCGTGCAAAATATTGAATTTTCTATTACACATACACATACATACATACATAACCTCACGCCTGTATTCCCTAAAGGGGTAGGCAGAGGTGCATTACTACACCCACATTTCGCCAGGTATGTATCAGTCCCACGTAATAAGGGGCGAGCCTATTGCCGGTTTTCGGGCACAATTCCAGACTCCGTGCTGCTACTGAGAATTACGAAGGCTCAATAGCAGCATGGAGTCTATAAATGAGCCGCAATGACTTTAGGATCTGCAATAGACAGTTATCCAACCTTAATTCAAGTAGTATCTATGGGAAACACTTAAGTTTAATTACACATTGAGCACCATATTAATGCAACTTGAAATTAATCACATAGCCTCACTTCTGTATATCTGAGGGGTAAATAGGTTCTCATGTTATCGGAGGCGAAATAATTATCGCCTCCAATCTTCCTTCAGCTAAAGCGAATATTAATGAAAAAAAAACAAAAACCACTTTGCCCAACACGAGACTTGAATCCGGAATCTCTCGGTCGCACGCCGCATAGGTACTTGTGCCACGGAACCAATGAGGCTGAACGAGAGTCCATCAATTATAACATACTTAGAACTTAGTCGCTCACGTTCCAATAAATAATACAACCAAATTATTCATATCATTTATAGGAACGTTTCATTTCAATACAAATTGATGTAATTTCGTTAATTTATGAAATTTTACATTTCATGCGGATTTAATTGCAGCGTTGAAATAATGTAATTGATATTCCAACTCTATCGAATGTGTTAAATGTGATTTGCATTACGCAGAACTACAAATACACTGTGAAATAACTTTTCTTTTTGAAAAGAGGAACAATTCATGTTTTTCCAGCGTATTTTAGTCCCACGTGATGGGAATCCATTTTACGGGCACAATTCTATACTCCGTGCTACTGAGAATATCCTAATAACAAAAACTTTCTTCTTCTGGTCAATTTTTTTTCAGTCCAGGTACGATAAAGGTTCCTTAAAGTTACTAATACCCACAACAGAAACAAATCTTTGTAAATAATACAATTTTTATCAAAGAAAAAGAACCAACCAGCGCCTTTCTTTTTACATCCTTTCAATCCAACGTCACTGTGGAACGTCAAATATTGTATCAATTTATTTTCGCTTGCTGTCGGTCAAGTTCTTCACGGAAAATTTCAGCAACGCTTAAAAAAGTACAAAACAAACAAGAAAAATGTCAAGATAATGTTCAAAACTTCGCAGACCGGCGTTTTTTATCTAAACGGTCACGGTTTTTGCTGGCGAAGTGCGTAGCAGTGTCTGTTTTCTTTTACAAACAAATGTACTTTAACCCCTTTTTTAAGCATTTCCATGATTAACTACGCAATCTTAAGGAGTATTGTATTTTAGGAGATTAAAACTAAAAGTGGTCAAGTGTCAGTGCAACTTATTCGCAGTAGGTTCCGTATAGTTAAGTTTAATATAAATACATAGGTATTTATAATACACTAGCGACAGGGCCCAGCTCCGACCCTGAGCAATTTTGGATTGCGTACTCCTATCTATCTCCATACCAAAAATCATTCAAATCGGTTTAGTGGTTTAGGCGTGAAAGCCAGACAGATAGATACTTTCGCATTTAACATTAGTATAGACTAGGTCGTTATTAATATAGATGATACGCATAAAACAGCGTCTGTAACCCCCGAAATAATAGGTAACGTATATTCCTACACCTACGTTTCACTAGCTATGTGTACAGGCCTACGTCATAGGGGCGCTGGAAATAAGGGAGGATAAAGATCAGTATTTACATGGATAATATATTGTAGAGATAACACAACTTTATAGACACTACTTTCAATCGTCCATTAGTCCATATAGAAAATAGATCACAGAAAATTTTATTCATTTATAGTGCTAGTTCTACCTTTATTTTATTTTAAACCATGAACAAGTTATAAATACACCCAACAGTCACATACATAGTTCTGACCCCACATTAAGATACGACTCTTGTGTCGTGCGTATCAGAAACTACGAGAGACTTTTCGATCTCACAAACACCCAGACCCGAAACAAATATTTGTGGATCACACAAACATTTGTCTCGGTGCGGGGATCGAACCCGCGGCCTCTCGTTTCGCAAGCCGGTGTATAGCCAACTGCGCCACGGGGCTGTCAAAGTTGTTGAGATATTTAATTCGATACTGAAAAATTTTGGACTTTTTTAAAAGCAATTTATATCTTATATACCTTAAACAAAAAAAAAAGGTTTGTCTAACCAAAATAAACACTATTCTAAATTATGCCCGAAGGTTCTTCGTACTTCGCTAAAAGGACTCAAGATTACAGTAAAAAATAGTTAAAAATGACACCTTATAAGACTCTTGCCCCGTCTACAGTATCGACTACAATCTGTTAGTCTAAAAACACGTAATGCTTTTATATTAAAGATGATGAGCGTTCTATAGTCATTCAGAATGAATCGTGATCGATTCTAATTTGATGAATTTTGTTTCTTCTGTATCCATAAACATCTTTCGCATTACTTATGTCTTAGGACTTGGCTTTATTCCATTATGTCCATCCGTTAATACCTTTGTTATATTTTCATCATCAGCCCATATACATACGTCCCACTGCTGGGCACGAGCCTCCTCTACAACTGAGAGGGTTTAGGACTAAGTCCACCACGCTGGCCTAGTGCGGGTTGGCAGACTACACACCTAAGAAATTCCTAAGAACTTTTAGGTGGGTAGGTTTCATCACGATGTTTTCCTTCACCGTTAAAGTACGTGATAATTCTTTGTGAATACACACATAACTTCGAAAAATCAGAGGTGTGTGCCTGCGGTTTGAACCTGCGACCGTCGAGATTGTCGACCGCGTGCCCAAACCTCGAGGCCATCACGACTTCAATAATGTTATGTTGTTATTAATGTTATATTTACACATATGAAATCCACAAATTAATCATTTTGATTTCCACCTGGCACCTGCCTATATGTCAACACTTCGCTTTTACATAAACAATGACAGTCGAACTTAATAAACTGCGGAATGCTTTGAATGACGTTCTGTAATAATGTATCCTGACAACCCGTCTGGCTTTTATAACGTGAATATGAATGCTTTTACAGTTACCTGTATCAGTTTTATTGGGTATTTTTAGTATGGAAAAAGCATCTAGTATAAATGGTTTTCATAGGTCATAGCTCCATTACTCATGTTATTTACATGTTATGAATCAATGCAGTTTGAGTGACTACTACGGTATCAGAGAATACATGACACGTTACTAATTTATTCGAGTGTTGCTAGTCAATTCTTTAACGTAAAAAATGAATTATCCACGAAAAGTACATATACCTTATATGAACCGTTTGGCACAATTGCCCTAGAATATATTGGAATATGGACAAAGTATTTTTATGAGTAAATTTATACATCCACGATTCGCCCGTTTACTGAACTAGTATTGCCGTCGTCCGAGCACATATCTTGTTATAAGAGTCTTGTCTCACAAAGGAAAATTAAATCTTAAAAACGTATCGCTCGACCCTCGAACCGAATCCAGGACCTCTCGATCGCTAACCGCAGATATCCTGATATCAAGAACCATTTAGAATACATACTATTAATATATATTTTACTTTATAACCTGTTTTATGTTCTTCGGAGTGAAGGTTATGCGTGTCAGTCGACAATACAGGCGCCATATCACTTATGCCAAGTAACACTTATCGGAAGCGACGATAAATGTATAGAGATAAAAGTGCGTACACCGATACGATTCGCCATAAAACTCAACTAAAGCTGTGAAATAGATAAAATACTTGCAACTTCATATTTTAATAGATTTCTCCGTAGGTTTATCATGTCAATGTGACTACTCATGCTATGTTGTGAAGTTTCAACATACATCAGTGATCAGCTAAGTAAGTCAAGCTTTAGTTAGTTTGAAATGCGGTACTGCCGGCTTGATCGGCGCGGCGTCGTGAAATTGTTTCACATTAATTCTATTCTTTTTCCTACGTTGTTAAACTGACCACAGCCATGTTACTTATAAAAAATAAAAATTTTCTTTATAAATAATGGGAACATAAGGAGAGAAGAACAGAAGGTTTACTGTGACTAAAGCTGACTTCGAATTGTCCTTATTTCAAATAATCAAAAAAATATTATTTTTAAAATATCAATGATAAATAACCTTACATCTAATTCCAGCCAAAAAAACCATTTACAGCGAGGGCAAACATTTTTACCTCGGAGTATGTTTTATCGTGGAACAACATCTCGACGTGGAGTCGGGCCTCGTTTTATCTCTTCCACTACATGAGTCCCCCCAAGGGCTGTTTGTTTCTTCAGATTGATACGTATTATGTGACATCTACTGGGGCGTGGGGCGGGTATCGAGGGAAATCGACGCCATCCGCACGGTGCAATTATTTCACGCGCACCTTGTGTAGGTATGCTGAATTTAGTTTTACCAGTCAAAATATTATGTGCACAACACGAACTGCCTGTGGTCTCGTAGGAGCAGAGTGAGAAGAGCGATAAAGAGGTCTTGGGTTCGATTCCCGGGTCCAGTAAAGTTTTTCGGGGCTTTATTAGGAAATATCTAGTCGTAACACTATTTGTATTTTTGTCTTAAAAAGTGGCAATAGGGTCTTAAATAGTGGTAGATCCCTATTTCGATATTCACAAAGAATTACAATAATGTTACGTAATTCTTGCCACTAAACAACAAGCTTTGTAATGACAATAAATCTAAATTAAATATAAAACTAAAATAATCCAAATGATATTAACCACAACATAGATTTAAATTCCATCTGCTTACTTTTTATATATAAAGATACGTAAACAAGTTTTAAAATTTCGCCCAAGCAACATCCAAGTAATAAAACAATTTTCGCATAACCCACATTTTTCCGACGTTATGATGCAAAACTCAACTCTTTCTTATTACCTGGATATTTTAATCCGGCCCCCGGTACGGATATTTATCACAGCGGTATTAAATAAGGGTAATAATGGAATAACAAATGCGATGCCGCTAGCCGACACGACAATACCCGTATATATCTCAGAAAACTGTGCGATTTACCTTTAGAAATGTTCCTTGAAATATTACGCAAGAATATGCATTTATCCATCTCTGCCTCTGCGCCCCGTTTAGTTTTGACATGTTTTCATTGAATAAGCCTTATATTTAGGGAAAACATATTTTTTATGTGTAATGATAACTCCATTCAGTGCGTCGTTGGTCCCACGACCCAAGTTAATAGCGTGTGTCGTGAAGTCTCAGCTTTCATTCTCGAGGTAGAGAAAAGTGATTTTTTTTTAATGGAAAATTCTCAGTTAGAATACGGATAAGCTCGGAAATTATTGAGTATTTTTTTATTTATCATTCTACCTAACTTACATTCCTAGTTTTGCTCCGGTATATATAAATACGAATAGCAGTCTTCAGACTTCACTTTAATCTCCGACTAAGGTAGGTACTTCGAGGTATTAGCGCGAAAATGTCATAAATAGTCACTTTTTATTTATAACATTAGTAAGTATATGAACAAGGTTATAAATAATCGATTTTGATTATACAAGTATGTGAAGTATATGTCCAGACATTTTTTTCCTATTTTGTATTCGTCTTTTCCTAATGGACACTTGATGTAGGTCTTTGGCGATTTTGAGTTCCAGTGGATGAATTTTTGGGCTTTTTCACTTTGAGTCCTTCAAGGCCTTTTATGAAAGAAAAATGTTTAGAATCCACAAAAGCTAACATTGTAAAATGACCACGAAGAAGTGTGTATCACGAAGTAATGATCATCGAAGTTATGTGTGTATTCACAATGAATTATCACGTACTTTAAGGGTGGAGGAAAACATTGCGAGGAAACCTGCACACCTCAAAGTTCTTAGGAATTCCTTAGGTGTGTAGTTACCCAACTCGCACTAGGCCAGCATGGTAGTCTAAGGCGTAAACCCTCTTAGTTGAAGAGTAGGCCCGTGCCCAACAGTGGGACGTATATGAGCTGATGATGAATGAAAATGAAATGATCACAAAGGTTCAACTTAATTTCATTAAAAGTTCGGTAATAAAGCCAAGTGTTAACTACCTTCTTCCCTAACTGGAGAATCTGAAGATTAAGATGTGTTAATATAGAATAAGTTAAAGACCGTTTGTTCAAGAATTTATGAACATTTTCTTACGTAGGTAGATAATGTACATTTGCGAACGGTCGGGCTGCCTAACTGTTTTGTCTGAGAGGGTGTCTTGAATCTTAGCTGAAAGCCCTTTTAGATTTATGTACATATTTTAATTGTCACTACATATACTATACGCTTACAATGATATTTCTACTGTTAGACAATAAAAGTCGTACTGTATGGGATCCTCAATGACTGTGACAATCTACGTTTATTAACAATGTTTTCTTTTAACATTATAAAGTTGCTTACCAGCTACAAGCAACAATATTGGTACACATCGATGTTCTGAGAGTCAGTGATACGACCCCAGTAGAGCCCATTCAAGTTACGACAAAAAAGTTTAAAAAAATACACCTTTTTCGATAATTATTTTGAACTACATTAACTGCATATCGCGATAATTATAATTAAAAGTACGTGTCGTGCGTTCTAGAGGCCCTGGATTCGATTCCCAGGTCGGACAAAGTGTTATTGGGATTTACCATTAGGAAACTCTCAGTAGCAGCACAGAGTCTGAAATTGTTCCTGAAAAACGGCAATAGGCCCTCCCCCTATTACGTGGGACTTATACCTGTAACTAACTGTACCTGGTGAAATGTGGGTGCACAACTGCACTTCTGCTTACCCCTTCGGGAATACATGCGTGAGGTTATGCATGTATGTATGTAATTAAAATTTCAGCTGTTTAAAAATAGATTAAATTAAACGATGTACATACACTAAAGTAATAAATCCATTGTCAAAGGCAAACTAGTCATAAATAAACAGTATATTAACGCTCGCGGGCTCACTCAAAGAAACGAATTTCATTTTATTGCAGCGACTGAGCCCTTCAAATACAATTCGGCTAATGTAATTGCTATGAGATTTTATTTCAACACCAACATCTTTGAGAATATTTCCAAATTCAAAAACACTGCACATTAACCAGATAAGGTTGAGAGCACCCTCGCATTAACTAAATGAGGATAATAAAAGGTTAGGTATGATTTACCTGCGTTTCAAATCCGCCTTAAACGATGAAAATTAGGTGGCATTATTTTGCTTTTTAATTACTACAGCGACACGCCCCTTCATACCGGGGCTTTAGCCTGTACTACATAGAGATTATGTAAATATCTGTATAATCTTGTTGCTAGGCACGCAACTCCTCATGAGTTGGTTGCCGTGATTCGTTTGATAAGACACTAACGTCATGTGAAAGTAAGTCCTAAGTCAGAGAGACAGTGGGCTCGACCCACACACCGGAAAAATGCTATTGTGATCCGCACTAGGCCAGCGTGGTGGACTAAGGCCTAAACCCTCAGTAGTAGAGGAGGCCCGTACCCGGCAGTGGGACGTATGTATGTACATGGGCTGATGATGATGACCCACACATATTTGTTTCGCATCTGGTCGTAGATGAGACTTAAAAATCTCTCGAGACACATTAATGCTTAGTGTGGGAATACAAGTATGTGCGTGTAAAACAAACAATTAGATGTTAGTCCTCTGTGCTGACCAAAAACTAGTTAGTAGACATATTCCCACACAATTCGTATAAAAAATCCTGAGGCGTGCAAGTCGAAGTTTTTGTGAGACTGTTAAAATAAAGTTTGTTTAATAAATATGAAGTTAATAACCTCTAAAAAGAGAAAACGCAGTTTGTTTTAATATCATATTTGTACTAGAATATTATTTATTCAAATTTTCTGATTTTTTCAATGTTGTAACTAACAAGTCTGATTTAACTAGAGATCAATGAAAAGCAAACACAATATTATGATTGAATAATTTTAATATTTATGGAATACTGTCTTTGTTTCAACTTCGTTTGTATTGACTTTGTAATTAGGTTCAACTGTAAGGAGAAAATAATCAATTGCAGTAAAAATAATAGTAAAAATTCAGTTAATACTTTCGAAACTTAACATTTATTCCGACACATAAGTTTTCTGTGTTTTATTCCTTATAATGAACTACCTGTGTACAGAAATTTATTTAAAACTGTCCTACTTTATTTAACTTCTCAACAACAATTCATGATAGATCATCATCACTGCTGGGCACGGGCCTCCTCCACAACTGAGAGGGTTTAGGCTTTAGTCCACCACGCTGGCCTAGTGCGGGTTGGCGGACTACACACCTAAGAAATTCTTATAACTTTTAGTTCCTCGTGATGTTTTCCTTCACCGTTAAAGTACGTTATCACAATTTTCATGTACTTTAATTATCATTAATTATGAATACACACAAAAATTCGAAAAGTCAGAGGCGTGTGCCCGAGCCTTGAACCCGCGACCGAAGAATTCTTGACTGCGCGCCTAATCTTCGAGGCCATCACAATTTTTTTTTATTCATTCACTAATGATAATTTTAATTATATTAATACCAATAAATAAACAGGAGGAAATCCAATCGATAAACTCAATACACTATTAAACTCAATTGAGAAGCCAGAGGACAGTGCCTATATGAGGCAGCAATGTACACGGATTACCGAACTTCCTCCGATACCTTGGTGCAGGCCAAGTTAACAACAACTTAGTTCAGGAGACGCAGTTTAGTTTGCTATAGACACTTGTGCACGATATTGTCCTTTATCGCACAGAATAATTACTGTTGTGTAACTAGTGTGCTGGAAGTAATGCTATTAGCGTAACAAGCCAATAATGGCGTATAAACCAGTGTGCTTTAGTAAAAATTTATTTATTTATAAAGAGATTTATTTCTGCACCTATATTGGGCTACCTGCGTTTTAAGTCTTACGTAATAGGGGGCGAGTCTATTGACGTTTTTCGGCCAAAATTCCAGACCCGGAGAAACAACTCAAGAACACTTTCCCGAATGACGACTTGACTTCGGGGCGTCTAGATCGAATACACAATGTTTTTTAGTATTTAGTCAGAATGATAACAGATAGGATTTTGTAACAAATAGCTGTCCCTCCACGGCAAAGCTATGAAAAAGTGATATTAATACTCCAATATTAACTTTATAAATGATGGATGCGCCAACAAAATCTGTAAATGATTGACTCAAAACCGTCTGGAAAGATCGATTCCGTTTCGCCATCCAAATAAGCTTAAAGCTAATTTCGCTGCGCAGGCCGAATTAAGTCATAAAAAGATTTTACGGTCTACTCACCGCCTCCAATTTGGTTTAATTCATATGGGACAGGTA
The DNA here is from genome assembly GCA_907164795.1 of Hemaris fuciformis. Lineage (NCBI taxonomy): Eukaryota > Metazoa > Arthropoda > Insecta > Lepidoptera > Sphingidae > Hemaris > Hemaris fuciformis. The sequence continues at coordinate 7,376,407 of OU015446.1, forward strand.
AATTATACTTTTGCGGGCATGAATAATATTAGACTAGGAAATGAGAGCTCCTCGTAATGTGATTCAGAGGTTGACACCGTGTACAACGTAGTACATATCTTTGCAGGGTAATAAATATTTAACGACGGAAGCGCTTTTTACAAAAACGTGGTGGTTGCATGAGGCGTGTATTAATGTTTGGAGACGTAAAATAAACAGAAAGAGTGTGGAGTAACGAAATAATAATAATTTTTATTTGTCTTCTACTAACATACATAATATATCACATATCTGGACTCGGACCCATAATCTGTGGTTTTGAAGCTTTATATCTAACCAAATAAATAAACCCAGACTCGTAAATAAATATTTTATTATGAAGAACGTACATTTTTCGAAAAAAAAATCGAACGTAAATTAACGATTTTTTTCTAAAGCCTATTTACATACTTATACTATTATATCACAAGTATTCATATTTTTTTATACTAGCATTTTTATACTTGCATGTAAAACTACGACAAGCTTTACACTTTATGCACGGCTGTCGCCTTGGAGACGGATACAAATATTCTACCACCAACTTATTTATTATACCCTAAATTTATAATTCAAAATAAGCCAAATAAGTCACACACTGATATAAACACTACATAGCACACCGATCGGATCCAGACAACTGGCAAATATCAGCATCGCATCAAATAAACGCGTATTTGCCCGGACATGAAAATCGAAACTGACTTACCCGTTATTGCCTGCGTTCACACTTGTGATACTAAATCCTTGGCGATTAGTTTTACGTCATATTACAAAGTAGTTTTAAATTAGAGATTTTGCTCTTTACTTCGTTTATATCTATATTGATACAATATTATAAATGCCAAAGGCATTTTGTTTGTCTTTCAGGTTCATTTCGCTGATTCTATTCTTATATTTTTTGGTAGAGCTAGAGATTTTGGTAGGGAGGTGATTATACATTCTCAGCCTATCGCCGTCCACTGCTGAACGAAGGCCTCCCCAAGTAGGCGCCAACCATCCCGGTCTTGAGCAGCCCTTTCCCGGTCTTGAGCAGCCCTTAAATACGCTATTTGATGGTGATTATACGCTACTTTTGATTTCGGCAAAATAATATTTGACTTCATACAAACATTTGTGATCGAAATCGCGGCCTCTCATTTTACAACCTGGTGCCTAGCCATGAAAGTTGTTAATGTTAGTGTTTTTTAGGAAATTCAAAATCTAAAGAGGGTAAGGGTAAGGGAAACGCTCTCAATGGTAGAGGAGGCCCGTGCCCATCAGTGGGACGTATATGGGCTGATGATGTTGATAAAAATATAGAGCAGTAACTATGTAAACTAAGTAGGCTATCAAAACACAGGTTGCGGTTGAGCCCTCGGTGCACAACCCCGATTTAGAAGTATGTACAATACATACGTTTAATAACAATTAAACCTGCCATTTGAAGATGAAGACAATCTAGGAAATCCTAAGCAACTAAGAATAACCTAAAACTTAACCTTTTTTTGCACGGCAAAGTTAGGGGAATATTGTAGCGAACGAATGACTGACGCTAAGTATAGTGTCTGGCCCGTCCACTCATGGGGGAACAGTGCTTATATTATAATTTATTTTCACGTTTACCTTACAATTTATTATTAATATTACATGTACACTACACCAAGATTTTTTTGCAGCTAGATACATAATTCATTTACGGAAAATTTGTTCCTCATTTCATTTCCACTACCAGTAAAAGCACTATACTAATGCTTAACCCGGCCCTGGTTGCTAACGTAGGTGATATTTAGAAACCTTGCATTACGAGGGATATCCAAAGTAGAGATCAAATCAAAACGAAATTATTTTGTTCGACAAATTTCTTAAAAATAATCGCCTTAGAACTATCAACTGCACTGCACACTGGTCAAAATCTAAGGTATATTTAAAGGTTACGAGTCAGGTTAAATGCCTCAAGCGCCTGACAAGAACTAATAGCAATTTTAATGTAACACGTCTAAATATTTTAATCAGGCGCTATAAATATACTGCAGTGATGGCCTCGAGGTTAAGGCGCGCGGTCGAGAATTTCGGTGGTCGCAGGTTCAAACCCCTGGCACACAAACAGACTTTTCGAAGTTATGTGTGTATTAACAATGACTTACCACTTGCTTTAACGGTAAAGGAAAACATCGTGATAAAACCTGCACACCTCAAAGTTCTTAGGAATTTCTTAGGTGTGTAGTCCGCCAACCCGCACTAGGCCAGCGTGGTGGACTAAGGGCTAAACCCTCTCAGTTGTAGAGAAGGCCCGTGCACAGCAGTGGGACGTATATGGGCAGATGATGATGTAAATATACGCATGTAATATACATTCAACACCTAAGCTCGTACAAAACTGAAATAACAGTTGCGAAATCGCATCATTAAGGGAATTAGACATGTGACCGCATAATTGAAAGAGACCTGGAACTCAGCGGGTCAACGCTTACTACGGTGATGTGAATAATTTGCGTAACAGTTACCGGCATGTGCGCAGGGAAATGGGGCTAAATAAAGATGTGTCTTGGAAGCCTGAATGAATTTAAAAGCTTACATTACATAGTTGTGCTAGCAAAGTAGTTTTGTTGAAGTTACGAAATGTTTGTAGTGGATAATAAAGTCAAAGTCAAATTATCTTTATTCAAATAGACTTTTACAAGTTCTTTTGAACCGTCAATTTTACACATCTTAATTTTTTTAAACTATTGCCTCTTCGAAACGTGTTATAGCTGTGGAGAAGAAACGGCAAGAAACTCCCTCAGCAACACGACATGTTATTTTTTTCTTTAAAAAACAGCAATATATGTCTTTTTTAATGCTCTGCCATTTGCTTTGTAAAAAGCGTTAGTGTGTATTATTGTGATTAAAAAGTAACTAGGTCCCTTGCATCGGATTGCTAAGAAGTAGTCGGCGGTTCAGTGCCAGATGATGCATAACAGATGTATCGAAATTTTATCGTTACTAATAATTATTAGCTGTTGCTGTTGTTTGTAAAACTTTAGATTTCAAAATGATTATTTTTACACGCCACATTTTTCATCATTGGTCCGCTCCTATTGTTCGTAACGTGATGGGATATAGCCTATAGGTTTCCTCGACAAAATGACTATTCAAATAAAAAACAACTCGATCCAGTAATTCTTAAGATTAGCTCTTTCAACCAAAAAAAACTTTTCAGATTTTAATATTAGTGTAGGCTTAGAAAACGCTTAAAGCTAACTGCATTCCTAAAATTACTTTTAAAAAACCTCTTATTAGACTAGCATGGTGCATTTATGCCTTTGCCTCCTCCACAAAGAAACCCTGTAATGTAGTATTTCTCTTAACAGTTTCAAGTTGTACGAAAATTTCTGCAGACGGCAAACACTACTAAAATAACCTTTCATTAAACACCTGAACAGTACAAACGAGGAGGGAAGAATGCAGAGCGCACACTGTAATAAGCGTTATGTGAGCGGGAAATAGGCATCGGTCGAACGTTGTATACCATTTGGTTGTTTTGCGAGAGTACAGCTAAAAGCGATGACGAGCGAATCGTCTCCGAATGGGAAATTACATCCCTAATCAGGTTATTCCAAGCGAATAGTGACAACTGACATTCGGCTGCGTTGCGGTATCTATTTATGTCTATCTAATTCCGACTGATGCGTTTGTTTTAACACGTTTAGATATATTTCCTGTCTGTGTTATGTATGTATTGGTTTATCTGCGGCGTGGATTTTAGCTACCAATTACTAGTGTTGAAATAGAATCAACTTATTTGTGTGTATCACCAAATCTAAGCTACTTTTGGCCTATTCCTCATTTACACAACCTTAACGTATAACTACAACACACTAAGTTTCCAGACATGACGTAGACTAAATACTTTAATTTCTTTATTTTGTACTAGCATTGCAGTTGCAGCACTGATACCTGATAACAAGTGCAAATTCATTCTTTTCAAAGTTGCAACTATCGAGAAGGAAAAGTATCAAAATGTTTACCTATAAGACGTTTACTGTGAAATATGTAAAAGGGGAGTAAAGATTAGCAAATTTATTGTTAAGTTTATAAAAAAGAACCTTCTATTTTTAAACACATAAATGTTGTAAATTACAAAGGTTTAATTACTTAACTTGCTATAACAAACATCCTCATAACATTATGGATTATTATCTCCAAAACCAATGAAAAGCAATAATAGGTAATACAGACAAGAGCAATCCTTAATCCTTAATCCTTAATATCCTTAATAATATTATAAATGCGTTTGTAACTCTGTCTGTCTGTCTGTCTGTCTCGCTTTCCTGCTAAAACTACTGAACCGATTTAAATGAAATTTGGTACACAGATAGTTTGGAGCCTGAGAAAGAACATAAGCTACTTTTTATTGCGGAAAAGGGGTTTTAAGGGGTTGAAAGTGGGGATAAAAGGTTGTATGGAAGTATTGTCATTTTTAAAGCTAGAAACTTGAAACTTATTTTTTAAGCTGTTGATTAGATATAAATAAATATGACATTCAAAGTATGTAAAAAAAATACCTTTAAGGGAGTAAAATAAAAATAGGGGATGAGAGTTTGTATGGAAATTCGTCATTTTTGAAGCTAGAGTGATGAAACTTTTTTATATTATGGCTTTTATTACATCAATACATCATATATATGATATGATATATACACAATATAAGAATTATATTAAAAGTTTCTTTTTTAAAAATCCCTTAATATGAATGAGAAAATAACTAAATGACTGTTACGCTTTCACGCCTTACTCATTTGACCGATGTGAACGATTTTTGGTATGGCCATAAATGGGACTCTGTGGAATAAAATAGACTATATACAACTTATTTTCTTTCTGAACCCAACCCTGTAGTCTACGCGGACAGAGTCGCGGGCAAAAGCTAGTTTAATATATTAGACAAATATAAAACTTATTATTACAAAAAGTAATGGAAATTTAATTTTGTGCAAAGCAACGATTGGCAGCAAAACTGATATTCTTGGAATCCAGCAAAGAAACTATAAGCTGACTTGTCGTAGTTATTTCCAGACAGTCATATGAAATTCATAACAGGTATTTTTGCCACAGTTCATCCCTCGGTTCGTGAACTCACTTCATAATTTCCCAATATTTACACGGAAGCAAGACAATGGTAACCATTTAACTAATATAAAATATTTAACGTTTTGCATTTGGTTAAATCGATAATTGTGCTGTAATGTGAGATGTGAACGTTATCAAGGGAAAATTCATTGAAAAAGGTGTAGACAAAATAAAATAAAAAGTGGCCCAAGTTGGCTTAGTAAGCGAAAATTATCATAGTGTCATATTAGTTCCCACAATAACAGCTGTGTCAAAAAGGGTCAATTAAGCATACCTCCTAATGGCAAACTGAAAGAAACTCTTATAGTTCCTAATACTCACGACACTAGATTTATGTACATCTAGAGAGGCCAGAAACTTATATGTAATATGTATATATAAGAATAATATCCATTACTACTTTATCTTATTGATTTAATGACTTACTACGATAAATAAATTTAGTAAGTTGTGATGGCCTCGTAAATTAGGCGAAGTTATGTGTGTATTCACATTTCATTATCACGAACTTTTATGCTGAAAGAAATTTCCGTGAGCAAAACCTTAACGCTTAGGATTTCTCAAAAATTAATTCGTTAGAACCTATGTAGACCGTCCAACCCGCACTAAGCCAGCATGGCAAACAAAAAAATTACACCTTGATAAGTTAGCCCCTCCCATTCGTATAGGAGGTTCGTATCCAGCAGTAACACGTATTATAAGGGCTTATTGATATATCGACCAGTATCAATTCCTCACGGGATGACGATATAAGAAGACACTAGTCTCCCTGGATCCTGTAATTGTAACAGATGTGATAACATTTAAAATAAGACGACGATTTAAAAGGCGAGTGCGCTAAATTATGAAAATAAATTAATAAGGTAAGCGAGCGTAACAATCTTCAGTGAAAGCACGATGCGAAACGCAAATTCTTACATAAATATTTTATAAATATACATTTTGCGTTAAACGCCATGAGCTCTAATTAAGTAGCAATGTTATCAAAGGAAGCACTTGCTTTGAGCCTTGCTGAGCCTCCGTAGGGTCTTAATTAATGTTAATCTTAAGATAATAAGCCGCGTATTTTCACTAATTGGTGTAAATTGAAAGAGTTTTAGATCTTTTTAAAGTGCAACTTCTTTACATGTTCCTATTGTAGTGATTTTCTTGAAGAGCCTCGCTAACATAGCAAGACTAATCTTAAAATTCTCGCTTTGATGTATAATATATATAAATCATATTAATCATTATTACACTAAGTTATATGTTATACTAGCCTAGAGTCAGTTAAGGTAGAGGCTGCAACATCTGGCTTAATAGGAGCCCAGTTCTCATGCCGTTTTAGACGAAGTTATTTACCGACAGACAGCAAACGTCTAATATAATAATCTTGACTCGCAAAATTAGAAGAGCGTTCTCTAGACTTGATCCAACGGCAACTGACCCTGTATATCGTTTCCTATTAAATGTACTATCATATATCACAACGATAAGCTATAACGCGATGAAATATAAAAAAAATATATCTTTGACATTGTAGTCTTTCTAAATAATTACGAATTTTTTTAATACAGCGACATAATTTAGGTGACTCATTAACTACATATTTTTTTTAACCTAAAGGATCATTATACCAACATGCCTTCCCAGAAGACTTAGCAAAAAAGCATCCCTCCAATTCTCGTTTAAAGTTCATCTCGCTAGACAAACAGCGACCTTACTAGCCCATCCTCGTTGGTTCAATGGACCGACCTCATAGCTGGATTGTGACCTTAACCCTCTTAATGAGGGGGAGGTTCTCGTACTCAGTCAGGGAATATTTACATAGACTACATTAAATGGACGTATATATAATAACTATCTCAGCCGCTCGTCAATTGTGAAGTTTTCTAAGGAAAACCCAAAATACGAGTAATCATAATGAAACCAACAATTGTGACGTCAGCAATGATGACGGCACACATCTTAAAGACATTTCAAAGTCCCTCCTGCCCCGACATATATAATTATAAATTATAATATAGACTGATGAATTTGGAAAAAAAATCTTGAATTCCAGAAAAAAGCATCTAAATTTATATTTTCAAAAACGAATTCAATTCCTATTTAATATTTTAATATAAAAATCATTTATTTGCCAGCAAAATTCCCGTCTTAATATTTCCCGGAGCAAAAAAAATAGCTGACGCAAACAATAATTACGAAATAAACATTATTATCTTCTTAATTAAATAGAGATTTCTGGGTCTGTTTCGCCTCAGGCCACAGGCTTGTATTGTGTACGAGCTTTTTATAACGAAAATATTTGGATCAAGAATATTTGGATCAAATGTTTTCCTAAGAAATCGTCTGCAGGCACATTACCAAATATTTACTGTAACCAGCTTCGTTATAAGTGGAACAGAATACCATGAAGGAAGCAGGTCGAAATCGTGCCATGCTTTTCAAAAATATGTGTGTATTGCGAGGTCGTTGTGGTATACGTCAAAATGGTGCTAAGTGCCGGTTAGTTCTTCATGTTAATATCAAAAAATGTAAAAACGAATTAAAATTATCTTACAATTCGTAATAGCCTTAAGGGGGGGGGGACAAAAGCAAAATACAACGTAGGTACCCATAGTATGTATGTATGTATATAAGGCTATGTGCTTGGGCGGCCACAATACTTTTCTACCATTTTAAAGCTTAGGCCATTTATGGATTCCATAAGCATGTTCCTAGTTACGGTTACAAAATTTGGCACCCCATCATTTTTCAACCTTAATATACCATAAACCCTCATTCAAAACGGCTAACTCTCAAAATCACATAACAACAAAGTGTGCCTTAAGTTTAATTGTAATTATTTCAAAAAAGCGATCACAACAGCAAAATGTTCATTTGTCACGGTTTTATATTAATTTGGGGAGAACAATGGAGCCCTTTGGCCGCCGACGTGATTCGCGAGAGCACGTAATCGAGAGTGTATAAAACATGGGAGTTTGTTACGCGGCTGTGTGAAAGTTGCCGACATCACCCGTCAGAAACAAAGCATCGTGTGTGTGCAGTATAGTGATAGGTCAGTAAGACAACGCGATATAGATTATAATTTACGAGATATTAGTATATTGCTCTCTGTCGATTATCATACGCGTACTAACACGTCTTCATCCCTAAAGATGTAGGCGCAGGAATATACCCGCACCCAAATTTCCCTAGTTTTAAGGTTATAGGTGCTAAATAGGTGCGAAATTCGTCAGATTATTTATGAGCCGAAACACCAAAAACTCGGGCTATCTTATTATCTGATGAATGCGATACATAAATACTTGCATAAAATAAAAAGATCGTTATTATATTGAAAAAATTGTATATGTGAATTGAAAATTAAATTGATCGTCGTGTACCGAAAATACCTACCAACAAAACTCAAAGCTATGACTTTATGATTATATATCCCAAATTGACTACAATTTACAATTTAAGTGTATTTAATACTTACAATACCGCAATCGAATCAAACTACGGTGTGACAAAATAAGCAAATAATTAAGCTTAATCATGGGCTGATGATGGTGATGATGAATCTGTAAATCAACATAATATAACACTATTGGTACAGCGTGAGCGTATCTCGTTTCTAAGCACACAAACGCCGTACTGTTCCATCCGTCATCTGGTACAGAAGAGCGGAGTTGATGTAGCGGAAACTGATAGAATGAGCTCGAGCGCTCGGTACTATTTGCACGAGAATAATACTGAAACGACGCCCCTTGAGACAACGACAAAATGCGCAATTTGTTGAATCACTTGTCGTGACGATCACAGATACGATATTGACTAAAACACGATACACGTTGTTGGCCACGTCACGTGTTAAACGTACCGTGACGTCATTCTTCTGTAGATATTGTGGTGTACTTGATCATTAACGAACAAAGACGTTAATACATAACATTCGATTCATAGTATATTTGCTGGTTCTCAAACAAAATAACTCGGTGATCCCGATGTAGAGGCCCCAGGTTTGATTCCCGGGTCGACTTGATTTTATTGGTTGGCTAAGTAGACATGAATTCTCTAGATATGATGGGCAACCTAAAAGAAAGAATCAAAATATTGTACATAATAATATTGTGTGATCTATACTATATGGGACGTCCACCCAAAAGGTATTCGGACTACCTAGTAAAGGTCGCGAGACGTCACTGGCTGCAGGCTGCTTCCAACAGGTCCCTGTGGAAGTCATTGGGAGAGGCCTTTGTCCAGCAGTGGACCTCTTTTGGCTGACAATGATGATGATAATTTATATATGTTATATTATACACACATCTAAATTACTTACTAAAATCAGTGAACTCCTACAGGGTAATGAATGTTAGATTTAGGTTAGACTAAATAAAAATTTAAACTTCTAAGACCTTTCCCATTCGCCTCAGATGTGTGTAATATAAATAAATTAAAACACCCAACAGTTACATATACTATATATGTATGAACCCACACTAAGATACAAGTAATGTGTCGTGGGTATAAAAAACTACGAGAGACTTTTCAGTCTCACAAACAACCAAACCCAAAACAAATATTTGTGGATCACACAAACATTTGTCTTAGTGCAGAGATCTCGTTTCGCATGCTGGTGGCCAACTGCGCTACGAGGCTATCAATAAGCATAATTATATTAAAATAAAACCAATTTCTTAGAGACATGAATAGTCTGCAAGATTATGTAAAAAGCTTATAGTTTATGAATTTTCTTAATGTAACAGCAAATACACATATTAATTTTGAATCAACTTTAAGTCAAGTTTTCGATTATGATGTTACTAGTGTAGAAGTTAAGATTCGCAGTAAGGATAAAAAATTACACGCTGGTAAAGCTACACTATAATAGCTTGCATTACAATTCAATAGGATCTCATTGACACAAATAAAGTAAAACATGAAGATTGTCAGTACCTTTATCGCCTTTACTATCTTGTTTTTTTTAACGAGAGGAAAGCGCCTTAAGCTCCCCTTTCGGTACCTTGAGGGAGGCCGAAACTGGTATGTCGGGATCTCTGGCCTTCCGACTCGGAGCACAAACAATTGTCCGTTTACCTGAGTTGGGTCTCTAATCTCTCCTATCTTTACTTTCTTATCAAATTTCAAACGACAAACTAACGACATATGTATATGTATATTCACGATAGGGGATGTTGTACCACCAACCTTATTAAGCGTTTTGCAATGGCACCATCCCAGACCCAAAAAATTGTAAGTCAGAGATCTTATCGCACTGCGGTATCTCACATCGCCCTCATCACGCAATGACAACAAGCTTTAAGGTAGGCAAAGGATATTGGTTGAAGTACGCGTGGTCTAGAATCTCGGCGTTCGCGAGTTCAAATTCCGAGACTCAAACTTTTCGAAGTTATATGTGAATATTCATACTTAATTATCACGTACTTTAACAGTAAAGAAAAACATCGTAAGGAAACCCACGCCTCAAAAGTTCAAAGTAATTTCTTATTTGTGTAGTCCGCTATTCCGCACTAGGTGAGAATGGTGGACTAAGGCCAAAACCCTCTGAATTTCTAATGATGATAGTATATTGCTAGGTCGGCCTTAACATATATATACCTAAGTTAGTAGATAGATAGTTTATTTTTGCTGCCTGACTGCCTCGTGGTCTCGCGGCACAAGTATGCGCCGTGCGATCTAGAGGTCCTAGGTTCGATCACTGCGTCGGACAAAGTTTTATTGGGTTCTTCCATTAGGAAATTCTCAGTAACAGCACGGAGTCTGGAAATGTGCCCGAAAAACGGCAATAGGTTTGCCCCCTATTACGTGGGACTGATACATACCTGGAGAAAGGTTGGTGCAGTAATGCCTTTGCCCACCCCTTCGGGGAATACAGACATGAGGTCACGTATGTATGTAGTTTATTTTTATTGACGATTCTAAAGTACCTACTTACAAGTTTGAATAAAGAAACGATTTTGACTTTGACTCCGATATATTCCATTTGGACTCTTATGAGGTCAAGAAGGACTAAAAATGCTTGCTTCTTGACAAAAACAAGCCAACAAATTGAGAAAAAGATAAAATGTGTATATACAGTCATTAGGTACATTTGCAACCGAAACCGATTAGTCTTGTACGTATGACGTCATGGTCTAGTCTAGACTGAATAGCAATTGAATAAGACTGAATAGATAATGTACTACGATTATAAAAAAATGTCATGATTTAAATTTGGAAGCATTATTTTTATTGATTCTTAGATTGTTATGCCTGTAGCAAGAACCAAAAACAATAATTTTTAACATACTTTGATATACAAATTAAATCAAGCCTTTACCTTTCAATCAATGCGGAATCTTATGCATCACGATTCGACCAAATTTTGTGATTATTTTTTTTACTACTACTGAGAAGTTCTTAATAGAAATCCTATCAATATGCAAAAATCAAATCCAAGACATCTTGATCGCATGGCACATAACGATACTATCAGTCGACTTACATCTCCCGTAACATTTGTTATATATTAAAAAACCCTCTCATATGTAGTCTTTGTCGTCGCTATAGGTACAATTAATACCGTCTCGAAATGCAGCTTGGATCCATTATCCTGTATCTCCCTACGGTATAGCTTGTCGCATGTCCGATGTGCATCATACTCCGTCTACGCCGGATACTAAAGACCTTTCAAACCTCATTGAATCGTATGCGCAATTTGCCGAATCGTTCTCTCTGTTGCTCTTTTGTGAAGAGGGTACGGGACCCAGACGGATCTAACGATGGTAATGAAATATAATGTTATCTGAAGTCCTTCCTTTCAACTTCATACCAAAGACAAACACGAATATATTGCATGTATGTCGGTTAATTATGTTTTTGGGCGGTCAAAATAATATTCCCCAAATCAGAAGTTAATCCCCATTAATATTGATACAAGTTTGGAGTTAACTCTTTCTGTGTTATAAATACATAAATAGATGGAACTCAGAATAAAGAAAGACGATAATGGATCATTTTGAATTATCATTTATCACTTTAAAATAATCTAAAGATATAATGCGAATGTTCACATACATTCACCTCACGGCTGTATTAACATTCCATGGATGTTTTCTAAACCCATCGAAAATAATAAAATTATTTACAATCACGAATAAAGTGTTTTTAGAATAAATATTTTTACACATGACAAAACAAAAGAGCACGTTACGCGACGCGGACGTAACGATCCATACGCCGGTGCATTTTCAATCAGATTTATATCGGAGTGGATTAAAATTTTAACGAGTTGTCGTCACACCGGCTTTACTCGTCTTTGTGAGGGCGCCTTTGTTAAAAAAGTTCAATGTGACTGTATTTTAAAAAGGAAACTGGAAAATAGCTGCTTATTTTCCTTTCGCATTCTATTTTTGAATTCATTAATTCGAAATTTAAAGGTCTGGCTTTGATTAAAACATTTAATTTAACAACGCAATGTACTTTGATGTATGGTGCTGAATATTTTAATCATAAAAAGAACAAAGTTTTCGTAGCAGACAAGTTTTGATAAAAAAATAGCAGACTATTTGTTTTTTTTATTCTAAGTGGCTAAAAATAAAATGTTTTATCCTCAGGCAACGTAAACCTTTTTCACATATTTAAAATGTTGCCCCGCGTCATTTGCGTGATTCAGACACTATCACGACTATTATCAAACCCACGTTTCGCCACTATCAACTGACGCACGAATACGCATAATCTTGAAACAAAAAAGGTCCAATGTTTACTAATAAGATTTAGTATAGTTACCGTTTGGAAATAATATTTTTTCCAAAGCACAAATCCAATAATTGGGTTCTATCTAGATACCTAATTCTATATGTTTCTGGAAATGCAACGTTTCAGGGTCCGTACCATAGAAAAAGCTTCAGATTAAAGTCTACTAGATTAAGGTTACCTATTTATCTTATTCTATGCTTTTAATCAATTTTTGTGCAAGCGAGTCAAAAAAGTTTCTTGGTAGAAAGATCGGCAATCATATAATCATAAAATATAATCATCCGAAGATTTTTTCTTCGGAATAATTGAGAAATAGAGAGAAAGAACGGGTAAAATTCTACGTTCTTCCTTCAAATGTATCATATCGGTTCTGCCACTTGCAACTATCTATGAAATTTTTCCGCCCTTATTAAGTTAAATCTCGCTTTCAAAGACTGTTTACATACATAATATGTACATATCATGATCAACTTACAATTTCATACAAGCCAAAAAAAGTGAAGAAAAAAATACTTAGTTCTATACAAATGTGTGGAACATTTTATTTGACAACAAGTAAATCTATAAATTGAAATACTTAAAATGAAATAAAGCAAAATTAGTAGTAAGTGATGGTTACTTATCCCTAATACTAGTGCAATTCAATCCAAACTGAATGTCGATTGGGGAGAAACAAAAAGTGTAATCTTTCCCAAGATCTGTATACAGCCGGTACCAGGCAAGCATAAGTGTATTAGAGAGAGAGTGATACTCCTTACTGTAACCAAAAAAGTCACATTTTATATATAAAATATCAAAATTTATTGAAATTACATAACATTAAACAAAACCACGTAATCATTTCAACATCACCATCAACCCTTATACGTCCCATTTCTGGGCACAGGCCTCCTCTACAACTGAGAGGATTTAGGTTCTAGGTCCACCACGCTGGCCTAGTGCGGGTTAGTGGACTACACACCCAAGAAATTCCTAACAATTTTTAGATGTGCAGGTTCCCTCATGATGTTTTCCTTCACCGTAAAAGTAAGTGATGATTTATTGTGAATACACACATAACTTCGAAAAGTCAGAGGTGTGTGTCTGGGGTTCGAACTTATGACCGCCGAGATTCTCGACCGCGCGTAAACCTCGAGGCCATCACTAGTTATTTAACTCACATTTATTATTTTGTGAGATTGGCAAAATGTTTCTTTGTACATAGGTAACGAGGTCATCTACTATTCTGTTGTTAAGAAAAGTTAAATTCAAATCCTTATTGCTTGATACGAGAAAAGAATTTAAATGGCATTTTAAAAATATTTTTAATTTAAAAGAGTCTAACACAAAGAAATAGTTCGTATTTAAACAAAATTCTTGTTTTCAACACAATTTGTTTCGTCTAATTTTTAATCCCTCTTGTCGAGCGGCGGCTCTCGGGTCCTTGATCTAGTTTGTAAACATTTTAATTCGACTAGGGCGGATTAAGATTTAATAGATAAGATTTAAAATTAACGTAAACACATTTTAATTATTATTTTTTTCAAGCCAATTGCAAACGTAAAGGAAATTAAAAATACGTCTTCCGAACACATTTCCTCGTTATTCCCTTTTTTTATATTTCTTCTTAACAGATCCGCGAACAAAAATAGATATTTCTTTGAAATTACATGATCAGTCGACTGCTCCTTCAAGTTTTCACAATACACGTGACGAATACACCGCGGTGGGTTTTCATAAATCAACATTATTCATTCACCAAAAGGTCAAAGGTAGATTAGCTGCTTTGACCACCAAATTTTTTGTTTGACTTTTGATATGGCGTAACGTGAAATAATATTCTGCCGGAAAACGTAAAAGGCCCTACCACAAAGCCTCGCCCACCGGAACATGGGATGGAAAATTGTGTTACTGTGGAAGTAATTACAACTTTTTTCGCAAACCACTCAAGGTTAGTTTACTGTCTGTATAAATAATGCTTTATTAACGTCCTAAGGTTACATGGTAGCTTAATTGGCTCACGAGAGGGAGATATATCCTTAGGTTATTGTCCTGGGTATAGAATTTTCTGCTTTAGTTTTTTAAATATATTTTCACGCGCCGTAGAATGAAACTATCGCTAGGATACTAACACACCAGAAAATAGCAGTTTATCTGCATGGTTGATTTCAATTAGGTTCTTCATCATCAGCCCATATACGTCCCACTGCTGGGCACGGGCCTCCTCTACGTCTGAGAGGGTTTTAGGCCTTAGTCCACCACGCTGGCCTAGTGGGGGTTGGTGGACTACACACCTACGAAATTCCTCAGAACTTTTAGGTGTGCAGGTTTCATCACGTTTTCCTTGACCGTTAAAATAAGTGATAATTCATTGTGAATACACACATAACTTCGAAAAGTCAGAGGTGTGTGCCTGGGGTTTGAACCCGCGACCGCCGAGAATCTCGACTACGTGCCTAAACCTCGATGCCATCATTACTTTGACCGAAGTACCACTGCCTAACAAAAAAAGAAGTAAGCTGCGTTTTGAACGGTAAGTGAAATTGCCAAGTCAACTTTCTCGAAGTAGGATATCTGTATCCGCTTGGATGGCAGCTGCCATTCACAAGATGTACAACCTGCTATATCTAGTAGTCGCGTAAGTGTGACGAGCACCGGTATGAGTTTGTAAATACCCGATATCTAAAAAGCCTAGCTTAATAATTGTCAGTCATCGCCAATCAACAGTCTACTTACAAGTCTAATTATTTTTTTACAGATTGTTTTACAAATATGTTGTAAATTAAAACCAAAAATACAGGTACGAAATACCATTAAATTTATTAATAAACAAACTGTTAATGTAACACACATTATAAGTAAAAGTTGTGATGGAAAAGTCCGCATCTCGAAAAGCAATCTATCTTGGGAGAAAAATGTCGAAATGAACGGGGAATTACATAGCAAGGTCACAACCGCCAACCGCCGAAAATCGCATATTACCAAGATAAATTAGCTGAAGGCTCACAAAAACCTTCTTAAATTTGTGCTGCCGCTTAGCCTAGTTAACCATAAAATTCTTTATAAACAATCTTCGCATAAACAACACAAAACTCGTAACTTACCGAAGCAGTATGCGTATAAGTAATTTCGGAAAGTTGTTATGTAAATATTCATAACAAACATGTCAATATGTTACCGCTTCAACATCACAACAATGTCATTTAGGCCTTTGTTCGACCTTTGTCACTTTACAATGTGTGCTGTTACATAAAATATGAGAGTAATATGGCTTTCATAAAAATTGTTACGTTAAAGCACATAGATACTATATCTTAACACACAGAACTATATATTTTCAAACATGATATACCGGACTGTTAAATGAAGATTACCTATCTATAGTAGCACATATAGTATATTAAATAATTATGTCATTAGACTGCCTCGTTTGTCGTGCGATATAATTGTGCATTGTGCAATCGTAAGGTTTGATCCCTGGGTTGATCCGTCTTTTCGGGTTCATTCCTAGAAACTTCGCAGTGAAGACAAGAGCGCCAAAATGAGTTCAATAACAAAAATTAGTATATCATTACTCTATATACTAATATATATTAGTATATAGAGTATATCCGGTTTTCGGGGGGGCTTCAATCATGGTGAAAGGATGACCGTGCCGGCAATTTTTTTGGCCGGTTTGTCGCGGTCGGTCCTTT
Source organism: Hemaris fuciformis (assembly GCA_907164795.1). Lineage (NCBI taxonomy): Eukaryota > Metazoa > Arthropoda > Insecta > Lepidoptera > Sphingidae > Hemaris > Hemaris fuciformis. Next base: position 7,392,918 of record OU015446.1, read on the forward strand.
GATCGCCATGATTGATAGTCCCCCAAACTTCTTCACAATAAGGTGAAGAGGTATTCGGCCGGCATGATTGTGACATTGTGTCGACCAACGGAAGACCATCATCTCTCGCTGGTCGGCACTTTTTCTGGACTCCATTGCGCTTACCATCAGGTGCAATGGGGTCACTTTGCCGTGCCAGAAAAAAAAATAAAAAAAAAAACTAAGCTGCCGAAATGAGGGCGTAGAATTACACCTCTTCTACCTATCCTTTCATTCAAAATGTTATAAAAGATTTGAACACGACATACATTCACTACTAAGACATCACGAGTATACACTTACATTTTTAGGGCGTGTTTTACCTTCAAAACTAAATATTAAACTCAGAAAATCATGGTACTTTGAAGAGTAATATATACCGCTAGATATGATGCTTATACCAGAAAACGACTGACAGCGACAGTGTGACGTACCGAATATTGGATTAGCGGCGCGCTCTATCCAGTCTATCTATCTGCAACGCTCGACTCGGGGTATCTGCAAAATCTGTATGTATACATTGTCCTGCAATAGGGTATTATATATTGACTGCGAGCCAAATAATACGTCAACTATTGTGTTATTTTCTACTTGAAAAAAAAAAAAAGCAGTGATGGCCTCGAGGTTTAGGCGCGCGGTCGTGAATTTCGGCGGTCGCAGGTTCAAACCCCAGGCACACTCCTCTGACTTTTCGAAGTTATGTGTGTATTCACAATGAATTATCACATGCTATAACGGTGAAGGAAAACATCGTGATAAAACCTGCAAAGTTCTTAGGTGTGTAGTCCGCCAACCCGCACTAGGCCAGCGTGGTGGACTAAGGCCTAAACCCTCTTATGTTAATTGTAGAGGAGGCCCGTGCCCAGCTGTGGGACGTATATGGGCTGATGATGATGATGATTTTCTACTTACATCTTATCTATTTTTTTGTAAATTGAATGCCTATGTACTCGACCGTAATGGTGCCAAAAAGCATTTTTGCCAAAGCAACCTCATAATCGGCTTTGAATGCGGTACAAGCTGGTCGGCTCAACCGATGAGTTCGACTGTTAAATATTCTGGTTGTAAGTTAACGGTTGAAGAAAAATACTACTTTTAATACGAGATGGGTTTTACCGGTCTGGTCCGAAATCGATCTTTACCAAAAGACCGGTGAAATTGTCTTGATTGGTGAAGGAAAGTCATAATCGACACTCGCTTCGGAACGCATTGTACTTAACCTTCAGGTAGTATTGTTACTTTGCCAAACCAATGTTAAAAACCGCAATTGTAATTTATTCTACGACTGTAATATTTTGTCAATAAACAACAATATTTTCAATACATATTTAATAGCCAATAATGTTTAAATCGAGGCTTATAAAGGTTACAAGTGGGATCGTTCATAGGAGGCCTTTCGGAAATTGCGGCCCTCTACCGCTTGCCTCTCGCCGTATATTCGGGCTATTGTAGACACTAAAATGGACATTTGTTATTCTAGCGTCGCTACTATTTAATGCCTCCTACATATTACATTTTGTGACGTAACTTATGTATGCGACAAAGGTTTCTTTGAGTAGCTTAGTAATTTTATTTAGTTCAGACTAAATGGTAGGCTTATAGACCAGACCTTGGGTTATGACAAAGTATTCATATGAATCTTAAGACCAATTTTCTTACATAAGATTTCAGTATCAATTCTTCTTTTATGTTAAAATTTGCAATTAACCAACTTGTCAGGAAAATCTTAAAAATACTATTGTATAACTTTCTTCGGATTCTGGGCAGTGTAAACAAACCGTTACTTCCTTAGCTTGCTAATTCTAAACTTTTACTCTCTTGCAAGTTTTATCATATATTACATGAAGGAAAATCTTGTACTTGTGTACTAGCAATCTCCTGATCTACGAACTGTAAATAGTATACCACATTCAAGAATGAATACTGCAAATTATCAAGAGTGGTCTTTGTTTAAAACTAGACTTCACATTGCCTCTAGTGATGATAACGACTTTAAAGAAGAGAATGACGATTATTATGATGATATATTATGATGATGATATTAACAATCTCAAGTTTGACGTCTCAATCTTCAAAATTGCATGAACTTGCATCCTAAATTCCAGCTGCGCAACCCAAACGTCGCCAGGAATTAGCTATCTAATGGACGCGACGAGGCAATCTCGTTCCATTGTCGGCTTCACTTCTGATACAAATTATACGCTACGGATCCTGTAAACGTTATCAGGCTGAATCTAGATGGAAAACGATTTTTGACATTTAAACACAATAATCCAATGTGTGAGCGTGTGAGCGTGATCTCATTGACACTAAGCCGAGCCCGGGATGCCATCCATTATTCATAGTGACCAGCCCGACGCGAATAATATTTGATGCGGTTTCGAAACGGTGTACGTTAGAGTTTCGCTATTGCTGAATTTGGTACAGCATTTGCTGACTTGTATTATTAAATTGTTATTTTGCTACATTTGTGCTTGGTGCAATTGGTTGGTTTGTGAATGTTTATGTATGTGCCATAGTTCTGGGTTATCATGTTTGGATGGTCAACTTTAATTTTATTGATTACATGTATGTATGTCCTCACGCCTGTATTCTCCAAAGGGGTAGGTCGAGTTTCTGCACCTCAATTTTGCCAAATCACCAACGTAATAAGGGGCGAGCCTATTGACATTTTGCGGGTACAATTCCAGAGTCCGTTTTTCTACTGAGAATTTCCCATTGGAAAAAAATACTATACTTGACCCGAATCGAGCCCTCTAAATCGGGACCTCTAAATTACAAGGACGAATGATTGATAAATAATTTTTAATCATGTGTTTATTCTTTTTAAGTGTATTGATCTACTAAGACAGGGCTTAGGATTTGAAACCTGGGCACCTTTGACCAGTCACAAATCCTTCTGTGCCTTGGGCCTAAGCAAATAAAACATTACCTATATTTAACATACACCCTGAGACTATTTGAAGCAAAAAATAAAATACGTTGACATAAAACATCTAGTTTTCCTATTGTTAGGGGAAGAAGTTATATCAGAACCGATCTTGTCGCGGGGAATTTCCAGAGGCGACTCATTTGAGATAAGAAATGCAATTTAAAGTCAACAGTGGAATCGGTTATTTTATCAAACCCAGATAAGTATAAAGTTTTATTTGCAGCTGTCCACATACCGAAATATGAACATCCGATGAAAAAATCGTATTTTTTTCGAAACGAGAGGCCGCGAGTTCGATCCCCGCATCGAGACAAATGTTTGTGTGATCCACAAGTATTTGTTTCGGGTCTGGGTGTTTGTGAGGCCAAAAAGTCTCTCGTAGTTTCTGATACCCAAGACACAAGACTTTTATCTTAATGTGGGGTCAAAACTATGTATGGGACTGTTAGGTGTATATATAGTATATATTTTGCCTAGCCCGAAGCCAGATCCTTACGATTAGAAGGTACAAAATGGTGCTCCAAGACCTTAAGGCATTCATTACAATGTCCTAATATTATATTTGGAAGCTCGGTGTTATACGAGTATAATAACACCACTATTTGCAAGATTCTTTTATCATGAATATTGCCTTGAGTGGATACTGAGCTCAGGTAAAGGAAGCCTTAGCAACCGTCTTTGAGTAGCGATGTGTGTAAAAAGGATTTATGTCATACTGTTATTAAAATTCCTGGCTTGGCCGCTGTGTGTAGTATTTTTTTTCTAGTTCAAAACACCTTGTACGGGATGTAAAAAGACCTTGATCAAAAAAGACAGGTAATAGTTACCCTGATACACATTGACGTTAAAAAAATCCCGACAAAAATATTTAAAAAATACGTTTTCCTGTCTTAGTGTTCGATGACCACCCTGTATATACGCTCACGCGATTAAAGATTTTGGTGTATTTGTACACCTATGTGTAATTTAACATTAACATACAGACACACATAAATTCACGCCAGTCTCGCAACGGGGCAAGCAAACACCCGTTTCGCATTCTCAACTGACGTGATAAACTAAATAACAATTAAGTCCCACGTAATAGGAGGCGAGTTTATTGCCGTTTTTTTTTGCCTTTGTTACGTACTTTTCAAGTTAAAATTCAATTACTTTAATACCGCCACAGAAATCGAACCCGGGACTTCTGAACGCAAGTCCAATGTCGGAGAGGGCAATGAGTCACCAATCACCAACACATAGGTACTTAACTAAAAAAACTGGTTGGTTGATTTCACAATCTTGATTTTGGAGTATTCAGAATACTTTACCCGTAATCGTCTCTAGTTACTTAATTACTTGACCTAGACAATTAGGTCACATGTATGCAAAACTTCACTCGGTAATTGGATCGAAAAATTGCACGAATATATTCAAAACACATTTCGAGTTCCACCTGGATGTTTTTATGAATTATTCATACACTTAGCTAATATTAGCGGATTTATTTATAAACTGCAATTTGATGTGCTCTTCCAGTTGGTATTAAAGCAAATGAAAGCGAACTCATAAACCTTAGAAAGACTGCGTTTTTTTTTCTTATTTATCCTCACTTAGGGTATTCTATGAAGATCGACGCTCCACCTTATTTACAAATGTACTCCAATTACTGTTGGCGTATTGCGAATATATCATTACGTGATGTTTTAGGCCCTCATTCTATTGAGACACACACAATCTTGGCGATTGTAAGTTGAAATCCATAGAAATCGCATTTTGTATGCATAAAGCCGAGCAGAACTAAGATAAGTTAATCTCCGAAAAAGGTTAATACTATCTAGCGTCTGACTAGGTGTGTGAAGTTTTTTTCTGACATTGCATGAAAAAATATTTTACTGTGTCAAGCCTACATAGCAAGATACCTAAAGAACGGATGTAGCAGAAATTAATTTATCTTTAAGAATACTGATATTATCATTCCAAATTATGCAAGGTTCTATTCCAAATAATAATTGTCATTTACAGGTAAATATTTTCAAGTCTAATTATTTGTTGAAGCTCTACTAAAAAATAAATAAAATGACATGTTTAGCTATCTCTTATCTTCTTATTTCTTATCTTTAGCTATCTTTTCTAAAAAGAGGAAGTAAATATACATGATAACATACATATGTATGTTATCGTGAAAATATAAATTTTTGAATGAAACAAGAATGTTACTCCAGAAACCGGAGCAAATCACATCCCTTGATTGTGTGAAGCTAGAACAGAACGTGCATTCGGATATTCGATTGTCGATAGCGGTGAAAACAGCAAATCTTTTTGAATAAAACTTCGCTTAGCACTGGATTTTGTGTTACACTTCTTTATCTCGACATCTTATTTGAGGGCAACTTCAAAGTAAACCTTGCCTTCGTAAATAGTATGATGTATTCGCGGCTGGAGCGTAATCCATTTGGCAACATTATAGGCGTGTTCCTTGTCAAATAACTGTCAGTGTAACCAAGTATAGGTAGCCAAAGTTGGGTATCCATCTTGTTTCAGCGCGTGCACGTACGCCCATACTATTTTAGTTTGCGAAGTTTTATTATCAAAATTAATCCAATCTAAGCTTATTTATGGTTTTAGCGGGAGGCATATTCGTTGCACGTTCAGCCGTACGTGTTGGTGCATAATAATTAATCATTTGCTACTGGCCACCCAATTACCCGCATAAAAGAGGTATCTTAACAAAGCAATTATAATTAGCTGCTTTGTTGTTGCTATTAGCGGCGGCCATTGTGATATTTTTAAATTATCGGCCAATAGCTTTGCAGGCCAAGGGGAGGGGTGGTTTATTTAGGTCATAAGCTTACAGGGATCGCGTGTGGCTAATGAATAAGTTTTTTCATGTCATATAACGTATGTATGTAAGTAATATTAACAGCGGTTTTTAATTAATGGAGCCTTAATTCAATTGATAGTACAAGCATTATGAGTTTTTGCAATGACAATAGGACACTCAGAATTAGATTTCCGTTTAAATTTGAAAAAAATACATAGAAAGATTTATCTTTACCTTCTGATTAATTTCGTTGCGGGGTAAAAGACAAGCTAGGTCCTTATAGAGAGATAGCCTGATAGAGACGCGCTGGCCTTCATTGCTCGGTATCATTTCTGTGTATTCCACTGTCGATCCTGGTGTACAGGAGTTGCAGTGGTGGGTGTGCGGTAGAATAGTCTCTATTAGAAAGAGATGTCGTATGTTTAACTCCATACAAGCCCAAATTAAATTTTCAATACTCACTTTGACTGACCCGATGTGCTAATATCCATTATCAGCACATGTACAGGACGTGTTGGTCACGGGCCTCCTCTACAAATGAGAGGGTTTAGGCCTAAGTCTACCACGCTGGCCTAGTGCGGGTTGGTGGACTATACTCCTAAGCAATTCCTAAGAAATTTTATGTGCTAATATAATTATAAAAAAATGTATGTAGTTTTATATTTATAATGTCACAAACGACATTTATTACCATGATAAGTCTAACACGTGGCTTTCGCCTTGTTCTACAAGTTCTTTAATGGAAAAGTTTATAAGCTATAAGAGTAGTGGTGCTTATATTAGCTTCTGTTCTATAAAAAAACTTTGCAGCGAAACTTACACGAGATTTTTCTGTGTTTAACAAACGGGTTCTCTCGCGGTTTATTAAGGGTTTAGCCTTTATAAAAGTTACTATTTCTGGAACAAATAAAGTCTGATCAACATGAAAATATAAATATTTGTTAACATTTTTATTCGCTATAATTGAAACTCTCGTTTGCCTCGTTGGTCATATGATGTGTCAAGATGAAGATCCGGGGTCCGAATCAAAAGCTGGACGTAAAAACTGACTTATGCAGGATGTGATTAATATTGGTAATAAATATGAGTTTGATAATAAATATAATTGATAGCCCCGTGGCGCAGTTGGCTAGATACCAGCTTGCGAAACGAGAGGCCGCGTGTTCGATCCCCACATCGAGACAAATGTTGTGTGATCCACAAGTATTTGTTTCGGGTCTGTGTGTTTGTGAGACAGAAAAGTCTCTCGTAGTTTCTGATACCCACGGCACAAGACTTGTATCTTAATGTGGGGTCAGAACTATGTATGTTACCGTGGGGTGTATTTATTTATTTATGAGTGAAAAATATTCCTGAATTGAGCACAATGTTTTTCAGTGTTTGTTTTAGGAATCGTCCCCTATTATGTAGGACTTATAAAACAATAAGCAAAATGTGGGTGTAGCAATGTACCCATGCTTACCCCTTTGAGATTAAAGGCCTCCCGCCTATATATAGAACTTCCTCCAGAAATTACCGAATTACGTTATTGTCATAGCGATTACAGTACATCAAGGCCTAAAAATAGTTAGTTGTGAAATTAGGTTGACTAAAGTCAATTGTAGGCCGACATAAGCGAGGATTAAGTAAGCCCTGTTTCTACTACAAAGGCCAACCATGACAATGACAGTTAGCTCTACTTGTTCACACCTACCAAATTACATTCTGCAGTACACAACCGCACATGTCATAGGAATATGTAGTATATGATCTAAAGCATAAGAGCTACGTTGCCATGAAATTTATGTTCTCACTTGTCAAATAATAGTAAGCAAAGCCCGTTAAGCCAAGTTTCAGCCGACCTCGGGCCGTGACGAGCTTTATAGTTGTAAAGAGAACTTGCATTAATTTCCACTTAATATCGTTTTATTAATTACATTTGTAGTCTGAATGTTCCGTGATAATAGAGGTTTCATACGTGGTTTGTGCTAAGTGCTTCGTTTGTTTATCGGTTTTAGTTCTGGTACGATGTTTTGGAATTATTGCAAAACGTCGCAGCTGTCGGAACAATTTATTGTCTAATGAGGGAAGCTGTGAAGCTTATTAACCCGTACCACGATAGTCCGTAAAATGTTAGTATCTCTAGACTCCCCGGTGGGTAAACAAATAGGTAAACATAACTTATCTGATGTTAGCGCTGGCTTTGGGGTTTAGGCGCGCGGTCGAGAATATTGGCGATCGCGGGTTTAAGCCCCAGGCACTCACCTCTGTCTTTTAAAAGTTATGTGGTACTCACAATTAATTATCTCGTACTATGACTATAAATCGTGAGGAAACTTGCACACCTAAAAGTCCTTTGGAATTTGTTAGATGTGTAGTCCGCCAACCCGCACTAGGCCAACGTGGTGGACTAAGCCCTAAACCCTCTCAGTAGTAGAGGAGGCCCGTACAACAGTGGGACGGTACAGAATTCTAAAGAACTATTAGTTGTCCAGGTTTCCTCACGATGTTCCATTCAAAGTGAATGATAATTAATTGTGAATACACACATAACTTTAAAAACTTTGGAGATTGAATCCGCAACCGCTGAGACTTTGACTCGACCGCGCGACTAAGCCTCGAGGTCATTACGTCTTCATTGAATAGATATAAAACACGGTTAAAACTTTACAAAACTAGCTCATAACACAAATTCTCCTAAGATGGAATATTCTGAAGCAAACATAGTTAGATTTCAATCTATAGCCATACATTGCAATTTGCATCAGTGGCGGTACTACCATAGAAGCCCAACAGCCCAGCTTGCCTTACAAAATTCCGAATAAATGATTTTAATATTTAAATCTTTATGTAAATCAATTTAACATACATATAAATGATAATAATATAGTGACCCCACAAAAAACAATTATAAACTACACATTACACAATTAACGTATAATACTTTTGGGCTTCTATGGAAATACCGTCACTTGCATATAATATAGCTTTGTTTTGGAAACTCTGTAAGTGTACTGAAACACAATGACTTATGCACTCGTGGAGTTATGTGGGTCACACTTAATGTTAACTTGTGCGGATATTGGATTTGCTGCGGAAACTTCCACGCAATCTCAACTTGCCACGCTGTATTATTTGCTTCTTGTTTCATGTTTTCTTGTGAATTTTACTGTGTATATGTAAATCAGTGGAGTTACTGCTGACTATAAACTTGTCCAAATAACATACATTACCTCACGCCTGTATTCCCCGAAGGGGTAATCAAAAGGTAAATTTCTGCACCCACATTTCGCTTTCTATGTATTAACCCGGGACCTCTAGATCGCACGACCACGAAGTAGTGAAAAAAAATCATGAAAATAACACAAAAATTAATTTTTTATTTTAACAAAATATCATGTTTAAAATTAAACATACCTCTATTGCCTTATAATATACAATGTATTGAATATCGATAGATAACGCAATAAAAAGGTGTTTTATTACTCACTTGTACTTTTGAAACAAGGTTTTTAATTACCTGAATATGGTAATATTAAAAAATAATGCACCCACTAACAAGTAGACCAATCGCCTGAATTTTCTTCAAGCTTCTTTAAATCTTTATTGTGCCGGAGATACTGTGAAAATCTTTAGACTCTTATTCAACATGGCGATACGCCTTGCTGTCGCTCGAATGAATCAGCCAAACCACTCTTACGGGAACCTCTTGTGCGTTTTAACGGAAAATAAATTTAATAACATACTAAAAAAATATCCAACAAAGACACTAATTAATCGCCCACTGAAATACAAACCTGGTATTGTAATTATCAGAATTTTTGTCTACCTACTTTATGACACAAAGTATTTTTAAGTCCAAGTCAAAAAAATCCTTAATCACGTAGAACATTACATATACTTACTTTGAATCGTCATTTTAAAAGCTTCGGAACGTGTTATCGCTGTGGAGAAGCAAAAAACTCATTTAACAACAATTTTTTTTTCAATTTTCAACTCTATTTATATCAATTTAACATTATTATATATTCATTCGTATTCGTTATTCATTGTAAAAATATTCTCCATGTAGAGAGGTCAAATTAGATAGGTCGCTTTTTAATTCAAGCGACCTTTACATGACTCATTCAACCCAAATATGCCATGCCTCTCAGAGGCATTCCTACTGTGAAAATTATCTTAGGTCTCAGCCCATAGCCCATAGCCATAGTTCTAGTCCGAGTGGGTGTTATTTACAAAACTTTATATTTTAAACTACTGTTCAATCACTGAAATGGCCCGAGGCGACGCAGGTAAATATTGCGGCGTCGCCTCGTATTTTCCATCCCTTGTAATTGAATAACGACCCCTGCTGGTACACTGATGTTCAGAAAAATAATTCTATTATCTCGCTCTCTTTTCTTTTGATGTAACTTAGTACGCAATATTTAAAAAACATTGCTTACTCATTGTTAAGACTTGAGATATTGCTTATTAACTCGGATAAAGGACACCGTTTTTAATTAATGCTATACGTAACTGGGATACTTGCTTATTAAAAGACCATTGTGTACGTACATACATAATGGACATTTTGTTGTTAGCTAGTAAAGATAATATTTTTTTATAATATCTTTATTTGTGAAGAAATCAACTACCTAGTTAGATAGACACCAGCTAGTGGAACGGGAGGCCGCTGGTTCGATCTCCACACCTGGACAAATGATTTTGTGATCCACAAAAAGTCGTGATGGCCTCGCACGCGGTCGAGCACCTCGACGGTCGCGGGTTCAAACCCTAGGCACACACCTCTGACTTTTCCAAGCTATGTGTGTATTGACAACGAATTATCACGTACTTTAACGGTAAAGGAAAACATAGTGATGAAACCTGCACACCTAAAAGTTCTTAGGAATTTCTTAGGTGTGTAGTCCGCCAACCCGCACTAGGCCAGCGTTGTGGACTAAGGCCTGAACCCTCTCAGTTGAAGAGGATACCCGTGCCCAGCAGTGGGACGTATATGGGCTGATGATGATGATCCACAAATATTTGTTTCAGGTCTGGGTGTTTGTGAGACTGAAAAGTTTCGCGTAGTTTCTGATACCCACGACACAAGACTCATCAGAACTATGTATGTGACTGTCGGGTGTACTTTATATACTATTCACCCGACCAGACACGTCATTCCCAAAATCAATCTAAGAAAATTCTAAAAAAATAAACCTAAAATAAGCTTCAGAAAACCAAAATACAAACATCAAAAATGCTTTAGATACCATTATCCCATTACAAGCCAGCCACTTTTCATATATAATTACGAAAGCTGAAGCCTGGCTCGGTAAAATAAAATTGCGACCAATTAAGGAAAACAAGGTGGTCGTGCCTTTGGATTAATAACCTTAATTAACGGTTAAGGAGCGAGGGGGTCATTAAAAGCGTCGGCAACTACCGTGAGTAGCAGCAGAAGTCTCTTCGACGTGGTTTTACTATAGCGGTGATCCCGAATGGTTTCAATGAATACGGCTCTTATAAGAAACTTTTTCCTTCATGTTGTGTTTATTAGGTGATCTTTGGCTTAGGAGTTTTAGGTAGTGATCATATTCGGCTACAATTTTTATGAACGAAATATTCCTTGAGGCAATTTGTCTATTTTATTTAAAGACTAGATTGCGCATTTCTCAGATTAAATAAGCAATATATCAATACGAAAAATAGGCAAAGTGCCTCAAGTTAGCATCTTCGTTTTGGTTCTTAGAAAAGCTTTGGTATTCGCAGCTGACTTTTAGCTTATTGCTTCATTAAATTCTAAGTTACGTCACATGATCTAAATATGCAAATCATGCGAAAAGAAGACTTATCTCAATGATAGTAACACACACAATAAACAACAAAAAGTTGCGTGTCTTAGAAAATTGATATATTAATCCATAAAGTGTTATTAATCCACATAAAACCAAAACCAATAAGTCAACATGTTACAAAACACTAATCCAGCGGAAACCCCTATCCGAAATGAAATACATGGACTACCTTGTTTTATCTGCAAAAAGCTGAAAAAAAGTAACAGCTGAATAAGCACCAGCAGTAAACCAGGGGCAAAAAGCGATTTTAGTCAAATGTATTGGAATTCGAAAAAAAAATTACAGCGACACAATTATTAACCCAGGGATCGAAGTCGTAAAAATAAATGATCGTTTTTATAGCGTCGGTGCGGGTCCAATTTTATGATGTGGGAATTTCAGTAGCCCCGTAGTATTATATTGAGCTTATCTCAACTGCTTCTAGTTGCTAAATTCCTACCCTCGGACTCGGCGGAAAACGCAATTGATTTCCATTCGATTTAAACATTGGAGAACAATAGAAGATAGTGAAATTGTCTTTTAAAATTATTTACACAAAGTTCTATATAGACGTGTTTTATGAAATATAGGTACATTTAATTTGAATACAATTTTAAATATAACTTTTTCTTAATCATACACATTTCTTTAAAATTAAATTACATCTTGTCACATGACATAACTCATTAGGATAAAATAGCTGACGAAAATAAGCTTAAATACAAGAAACAATAGAAATGAAGTCATATTAATTTGAGATAAGCTCTCCCACACAATATATCCCCAAAATTTCTACAACGGTGCCCTAAATTACAATTTACAAACGCACTTTACGAGGTATTTGTGTATGACGCGTAGCAACGTGCCAACAAATTGCATTCCTCTCTTCGTGGCTAGATATTTTGCCCTAACTCACAAAGGGGATATGACACGCGTTATAAATTGTCTATCCATAGTTCCCCACCCGTTGCGGACGCGAAAACATTAAAATGACAAATTGTTCGTAGCTGTGATTCCATTTTTCAAAGCGAAGGAGGTGCGACTCGAAATCCGGCAAGAAATGTGTATTAATTCACGCAATTTAATTCTGAGCTAGCTTGGTTGGAATACGCCAATATTTTTGGTAAATTCGTACTGATTGCCAGCGCGCCAATTGTGAATTTCACGCGTTGTTCCGAATGTGCGGTATTGTGACGTTCGTGAGTTTCATGCGACAATTGAATGAAATATTGTTTTTATTTGAGTTACGAAGTGTAATTTTATACAGTTTCCAATCCGTGTTTCCACAGAACTGGGCTCTTTTGAAATTGGTTTTACTGTGATTAACTTCATAGCATTAAAACAATTTCATACTTATTAGACAGCTTTTTTTAGTGTTGTCCAAAGAGTACATCGCAGGACTGGATTATCACTCACCAATTGATATGATCTTTTCGGAGACAGAAGTGAAGGAGCCTTAGGTAGTTTTTTCCCGTAGGTTATTCCTCATTTTAATACAAGGTTTCTTCAAACTTCAATAAAACTAAGAACTACTAACAAGCAACATTTTAAAACACGTCAACCGCGAACTCCTTGTATTCAAAAGCAAAGTAGCTGATTAAAATGATAAACAATGCTAACAACAACCGGTAGTTTCAACCGGGATAAACTAGGAACTCGTTAGCTCGAGCTATTATCTCAAAATGTTTAAAAAGCTTAAGAACGGGACAAGTGTTACAGCCCCGGCTACGTATTAGTATCGCTCGATCACAGAGCTATCTGCGGTCGGAATGATAGTGGAGCCGACTATCACACAGTGGTGTATCACTCCAACTATATGATATAATGTAAGAAATAAACAAAAGAAAAGGAATTAATGGTATACATAACACTTACACACATAATTGATGTAGAAAAAGGTATAGGTACATCGTCCATTAATCATTATATTTCATATTTAAACAGGCATTATAAATGATGCATTTATTAATCGCATCATAAGTCATAAGAATGAAATTAGATTACAAAACGAACAGAAAATTGTAAGGAAGGAGTTAACCGACAACATGGATATGGTGTTAAAAAAGACACATTTCATTTTTAGAAACTTTAAAAATGATTTTAAAAGCAAACATATTTGGAAATCTCAGCCCTTTGAACACCATAGCACGGAACAATTGTAACAAGAAAAGGAAACGTTTACTGTGTCCGAACAAAATGTAGTTACCATTCTACAAACATTTGTAATGCGGACGACAGTCGAATTTCGATTTGCCGGCCACCTAAACTCTCGGCACACGTTCACATGTCGTCGAGAATTGTGTACATAGTCACGGGAACCGTTTCACTCAGACAACGATCAATAGCCGACCAGACGAATGGCTTATTGCTGGTGAAACGCTCGCAACAGTCACATTACTGTCGGCGTAAAATCGCTTAAATTCAAATCGTCGTGTAGGTCTCGACTCCCGGCGCAGTCGCGCAGGATTGAATCGCTTAAGCGACAATGTCGTTTCGGCTCGCCTCAAATTACACGAATGGGTTTTCGATATACTACCCATTTGCGAGACCTTTTAAGTTAGGTGGCTGATGCAATTTGTGACCACTAACTTTAATGAAAACAGTTTACCGTTTGCGATACAGATATTATATGAATAGCCGATGATAACGTAATAAATATAAGTGAGTGGATTGTCTTATATTAAAACGGAGATGAGATGAGATAAACTTTTGGCAACCTCGTTTTACACAACGTCTATCATAACAAGCAAAGTTTTACTTAACTTTAAAACGCGGAATAAATGAAGAACAGTTTCTTGTTGTCTTTCAGTCGTTCGTAAGCTGAGTTGGTCCGAGAACTAAAATTTTTTCTCCCAAAAAGTTTTTATTGTCTTTGTTATTATATCCGAGTGGAGAGTAGAGGTAAATTTTTGGAGATTCGTGAAGTTACTTTACCGAAATACACTTATCGACGGTTTTCTTTTAAAATTTAAATAGAAAAAGTTGTCTTGCACTTTTTATTCTATAGTGCCAGTGTTTTCTTTTGCACAATGGAACTTCTTTCAAATAATTATCGACACTGCTTCTTCTGTTAACAACTTTACCTTGCAATTGCAAAAAATCTACTCAATGGCTATACGGATTCGGATAAAAATAGGCACGCAGATAGTTTAATATTAGGATCGTGACACGGTATTTGATATCGTAAAAGTTATGTTCTGTAGGTTTACCTAGGATTTTCATAAAAAGATCTTTAGAATCCACTTTAAATAAATCTAAATCGACAACCCTAAACTTCTCACAAGGGATTCCTTGTCTATGTAAAGTCCACGAAATCACACCAGACCAACATGATCAAATAACCCCTGCAATGCATGAGGAGGCCCATGGATATACAATGATAGGTATAGGACCCTAACTTGCTTTTACCCTTCCATTCCCACAATTCGATACGCTAAATCTAGCACCATTAGAGCATTTTCGCTCCGGAAATATTAAAAAAGTAGGCCTCATATATGCTGGTATCGAAAATCAGGGGCAGCCTCGTGGCATAAAGTAGACTACTTGCATGTCGCAAAGATGGCCATACAAATAAGCAAGCTGATCTTCATGTAGCACTTACTACAATAGGCACTTTATAATAAAACAACATACTATACAAAGAACTAAAGTATAGCTCAGTTTTTTTTACCTTGACACTACCACCTTGCCCCTACGGAACAATTGTATCGACTTAAGCTACCACTTGTTGCAATTTATTGAAGGTTTTTGCCACGTCCCCAATAACGCTAAATAACATATTGTCGGTTGTTCCCAGACTAATAATAGCATAACATTCGGTAACAAAGTTGGTCTGAACGTTTCTGTACAGCTGACGGAGATACTTTCAATAACAATTTATTGTTTGTTATTTTACTCCTTGGTTAAATTAGGATGTACTTGTATTTTGCTTATATTTGAAGTAGATATGTTTAAAACAATACATCATAAATTACGTAATAACATAATCCTAACTATAAAATATGTTGTTTTGGGAGTTAGAACTACGATGAAACGATTCTACGCCCTGTAATGCGAGTACGAGACAAATACATATTTATTTACATTGAAAATGAGAACGTATGTAAATTTCAGAAGCTCTTTAAAGCATTTCATAAATAACGCCAAACAAGTAAACAAAATTCTCCGGTTCTAACTCCACGCTATTTTAATTTAATATGTATTTTATTATAGAAGGTACTTCATGAATTCCGAAAAGATTATCGTTTATACATATATATATCTATACTTAACACCGCTCGCTAAATCATTCATAGAATAGGTTAAAAATTCAGAAGCATGAACTTTAGTTTCAAACTTCGAAAATAAACATCATCACTACGGGTAACTGGTCTGTCACACAACACGACCGAAATCGATTCAATCGATTAATCAAATCTAATTCTGACTCGCAGACCTCGACTTGTGATACGCTGTTTATATACACGCAATTATTATAAATCATCTTAAGTGCCGCTCAACTTTAGGGATACAAATGATTGGTTCAATAAATTTTGCCACAAACATGCGCAAAACATCAACAATTTCAGATACGGACTTGACAGGAGGCAAATTAATGAACTCAGGTCAGAGTGGATTTATTAGGGTTCCCGGGAGGTTCCATCATTGATTACCGTACTCAAACACGCAGATCAATGCGCCACCAAGCGTGTAACTTATGGCTCATCAATATCCCAAAATAATTTAAAATACTTTAACACTCGCCTATTTTGGGGTGACGATATCCGCAAGGTGGCTGGCAGCGGTTGGGTGAGGAGGGCCGAAGATCGAGCCCAGTGGCTTGCCATAGGAGAGGCCTAGTATGAACAAGCTGTTTATGATGATGATGATGACGCCTATTTTCTTTGAAGGAGAAGATAAAAGATTATATATCACCAATACTTTGCCAGTTGTGTTTTTAGTCGCACGTAATAAGGCGCGAGCCTATTGCCATTCTTCGGGCATAGAATCTGGACTGCCACTGAGCATTTTGTAATGGAAAACCTCAATAAAACTTTGATCAATGTGAGAATCGTACCCAAGGTCCTCCACACACACTTAGTAATATGCCGCGACACTTATTAAGGAAAGTGAAAAGACAGAGCCGAATAATATACCGTCTATTTAATAATCCTTTATTAGCTCCAAGTGTACTAACAAATAGCACAATTCTATTTGTAACTAAAATAATTCCATTTGTAACTGAAGATCCAATTCAAGGCTTACCGCAAACAACACAAGTTATATTAACATCCACACGATATAATTAATTCCATGCAAATAACTATGTAGGTTAACGTTGAAAACGAATTAATCTAAGTTTGTTAAACACGCGAATAGATCCATTAGAACGTTGCGCCAATAGAAGGTAGAGAGAAATTATTCCAACTCGGTTCTGAGTCGTGTATAAAAGCATCTATTTAATATGCTAGGTTAGTATCCGTACGAATAGGTTCCGACCTATTCGTTCAAATTGACTTACACGGGACAGCTGAAAAGCTCGTGCTGTAGAATGCTCTGACTCCAAATAAAAAATGCGTTGTGAAGAATCAAAGGGTGAAATAAACGGGTGAATTATTGACAAATGTGGGTAATGTTTGTATATATTGAAGTTATTGGATATTAATTTTGACAGCCTCGTGGCGCAGTTGGCTAGACACCAGCTTGCGAAACGAGAGGCCGCGGGTTCGATCCCCGCACCGAGACAAATGTTTGTGTGACCCACAAATATTTGTTTCGGGTCTGGGTGTATGTGAGACCGAAAAGTCTCTCGTAGTTTCTGATACCCACGACACAAGACTTGTATCTTAGTGTGGGATCAGAACTATGTATGTGACTGTTGGGTGTATTTATTTATTTATTTTATTAATAAATTCTGTACAAATACTTCAAGGAATTAAAGTCGATCAGCTCTAATTAACATGCCAATCAGTTGGGCTAAGTCCTAACCTAACAACCATCTGCCTAAGTCTCATTCGTAGAAGAGAGAATAAGAATCAGTTTAAATATCGATAAATACATACGCATCTCAAATATTATCCAGTATGCCGTTTATTTCGACGCCCACATTTTGGCAGCATTGCTTTAAGCTCCGAGTAGAAAAAGCGAGCCTCTAGCAGACTAATTTTAAGAGGCCGCGCTGCAAATTTTTATTAGCAACATCAGAAAAAAAATAACACATTCGTGAAATCTAACCCGAGACCTCTTTGCCGATATCACACACGTCTTTAAACAACACAAAATTAAGGCAAGATGCTCTAACCATTAAAACCAATTATCCTATCCAATAACATGACGTTTAAAGCAATATATTAACATCGTTGTACCAAGGAATTTCTATAACGTCTGTAGAATCGATGGCAATATTTTTAATAATTGCTGCGAGCACAAACGCTGGAGAAATCTCGACAAAGCCCCTAGCGTCGTTTGCTTCGCGATCCGTTCATGCCGCCTCCAGAGCTCAAATCACGTCCGCGCGGGGATTTTCCCCTCTGCTTACTGTTGTTTATTGACAAAACAGATCATGTACAGAGGTAGGTAGATTAATTGCTCTATATTTCTTAGGTTTATTTTCTCGTGAAATAGAAGTTATACCTATGGTTTTAGTTGGATAAAGGATGCATAAGCTTCACGCTATCACTTAGATTCTTAACTACCAATACTATTTTTATTTTATTTTATTTTTTTAACACAGCGGCTTAGGGCGTGTTCATATAGATTCAACAATATTTAGATAAAAATATAACCAAACCGGTGTCATAGATCATCCTTTTAACAAAATTCGTGAAAATAATTCGTGAAATAATTAACTCATAAAAAACCTCGCGTTAATATTTGTTCTATAGGGAGCCCAGTGTGATTTATATTCCGACATGTTTTAAGGGAACAATTATCCTAGGTCATGCTTATGAAATAATTTTTTGGTCACAAGGAAAACTCAGACTCGACACAAATGTTTATGGATCACGTGTACTTTGCTCGGTACGGGGATCGAAACTGTAATATCTAATTTTACAAGCTGGCATCTAACCTACTGTGTGCCAAAAATGGCAGTATCTACCTGTATTGATTTATTTATATATCTGAATACATCAGCCCAACATCTTTCATTAAAAAAACTTTCTCATTTTAAAACACGGTTAGTTATGAAAACATTCCCTACAATATATGTTAAATTACACGACCGGTATAAAATGTAATTTTCCTTTATGATGTTAGCCGAGCAATATTTTTACGCTTCTCAACTTTCAGGGCAAAGAGGGGTGATGAAGTTACTCCCATAACTTTTTTGTGGTCATTGAATTTGTTTGCCGTCCACTCCCAGCGAGGTATGGAAGTTTAATGGAAACTTATAACGCGATACTTATGCCCTCTTTGTGTGACTTCCACTAAAGGAGTTGCGCCACTTTTGAGCGTTTTTCTTAAGAAACTTTTTAAATGTACGTAAGTCAGATCAATAATTGTTGGTTGACGACATTTGGTATACCTAAAGCGAGACTTGCAAATATTAAATAATGGTCTGTTGTAAGTAATGTGAGCTCTTAAGTCTAGTAAATTAACGATTCGTGTGAAATTACATAAAACAGAGACAAATACAAATAGCAAAAGTTAAAGGCTTAATGATGAAAGCAGTAAAAAAAGATTCTTAGAACACATTATTTAAATAATAATTACAAGTCAAATAATTCTAGTCCCGTAAAGGCATTGACTCTAATTCTTCTTTAAATATAAATTTAATGAAAAATAATAATAATTAAAGCAACAACAACGAATTGAATCAAAATCCTTGATGCTTACAATGACTTTACTAAAGGGTTTTTAAGTACAAAAGTTATGACAAGAGATCCTTGGTTTAACATTTGCAGGTATTAAGTCGCAACACGGAGCGACTAAAGACGGAACCGTAAACCTTTTGACAGCCCACCGTAAAAATGACAAAAGGACTCCCATATGAAGAATCCTCTTTTTATTTAGGTTTGCAGTCCGCTCGTAAAATGTGAAGCTCACTAATAAAACGCGTGCTCGAAGATTGTATTCAAGCTCCTTTTAGTGCCTACAGTCATTTTCGGAACGACAATAGGATTTAATTCAAGCCAGCCAATTTCCTTATGTTTTCATTATTTATTTTCCTCTCTGTTATTACGCAGGATATTGGTTGTTTGCTGTGCAATAATGCGTAAAATAGATCGTACATAACAAAAGAGAAACGCGCTACAAGGAAATATATTAAGATAAAAAATTTATGTTAAACCAATCGTTCTTCTTATTTTACGAGACGAGTAATTTTTGCATTACTTAATATACATACACAGGGTACACAGGGAGGTATTTTTACACCACTTGACATAAATAATACTTACATACATATACTCACTCTGATGTTGTAAAAGATGTTGGCAGAGAGGTACTCCACACCAGATAAATAGACACATTACCAGGCCACTTGTTGGTACTGAGAGTTTCTTTAGATTGTGGACCACTCACTTGCTCGTTTGTCTTATTTTTCCATAAAAATAATAATAATAATATGAAATGGAGATAGCTATTAGGCGACTCAGAATACGATACTAGACCTAACGGTAACTGCCTCGTGGTCTCGTGGCACAAGAATGTGCCGTGCAATCTAGAGGTCCTGGGTTCGATTTCCGAGTCGGGCAGTGTTATCGGGTCGTGGAGTCTGGAAATGTGCCCGAAAAAAGGCAATAGGGTCGCCCCCTATGACGTGGGACTGATACATACCTGGCGAAATTTGGGCGCAGAAATACACCTCTACCTTCGGGGAATACAGGTGTGGGGTTAAGTATGTATGTATGTAACTAACGGTTACACGCGGCAATCCATGTCACACAACCATCAACGAGACAATCAACTTTAGTAAGCGAACATTCCTGTTTTTATTTTAGAGTAACAAATTGTCGGAACTGCCTGAGAGTACTAGTGGTGCCATCTTAATAGAGTGGAACTGAATATGATCTAAGTACCATTATCTCTACTTGTCAACATACCATCATTATTTTCGCCTGCAAGAAAACGTAACGTAATATTTTTGGAAATGGCTTGCATTGAGCGTCTTTTTGCGATTGAAGTAGTTATTTAAATAAATAAATACACCCAACAGTCACTTACATAGTTCTGATCCCACATTAAGATACAAGTCATGTGTCGTGGGTATCAGAAACTGCGAGAAGTCTTTCGGTTTCACAAACACCCAAACCCGATACAAATACTTGTGGATCACACAAACATTTGTTTCGGTGCGGAGATCGAACCCGCGGCCTCTTGTTTCGCAAGCTAATATCCAGCCAACTACGCCACGTGGCTGTCATCTATATATAAATCTATCAGATACCTTAAGTAGAACGCTTAACATTACGCTACACCTACTTAATTAATTTACTTTCGGAGCTATAATACTAACCATTTGTTGGTTCATAGATTTAGAGGCTGCAAAACGTGTATTCAAACATAATGTTTCCAGGTCAGTTCTCAAGTTAGGAAATCCGTATTTAATACTTGATTTAAATAAATAAATAAATACACCCAACAGTCACATACATAGTTCTGACCCCACATTAAGATACAAGTCTTGTGCCGTGGGTATCAGAAACTACGAGAGACTTTTCGGTCTCACATACACCCAGACTCGAAACAAATATTTGTGGATCAGACAAACATTTGTCTCGGTGCGGGGATCGAACCCGCGGCCTCTCGTTTCGCAAGCTGGTGTCTAGCCAACAGCGCCACGGGGCTGTCAAATTTATGTACATTGTTTTATATAAAACAATGATCCGGTCAAGTGAACTATCTAAAATCGAAATCTTTCAATCATCAAAAGGAAGAAAGGATATGAGGATTAAAAACATGATTTTTTATCATATTTCAAAAAGCCATCATTCATTGTCATGTCATGGTATGATATTTTAAAAGTCAAATAAAAAGAACGTATGAACATAAGCAAAACAGAAATAAAAGAAAATCAATTACGAAATTTTAAAACGGAATACACTAACAAGGACAGAAATCTAGGAAAAGTAAATACACATCGTAGAAATATTTTAACGGTTCAAGCTATCGGAATCCATTTTGGAATTCGAACTGGACTTATGCTCGCGTTTATTACGGCTTCGTGAAAATTGGACAGAACCGGGCTTCGGGTCACAATCTCCGCCTGAATATAGTATGCTTATACCGGTGAATTAAAATAAACGTTAGTCGCCATATAGTCCGGTCAATTTAGACATAAAAATTGTGGTCAAATAACAAAAAATACTACTAGAAATACTCATGAAAGTTGTTAGCGAAGTATATTACTGTATGTTTCCATAAAAATAGAATAATAATAAATATAAATACTTACATCGACTGCCTCGTGGTCTCGCGGTACAAGTATGTGCCGTGCGATCTAGAGTTCCTGGGTTCAATTCCCGGGTCGGGCAAAGTGTTATTGGGTTTTTCCATTAGGAAATTCTCGGTAACAGCACGGAATCTGGAAATGTGCCCGAAAAACGGCAATAGGCTCGCCCCCTATAGAAATGCACCTCTGCCTACCCCTTCGGGGAATACAGGCGTGAGTATATGTATGTATGTATGTATAAATACTTACATAACTTCACGTAGAGGTGCATTTCAGCACCCATGCATCGCCAGGTATGTATCAGTCCCACGTAATAAGAGCCTTTTGCCGTCTTTCGTATACTTATACAATAGAAATATATCTTCCATATTTGACAACTGACAACCCACACAAGTCTAGCGCCGACAACGAAGCACTAATCACTCTCAATATGAGAGAGGCCCACTTAGCAACGAGGCTTTGAGGTAATATTATATTTATAGCCCCTAATATATTTGTGCTCTGGACTCCTAATATAATTAGTTTTGGTAAATTTATTTATTTATTTTATTTATTTATTTATTATTTCAACACACACAGTCATTACAGGTTTAGGTACCCAATTCGAACTAGCGGGAATATAACACAAATTTATACAAAATAAAACAAAACAAAACATAATAAAAATCACACTACTACTAATAGATTAAGCTAACTCAATTAAATTAGGTATAGCAAATAACATATAACAAACATTTTGCGAGCTCACTCCTATTGCTTGTAAAAACATCTGTTTTGACATGCACCTCATTAATAGTTTTAATCGCTCGGGTGAGAGGCGTCTTGGCCAAGGGGTTGGTCCTGGATTTCAGTGACATATAAAAAACTTTACTTAAAAATTAAAAATTTTTATGAACACTTAATAAAAATATGCTCTAAGATAAAATATGCTCTTTCACACAAAACAACATTTTCTGCTGAGAATACCAAAATTTAAGAGTGGCAGCATTGTCAGTCCACGTCATAAAAGTACGGCATGCAATCGAGATGTCCTGATTTAGATTCTCGGTTTCTCCTTTGCACATTATTCCTCTACCATATAAATGGACTTCAGAGTCTGACTGGATCTTTAATTAAAATCGGTATAGAAAACATCACGCGTTTGAATGTGGTTAGGAAAAATGAAGAGGCAACAAGAAAAAATCTAAATGTGAGAACTAAAGACTAAAACGTGCGATGAATACAACTAAGTAATTTTCTTAAACAACGCCATCTAGTATTATATTACTTCAGTTATGAAGCACCTGGGAGCAATTTTAATCTAGCAATATAACACGCAGCTCCTCTCAGTTTGGCCGTTTTGCAATTATTACCCCAAGTATATGTAGGTCAGTATCACAGGTTAATAAATTTATTTGCTTTATTGACACTGTTTGGATGGCTAGAACTTAACATTCGGCAATACTGTTTCTTTGTACCGCGTAAAACCCGCCATAGTGGCACATGCAAGTGTGCCGCGTTCCGGGATCAGCCAGTGTATATCCGGTTTTCGGGGGGGCTTCAAAAGGATGACCGTGCCGGCAATTTTTATGGCCGGTTTGTCGCGGTCGGTCCTTTGATCGCCATGATTGATAGTCCCCCAAACTTCTTCACAATAAGGTGAAGAGGTATTCGGCCGGCATGATTGTGTCGACCAACGGGAGACCATCATCTCTCGCTGGTCGGCACTTTTTCTGGACTCCATTGCGCTTACCATCAGGTGCAATGGAGTAACTTTGCCGTGCCAGAATAAAAAAAAAAAAAAAAAAAAATGCTGTTTTCAAATATTTAAATACTTTACTAATCAAAATACGACTTTTAGCGTGCATGCCTTGTCCCCTTTTTGTTATTTTATTCTAATTTGACATTTCATTCTCACTCACTCATTCAGCTCTTCATTAATTCTACGTTCCTACTCCATCCAATCATACATTTATAATGTTGTAATACTGGCCTCTTTGTTCTAATTACGTTTGTTATAATCTGCTTGAAACGTTCACAGTGATTCGTTGGATTCCTACTGTGGGGTATGGACACGAGTTGTTAATTGAGATGAAATGTTGTCCCAATGGAGGCTTTCTACCGAACTTAGTGTTCTACTGCGTGATAGAACTGACTGAAACCAATTTATGATGTTTCCACAGTTTAAATGAGTTCCTCTAATTTGGTATGTTTGTGATACACAATTTGTATGGAGCTTACTGGTAGCCGTGATGAAGTGTATTTGTAGAGAAAATTGTGTTGTGTACAACCTTATGTTGATTACGTTTATTGAAGTTTAAATGACTGTTTACTTTGATCAATTTATTGGTGCACCGTTCATTCTAGACAAATACTAATATTTTTGATAACTGCAAATAAACATTTCATGCCGGCACGGCAATATTATCGTATCTGACTTAAATGGTATTTTGTATGGTCATCCTTCAATTATCAGTCATGGTCCGACTAGAGTTGGTATCTTACCAGTCGAAATAACTATGCCCATCTATTACTCATCACATGAATTGATTATAAAATTCAAATTATGTTATTAATAATACTATTCAATCATATATAAGTATTGCTTCTTTAGTACTCAGCTTTTGCTCGTTCTTATTATTATAGTCTATCTTACTGACCTTGTAATAAGAATATTAGGCGTAAATCAAAACCAAAATGTCTACCGGCAGAAAAATGTAAAATAAGCTCCTAAAATTTCCTTGATTAGATTACATCTGGGCATAAAATAAGGGGAAAATTATTGGCAATAAAAAGATACAGCCTAATCGTTTCTCTCGTAATTCATGATTCCGAACATTAAAATATGAAATCAAAAAGCCAAAGTAAAATTGATAAAGTCTTTCAAAGTGTCCATTATTAATACACCAGGTCCATCAATATCTTGAAGGGAATAATTTATCTTGATAATCTTAGTAGAGGGAAGCGGCAAAAGATTATTTATAGAGTAAAGCTTAGCCTATCACTATAAATTTAGTAAGACATTTTTAGTAGATTGTCTTTTGTTTTATACAAAATTCTTTGAACATTGGCGAGTTACCTAAGGATTACCTGTATTCGTTTTTATGGGATGGTTTATCTTATTGGGTCTTATATCATGTATACATCAATCTAGCACCAACCAAATAAATTAATCATATGAAAGGTGCTTATAATGTGTGGATGTAAGTGTCAGAACCAAAAGCGTCGTGTCATTTTAAAAATATTGAGCTAAAGTGCCAGGTAATGTAAGCACGTAAATAATGTTCAAAAATTCAGTGTGTTATACTGAAGAGTACACACAAATTTCCTCCACTTTTTCTTTGTTACCTTGAATCTAAAACGTATGCTGGGAGCTCAAGTTTATAATTTTTGTCATATTTTTCTTAACTCTAGTGCTGGCTCATTTGGGCTGCTAAGAAATATGAAATAGGTCACGCCACATCTTATTTAATTTTTTTCTTACTATAAAATTCTTGTAGACTATAAAAAAAACTGTAAGTAAATGAAATAAGAGTACAATTATGTCGGCCTGATCCATAAAGACAAAAAGTAAATTTCTAATTAGAAATAACTGCATATCAAAATATCATTCACATATTTTTTCATGAAGTTTGCTTAAAACATACTTCAGTTTTTTAAAAGCAGTCCAATATATTAGTCCGAGCAAGACCATTAGTCGTCAAGTTCTCCAGACCAACATATCATGATTGTGTGTGCGAACAAACAGATTACTACTCCAACAAAATTCCTGTTTACTGAACATATGCTTGCCTTTCATTATTTTCCATTAGCACTATTTCAATAGTGTACGTTTTTATCCAAACAATGAAGCAATAAATCAGTGTAAACCAATTTATTTCCGTTTGTTGCAGCACTGCCCCGCTGAATGATGGTTGTTTTAAATTGTAATACTGTTACCGAAAAACTAGTTCACGGTTCGCAACACACACTCAAATACGATGGTACTCCTGCAATCGATTTAATTTTCAAATATTTTGTATAAATACAAAAACTGTGATACAACACAGACACAAAAGTGTGTCGTAATGTCTGGAGGTTTTGCGTTGGATTTCCAAGTCGAATAGAGTTGGGTTTTTTGTCAGAAAAAATTGTACCAGTTCGGTGTCTGAGAGTGTTCGAAAAATGACAGTGAGCTTGTCCTAATTTCGTAGAACTTGTAACTTAAAACTTTTGAAATATGTAGAGTCACACCATGGTCTTAAACTGTGTTACTATGAACGAACTCGACCCGGGCGTCACCTACGAACGTCTCACAGAAATCGACGTCAAGCTATAATTTTGCTTTTCGTTGGGTACTACGATATTCGACACCCTACGTAAGTCATATAAACAATCGGGACATTTCTGAAATTTCTATGGTCCATTTATAATAATATATTAAATATAATGTTAAATAAGTCTTTTTCCAAAAAAATAAGAATAAAATTAAAATACATAGTTATAATAAAAATAAAACATTTTGATCAGTGTATTTTGACTGCCTTGTGGTCTCGCGGTACAAGTATGTGCCGTGGGATCTAGAGGTCCTGGGTTCGATTCCCGGGTCGGGCAAAGTGTTATTGGGTTTTTCCATTAGGAAATTCTCAGTAACAGCACGGAGTCTGGAAACGTGCCCGATAAACGGCAATAGGTTTGCCCCTATTACGTGGGACTGATACATACCTGGCGAAATGTGGGTGCAGAAATGCACCTCTGCCTACCCCTTCGGGGCATACAGGCGTGAGTTTATGTATGTATGTATGTATTTTGCGCCAGTTATATTTCAAATAATTTAATTATTTTTTTCTTGTTTTATAACCTACATGATAAGTAAACAATCATTTAATTTCATTCCAAGCAAAAAAGTATTTTGTAATTAATAGGACTTAGTTTCTTACCAATCGACAACATTAGGCATGCCGTGTTGGATATATAGAGGCTGATCAAGTCGTATTGAGCAGTATAACTAGCTCAGGTAGTCAGGGACTAGTCTGGAAGGCGATTAAAATATTAAATTTATTTATATTCTAACTAGGTATTCATATATATGAGTGAATGCGAAGTTTTCCAAAGATGGATTATACAAGACGCGTATAGTCCATTTGCGAAATTAATACACCCGAAGGACGTTCCGAAACTCCCCTGGACTGGAAAATGTTGATGTTCCTAAGTGTGGAATAAACCAAAAACATAAACAAAGGAAACGAAATATCTACCAAGACCAACAGTCGAACTCCGTAGTTTGTTTGAATAATCTCGAAGTTCGGAAGTTATCGAATGTCTCCAGAATTGGACACCTTCGAATTGCAACTTGACCATTTGTACCGGCGTCTGTTTGTGGCTTGCAATTGGGAAGTGAAGCTGCATTGATAGAGGGCACGTTTATTTCAAACAAGCTTTAGCTTGTTCCTTTCTTCGAAGTTCCCGAACCCAAGCTAAAGCTGGGCCCTCTCTTATAGCCTACAAACTTCCCACTCTACCACACTATTACAGTTTGAGTTAGTGGACTTCACTAACCCAAGACCAAATTCCTTGTAGAAAATTCTTAGGTTCGCAGGCTTCCTCAAGAAGTTTTCCTTCACTGTTACGTACTTCACTAGTAAATAGCAATCGGTGTTATTAAAAAGTACCTTATGCCGTCTATAATATCGTATATATTTATAGCGTGCTCATTTCGACAACTGGGGATTTAGACCAGTGGTGGTACTTTCACAGAAGCCCAAAAGCTTCTTCTTTAAGCGTTAAATCTTTATTTAACAAAATCAATTTGACATATAAATGAGAATATCCTGACCCACAATAAACAATAGTAGTTTATACTAAAAAAGCAGCAGAAAAAAAAGTGAAGCAGTTATGGCCTCGAGGTTTAGGCGCGCGGTCGAGAATCTCGGCGGTCGCGGGTTCAAACCCCAGGCACACACCTCTGACTTTTCGAAGTTATGTGTGTATTCACAATGAATTATCACGTACTTTAACGGTGTGTAGTCCGCCAACCCGCACTGAGACAGCGTGGTGGACTAAGGCCTTAACGCTCTCAGTAGTAGGGGAGGCCCGTGCCCAGCAGTGGGACGTATATGGGCTGATGAAGTGTTATTGCGTTTTTCCATTAGGAAATTCTGAGTAGCAGCCCGGAGTCTGGAAATGTTCCCGAGAAACAGCGATAGGCTCGCCCCCTATCACGTGGGACTGATACATACGTGGCGAAATGTGGGTGCAGTAATACACCTCTGCCTACCCTTTCGGGGAATACAGGTGTGAGATTATGTATGTATGTATGTACATTACACAATTAACGTGTAACGCTATTGGGCTCTTATGGAAGTACCGCCACTGATTTAGACCTATGCGAAATCCTTCGAAATAGAGACAAAATAGATACAAAAAACACCAAGTTGTTACAACAGTCAAGGTAGTAGTATAAAAATCTTACAAAGTATATTTAGGTATATTAATTCTTTTCTCCTCTTTTCCCTCGAATACATTTTAGAATGCTTTTGATTTTGTGAAAAGCACCAAATGCCACAGATAGCGTGTCTGCGACCGCTGCACTTGCAATAAATGAGAAGCATAATGCAGTATCCAATCCCAATACTTGAGAGTTGGACTTTAGAATATACTAAAGTACTTATATAAAATAGTTTTAATTGCGGACTTTTTGTTGATATATGAGGTGTAGGAGAGTGAAATAAATTGTCAACCTGCAAGTATGTATTGAATTATGAAGAAAAAAATACCAACATAGTTATGCGAAATCAATTTAAAGAGATCAGAATTCATAAGAGAAACAAATAGCATAGACAAAGTATTATTCTACAAGCGAAATCGCTTATTTTTTTTTTTTTTTTTTTTTTTTACGTATTATTGCAATCTGTCCCCTTTCCGACATTCAGCAAACGGTTAAATATGTCTTCTGTCTTGGAGGGCAGTCAGTCCAGTGACTTATGCCCTTATGTCTTATTTAATTGTTATGAGTCCCCTTGGTGACTTCCTCTTCAGTCGCTTGAATGTCGCATCGACACTCATCAAGCCCACGGCCAGCACATTCGGATGTTTGTCCAGTCTGGTCTTATAAGCACGCATTAGGTGTTTGATCTCTTCTTCTAAATTTCTTCTTCTTCTTCTAAAATTCTAAATCGCTTATGGAAACGATAAAAATGTACATAATATGGTCATTCATTATTACCTATTCATATTAACGTTTCTGTTAGCGACTACGCTTGTAGATTGCCATTTCGTACACAACCGCAGATTAGTCTAAACCACGTCAATCGATGAAGCACTATGTCTTCTGCGGTCATCGATCATATCTCGACACAATCAAGCACGATTACGATCTAAAATAAAATAACATCTTTAATAACCATATAATCCAACAGCCCGATTTCTATAGTAAGTACAGGCAAGTTTACGGTCACAACTGACATCGCACTACGATATATCAGAAAGTTTCAAAAATATCACACATTGTGGAGTGGAACAAAGCTGTAGATGAAGTATTTATCCAGGCAGTGTGCGGTGTGCCAGCCGTCGCCACATGGCACAAGCAGAAAAGAATTCCCAACTTCACTCCACGCCTGACAATTTCGATACTACTTTCAAAGATTATTCAAGAGTTTTCTCTCGGCTGATTAGTGTGCATATAAATAAATAATAAATAAATTAATACTCAAAACAGACACATACATAGTTCTGACTCTAAGATTTTATACCGGATCGTGTCTTAGCTCGTTTACCAGTTATATTACGAAATCTTTACAATACAGTACAATAAAGTCCATATAATAAGTAAACTTAAAACTGCAACAAAATCATCACTGTCAGCATTCGATGGCCACATAATCCTATTCCTACTAAGCTGAATTTAGCTATAAATATATTGACTTTCTGTTTCTTGAAAATATGTCAAAGTTTTATTCCACTACACCGCCCAATATTACTTTTTTGGTTTCTTTCGTGGCACGTGTTTAGTTTCGATATTTTCCACCACGTGTAACGCGGGGATGGAAACGTGCTGCGAAAAATATTATATAAACAAGGCCAAAGGTCAGTGAGGGTGGCTGAGTCCGCGTGACGTGCTGTCGGCATGTCGATATTTTAAGCACTCTGTACACGTTCAAAGACGGCGTGCCTCAGTTGTTTTATACTCGCTTACGCAAAACTGTTGAAATTCGATTGTGGGTAA
The DNA here is from genome assembly GCA_907164795.1 of Hemaris fuciformis. Lineage (NCBI taxonomy): Eukaryota > Metazoa > Arthropoda > Insecta > Lepidoptera > Sphingidae > Hemaris > Hemaris fuciformis. The sequence goes on from OU015446.1 coordinate 7,423,023, forward strand.
ATTGTTATCCAAAAATGGAGTTTAAAATATTGTTATTTCACAAACCGACTACCTCTGTTTTCACGGTACAAGTGTGTGCCGCGCGATCTAGAGGTAAAGTCGGGTAAAGTGTTATTGGATTTTCCATCAGGATATTCTCTTTAACAGCAAGAAGTCTGAAAATGTGCTCAAAATACGGCAATAAGCTCGGCGTTTATTACGTGGCACTTAACACAGCTGACGAAAAAGCGTGTAGAAATGCACCTCTGCCTCTCCCTTTGGGAAGAAGGCGTAAGTGTGTGAGAATGTGAATTTTTACTTTTTAAATTTATAAGCTCCAAGTAAATCTATGTCAGGCGAACTAGCAGACTCACGGCATTTGATCCCTTCATTGAAATTCAGTGCTGCAATACGGCTTCGCTAGTCTTTCAACGTAAAGCCAAATGACGGAAATTACTCAAGGCTATTTTTATTATTGACTAAAATTTTTAAAAAATATATAAAATCTGCCCCTCTTTTTCTCTCTCGAGTGAACATGATTATGCTTGCAAATACTTTAAGCTAGATTTCACCGTATCTACAATTCAATAATTTCAGTTTCAAAATTATACAATAAAAAATAATTGCCAGAAAACTTTTTCCATTTTATGAATAGTAAGTAACTATTTCTATTAATTAACTTGCTTTCTCATAAACCCAAATAAAAATATTATAAATTAGGGACTAAAAGTAAATATGACAAGTTACTCGGTGACTAGACACCCAAATAAATATATACCTACTTGAAACAGACTTTTTAATAAGATACTTGTCTATTGGTAAGACTATTCGGTCTCAAAAACATTAAACCAAAATAAATACATATTTGTGGATGATTCGTCTCGGTTCGGTAATCAAACCCTACGATCTTTTCGAAGCAGTGATGGCCTCGAGGTTTAGGCGCGCGGTCGAGAATCTCGGCGGTCGCGGGTTCAAACCCCCGACACAGACCACTGACTTTTCGAAGTTATGTGTGTATTCACAAATAATTATCACGCACTTTAGCGCTGAACGAAAACATCGTGATGAAACCTGCACACCTAAAAGTTCTTATGAATTTCTTAGGTGTGTAGTCCACCAACCCGAACTAGGCCAGCGTGGTGGACTAAGGCCTAAAACCCTCTCAGTTGTAGGGGAGGCCCGTGCCCAGCAGTGGGAAGTATATGGGCTGATGATGATGATCTTTTTACAAGGTGGTGTCAAGCCATACCAGTAGTTATAGGCATTTTATCATAACACTCCCATAAAAATGCACCCTTGGTTTCTAAAGCCTTCATAAACTCACTGACCATCCAAAGAGCTACACTACGAAACTTCAGCCCCTGGCGTTTAAATAAAATATTTGTATTGCTTGAAAGCTACCTGTTTTAAAAATTAAATATGTATACACAGTGCACGCGTCAAAATACCAATTCCCAACTCTCGTTTAGCTGTTAAAAAATGTTAAAAAGCCTCTCGTAATAATTACATAGACCTTTTTAGACTGCTCGACTGTTAAGAGGAGAGCACTCTCATTTTATACAACCGCTGGGGAACCGGAGTTTTACATACAGGATGTTAATTTAAAAGTGAAAATGGTTTGAAATAATGACTGCGCTCGGAGTATATTACGTTATTTTTATGGAAGCGTAAATATTTTAACACCCAAGCCTCTATTCGGATACTTTTCTCTTATATTATTTATTATTTACATTAGAGTTTCCTAAACTGTGTTAATTAGATATGAAATCATTTGCTTGTAAGTTATTTTATATTAATTTATTCGTTTTTATTAATGTAAGATGTTTCAGAATCTATAATGATTTTCGCAACTAGAAGCATAAATTAAATATTTAAAAAATCTCTCGGGACCATTAAGTAAGCTAGATAGTGCTTAAAATTGTTGTACAATTAATTATTCATAACAATAATTTAAATTAAAAAAAATATATGTATAAATGTAGCAAAGAAATCGCTCGGTTCACAAAATAATCACATTATGTATGTATGAATTGTTGAATATTATGTGTGTATTCACAATGAATTATCACGTACTTTAACGCTGAAGGAAAACATCGTGAGGAAACCTGCACACCTAAAATTTCTTAGGAATTTCTTAGGTGTATAGACCGCCAACCCGCACTAGGCCAGCGTGGTGGACTAAGGCCTAAACCCTCTCAGTTGTAGAGGAGGCCCGTGCCCAGCAGTGACGTTTATGGGCGGAAGATGATGATGATGATGATGTATGAATTCTGGCCAACTTCGAGCCGGTAAACTTTATCATTGGTATAAAGTAATTTGTAATTAACTTCAAATATAAAAGTCACTAATTTATTCAATAACTTACCAACTAAATGCATTCTTATAATTTATCTATACATATACACATGTACCTCCTGCTATAAATGAAACACATTCGGAATAGCGCATTAATAATGATGTATGTAATGCGAAATGTATCAGATGTAACGTCAATTCGCGTATTCAGTCACTGGCACACGTTGGCTGGCGGTGGGACTCCATTCAATTGATAGCACTATTAACCGTCACTTAAGCTCGAGCTGTCCTGGGAATTAAGAGCATTACTAAACTAAAATTCCCATGCTCTTCTGCGCTCTATTTAACATTCATGGATGAACCAAAGTTCAATTCTAGAAATAGAGAGAACCGCAATTAGAGGTACAAGCGGCTAGACCCAGATTAGTCTGCCTACTGGCCGGTTTAAAAGACCCCGGTTTTGGTGCTAAATTACGACCTATTTGACATGATGCTAATGTTTTCTATAGAAAAAATAATATTTAATCGGTTATATAGTTTTTTGACAACATTAAATTTTTACCTTCTTGTAGTATTCGATTTTGGAAATTGGTCATTGATTAAGCATTAAATATTTAGACATGTATCATCAATGTGACATCAAAAACAAGCCCCCGGTTCTAGCTTTCTTAAATCTTACAGATATTCATAAAGTTTTAATTAAAAATGAAATAGTATAAAACCGATTTTTCTCGGGTACCAAGGGATTTAACCAATCACTGCTATCTCTAATTATATACAAACTCTCACGCCTCTATTCCCCGAAGGGCTAGGTGGAGGTGCATTTCGGCACCCATATTTTGCCAATTGTGTTTCCATCCATCCATCAGCCAAAAGAGGTCCACTGCTGAACATAGGCCTCTCCCAATGACCAATTGTGTTTACGTCCCACGTAGTAGGGGGTGAGCCTTTTGCCATAAAAGCGACGAAAGACTCATGTAATCTTATATATAAAAATGAATCGCAAAATGTGTTGGTAAGCGCATAACTCAACAACGCCTGGACCGATTTCGCTAATTCTTTTTTTGTTGTGTTTGCTATTGTTAGGAAAAGGTTCTTATGAAAGAAAAAGTTAAGAAAATTGCGAGTAATATGGTAAAAACAACAATTTAATTTTCTCATATAAACTGTTCTACCTAATATTCTGTCAAACATTTTATGTTTATCCCGTCAATATGGTTAATGGTCCCCTCAAATTAAAGAACGTATTTAAATAAAGGTTTTGAATCGACATATGTTGTCGTTGTTATCCAGAATATTCGAATAATTGCGTATTTTAGATTTTAAAAATGTAGAATAATGTCAGTAATAAAAAGGGATTGACATATTTATTGGTTGTCAAATATTTATGCGTGCGTTCAGAAATGTATTTTTAAACTCCTTGGTTGTACCTGATTTACAAACGAAGGCAGGTTCGGTAGTCATCACGCTTTGAAATCTAAAACACCCACAACTATGCAATATAATGCGCTTGGTGTTAAGAAAATTGTTGAGTAATGTTATTCACGTGACGATACTGAAAAGACAACTTAGAGATGAATTGGTGCTTGAGAATTCATCAATTAGATTGATCTAAGATTTCATTGATCCTAACGGGTATGACCATTGAGTTCAAACGAATTCAGTTCCCGATTCGTCATGCCTTCGCAATGACGATTAACAAAAGATGTTTGTGATCTTTTAGACAATTAAAAAATATATTAAAAATGTATATCACAAGGTGCATCATCATCAACAGCCCATATATGTACGTCCCACTGCTTGGCATAGGCCTTCTCTGCAACTAAGAGGGTTTAGGCTTCAGTCCACCACACTGATGCTTCAATGAAGAGAATTGAAACCGACTGCATCCCATCCCATATGTACATGTTTAATTAAATCATGACTTGCGGAGACACGATTGATGCATTTAATTTTCGTACTTATTTATTTCTGTATTTTTATCTCAATAAAGTGCTGAACTTAATATTTATTTCCATACAATCAAAAATAAAATTCAGGTAATATGTAAATATGTAACATTCAATGACTGTTAGGGGATACGAAGTTTTCCGGGTCAGCTATTATAAATGTTAATGTTTTGTTTGTTACGCTTTCACGCCAAAACTACTTAACCGATTATCATGAAAATTTGTACACATAGTCTTCGAGATATAAAAAATGACATAGGATTCTTCTTATTAAAAAAAATACGGAGGATAAAAGAATTGAAAAATGATTGAAAAAAATTTTTTATGACTTTTGGTATGCAGATAGGTGGGACCCACCGAAGTAACATAGGTGGGAATGGTTATCCTTACTATTATATAAATGTGAGTGTAGGGATGTTTGTTACGCTTTCATGCAAAAACAAAAATTTTGGTATGACCATAAATGAGACCCTGTGAAGTAACATAGGCTATGTTTTATCCCGGGAAAATGTAATGTTCCCATTGGGATAAACATATTATTAAAAATACGAAAATAACTGTCAGAGTTTTACTTTTACGCCTCAACCATTTGAATTGATTTGACCTTTTTTTAAATTCAGTAAGTGCCATTTTGGGCACTTGAGGGACGATTTATAGATTCACTTATTATCTTTCTGCGCCCAACCCTGAAGTCTACGCGGACGGAGTCGCGGGCAAAAGCTATAAAAATATAAAAATTGCGATTACAAAACAGGTGTTGTTCGTAGAAGGGTGAAAATTTGGAGTTATATGTATTTTTCAATGCTGAATCATAAAAAAATAAAAACAAAAAATGTCCACAAAATAAAAATAAAACTTTTCGGGTTGGACCACCCTAGGGGTATAAAAAATAGATAACCTATTCTCAGACTTACTGAATATACATATAAAATTTCATCAAAATCGGTCGAGCCGTTTCGGAGGCTGTTTCGAACTGTGACACAAGAATTTTATATATAATATGTATATAGTCATAGATGTATATGTATATCTCACTCTATACAATTTTGACCATATTTTTTTGTTTAATTTGTATATCGATCAAAGCAATGACTGTTATACGTATTATTATAATTTTTCAGTGCTATTATCATTTATTTACATTTTAATAAAAAAAAATCAAATTAAAATGGTCAGTATAAGATAGAGGTTGATCGTAGCAGGGTGAAAATTTATGATTATAATAATTTATCAATGCTGAATCATAAAAAATAAAGAAAATAAAGTCAATAGAAAAAAAAACATACCCCTAAATGTTAAACCCTTAAATGTTGACCGATTCTCAGACCTACCTACAATATACACACAATATTTCATAAAAATCAGTCGAGCCGTTTCGGAGGAGTTTGCCAAAAAACACCGCGACACGAGAATTTTATATATATGGCAAAACAACGTTTGCCGGGTCAGCTAGTAGAACAATAAAATAAACGACTAACGAAAATATTAAATAAAAATCGAAAAACAAAAAACATCCACACTGTACGTTTGCTAATCTGTATATTCAATTTGCGCGATAAGTTGTGTAGTTCAATTAAGGAAAGTAATTAGGAATGCATCGGACGGTGATCGTAGAAATACGTAATTACGATATTGGTGTCGAACGAGGGCGTTTCCCAACTAATGAATTACCTGCGAGGTGCAAATTAATTACAGGCTTCAATGCATTCGCCTCGGCACAGGGCACACACTCAGCCGTGCCAAATGATGACGTCACTATTTCTGAGTTAATTATTGCAAAATAACGTACTTGCGCTCGATACGATTGTGCATAATGACGTAACGGGATCTCAATGGACCAGACGTGCGCTGTCAGATAATGGACACTTGAGTTGTGATCGTATTGCTCAAAGGCGGTTGTAGTTTATGTATGTTTGTGCTCGTTGACTGTCATTATCATAATAACTTTGGGTATTGTAATATGTTTTATTACTGCGATAAACTCACTGGCATATATCGTTTATGTAAAGAGACGAAGCTGCTTAACCTTACAGTTGATGATATGATTCACTATTTTTTTATAACTGATAAAGTCACTCCTTTATCAGCAACGATTGCAGTACTTCGTCGACTTGAACAAGTTTCTGCCTTTCTCATAAACATTAGTACTTCATTCAAATTATATTGCCGAAGACACAATTTTATGCATTGGAATATTCTTATCCGTTTATGATCGTCATCAGCCCATATACGTCTCACTGCTGGGCACGGGCGTCCTCTACAACTGAGAGGGTTTAGGCAATGTCCACCACGCTGGCCTAGTGCGGGTTGCCTAAGAAATTACTAAGAACTTTTGGGTGTGCAGGTTTCATCACGATGTTTTCCTTCGCCGTTAAAATACGTGATAATTCTTTTTGAATACACACATAACTTCGAAAAGTCAGAGGTGTGTGCCTGGGGTTTGAACCCGCGACCGTCGAGATTCTCGACCGCGTGCCTAAACCTCGAGGTCATCACGACCTCGTATACGTATGGATGGCAACAATCGCACTCGTGTGTAAAACTCAATGCAAGGCATCCATAGCTGTCACTCTGTTTTAACCACACTTAAGTCCCATCAATTTCTTTGTCTGGTTGATTTCTCGCATTACTATAAGTTATTCCCAACGGTCCTGTATAAAGAATCTTCAATATTTATTCCCCAAAAGTAAATAAGAATGGACATAATGTCAACAAGATGAATCTAAACAAACTTTAAAATAAGACCAGACTTATCTCGGTGAGTAGCAATTTTGGCAAATGGTGATTTTATTCCCAGTGCAATTTCACAAATGCAAATTGATTCGCTTATCGTCAATCTTATTCGTGGAATTAGTTCCCGAAAACCGCCGGTACCAAGGAGCGGTCCCCTCGCTCCCCTCTGATTTGTTCCCGAAGGAGTCACAACGCTGACGTCACAAGAGGGGAGATAAAAAATTACTACGCGGCTGAGACCGAGCTCAGCTGGTCTGGTTGCATGTGCACATCTTTGCAATTTGATAAATTATTCCAAATTCTATGTGATGAAATTTTCTTTCGAGTGCATATGTCGTCAGCTGTATTGGATTCCACGCGTGTGACAGCGGGGCGAATAATTTTGGTGAAATGTGCACCTGAGCTCTTATAAGTGTTTATCAAAACAATTTTCAAATATAATTCGTTATTATCACAAACTTTATGAGTTTAACAATCAAATGGCTGGACATAAATATAGTGCCATCTGCAAAGTTTGCGATAAAACAGATGGTAGATTTCTTTTGTTTTTTATTTTTACTTTTTTGTATTAAAATTCTTTTTAAGCATCACGCAAATGTCCTTTTTTAAAAGTATGACTTATTTGTCCGCAGAATTATGTTTGCAATATATTATTTTAAGAGTATACATATGTATTCCATAAACTAAAGCATAAACATTACACTCAATGGGAATAATATAGATATAAAAGTGGAATGTCACTCATAAAACACAAGTATTTCTTGACCCACTGATTCAAGCAAGTTTTACATTTCCTATAAAATATTATATTCCAACAGACGTGCAATATTCCAGCATTCTACGCGTTGCAATTTTCTTTCTTTTCTATTTCGATAAAGCGCCAAGAGGTTAGGTATTCGCTTTATGAAGCCGAGGGGTGGAAGCACTCAATTGATTTGCATCACGGACTTACGGACAAAGCACTGCAAGATCCGAGCGAGTCATTGAGGAATCTAGCGCAATTCACTCCCAGAAACTAAATCTAAAGATTAGAAGCTATACTATGGACGAACTTATTCACTCGACACAATGGAAATTCTTTCATGAGATGTTTATACGAAATGCAAACGTTCCAGTGTTAACGACTCACGTGAGACCGAGGGGAACTCTAATATTGGTCACGCTACGATTATACCTATATGTGAGCACGAAGGGGATTGATCTCCGAGCAAATAAAGACACATGTGGTACAAAATGCAATAAATTGTAAACATGAAAAGATTGAATAAAGAAATTCAACTGGCATAAAAGAAATTAAAATCTACATTCTGAGAACAAGATTTTAAAACAGACTAAAGAGTAAGTAATTATACGGAAATTTAAAGCTTACTAATGAAATAAGGAAGAAGATAAACATCGGAGGCGCTTTATGAGGAGGTCGGGCCTGATCATTAAGTTAACAGGTTGCGCTTGCACAAACAATATTAAACGACAATTGCAAGTGGCGGGTGTAAATGAGTTTCGCATTTATTTTTCCTTTTGGGGACAATGCCGGGCTTTTACCTCGGCGATATTACCCCAGAGGACAACACGAATAAGTAGAGAAAACGTAAAAATATCTAATTGAATTTTTCATCTCACTCTAGGATTCTCTGGCGCTTTATTAAACTCGTTGAATAGCTATGAGCAGCGAGGGGCAATCGGAGGCTGCCTTGATTTGCATTACCAGGATGAACGGACACAAAGCACTTGCAGAAATCCACCAAGCAAGTATTCAATGCAGTCAAAGGCTTTAGAAACAGCTATGCTACCTTTCGCATCCTATTTTAACCACGTTAATGGAAATTAAGCCATGATTATGCAACAAACTTTGTTGTTACTGCCTTTGACCTTTCATTCAGTCGTATCTTTTATAGTTGTTGTACCGTTCCTAATCCCAAAAGTAACGCAGTAGTGCTGAGATTAAGCATCAAAATGTCTCATTGAATACAAGAAAATACAAATATTAAGAAAACTATACTTATTGTACGCAATTTCATGTTATAAAAGGTCTTATTATTAATAATATAATTATTTTTAATACACCTGATAGTAAATTTACATTAATTTATTTATTGTTTTATTTAGTCTCGGGTACATTACGTGGTATATTGCAATTATCAAAATTTCAATGAAATGAAATGTAAAAGTACTAACTATAAAACATTTGGACAATTTTCTATTGTACAAGGCAATGAACAATTGTCGTCACGAGTCCCTTCTAAATTCTACTCTTTCAACTTAAGTCAGAGGTAAGTACCGCATTTGTCTTCGGGGCTTAGAACCTAAATCAATCTATGGGACGGACGGAGAAAATGTTGCTACTGCTACGTCCGATACAAATCTTGCAAAACGTCGGGTACATTTATTTCAGTATTGTATAGTAAATTTGTGTGGACTTCGCAAAGAAACAGATATTTGTAATAAAATACGCATTATAATTTTCTAATTTAGATTTTATTCGTTAATCTGTTTACCTAAACCAAAAAGAAAACTACCTCGTCAATTGTGCGATCTAGAAGTCTATGATTCAATACCTGGGTTGGGTAAAGTTGGCTTTTCCCATTGAGAAATTATCAGTAGCAGCACGGAATCTAGAAATAGGTTCTTTCCAATTAGGGAAAGAATTACCGTATTAACATAGGACTTAAAAACTATATTGGCAAAACGCGAATACAGAAATGCACCTCCGGTGAACAAAAGCTTACCACTACCATTCCACTAGTCTATTCGTTGAAAATGACTATGACCTGGTTCCTTTTTTCTCTTTTTATATATGTATAAACGTATTATAGAACATCAGGCGTACTCAACACGAAGTTAACTGGAACTGAGAACACTCAGCTTGTTTGTTTGATTTATTCAGCAGTTTATTGACAATGATAAAGGTCTACATCGGTGCTGACGTTTCGTTATGGCCGGTGAAAAATGGTTCGCGCTCCATATTCGCAATACTTTCTGTTTCACGTTCGCTTTCTCTTGTAACAGAATTTATGACTCGCGTAACGTATTTATGAAAACAATCGTAGCTGATTTGCCGATAGATTAGCAATATCAGCGCTGAATTTAGCAATGTTTGGTACCCTAAGGTGTCATTGCAACTTCTTATAAATGGGTATATATTTAAACTTACAATACAATAGAGCACCAAGTGGCGAGAGACATCCATCTCTCGTTCAGTCGCAAAAAAGTGGAGAGTGGATTTGTGCGCTGAGCAACTCCAACCGACGCCGCCAGCAGTAAAGAATGCGCCGAATCTTCGTCATCCTCCCAATTCTCCTGTACCTATCGCAAAAGCCAGCCCAAAAATAACAGACGAAATCCCCCATCTATCACGCTGATTTAGTACAGGTTATTGGCCTTCACACTCGTAAACATAAACTTACATAGAATAAGACTAGATAAAATATTTATTAGAAAGTTTTGGTGTACATTAATACCTTGAACGATATTTGTTTAAGCCTTAACAAATTTTCAGTTCCTGAAATGTAATCATTTTAATCAAAAAGTATGAAGCCCAACTATCTATTGAATTCGTGAACAAAGAAATACCAATCAAAACGGCAATCTGTGGACTTTTTGCCTCGAGATTGGCTTGCCCATACAATCAGAGAAGCCACAGCAAAAACTCGTTAAAGGATATTAATATTTATGTTCGACTCCATTTTCCCATAGACTGCTCGGATCCGCGCCTTATAAGCACTATCCATCAACATCATTACAGTTGGCCGTATCTTATTTTAGTCTCCTAATGGAAGATGATGGACCTACCGCATCGCTTTGCATGTGTATAGTCTTTATAGCCTAGTTATTTTTGGTTATAACATATAATACATAAATTAGGAAAAACATATTCATCATGTATGTTATGAAGGTGTGTGTGGTGACATTAAGGGATGGTCATCGGTCAATGGGTATTTATAGAGGGATTTCAGATTATTATTAAGATGGCCATGTTTCCTTAGTGCTCGGGATTAAAAATATTCGTCCAAACACGAGTCTAAAATGTTGCGGGCAGAGAGTTTTAAAAGCACTGGCTAAATGAGTAGCCTATAAGTATTATTCTTAAACCGTTGCAGTATATTTCGTGTACTGGCTGATATTAAAATAGTTTTTTTTTATAATAAAAATTTATGATTCCCGGAAGCTGATCCTAAAAGAATTTCTACAACCATAAAAACTATCACGACTGCATCTCTGAAATGCGGCAGTAAACTTTTATAGAGTAGAATATAGCAATAGCTAAAGCTAACGTAAGAATTTTATCTTATAAGACATTAATTAATTATTAACCCTCTCCGTCGTAAAGGAGGCCCGTGCCCAGCAGTGGGACGTATTTGGGCTGATGATGAGATATTAATTGAGAAAAGGTTCGTTACGTAAAACCTGGTGAAGAAATAGTCAAGTATTTATTAAATATCGTCACGTTAAAAGCAGTAAAAAGTAATTGAAACCAAAATTTAATAGCCCATACTACTGATCTATGGTAAAAAGCTAATAGGTATGTACAAATTCTGACTTGTATTCTACAACCGTGTTGAAATTTTTCTCTTCATTTATTTTATGATGCATCGACTTACAATAAATGAGATTGCGGTTAGTTTACTATATGATCCAACTATTCTGTAGCCAGGTTTAAATTTAATTATTGTTCCTGGAGCGTTCATTCCAAACTTGCAGGTAACTGGACTGCGGCCAAAAAATGCTTAACTATCAGAAATATGACCCAGATTTATTAATGTAATTATATCGTAACTGCCTCTTTGTTGTCGCGGCTTCTATTATCGCTATATGTGAAGAGATATCATTCTCTATTCAGTTCAAGGGTCGGGGGTTGTAATATTGGGTATGCCTGATCAGAAATTCTTAGAAGCAACATGTGCATATTGTGCATATGTACATAGTCTGGATATATGCTCGGTAAAAGGCAAAAAGTTTTTCACCAGTTCGAGGCAGTAGTGAATGAAACGTATGTGTAGATATAATTAATATACTTCTCTCTAAAATAAACAATACTCTCTGGCTCCTCTGTTTGTTTCTTAATGTGTTTTCATAGGAATATTCAGAAACTATTATTGTTTGGTCCAGTCGATACTTGCCAGCATTGACACTATTTTTAATTACCGTAAAAAGTTGACGCACAGTAAAAATAAGAACAAACATGTAGCAAAAAATTTAGTCAGGCAATAAATCAAATAGAAGAAACAAAAAAGCTGTTCCACCTCTTACAGCATCATTGAATCCTCTACTAAAACATTCGCCAGTTGCGAGGGTATTCGAAAACAATTTGCCTGTTCTGTTAATAAAAATAACAAGAGAGTTGTGCCGCTCAGCAGCGCCGCCGCAGCATTCAGTTCTCGTTATGCAGATTACATTCGTACAAATTTTCATAATCACGGTCTGGTAACTTCGCAGGTGTTGCCAACTAGCAGTCACGGGAACTGACATAATAAGCGCATTTACGGAACACACACACCGTGTGCTGTATGCAAAAGTTTGTTTGGATAGAAATAAGTACGGTTATATTACAGTATTTCGATTTGGCTTAAAATATTTCACGACGACGAAACTCATTTGGATTTTACTGTGCAATATAACATAAAAGAGCATGACATTGTAGCAATTTTTTGCGTAAACAAAAATTACGGATTTCTGCTTAGCCCTATCCTAATTCCTAACGTTGGATTTATCAATTGTATAATCATAATCTTTATCAATCATATTCATATAGATTTAGTTTGTTCTTGGCTTACTCATTTTACAATTTTTCTTATATTATGTGTGTTAGGTGAGGCCTTAGTTTTTTTTGTAAAAATTCGCTATAACATTTATTGTAACTCAAAACAAAAATAATATTAATCACCATCCTTAGCACGACCTCTGGCAAATAAAGTCCTTTGGTAGCTCATATAAATTCTTAACAAAGAACTATGTAATCAAAAACACAGCATTAAACTCATAAAGAAACTGTCGATCTTTATCAAACTCGAGTAAAAAAGGCAAATATAAAAATGAAATAATAATCAAATATGAACTTGCTAGTCTAGTGTCTCAAAAACTACGAGATGCTAAAACGTATGTTGGCCAAATAAAAAAATCTTCTACTTCCGTAGTTCTATGTTATATCAACTTGGGTACATCATAACAAACCAAAGACAGACAGCGGCAGTAACCAAAACTCCATATCCTTCATCAACATAAAAGATCGGTCCCATAGCGTCCTGAGGGAATGGAACCGTGAATTCTCAAGCGAAATGCGCGTCCTAGCACGCCCCTCATGAATTCGTCTCCAGACTTAAATCCCCTTTTAGTATGATTTATGACGTATTTAATTCTTCTGTAAAATATTAAAAATATTCCATTATTATTTGTTTTGAGTTATGTTTATTTAGCTTATAGATTACTTCATTGCTACCTTTGCATAAGTGCGCGGCGAACGATCGCGAAGTCTGGTGTTCGCTTCCCGCTTGTACCGACTTTTGTTGAGTTTTTTATAGAATTTTCTCAGTAGCACGAAGTTTGGAAGAATGCTAGAAAAACCGCCGTAGACTCGTGCTATTAAGTGAGACTCAAGACACGATTGGCGAAACGCGGTTGTAGAAATACACTTCTGCCTATCTCATTAGGCAATTAGGTGTGATTTTCCGATATTTCATGACATACCTATTTGATAAAATAATACTGAAAATGCTTCGAGTTATTTTATTTATCACATATTCGAGTTGAGAGTAAAGGGTATGAAACGTAAATCCGGAAAGCTGACCGCAAGCGAATTAGTGGACAATATTAGTTTAGCAGTGAAGCTATAGTTTTTTAAGCACGCCCATGTTTCGTAACTAGATTTAATAGTTAAATTGGATTTTATGGAATACCACGTATATGGTATAAAAGCTGGAATTTCGATCGTATCGCTGTTGAGAATTTTTAGGAATCGTGTAAGAATGAAAAACATATTTTAGTTTATATTACATTAAAGCAATCACGGATATTGTATATGATTACTTTTTATTTCATAGAACTTTATGTTTGTTATGTTATTTTGCATATTTTACTTTGTTCATTTTGTCTTAGAATATTAATTTCCATAACATAACTTATGTTCTAATACAGTCGTCGGCAACCTTTTGGCAGGTACGGGCCGCAATGTGGCAAAATAAACTAAAGGCGGGTCCGCATTTGTGATATTTACTCTACATACAGGTATTACACCTATGTATAATTGGTTATATCCCATAGAAAAAATGAAAATGCTAACTAATGCTTATACACGGGCCGCGGGTTGCCAACCACTGTTATCATAATACATTAATGTTGATATGATTTTGTTTAAGCTCGTAATTCTATATTACTCAAAATTCGCAATTACGCCTACAAATCACCTGTCAAAGCAGATGCAGATTTTTCTGTTTTGGGTTACAAAATACTAAAAGTGGACCAAACACAACACAGCCAATTAGACCGACGACACAATTTCCATTAAGCAGGCAAGTTCTAATTATACACAACAAACATTTGCTCCAACACATCGATGTTTGGTTAATACCAAGGTACGTAATAACTTCGTAGCTTCATAATTTCCATTATCCATGGAATTTGTGTAGAAACAAAACAGAGTGAAACAACTCGCTTATTATGTTTCGCGGCGAATGTTGTTGTAATGTAGGAAAACGGGAACTTTGTGCCCGAGCTCATGTTTTGACTCATAAATTAATATATTTACATAGGACAAATAATGGGACGCTCCCCTTAGTTTTCAAAACAACGCGGTAGCTTCCTATTTCAGTGTATTCTTGTCGATAACAGCTCGTTTATATAAGTATTATGAATATCGTTCGTAATACTAATATTTGTTTTTTTCTTCGAAGCTAAGGGTAGTCTCGTATCTATTTCTTAAGAAAAGTAATCAATGCTACCGATAAACACCCACTAAGAAGCGTGGTTGAATCGCGGCCCTTTAAATAGAGCATGAAAAGATCTTTGATCTATTTATTCCGTGGATGAGCCAAAAATAGTAGCATCAATATTTTCACAGCTTATATAAGTAAATTGTATGATTTGATACTACATTTATCTCCAACGAACGGATGTTTTTTAAGTATAATAACCCACATTAAGACCAATAAATAGATACACCCATTTATCACAAAACTCACGCCTGTATCCCCGAAAGAGTAGGCGCTTTCGCCAATAATTTTTTAGCTCCTCGTAATAGAGGGCGAGCCAATTGCCGTTTTTTCGAGGACATTTCCAGACTCCGACTAGTCTACTCCCGACCCGGAAACCGAACTCGGAATCTCTAGATCGTTCGGGACGCACACACCTCCCTTTGCAGCTATTGTACATGAGGATTGACAGTGGCACTAACAGAAATGACACCGGGCGACCAACTTTCGCCGCTGAGCTCAGCGAGGACTTAGTGTATCTTTACCCCGCAACAAAACTAATCAGAAGAAAATAAATAGAGTGATTTGGAAACATAGTTGTGCATTTCTCTCCAGTGTAAACCAGGAGACAAAATATTGGAATACTAGCTGTGTCCGCGACTTCGCCCGCGCGGAATAGTTATTTTTTTATTGTTTATTAACATTAATAAAAATAAAAAAGAAAGTAGCCTAAGTTACTCTTTTTTACATCAGCTATCTGCCAGTGAAAGTCCCGTTAAAATTGGTCCACCCGTTTCAGAGATTAGCCGGAGCAAACAGACAGACAGACAAAAACTGTAAAAAACGTTATTTTGGTATATGTACCGTGTATAAATCCATATGCATTTATTAAAAAGCGGTTATTTCAATATTACAAACAGACACTCCAATTTTATTTATTTGTATAGATAGATACTATAGACTATTCATAAAATACTCAACATTCAAAATCACAATTCATAAGTCACATAAGAAACATAATCCCGCACAACATAAGGTCGCGCCGGACAACGGAACGCTCAAATTAAGTTAATTGCAATTGTAATTGGCCGGCGCTGGGACCGCGGCAATAAAAGAAAAATATTTTCATTCCGTCCCCTTTGTTGAGAACGGACCGCTTGTGCTTTTATTCGTAGCATTTGTACCGTATTGCAACAACGAACGTAATTGAGTTATATTGATAGTAATATTCACGATAAAGTTAACGATATAGCTAGAAAGGAACTGGAATGTCGAGACGACGAAAAATACCCACCCTCAATGCAACTCCCCCGTTAGACAGGCTCGTGGCGCAGTTGGCTAGACACCAGCTTGCGAAACGAGAGGCCGCGGGTTCGATCCCCGCACCGAGACAAATGTTTGTGTGATCCACAAATATTTGCTTCGGGTCTGGGTATATGTGAGACCGAAAAATCTCTCGTAGTTTCTGATACTCACGACACAAGACTTGTATCTTAGTGTGGGATCAGAACTATGTATGTGACTGTTGGGTGTATTTATTTATTTAACTCCAGTATACAAGGATAGACATTGCATGCACAGATATATAATTCTTGTTCTATAGTATTATATAATAGCCTTCAAGAAGAGAGTCTATATTTTCCTCAAAGGCAGGCAACACACCGATGATTTCTCTGGTATTATGGGTGTTCATAGGCGGTGTTGACCACTTAACATCAGATGGCTCACTTGCTCGTTTGCCTCCTTTAATTTAATGGAATGGAAAAAGGAGGCAAACGAGCAAGTGTATAAATGGAAAGTAGAATACATCCCAAAAATAAACATAGAGCAGCATTCAGTTCTGACTTTTCGTGCCGCTGTTGATCCTGAAGCACCGGAGTTAAATGGCGGGTGTGTGTTGGGATATGGACAATAATTTTCGAAATAAATGGTTTGTTAGTCAACTAGGACTACCCAACTTGATTCTTTTGAAATATGTATTATATAAAAATAACCTTTACAACATCTTGTCAAAATTCGTCAAATTTAGTTTATAAATTAATCCAGCTAGCTTTAACTTCATAGCTTATCATTTTTTGTTCGAATTCAATTGATACTCATGATTAAATAGTTACAATTAGCAAACAAAACTTTGAAAAACTATTGATTTTCTTAATGTGTAAACACTGAGAGTTAAAATTCATTTAAAAACACTGTAAAGCCGAAGAACATGTTAATTTAAATTCTTAAATTGATTATGATGATTGAATACTACCAAGCTATAACAAATATTCACTGAAAACGTTTTAAACGTTTAACCCAACGCTCAAAGAACATATGAACGCACATTTGTAATTGTATTTTTCGAAGTGAACAATTGGCACAGACTCAATTAGTATAATCTAATTAAGCAGACAAAGAGTCAGGCGGGTTGTTTGAAATAAAAGAAAAATATTATCGTTCGGCCCGAAGAGCCCCTACAAGATTGTCACCGAGTGCTAATAGGCTATTCTGAGCCATTTTCACAGTTTATTCAAAGGGTTGGACAGTTTTATTTCGCTTCGTTAACGGAAGTGGGATGTCGACTCTGGATTTATTTGATTTTTTCATTTCGCTGCGGCTGGAGGCACTCAAAAAGACCGTTGTTATACTTTCTTCAACTCAATTGTTGACAGTTCATTTTGTAGCAATTGTACCTTTTATATTTTAGATGATATGGCGTCGTCAACTGCTTTGTTTTACGTTTTTTATAGAAATTTCAGATAGAAACGAAAAATCCAATTAATGATATAAATACAATTTTTTTAAATGTTTGTATACTTTAACAGTTTGTAGTTTGGAATAAAATATATGGCAATTTTCATTCCGAAAAATGTAAGGTTTAAACACATGTAAATTGTCGCAAGTTAAAACGCAAGGTACAACTATTATTCAATGTATACTTTGTATACGTACCAAGACTACGTAGCACAGATGGTTTGAGCATGTAAAACAAAAACTTCATTCCTTACTTCAAGCGTATTTTCAAAAATCCACAATTATTTTATAGTTCTCAGTGTGTGTAATAAATACTAAAAAGTTCTCGTTGATTTTGAAACCAAAAAACAAGCCTTGTATAACAGCTTCGAATCAGGGCTATGTGATTTTTCGCCGATAAACACAAAACTGTTTACTTCAAGATAAGTAGAACTTGGCGAAAGCAATTATCCTACTTTTAATAGCTACATTCCGTTAGAGCCATGAGCGAACAACATCAAAACTTTTATTGGCATAGATAATTCTCATAGGCATGTCGTTATAGTGAAATCGTCTCAGATCTTTATGTCGAGATCACAGCGGAGAGGTTATCATCACGCTATAAATCAAAGAAATGGGCTCTCCGCGAATGTCATGTTACATATCGTTATCACTCATTCCTCATTTACCTCTCTGTGGATCAACACATCGGTGGTAGGAGATAGAAATGAATATTATTTTATCAGTGTTTTTGCACGAATATAATATATATCGTTACGTAAATAGGATAAAAGCTGGCTACGAAAATATATGTACATAACCTCACGCCTGTATTCTGTTTCGCCAGGTATGTATCAGTCCCATGTAATAGGGAGCGAGCCTATTGCCGTTTTTCAGGCACATTTCCAGACTCCGTGCTACTACTGAGAATTTCCTTATGGAAAAACCCGATAACACTTTTCCCGACCCGGTAATCGAACACAGCACATACTTATACCAAGATCACGAGGCAGTCTCTACGAAAAAATATTTATTTAGACTATAGTTCAATTTAAGTATTAGAACCGTTCTCTTAGGTTTAGTATCTGAAATAAATCCTAAAATTTAACGTTGCCTATTACAGATTGATAGACTTCTAATAATATTTGAACCTTGAATTTAACCCGTTGAACCATTAATAAGCGCATAAACCACCCAACAGTTACAAACAAACATAGTTCTAACCAGTGGCGGTACTTCCATAGAAGCCCAAAAGACCAGCTTGCCTTACAAAATTCTTTAGGTTTTTAATTTTTATTTAACAAAAGCAATTTTACATATAAATGAGAATATCCTGACCCTACAATAAACAATTATAAACTAGACATTACACAATTAACGTGTAACGATTTTGGGCTTCTATGGAAGTACCGCCACTGGTTCTAACCCCCCTAAGTAGTTTTGTGTCGCTGATATAAGAAGCTGTGAGATACATTCCGGTTCCCTAACACCTAGATGCCAACCCGCACTAGGCCAGCGAGGTGGACTAAGGCCTAAACCCTCTCAGTTGTAGAGGAGGCCCGTGCCAGCAGTGGGACGTATATGGGCTGATGATGATGATGATAATGAACACCTAGATAATATATTTGTAGATCGCACATAAAAGTGTCTCATCGAACTGTGGTCACCTTTTTTCACAGGCTAGCTACTTATTATGCCATTGAATCTATCATTATGAACGATGTGTAAATTTTACATGAATATTACATTCCACGTCGCACAAAAGTATTGAGCTCATCAAATCCTCATATATACATACGCATGAGGGCTCCTAGTAATATCCGGCGCCACAACTTAATATCCGGCAAATGTGTCAACCATTTAACTCTAATTTGCCTTCGGTGAATCACATTTAGTTAATTACTAACACAACGGAGTTTGCGCTAATTTGTAAAATATGAAACAGTTTTTTTTTTTATATGAAATGTTTCGCCTTCTATTCAAACTAATGTGGATTGTTTACTCCTCATCAGCCCATCAGTCACATTCATCAGAATGGTGAATGTGCGCGTACATGTAGATGAAACGAAATCATCATTTTTCCGAGCTTTGATTGTACATTGTACAAGGCGGTTTAATGAGAGATTCTATAAAAACAACTGCCTCGTGGTCTCGAGGCACAAGTATGTGCCGTCGTGGGTACGATTTTTCCGGGTCGGGCAAAGTGTTATTGGGTTTTTCTATTAGGAAATTCTCAGTTGCAGCACGGAGTCTGGAAATGTGCCCGAAAAACGGCACTAGGCTCGCCCACTATTACGTGGGACTGATACAATAACGGCGAAATGTGGGTGCAGAAATGCGCCTCTGCCTACCCCTTCGGGGAAGACAGGCGAGAGGTTATGTATGTATGTATGTATCTCTATAAAAATAGCTATAAAAATACCTACTGACATGATATTTTACAAAGTACAACAACACTTTAGTACAAAGATACGGCTGTTATCATCAATCGTCAGAAGGGAGAAGCAATAACACTTGGGATTCAAATACCGTAGGAATGTTAGCACAAAGGTCGCGGCATTTACGCCTACCACTTACACAAATATTATGAAGTAGTCGGTTAAAGCGCTGAGGTATTTTATTGAAACTGTGTGAAGTGTTACTATGAATTTGTTTCATTCAGCTCAGTACATAAAATATGAAGAAAAAAATCAATGCTAGTTTTGCCTTTTGAAACTTGGATTTATTTCCTTGAAAATATTTTAATTCTTTTTCATTTTTAGTAGTCACACGCATATTTTAGTTCTTTCGAAAACGTTCTTTTTTGTCTTACCTACTCTTGTAATATCATACCGGTGCCAAAGCCCTTTTTCCTCGACAATTCTTTACATTGTATAATCGACATCATCCTTTTTAAATCATTGACTCTCCTTTATTCTTTGACGTTATATAACTACCGATAACTAGCGTTTTGCAGTTCTCTCTCGACCTGGAATTGGTCCTGTAGCTTTGTAACGTTTACTATTTATTGTTTTACTAATTATTTTCTGTCTATTTCTCCGAGCATACTAAATTGACTTCTACGTACCTTTTAATGAGAGGAAAGCGCCTTAAGCTCCTCTTTCGGAACCCCGGGAGAGACCCGTCAGGGGTATGTGATAGTATAGATAGAGGTCCAATCGTACAGAAGTTACTATTCCGGCTAACCCTTAATAGTTACACAGAAAAACCAAGGTACTTTAACCAAATCAAAACAAAGTAAACAGCAGGAACTCTGTACGCTTTAACATTAAATTAAATTATTACAAGCATCAAATCTATAAACATTAATATGTCTCGGTCCATCATCACAACAGCTACCGAAAAACAATTGGTTTTTAAGAATCTCTTAAATTAGTCGAGAAAACTACGACTAAACTAATGATACTATGACAGCTAAATGTAGTATGTTCTTCGAATATTGCGAATTCTCTTCTCTTAATGTTGATGCAAACAATATCGTAACAAAATCTAAAAATCATACTTGTCTTTGATAGGATTTGGTCTGTGATATTCTAGCTCAAAGGCGAGTTCAGCGTAAGGTTATTTGTTAAACATTTTTCTTTAAATTCAATCTTCTTTTGTCTTCAGTGAAAAACAGTACGCTTTAACATGTAATTTGATTTCCCTCGAAATGTCTGGTAGGTTGAAGTAATTGTAAAAATTTTATTACCGTCATACAAGTGTCCCACAGTCTTACGGAAATCCGATAAGCAATGCTCTTTAAAGAGTTAGATTGCTGCAGCCTCTATTTGATTGTGAGAGATGTTTATATCTGCCTAGAATTCCACTCGCCATGCAAACTTTACTATAGCGACATCCACATATGGTTGTTGTCGTTCCGAGATTATACTACGTCTATCCATTAACAAACAGGCCGACATTATTGTCCGGACTTTAAATTATCGTCGTGAAAATTAGCGACGCCTATCTTTACTAATACTACATACATACATTACCTCACGCCTGTATCTCTGTAGGGGTAGACAGAGGTGCATTTCTGCACCCACGTTACACCAGGTATGTATCAGTCCTACGTAATAGGGGGCGAGCCAATGGCCGTTTTTCGGGCACAATTCCAGACTCCGTGCTGCTACTGAGAATTTCCTAATGGAAAAACCCAATAATACTTTGCTCTCTAGATCGCCCGGCACATACTTGTGCCGCAAGACCACGAGGCAGTCGTTACTAATACTATAAATATTAATTGCGAAGGTATGTTTATTAATTGCGCTATCACGGCTTAACCGCACTTATTTTGGTACAAATAAATCGAAGCCACAGACAAAACAATTAATAATTTTAATGCTAGCAACAGTCAACATACTGTTCTATGCAATAATAACATTAGAATCAGCAAATTAGCACAGATTTGCACCACGTTTGCAGTACATGTAGTTATGTACATACTTGCACCGCTTAAGCACCTTCGATATCCAGAGGCGAGGGCGGCGAGTCCGAAACCTTCATAACCAAGACGATATTACGTAAGGGGGTGTAAATTAGGGTCCCAAATACCTATTTATAGAGATTGCCTGTCCACTTTGCGAGCAAGTCACGTAATGATATTGTGGTCTTCTTAATAGCTGCTATTCCTTTGTATCATCGTAGTTACTGTTTAAGTTTTATAACTCTCAAGTACGTTTTGGGCTTACAGAATTTATGATGAGATTACTTATTACTTATAAAATTGTATAATATGTTATTCTAACTAAAGTAATATATGTTATCCTGTGTAAGTATATGTGTATTTATGTATGTATATACATATGTTAGTATGTGTGTATTGCTATGTATTATATGGGTATATAATATATAACAAGATTAACTAACTATAAAAAATAAGAAAATTAAATAATAATGATAACACAGATCGTAGAATGTATTAATGAACAAAAAGAGTACATATAGAAAAAATAACGTATAAATACATAATATGTATTTCTTATTTAATTAATTATTATTTAATTTTCTTATTTTTTATAGTTAGTTAATCTTGTGCACTTACGACTACCTTTTATTTTTCTTTCTACATCTCCATCCATGGCTGTCTGTAAGAGATCGCCTTGTGCGATAAAACCGCCTTTTGTACTATTATAGTCTACTGTATTCTATTTTTTATGCTATGTGTGCAATAATGTTTGAAATAAATAAAATAAATAACATTCATAGTTAATACAGGTCATCTTCTGTCGTATTTCAGGCACATTTGTAGACTCTATGGTGCTGTTGAGAATTTCCTAAAGGTAAAACCCAAATAAGATACCAAATAAAACCAGGACGAATTAAGGGAGTCGGACCCTCGCTCATATACCGCAAACTTATGTATGTCATATACAAGGCTAGCCAGGGTTTAATAATAAATAACTACACCCAACAGTCACATACATAGTTCTGACCCCACACTAAGATACGAGTCTTGTGTCGTGGGTATCAGAAACTACGTGAGACTTTTCGGTGTCACAAACACCCAGAACCGAAACAAATATTTGTGGATCACACAATCATTTTTCTCGGTGCGGGGATCGAACCCGTGGCCTCTCGTTTCGCAAGCTGATTACTAGCCAACTGCGCCGCGCTGTGTTAAATAATAAGTCCAGAAAAAAATCGTGAATAGTAATTTGAATAAACGTAGAGAATGTTTTACTATCCATTTGCGAGATTTGTGGGAATACAAATTAGTTACATCCTCAACCGTTTCAAAATTGTGATTTATCGATAGTAAAATATGTAGCAATTTATTCTCGTATTCATCTTTTTAAGTCAGCATGAATTGCGTCTGAAATGCCTTGCAGACTGTTTGTGGGTCGTATAAGAAGATCTGATCGCGTCTGAAACCCTAATAAATCAGCCTAATATGAATGACTTGACGGAGTTTTTATTAGAACCGATTTCGGAGGCGTACTGGTATCAGATTTATATTATTTGCGAATAAAGTTATATTCTCGCGACAACGTAAATATGCCCGTATTTATCTTAAATCAAATCATACATGCTCAAAATTCGATGTCTTTTTAAATTAATTAACTAGAAAACATCGCAGGAAGTATTGGTATGAACAAACATTAATCAAGGAATGGACAATGAATGGCATGAGACCTAATTTGGCATGTAAAATTATTTCTGCAGACCAAACTTTTGTTGATTACCTAAACATGAACTGCTCAAGTTATGAATGCCTTGTAATAGAAGAACACATCCCAGCTCAAATAATGACCTTAATCTATGTAAACGGAACTGAGACTATATTGTTTCGTTTTAGGATTTTTAGTATTTTCCCGAGTGGCATGAAAAGTTTTACACATTTTTTAGAAATATAACTTATATTTTACATTGACGACCAAATTTTTATGGCTAAACGCCAATTAAAATATCGATTTTGGCAGAGTTTGAACGCCGAAGCGCGTCACTCTAACCGCTAATATTTCAACATTGCTAATGAAAGACAGTGTGTACATTACAAACAGATTTGTTTTGCAATGTAATCATGGGACAACCGCAAAATAGTGTTTATACAGCACTTCTGAATTGAATTGAAATGAATGTTGTTTGGATAATATGTATGTTGATTGGTGTAATGTAGATCATTACAAATTATTTATTAAATCATCATCATCATCAGCCATCAATCTACCATTGAGAGGGTTTAGGCCTTAGTCCACCACGCTGGCCTAGTACGGGTTGGCGGACTACACACCTAAGAAATTCCTAAGAACTTCCTAGGTGTGCAGGTTTCATCACGATGTTTTCCTTCACCGTTAAAGTACGTGACAATTCATTGTGAATACACACATAACTTCGAAAAGTCAGAGGTGTGTGCCTGGGGTTTGAACCCGCGACCGTCGAAATTCTCGACCGCGTGCCTAAACCTCAAGGCCACCACGACTTATTTATTAAAATGAATTCTATATTGAACCGTGTTGAAGGAAAGAGGTGTAATTATAAGATCAAAATCCGCGTAAAAAGCTAATATGCAGCTATGACTATTATACACAAGTGGCAGCAAAGCCTTATAACAGGTTAATTAATTAAATAAAAAATACACCCAACAGTCACATACATAGTCCTGACCCCACACAAAGATACTAGTCTTATATCGTGGGTATCAGCAATTACGAGAGACTTTTCGGACTCACAAACTTCCAGACCAGAGACAAATATTTGTAAATCTCACAAAAAAATGTCTAAGAGCGAGGATCGACCCCGCAGCCGCTCGTTTCGCAAGCTCGTGTCTAGACAACTGCGCCACTGGGCTGTGGTTGCTTGTTATAAGGTTTATGTGGTGCAATTTTTAAATTATAAGAAACTTACGCTTAATGGCTACCGCAAGATAAAGCTAAATCTATCTTCTACGCGAAAGAGATTACTGCAAACGACTAGCAAAAAATATTACAAAATAAATTATTTTTTATAAATAATGTTCTAATTTTATTTACACTATCATTCGACAATATCAGACACATTTTACCCCATTCGGTCGCAGATAAAGAAATTCAAAAGCATCGGCATGGCTCGAAAAACTTATTCCTAGGTAAAATATTAGGTTAGGTTTCTCCGTTGGGATAAATTGGCGCGATTTAGCCTAGTCCGTTCCCTATAGAACTGCGGACGACATCAATAAACGACGCTTTTCTTTGACCCACGGCCGCTTCATATAAAATGGTAAATGAAATATGCATGAGGATCCAGATATTGCCCATATAACAGAATCTTTTTTATGTTCTTCCTTGATTATATTTGGTTAGTGTGTGAATGTATGTGGTTATATAGTGCTGAATAAATGAAGAAAATGAGGCGAGCTCTCAAGTTACATACTCGACTGATATAAAAAGGTTTTTTTGCTTTACTAACACGGTGTGAATCGGTGCGTCAATCGGCAAAAAACGAATCCCTTACTAACTGACATAATTGTGTCAGATTTTTCGGTACCTATCCGGGCCGATGCAAAAAACCCTAACTGTAGGACAGTTGAGAAACCACTATTAAGCTATGTCCAAAATACCACTTAAAAGTATATACCTAGTACTTAATGAAGCTACGCGGTTTATAATATATTTTCACAAAAATAAATAAAAAAATATATTTTTGAAAATAAAAAGGACAAACAATTATTACATAAAATTGAGTTGAAACACCTTTGTAAACGATGACATGTAATATCATTTGTTAATATAAAAAAAGAACAAATTCCGAACAAGTTCAATGTAGCGGAAAATCTCCGTATATTACTAAATTTGATTCACATATACAGCGCGTACAAAACGTGTACAAATAGAGCATTGTAGGCAGACATGTGCCCAAATTCACACACTTTGTAATCTTACATCAACGGAGCAGAAAAACGCGACGACTGAAATATTATTTACGAAATAAAACTGTGATAACAAGGAATACACGTTGTTATCTCTTTTTATACGCAAATTGTTATAGTTTAGTTTAGTCTGGCACAGCCTTCGTTACAAAAGTGGGTGTTTTTTCTTCATAATATAATATAAATATAAAAAAAAATTGTACATATTATTATACAAATTTTGGACTCAGCCGGGGTTAATTACCAAGAGACGTACCTGGTACAAAGTTGTGAACTCCGTTTTATCTATGTATGGTTCCCTGTTCTTTTAGTAGTGGAAATAAGCCATACTTGAACTGAGGTACGAATGGACCGGCTTCAAAGGAGTAGTTCTAAAATTTAACAATAGGTATATCGACCAGCGGCGATACTTCCATAGAACTATAGAAGCCCAAAAGCGTTACACGGTAATTGTGTAATCTCTTGTTTATAATTGTTTATTGTGAGGTCAGGATATTCTGATTTATATGTCAAATTGTTTTTGCTAACTGAAGATTTAAAGCTTAAAGATTATTTTTCGGAATTTTGTAAGGCAAACTGGGCTTTTGGGCTTCTATAGAAGTACCGCCACTGATATCGACGTATATGGTGCCAGAGTCACACGCTAGAGTCTAGTATCAGTAACATCCGGTCTTTATCCGATTACAATCGGACTGATATGGTAGTCTTGAATGATAAAGAGATAGGTTGAAAATGGCCGTAGTCATTTCATGGCAATGGACAATCTCTTCTGACCTCACTGCAGTTACCACTGTGCGCCAAAGCACTACCAGAACCACAGTTGACAGAACAGCTGAATAAGATTAGAAGAGAAACAGACAGTATTTTGTATCAGGACGAGTGTCGCCGCTTGTTCTACCTATTCATTCTACTACGACTACACGACCAATGATAAAAAATTCAAACAAAACTGAAGGGCTGCTATTGGTTGATATTACACGCTATCCGAATTACTAAGAAGCGGCTGTGTCAAACATATGATAGCCTAATCGTAGGTTCGGCACGCTCGGCGGCTCGGCATGCTGACATATCATTTCTAGTCTTATTCAACTATTCTGTGGCCGGTACTATAACACGTTCCAGTTTAAAAAAGAGAGATCTAATGAAATAATAACATGTTGTGCACATACTTTCCATTTAACATCGCGTCTCTTTGAAGAAATATACAAAATTTTACTTCTATTATGTTGCTTTCTGATTTTACGTATGAGTATGACGCAGATGCATCCGTAGGCATGCTGTTATTCTCTCATTAAGTCATATGTATATCGTTACTAAGGATATACCTAATCCATATGTATACTGATCCAAGAACAATCTTCCAGTCTGCTTACCTCTGATTGCTTGCCTTTGGCATTTGAAT
Source organism: Hemaris fuciformis (assembly GCA_907164795.1). Taxonomy (NCBI): domain Eukaryota; kingdom Metazoa; phylum Arthropoda; class Insecta; order Lepidoptera; family Sphingidae; genus Hemaris; species Hemaris fuciformis. The sequence goes on from OU015446.1 coordinate 7,450,326, forward strand.
TTTAACATAATGTAAATAGCTATGTACCACACATAACTCCAAAGCACTTATCCTCACATTAGGCACGCGGTCGAGAATCTCGACTGTCGCGGGTTCGAATCCCAGGCACACACCTCTGACTTTTCGAAGTTATGTGTGTATTCACAAAACATTATCACATACTATAACGGTGAAGGAAAACATCGTAATGAAACCTGCGAACCAAAAAGTTCTTAGATGTGTAGTCCGCCAACCCGCATTAGGGCAGCGTGGTGGACTAAGGTCTAAACCCTCTCAGTTGTAGAGGAGGCCCGTGCCCAACAGTGGGACGTACATATATGGGCTGATGATGATGATGATTTATCCTCATTACTTTATCATGCTAAACTCTTTTATTTACATACATACATACATAAACTCACGCCTGTATTCCCTTAAGGGGTAGGCAGAGGTGCATTTCTGCACCCACATTTCGCCAAGTATGTATCAGTCCCACGTAATAGGTGCCGAGCCTATTGCCGTTTTTCGGGCACATTTCCAGACTCCGTGCTGTTACCGAGAATTTCCTAATGGAAAAACCCAATAACACTTTGCCCGACCCGGTAATCGAACCCAGGACCTCTAGATCGCACGGCACATACTTGTACCGCGAGACCACGAGGCAGTATTTTATTTATTTTATGAAAGGACCTCACTTTATTGTATTTTTAAGAAAATTAACTTGGTGTCGAATAATTTACGTTGACTTCTTTTGTCTTGTTATGTGACTTAAACCTATTAGTTGCAGACACGCGCAATCCTTTACAAAATATTTTACCACTACAGGTGTATCGTCGTTTTTATGAAGTCAATGATCAAATGAGTAAGCAGAGGTTTACTCGTATTTCCACACCCGGTTCGCCCTCTGTGATCACACGCATTTCATCACATAAGTTATTTTAATCAAACTTCATTTTTACTACCCAGACTACACTGTACAAAGGCTTTTGATACGGGCGCAAACTTCAAAATCAGATAATGTTGGTGACAGCGGGCGTCGGCCGCGTGCCTCGTGAAGTCGTGACGGATGGCCCAGAATGTAGGATTAATGGACGCCCGCACCTGGAACGCTACTGATTTTTGTCAAACACATCGGGGATATCGGCAAACGGGAAACTTCGTCAGTTTCCAATGGAAACTATCGATTCAGGTAGCATAAATATTTTTCACATGCAAGCATAAAATAGGAAAAGCCTATGTCCAGCAGTGGACGTAAGAAAGGCTGCTGATGATGATGATGATGATGAAGCATAAAATAAAATCTCTGCTCATCTAAATGACTACCTCGTGGTACCGGGGTAAAAGTGTATTCCGTGAAATCTAGAGTTCGATTTTCCGGTCAGGCAAACTATCTACGCGAATTTTCCATTACAAAATTCTCAGTAGCTTCACTTAGTAAAAATAAAACCCTTTTTTTTAAGTTTAACTCTTATATTTGTAATATTTCTTAAACAACAACGAAACAGTAAACATTTTGATTTTCGACATATTTTTCAAAAACAGTACGCAAATATTATCTTTTACCTAACCGTGCCGCTGAACACCTAAAATAAATTGCTCAATTTATCTTTTTCCGGCAACGGTTTTACAAATACGAAAATATAGGAATACACGACATTGTGAAAGCGACGGTACCTCGTCTCTCGCACAAACATGTTTTTTTTACAAATTCAAGCTTTATTGAAAAGTGCTATAAATTCATCGTGCAGTGAAAGAAGATACAGTGCGGGGATTGAGAAGGTTTCTTGAAAAGGTTTGGGGACATACCTATTGAATAAGTACTTCTCGTCTTCTAGAATCTAAACTAAGTAAGTATATTTTTGCAAGAATACGATGGAATTTAAATTAAATTTATAGACAACGTTAACCCTTACCTATAGTTTTATACTATTTATATTTATTAGTACCTACCTTTAATAATTAATTGATGAGTAAATAGTAATATATTAGTTGATTTTCTAAAGGACAAGTCAATTCCCAAACTAGTCACTCTATCATGCGAGAATAAATAAAAGTTTCCTAGTGCTTAAAACGTTACGGTATAACTTATCATACATAATAGAAGAATGTATACAAATTCAAAGATCTTGGACTTTCATTGCTGGCAAATATACCAAAAATTCTTTTATAAGCGCCATCTCTTGACAATATACGTAACTAAAAAGTTAAACACTATGCCATCTGTCGTCTAGGAATTAGTTCGTACACATTGTAATCAGATGGCGCTACATAAGTTTAAGAAGTTCGTTACAGATGCCACTACTGTGTGAAAGGCTTCATAATACAAACATAAAATACAAAAAATATTATTATTAACCCATTTTGTAGATTAGTATCGAAGCTTATTACGGAATTTTACGACACTTTTTCAGTAAATTAAAACCTTTTTAGGTAAAGTAAGTTGGTTTGATAATAAAATTGATATGCAATAAAACCAGCAAAACCACATGTAATAACAAATGTGATTTATTTAAGTAAACTGGAATAAAAAGCAATTTTCATTCAACTGTGTGTAACAATTTTTTACTGCCTCCCATTTGCGGGCACTCCTTAAGATTAATCGAAATAGAAAGTCACTTATTGTTCATGTTAAAAAGTTATTACACGGCTTCAAAGCTGTTACATCACATGTCTGCGTATCAAAACATTGCCTAAAGGCGCCATGATGGCTGATAGGGGCTGATAAGTCGGCGTAGTGGTTCAAACCGGCCGTACATGACATATAGGAGAGAAAACGAAGTACACTGACACCAATCTGCGATGCGAACCTCTGATTTGACCCGAAGCATTCTTATAAGGAATTCGCCCGTTACTCATTCGCCATCGATTAGGGTTGTCGCATACCCCACATTCTTTACTGCATGGCAATTATTCAATTGAATGAATTGTATTTTTTATTGCAGAATGATGAAATAGTATCATCGATCTCGATAGCTACAACACTTGAAGACCCCAGCTGCGTTAACACCCTTGAAAATACGATCGAGAAAAAAAGAAAAGACAGAGAAAGTAGGTAACGATTATGTCATTTTATCTGAGAGGAGACGTTGCAGTCATAGTAAAGACACACTCAAACTAAGTGCAGCAAGAGCTTCACAATGTGTTTAGGTACGATTAGAAGAAACTGTTAGAGTAGAAACACCAACAGTGTTAAAGTTCTTAATGTTATGAACACTGTTTAAAATTCGGTTAAATTACTTAATATATTTTATAAAAAAGCAGTGATGGCCTCGAGGATTAGGCGCGCGGTCGAGAATTTTAGCGGTCGCAGGTTCAAACCCCAGGCACACACCTCTGACTTTTCGAAGTTATGTGTGTATTCACAATGAGTTATCACTTGCTTTAACGGTGAAGGAAAACATCGTGATAAAACCTGCACACCTAAAAAGTTCTTACTAATTTCTTAGGTGTGTAGTCCGCCAACCCGCACTAGGCCAGCGTGGTGGACTAAGGCCTAAACCCTCTCAGTTGTAGAGGAGGCCCGTGCCCAGCAGTGGGACGTATTTGGGCTGATGATGAATGAATGATGAATGAATTACACATTATAAGATTACTAAAACCTTCAACGACAAAATTTTAAAACTCAACACAGATCATTTAGTGCCGTGTGTAGGCGTTTATAATAACTGCTATATAAATCAGAGCAGCAAAACAAAATAAAGCGAAAAATAAACCGATAAAGCCGTTAGGAACAGAATTGCAAAACATAAAATAATAATAAATCACAATAAGGAAATGACTTCAATTTATACCGGTCAAATCATTTACCTTAGGGAAAATAACACAGACAGGCATAATCCTTTGATAAGGCGGTTTGTTTACAAAGTCTAACATAGTCAGACCAGCCCTAAAAATCTATCGTCCAATCTGTGCAAGCGGCACAGCGGTGGTCTCCAAAGGTATCATCAAAGTGGCGGGCGAAACCGCGAGCATTTACTGTCGACAACACAAATAGACACGACTGTGGATAAAGCACCGGTTCCTCAGAGCCCAGTGGCAGTGATTCACTCGTTCTATGTCAGTGTAACTGTTCTCTTAGCCCAGTTTTTGTTTCGTCTAACGAGCGTGCGCTGACAGCACACATGCTTCAAACTTCCACCGCCTAAATTCAAGTTTAATCCAAGTAGTTTCACTTCGTGCTAGATATACTTGCGTTCTGTAACGGCTCTAGGTATACGAAAATGGACTGATTGAAAACATAAAAAATGCATTTATTGAACAAACAATATGGAATTATACAGATGAAAACTTACCATATTTGAATAGATTTCCAATAAAACGCAATAAATGAGTCATAAAAATATCGTTGGAAACACAATGAGCTGCACCTAAATGACTGGATCTACATGGCTATGTGCCTTTTACGGTCGCGATAAATCCGTAGCAATATCTAATATTACCCAAACAAACGGATCTGCACACGGCCCGCGGCGTGAGACAAAATCTGCAATTTGTTAATGTCAGCATACCTCAATTCTGGGCCATTGAACGGGTCAGAATGGCCGCCCCACATCAAAAATTATGTCAATTCGTTTTTAGGTTCAACGCGTCAATCAAGTGCTATTACGTTTTTATGCGTTTATTGATTTAATCGCTGATGCTTTAAATGTTTTGAGGCTGGGTAATTGCCAATAAATACATGCAACTTTGAACGATCTGTCTAACGCCTTAGCTGTTAAAGACGCTTTACTATTCCTAAATAAAGGCTACTTCAATAAATCAACGTTACAGATACTAAACACAATAACTTGTACCACCTTTGTCTTAGTCAATGAAAACGATTAAATTGCAAATTAAACGGGCAAACCTAACCGTGAAACGTTAATCAAAACTAGTCAACTGTTAAAACAGAAATTAGGATTGAAGGTCACAGAAGCCGTTAACATTAATACAAAGCCTATGCTAAGCAGGGAGCAGTGGGCGATGATGATTCAATAGTCCCCAGTGCGGAGGTGGGTGGGCCAGCTGACGCGAAGGCCGCGGCGCTGGCGCTCGGTCATCAACTGCCTGCCATTCACTCTTTACATTCAAAAGTAGGTATCTATTAATTGCTTAAATGTTGCGTAACGTTACCGAGAGGTTAGATAGTGGTGAAAGGTCATGTTTTGAGTCGGAATGCAGACAGCAGTGTTTCAGATCGAGTGTTTACTTTTCTTTTATCGACCGCCTCGGCCTGTCATAACAAAGAGCAATTAAGCTGGCTGTTGAATGTAATGTAAATCAACAAAGAATCATAAATTCAGCTTTGTTTGATATAACAATTGTAATTAAGCGCCGCAATATTCAAAGAAATATATCTGCGAAGAACGGATGTTTTTGTCATAAAAATGAGAGATCTTTGTAGAACACATAAAAATATCGCAATTTTAATGAGAGTTGCAAGGAAATATAAATAACATAAATTATTATCTACGATAACATTTGTGTTTTTGCTTACATTATCATGTTGGCTTTGCATTGCGCGGTGCGCCTACGCATATTGTATGTGGACAAACGAGTCTTAAAAGGTCTACGTCGAAATAAACTAATTTCGATTAAAATATATTCAAATAATAATCAATATGACTAATGTAGGACTTTCGATCATTGATATTCTATCTGGACTTTACAAAAGTTACTGCCAGTGTGTTCATTTTACGGTGTCCGTAAAAGAGTTTGTTCAAAATATTGGTACTACTCGGAGAAAGAATTGGAAATGCCAAATCTATCAATGGAAAAACAATATAGTGGGAAAAGATAAGGAAAAAGACTAAAAGTCATTGAGAAGGATGGGAGATGGAAGAATATTTTAATGTTCCTTGGTGAAGGTACACTAGATAGATGGTAAAATATATGAATGTTTACTCATTCATTTAAGTTAAAAAGTAAAAATTTTATCAAAAAGTGAATTTATTAAAAATATACCTACTTTACTCATTTATATTAAGAATTATAATTTGGAAGACTAAATTGAACACAAATAACCCCTTTAGAATTAACACAATGTGCTTGATATTAAAATTGACAAAGTCGAAGCCCCCAGCGGGGCAAGCAGTCACGATCCTCGGTCTATTATACCAGGCACCTACGTGTGTCATGATGTCACCATATGCATTAATTTACCCATTGTCCAAATCGATTCTCCGAAACTGTCGTGAGCATTATAAATGTAAAATTTTAAATTATCATATGTGTATGACATTAGCAATTTGTTGTAGTCGAGTGATTTCGTAAATCAGTGTTGACCAATCCACTTTAGTACTATGAATGAAAATTTTACATTCAATTTGTATACATTAAATGTGTTTCTCAATGTTTAGTTAACTAAAGAAATCCTAGATTTTTTTGGAAATCAAAATTTATTTAAAATATAGGTAGTTATTTCCGCGTGGAGCCGGAGTAACACAAGGTTAATGGATTTCATCAAATTGAAAAATAAAATACAAACATACTTATTTTTTTTTATTAATTAATTTTCATTCAATACTTTTTACTTTAATAAAACAATGTGTTGTGTGGACAGTAAACCTCCTGCCGTACGAATAGAGAAAACCATTTCATCTACATAACGTTATATCCAAAAACCTAAATTTATTTAATTCTAGTATTACTCCTTTAGCACTGGGCGCCATGCAGCATATTAATAACCATAAATATCACAGACTAAAACAACTTTGGCAATAACGCCAAATAATACATCACCAGTATGTTGAGCATATGACATACCGTTTATCTTACGATATGTTAATCTGCTAACCTGTCAATACAACGAAACAATCGATATAGCCGGTGACCACCTACAATGTAGCTTGAAGCCAGCCCACATTGTTACTCGAAACTGGTGATATACTTTAGTTCAGCGGCTCTCAACATTTTCTATGAAGAAGTAGACATAATCGTGGGGATTGTTATTTTTCTTTGCAATTTTCTATTTTGGTATCATCATCATTATCAGCCCATATACGTCCCACTGCTGGGCACGGGACTCCTCTACAACTAAAAGGGTTTAGGCCTTAGTCCACCACGCTGGCCTAGTGCGGGTTGGCGGACTACACATCTAAGAAATTCCTAAGAACTTTTAGGTGTGCCGGTTTCATCTCGATGTTTTCCTTCACCGTTAAAGTACATGATAATTCTTTGTGAATACACTTTTTTTGGTATACCTCGATTTTTTAATAAGGTATGATTATTAATAAATAGTATGATAATCACAGCCTGTTGTAAGACGTAGTTTAAGACAAGATGAGCTACTTATTCGAATACTGGCTTTATTTGGACATTAAGATACAAATAGTGTGTTGAGACCAGCAGATTTAAGTTGAAAATAAACAAATCCTATTATTATCGCATATTACAATAGTAATCTGGTCAAGGCGAATGCTATAAAACAGCAAATGCTCAAATTCCTCGAATTCCTTGCATATCAGGCCAAAGATTAACAACCACTGATTTAGATCAAGATAACATAGAACATGAAAACGTATACACGTGCAAGTTATGGCGGACTGTTGGTATAGTAGATCCTGCGGGTTTTACGACGTCCGGCTTAAGTCAACGGACGCTTCCAAAATTAGCCAGTGCGAATGCCAAACACGCCAGTGACACTGCGCTGGCCAGCGATGCCAGTGAGATAATAATTACGTGTTTACTCGCACCAGCCAATGAGCAAGTGCAAATGCTTGCTAATATTATAAATTCAAAAGACTGTGTAACCGTTTGTTACATTTTCAGGGTCAAACCTACAGTAGAATATTTATTAATAACAGAAACAATTAAACATATTTTATTGCCAATGTTTCGCAATCAATCCTATGTAGTTTAATTTAGGATTGGAATAAAGACAGGCCTAAGTAACTAAAAGTAAGTAACTATAAGTTTGACAGCCCCGTGGCGCAGTTGGCTAGGTACCAGCTTGCGAAACGAGAGGCCGCGGGTTCGAACCCCGCACCGATACAAATGTTTGTGTGATCCACAAATATTTGTTTCCGGTCTGGGTGTTTGAGAGACCGAAAAGTCTCTCGTAGATTCTGATACCCACGACACAGGACTTGTATCCTAGTTTGGGGTCAGAACTATGTACCTATGTGACTGTTGGGTGTATAAGTGTTTTTAATCAGTTAATTCGATATATAATTTTAGTAACAGTAGTTCATTTTACACTCAGTAGGCGTGGAAACGAAGTAGGCTCTATTTTGAAAATATAAACATAATAATCTGAAGTTGTAGTAACCTGATCACAAATGTGAGGATAGCAATTTTATAAGTAATATTCCAACACTTTGCATGTCTCGATGCCACTGCCAATCCATGCCAGTCACTGCAAATGTCAGCCATCAGCCGTGTCAAAGACCCTAAAATTAGGCCAATTTTCTCAGTGTGCCTTCATTAAAATATTGAATTTGAACTAACCCATAACTCGACCTTTCCGTTTTATATTACCCATTAATAATAACATTTTCATAGAATTCAGTAATAGCTTGGGAGTGGGTCGAATTGCTGAGAATTGGACCTTGATGTAAGTTCCTCTCTTACTTACCTAATTAATGTTTTGTTTAGTACACCAATAACACCACATTAATTTTAAAAGTAATATAACTCAGTACAAAAAGCAGTGATGGCCTTGAGGTTTAGGCGCTTGGTCGAGAATTTCGGCGGTCGCAGGTTCAAGCCCCAGGCACATATCTCTGACTTTTCGAAGTTATGTGTGTATTCACAATGAATTATCACTTGCTTTAACGGTGAAGGAAAACATCGTGATAAAACCTGCACACCTAAAAAGTTCTTAGGAATTGTGATTGTGATAACTCAGTACAGAATCTGCTGTGTCCGGAATGAAGATGTTTCTCGCATCCCTTAAAATAATACTGACTATAATCGATTGGACTAAATTATTAAAGCACTATCATATCAATGACTATACGAATACGTACACATACATACATAAACTCACGCCTGTATTCCCCGAAGGGGTAGGCAGAGGTGCATTTCTGCACCCACATTTCGCCAAGTATGCATCAGTCCCACGTAATAGGGGGCGAGCCTATTTTCGGGCACATTTCCCGACTCCGTGCTGTTACCGAGAATTTCCTAATGGAAAAAACCCAATAACACTTTGCCCGACCTGGGAATCGAACCCAGGACCTCTAGATCGCACGGCACATACTTTTACCGCGAGACCACGAGGCAGAATAAAGAATACGAATACGTATATTTAACTTAGCATAATAGAAGACAAAAAAAGAAAACAATTACACGGCCCGCCCTGGGAATCGACGTCAGTATACGCTGCGCTTAAAATTCACAAACATTATAAAGAACACTATTTCAAACCGCTAGCCCAATATAAGCGCGAAATCAACGTCTTATCCCGACATTCATGTCAGAAAGAAAAAAACTTCAGGTCCCACCACACCTATAACCAAGCTGAGACTTATCACATCGCAACTGGTCTCATGAGGATATCGAACTCGTAGGGTTTATTGCACCGTTCCATTGTACCTTACACACGAAGGTTCCAAAAATATATGCAATTTAATTAACTCAATTTTTATTTTTTATGTCTTCAGTAAAAACAGCTGTAACCGTTTTCGAGGGCGCAAGTTTTCATTCCATTTTTATTTTGTGGCGCCACGGCAGATGTTGTGGCCCAGGTGTTGTCAAACCAAAAAAAAAAGAACACCCGATGAACCCGATTACAAAACAATTTCAACACACTTTACTACAAGTGTGCCGTGTAATATCCGATTACAGGTGTTTCTCTTTGTTCAATTTGTTACTAATTGCACAATATAGTCATCCACAATTAGTACGGTAGGCAATCAAGCCGTTTGTACTTTTACTTTTAAGATGAGGTTATCAATTTAACTTTCTTATGAAACATGGACAGATGACTATTGTTTGTAAGGCGAAGGCGTTGCGTATGTTCCGACGTAACCGTATATTTTGTATTTATCTATGGTTGACCTCTCATTACGTTCTAGAGTTTCTACAGCTGAGATCAGTAAGATTTTGCTCCACCACAATGACCTTATCCAAATTTTTGGACTTGACATGCTTACATATAAACTTTATAGGTACGCATTTATAATATTGTATAAAGTTGCCTGTGCAGAATTCTCAGGCTTCCTCACAATGTTTTGTAATTTAATATGAATACAGAACGTGTATCTGGTATTGGTGTCCGCGATTATCAAGACCCAAAAACGCCATTCCGCATTTACTGAGTTTATTATGCACGACTGTATAACAGTTTCTATAAATAAAACTGTGGACTCAGATTTTTTATTTATTTTGTATTTTATTCTTTGACGGTGAAGAAAAAAATCGTGAGGAAACCTGCACACCTAAAAGTTCTTAGGAATTTCTTAGATGTGAAGTCCGCCAACCCGTATTAGGCCAGCGTGGTGAACTAAGGCCTAAATCCTCTCTGGTGTAGAGGAGGCCCGTGCCCAACAGTGGGACGTATATGGGCTGATGATGATTATGATGACACGAGACCGTTAAATAATTCTTGTTATAGACCGTTAAATAATTTGTCTTTATTGTGTTCAAGAGTGACGTGATAAGTTTTATATTCAAGTATGTGTAGGATCTAGAGGTCCAAGGTTCAATTCCCTGGTCTTCAAACATTCTCAGTAGCAGCACGGAATCTGGAATTGTGATATAAACGGCAATTGTTTCCTGTTGCCGCCCAGCGCTCTGTCTTAGATAGAGGGATAGAGGGATTTCAGGTGTCCCCACTTGGCCCTATTTTGGACGCTCATTTACTAAATAGTTCTAACTTCTATTAGGCGAATGGTTAAACTCTATTAGTACGAATAAATGCAACGATAATAAAAATACCGTCTGCCCCGTTAGTTCCGCGGCACAAGTACCTGTCTGCGGTATGAGCTAGAGATCCCGGGTTCGATTTCGTGTCTGGCAGTTTTATTGAATTTTCCATTTGAATTTCCAGTCTAAAATGGACCTGGAAAACTGCGGCACGCTGTACCACTACTAAATACATAAAATAAAAAAACATAAATAGGAGTGCCTTACCTGCCTGAAAAATGAAAGATTAAAGTACAAACTATGATCATAATGACACGTGATTTACAGAAGTTAGTACCTAGTAGGTAAATAAGCATGTAAGTTGTATTAATCATTAACCACTAAAATATTGTATCTTTTGGCTGTTTTTATTTATCTAAATTAAAATTTGTAGATAAAACAATGTAATCGAAAACATCATTCCAATTATACAGAATAAATATTATGAGTCCCGCTTTAAAATGGGTTGAGTATTGTCGATCGGTGTAATCGGAGGCATTACTTCAAGGTGACAGGCTGAAACACTGGAAAATGCCATAGAAATGGGTCCCAAGGTCGCAAAGATAATAATAGAACATAACAAAAAAATGTTAACAGTAACCTAGTCCCAAAAAGTGGGTAATAAATGACAAAAAAATCAAGTATCAATAAATATTTAATGCGATATTGTTAAATAATTACGTAATGAACACATAAGAGCCGAATTGAGCTGTGCACAATTTATCAACGTAATTGGCTTTCAGGTATTCGAAACATTCAAGCTCCTACCACACCCGACAATCAAGTGAACACTCGAAGGACTCTGGCGACACGGCACGCGTTGTTTAATCTCAATAATACTGGTGTTTACACCAACACAATATTATTACTTCCTTATTAAACACCTTAATGAAATGACACAGTTTAACTCAATTTACTCTTATGTAATTGACCTTATATTGTACCACCACCTTTTTATGAGTTGTTTTATACTGTCAATATCAAAGAATAACTTTCCTTACATTGATAAAACAAACGCTAATGCAACAACTGTATGTGCGAATAACCGGTTTGAATAATTATGAATCACACATAACAGTTAACAAAGAAAATCTAGGCGTGATTTCGATCTGTGTATAAGTAAAATATGAGTCATACTAAACGGATTCCATGTCAACGCAGCGCTGTTAAGCTTGCTATTTTAATAACCACACTTCGTCGCGTGGCTTAATTGGACTTGCAGTTTTTTCACGACTGAGATTAAAGCGATCTCGATTACATTCTTTTTGTTCGACTCGCTCGCGTATGCCGTGCATAAAAATTAGAACTCAGAAATACATTTGTATAAGCATTTTATAAAAATTATTGCGATTTAAATCGCTGTTAAGTGTTCTTTTTATTGCATGCATATTCTCGAAGCTTATAATCTTGATTGGCTATCGTGGTTATTGATGTACAACAAAGGTTACGTCATGCCCGTAATTGCAATGCAAAAAGCGTAAAGAGCCATGACAATCAGACATAAACGAGTCTATCACCTGTCATAGTTATGAACGGGATAGCGCAGACTGTCAAGGCGAAAATTATATAATCTCCGATGTTATTCAACAATTATGCGACAATTCGATGAGGCCCGATAACCATGACAATCAAATGATTGACACTGCGGTCTCGGCAGGTTTTAGAAATGGTTTCCGCCGTGACGAGCTGTCTCGTTAAAATTCCTGTAGGCAATAATTTAGGCACCGAATTTGAATAATGCGTCTCGATTCAACGGCATACGAGCGAAATTTAATGAAAGTCGCCCACGCCTATCAATCAAAAACAAGCATAAAATTTTCGTGAGAACTCAGTGAAAATGATTTTTTACGAGATGCTTACGTAATTTATAGCGAACATAGATGTAATAGGAGAGACTAGAATGCCTTGTGGGCAAAGCAACCGCTCCGTAATTATGCAGCGCACACGCTTAAAATAAAACAAATGCCGGTATGCATGCTCTTTAAGCTTACAAATGCAAAAAGGCAAAGTGTGCAACTGTATTAGACTTCAAAATACACTCCCTCAACTTCACCACAGGCGAGGCGATGCTCGAGATATATCCCATGTTATTTTGGTTTAATCTTGCACAAATATTTAGCGTAGTATTCGTCATATCGCCAGTGACTTCAACAATATTTTTTATTATATTCTCTTAAACACTAAATAAATAAGAACAATAATAACATTTGTTATTGGAGATATCGAATCACAGACCTTAACCGAAACCTACGCACGAAAATATATTTAAGAATATCCTTGCGACCGAGGCTTTATTTTCGATCGCTAATCCGTGCCAGTAAATCTGAGCTGTTTTAATAGAACGCAAAGTCGATAGGCCGTGGTATAAATGGTTACTACGCATGCTTGCAACCTTGTACCTGCTCCGGTTCCTATGCCAAGTCTGTTTTAGAGTGAATCTTTTCACGTCCGAACGTTATTTCGTGGAATTAATTTCATTTTGATTAAATGGAAAGCCGTTCTCGTAACTCTAATTGATATTTTTAATTGAATCATCTTACAGCGTTTACTATTGAATGCAAACAGTAGTTGATCAATCATTTTCACCGATGGCCGTCGTCGCATAACTTTCGTTGTACTTTCACGTGGTGTTGTGACGAGTTTGTTTGATCAAGTAAGACCGACAAGTTTTTCTACGTAAAACAACATCCCAACACGTGATGTGCCGATAATTATAGAAACTGGAAACCTTAATGCAGTCGCTGTCCGCTAAATGATTACTCTCACGCATTGTTCAAAACGTCACTGTATATATTTTCACATCTAAAACCGGAATGACACGCCTCTCCATTTAATTATAGTTTAAATTAACAATTTATATATTACAAAATGGATGAACTTGGTATATAATCATATTCCGATCAGCTGTTTATGTAATTTGCATAATATAATCGATTATTCAAAGCTCTTTACTTTTATGAAACTATCTAGCCGTTTTATGCAATAAAAACATACATTATGCGTATATCTGAGACTGAATTAATTACGTTCATCATACTTGTCTTTTACAAGAAGCAAAGTAGCTAAACATCTCATACTATTTTCTATGCAAAATTACGTGCATGCTGAATTTTTTTTCAAGTAAAAGCATAGAAAGCGTTCCCACTAAAATTAGTAGGCATTTAGGATTTCAACGACGGCATATTAAAAAATACCCTTCAAAATCCAATTACATGGAACGAAAAAAGAGACAATTGCGAAACTAAAACAATGGCACGGTCTCTTTACGATTTGGTAAGTGGGTTCACGGTGCGGAACGATAAAACAATTCCATCAGATCTGGCCTTTATTACAGTACGCGATTGCGATTTCCCTATTGCTAACAGAGAGACACCGCTATACGATTCATACAAGCTGTCTCCTTCGAACACGACTAGTCGCAATGCCGATGGTATGTCATAATACGACCCCTGATCTAGAAACGTCACTCATCCGTCTAGGAAGGTGTTAAATGTTTTACCTGTCGTTGCATTCGAACGCTTGTTTGTGTGACTGCTTACGGCAAACTTTGTACCAATGTTTCGTGTACAATAATATTTACCATTCATTGTTTAATGTTAATAGATTTTGTATATTCCAACATTTTCTTGTGTCCTAAATGGCTTTGTAAAAAACAATCATGCATCATTAACCTGAAGTATTCTACATCGTTTAAATTTCAAACATATATTAACTCGGTCGTTTTTTTCAAACCAGAAGGAATTCGCGATACATGAATAGATCCTCTTCGTTTTATTAATTTATCCAAAAATATTTTAAATTTTATGAAGACACATATCTAAGTCTCCATATTTTATACGCCCCAAGTCTATGCACGGGCTTGCCCAACTATTTGCTTGAGGAGGGTTGGGCTTTGCTCAGTAGTCTCATGGGACTTGTCACACTGTAGTAAGTCATGAGGATCCTTGAGTCATTGATTTAATTCCATGTTAGTACGAATTTCTTCCAACAAAGCTATCGTCCATTTCTCAAAAACTTTAAAAGTCGTTTAGTTTTATCAATATGTTATGCATTGCATAACATGCTTTGACCCATTATTAAATATCAATTTAGCTGCACGGTTGAGATTATATTCCACCATGTAGTTAAATGAATAATTTTATTATTGTTTGCCACAGAATTTTACGAATAAAAATCAATTTTTGCCAAAAAAATATCTGGGGTCATTTCAATTTCTCGATGCAACATGATTTCCTAATCGGAATATCGTTAAAGTTTCATTACATTGTTCGCATAATTTCAATAAAAACTCAAGCTTTCTCATGTAAGATGCGAAATGTTAACTAATTTTCGGTGAGATTTTTTATATTATTAAGCTTGATGTTGTAATTTTCTGTTAGGTACATTGACAGTATCAATTTATAGTGAAAGAGTGATAACAATTTTGTAAAAGAATTAACTTTAACTGACGTTTGACGCGTGCGGCCCTAAATATTTCTAACGCAAAAAATAATTATAATTTTAAAATAAAGAACACGACGTACAAAAGTAAGCAAAGCTCATTAGACAGAGAGTGGGCTTTAAGAAAATTCGTTGTTAGTACTCAAGAAGTAGAAGGTACCCGAAAAGGAAAATAAGTAGGACTATCTACAAAAAGAAATGAGATCCCATAAAAAACAAAACTTGTAAAAAAAACAAGTAGATATCGCCACTCATTTCTTCTACCGTAAAAAGTTGTGTGGTCCATGTTATACCAAGTCGATGGATTTATTCAGTCCCCCGTTTAAGGGACCTTTTAAGTTTTTACGCACTTAGCTTAGCTTATCAGATAAGGTCTTATAGTGACCATATATCAATATTAAAAATATTTTTTGTTTTTAATAAAAGATTTGGCAATCGCATGCAAACACGATGTATCTCACTTTTAGTGGTATAACATGGACCTCACAACTTTTTACGGTAGAAGAAATGAGTTGCGAGACTTGTTTTTTTTTTACAAGTTTTGTTTTTTATGGGATTATTCTTATTTTAAGCGTTAATATTACCACGCTTATCACTCGTTTATAAAATTATATATTGTAGATATTTTAACCAAATAGTTTCTCAACTTTAAGTGCGAAACAAAGAGTAAGAAAGACAAACAAGCCGTACCAATACCATGATCTACGTATTTAGGTACATATATGGCATAGTTTTCTGAGCTCCTCATTACACAACGAGATGTTCGTTTCTACACTAGCGAAAAATTAAGAATTAAAAATAAATTTTCATACCATCAGCACGTAAAAAGTGGCATGCAAGGTTTACTCTATCCCAATATTTTCCTGTGGTATTGTACATATTTATGGGTGCGGCGACCTCTTACCTTCAAGTGCGTAGGCTACTTGAGTCCCTCCCTTTTCCCATAAAACATGGAACAAAAACCATTCAAGCGTATTGATCGGAAAGGTCATTTCATTAGCATTATATCATCCAGTATAGTTCACAACAATCCCATGTAGATTGCCGCTGAGCTTGTGCGAATGTTTGTTTATAAATCGATAGAGCTGTGGCCAATGAAGCGGCTAATGTGAAATTTTCCGCAGAGGTCGTTCATATTCGCCTTCAAATTTTAATCCCGGAACAGTTATAAAGATAGGTACGAGGTTTTGATAGAATTTCAAACATGATATAAAAGTTTTTGACGCTATTTTAGACAAAATATAAAAATGAAACCGTTAAAATGTTGATAGTCTAAAAAATATTTAAAACATAAATACAGTATAACGATCAGTGAGAAATTTTTAGAATGACTAGCAAATTAGTTGTTACTAATTGATAATTTTGTCTTTTCTTTAAAGGAAAACATCCAAATATTTTGCTCATCTTAGAATTTTCCATTAAAATTCGAAAGCTACGTGAACTATATCTGGTTTAACGCTCCTAATCTAACTCCGAATACTAGAGAAGGCCTAAAAGTTGAGGACATAAGGACTAATATAGATAGAAAAGTGGTTCAACTGAAGTATAGTTTAATTTTGTGTTTATATTTTACATCAGGTGCCAAATTCATGCAAAAATATTTACAACAACGTAAAAAATTATATCGTGGGGAGCTGTTGAAAAATAACTTGATGTCCATGACGCATTAGGCCAACATTCTCACGTATACTCACTCCTAAGATATTTCAATAAAACAGAAAAACAAAACTGTGCGCTTCGCTCGAATCCCATACTAAATCAAATCGTACCTTGGTTCTTAAAACTAGCACGGATGTAACGCAAAAGGATCGTTTACCTATTTATCTTCCATTTCAACGGCATAATGTACTGGAGACGGCAAAGCGTCAAGAAATGGTTCTATTTGACGTAAGCGTTAAACAAGATCTATATGAAACGACCACGAAAACCTTGGAATGGTCAGCTTTTCGTCTTACTTTATCCTGATGTGTTTATTTTGAAAATACATTGACGTGCCTTCCGATTTGCATTCAACTAGCCTTGAGAATGGAACGGAACTGCTTTGTCAAACAAAAACTTGCTTCCGGAACAAAATATCTTTCTGTGATTTTTTTGCTGCCACTCAGTACTATTTCTGTGCAGTGTTACCCTGGGAACGTTTATTTTTTTATCTATGCGTATACAACTCAGGTAAGAACGGTACCTACATTCATCAATCATTCATCGACGCTGTCCGACGCACTCTCTAAAAATATCCTTAAAGGTATTCCAAACACAAACAGGATCCAGAAAGATTTTATACGTATGTTTGGATATAAAAGTATGATTAAGAATAAGCAAAATTTTAATGGCTCAGTTTTATGTGAGTGGTAGTAGCGCTGCGGCCGTCCGGCGGATGGACATAAGGAGCGGTGGCGTTGTTCTGACGGCATACAGCCGGAAACCGCGGGTTCGCAGAAGCGTAGCGTGTAAATATTATTGCATCGAAACCAGGCCTCTTTAATAAATGCCGCGAATGCAGTCCGGTACACTCCTTCGGTACCGCTACACGATGAGATATTGGCAGGTTTTTGTGCGAGCACAAATAAGGAAATTTCTTTGTCCCGTTAAAATCCTGACATTCCATTAAAAGTATTTTTTATGTGAGCGATACGTTTCGGCTTAATCACAAGTGATGAGATATTAAAGACATTGAGCCGATGAATCGCAGACAAATTTTATAGCCGCTAATATTTTATTGCCTCGTGGAGAACACAAGCGTTTTAAATACTTTAATTGTTCCTTTAACAGCCCGTCAGGATGGCGCCGTCTCCTTGTTTACAAAAAAACTTACGCCTAAATAATGGTACATTACAACGCTAACTATTATGGCTTATAGATTACAAACGTCATTTGAAATGATCATACAACGTCAAATGGTGCTAACACGAAAACAAACTCAGTTATCCCGGAACAAAAAGTACATAGTACATAAGTAGACAATGAGCGATGTGTCGTGTGTCGTGTGTCGACACGTCGCCGACAAAGGTCCGAGCCACGAGGCTATTTGTCAGTGGTACCTACACAATCGCATAATGTCGCCGGCGTGCATACAAATGAGATGAAGAAAGCTTTTACAGGATACTTGGCTGCGAGACACGTTTGACGTTGTTCCGACCACGTTGGTAATCGTTATAGCCTCTAATGCCCCTATAACATATTAACATTTCAGCTTCCTTAGAATAATTTGGATAATTGTAAACTTATAATTTGAAGACTATTCTGTGTGTCCAATGTCGTTACAATATCAATTTTACTGACGAACATAATTTAAACCAACTACAGCTAAAACTTTGTAAAAGCGTTTCCGGTAATCATTTCATGTCTAGTACACTGCTTGACTAACAGATCATTTCTTATTTTACTGATCCAGTAGACGAGTGAGCAGCTCATATAATATAATGGTACGTGACGACTGGTGCTCTAAAAAAACTAATATACTTCTTAACGTTGATTTTTCTTCCGAAAAGTTTACAGATAACAAAAAAATACGAGTACTAGTAAATCATAGCAATCCAAACGCGCACTGGCAGTAATCATATATAATACTTATCGTTAAGTATATCGTTAAGTACTTAACTCGTAAGTTAACTTAAGTTCAAGTTTATATCTGAAGTATGGATTTCAGTGGTAGAACTAGTAGTGGTTTTTTAAAATTGATAGGAATAGGGAAATAGAACGGAAAGTGTTTACTAAATAGGTATTTAGCATACGAAAGACAAACGATTGGATTAGTTAAGTTAACCATTTTAATAGCTTCATTCGTAGATACTACTGCAGGTGAATTAACTTTTCTTACCCAAATATAATTTGCCTTCCAACAACAATGCTATAAGATAATGATAGAATCCAAATCCAAAATCATTGATAGTTACTCACCACCGTACATCCAGCTTGATTATGTCATGTCACATATAATTCATAAATCATTGGTTTCTATATAAAATACACGTGAAGTCTATATACTCCTAAAAGTTAAACTACTACATCTACTCGTCATGCTATTGACATAGGTACCTAAATAGTTATTACAACGTCATACAATGTGTGTATTCACAAAGAATTATCACTTGCTTTAACGGTGAAGGAAAACATCGTAATGAAACCTGCACACCTAAAAGTTCGTAGGAATTTCTTAGGTGTGTAGTCCGCCAACCCGCACTAGGCCAGCGTGGTGGACTAAGGCCTAAACCCTCTCAGTTGTAGAGGAGGCCCGTGCCCAGCAGTGGGACGTATATGGGCTGATGATGATGATGATGATGACAATTTAAATGCATGGGTAATTTATTTGGCAATAGGTTCTCTATTTGAAATGTCTCAATATATGTAAGCAGATCTTATCCAAGGTTTGGTCGCCACCCACATTACGCATATTATAAGTCTTACAAAATTCACCAAACACGAATCTACGGGTTGAGACCAAATATTATTAGTGAAAGTGAATTTATTACCAAACTCGTAAAAACAATTTAAGGGAGCGTGGAGGTTATTAATAAACTAGCTATTAAATTGATTTAAGGGCGTATAAATTAGACACCATTCGATTTCTTCTAAATTTACTTGTCTCCGGTTCGGTTTGAACGTAACGTATAGCGTACGGGTTAATTGTGGAGATCTTTCTTAATCTATCATTGCAATTAAATGTAAATGTAAAAAAACGTTATTAAAACTCGTATTGAAAATAATATTTTTAATATTTATGAGTTTTTAAATCATTACCAGCAAAACGGAACAAAAAGTTATCTCCGATGGTAATATTTCGCATCAGAAACATCCGCTACCACAACACTGGCGAATATGTTGATGTATTTGGAGTACGACGGAGCTGCACTGTCAAAATATTTAATAATGAGGTGCGTGAAGTAATTTTCACATAATACGCCGGTGCATGAGAGTCTACGGGCTGAGTCACCGTCGGCTCGGGGTCAAGAGCACGGCCCGCGCCGACTACCTGATGAGCTTTGCGTATGTCGCAAATCATTGGCCGTCATGCTAAACACGCCGATCTGTTTCATGCTATTTTTCCACGGTTGATAGTGGTTTTTGACGGCTCGATGCACTCCGCTTGCGTTCATTCATGCAGATGATGGTGCATTAAAAGATTATTTACCTTCAATTTATAAATGGTGGCTGCAGTTTCCAGCGAGAATGTTAAAAGTTAATGCAGCTATGAGCAAAATTAGTATTATTTCTCATTTTTATTTCTACATACAATTGCGACAAAATAGTCATTTTATTTAAGTTCTACATCAATAAACTTCTTCTATATGTCACTCTAAGCCTTAAAAAAATAACAAAACTATTAATATTAGTTGAATTTAAAAATATAGAATTGTGATGTGAAAAAATGCAATTACGGTTTATTACATATCAACTTAATGTGGACATTAACCTTGAATGAAATACTACGAAATCGCATACGTCAATCATGATATCAATCTCGCGTATAATTGAAACAATTTATAGCTCTATAAGACTATAACGTTCATGCGTACGTATGAAGGACAGTATTATCACGACTGTCTCTCACGGAATAGAGACAGCGGATAACGCCCACGCTGCCACTTTCATCTCGGGCCCGCGGACACACGTGACCGAGGGCCGTCATTCTTCGGTCATTACTGAACGAGTACTCGGAACATCGAGTACCCTCGGTACCCGAGTTTGAGGAATGGTTGATGGGTGAAACATCGGCGAAGATTTGCATTACTGTCGTACCTATCAGTCTTGTGTGTAGGCTCAATGGTCGACAATTACGCTGAATGGAATTTATTGTTGGATGCACAAAAGCATACGAGTACTCATTAGAAGTGGTCGATGAAATCAGGACGTCTAAATAGAAGCGAGACACGGATGTATGTATGTATGCGGAGTCTATTCATAATCAGTGCGATCATAATGTACATTGTATGTAATACAAAGCGAAGGTGCTAAATAAATAAGAGCGTTTGTACTACACTTACGGAAAATCAGTAATTACAATGATTACTTATATTAAGCTCGATCTCAGGCATAAACGCATGCCTAAACACATTACATAACCTCACTCCAGTATTCCAGGCAGAGCTGTATTTCTGCTCTCACATTTGCTTTCTTTCGGCGATATTTACAGTTTCCATTATTTGACAGCCCCGTGGCGCAGTTGGCTAGACACCAGCTTGCGAAACGAGAGGCCGCGGTTTCGATCCCCGCAACGAGACAAATGTTTGTGTGATCCACAAATATTTGTTTCGGGTCTGGGTGTTTGTGAGACCGAAAAGTCTCTAGTAGTTTCTGATACCCACGGCACAAGACTTGTATCTTAATGTGGGGTCAGAACTATGTATGTGACTGTTGGGTGTATTTATTAATTATTTATGATGCTATTGAGAATTTCCTAATGGAAATACCCAGAACCGAAAAATGAACTTAAAATCTCTAAATCGCACGGCACATACCTACCAATGCCGCGAGATCACGAAGCATTCTAAGCCTCTGGAATAAATACACAGTAAAAAGAAATAAACTTAAAATCAAGTAATACATGTGTAACTAGACTGCCTCGTGGTCTCGCGGCACTAGTATGTGCCTTGGATTTAGAGGTCCTGGGTTCGATTCCCGTGTCGGGCATAGTGTTATTGGATTTTTTCCATGAGAAAAGTCTTATTAGCAGCCCAGAGTCTGGAAATGTGCCCGAGAAACGGCAATAGGCTCGCCCCCTATTACGTGGGATTATTATTATATTATTATGTATCAGACATACGTGGCGAAATGTAGGTGGAGTAATGCACCTCTGCCTACCCTTTCGGGGAATGCAGGCGTGAGATTGTGTATGTATGTAAGTGTGACTATCACTAAAAGGGTTTAGTTCAGGCTAACCAAAAATTAATAGCAAGAGTTTGCAAATATTCTACAATAAATTAATTAGTCTTTATTATATCACTTAATTTTGTAGAATAAATGATCTCCAAAGCTTGTCTAATCATCTTAAATCATCAACATAAATTATCCCAATCACTACACATATTTATATGGTATTTTTGGAAGGAACATTCCTGACATTGCAGCCAATATTCCGAAGAACAAGAAACATAAAAACGCACGGAATATAATTATAAACAGATCGTAAAACGCGACCAGATCCGACCCCCATTTATTCTCGATTTAATCTGTGTCTATTTTTATTATTGTTTGTTGTATGCGAAATTCCTCAAGTGCATTTAAAGACGATAATTTTTTGCTTATCTTTTTGATTAAGAAGCAATGAAAAAGTTCGACACAATTTTGTAAAATAATGACATATGTAAAAGTCTGTATGCTGTCTAAAATAATTTTTAAAAAAATATTGAATTTGACTACCCTTTCCTCGAAATTGATACTACCAAGATACCTATTCCTCTCCTTGTTATTGATGGAAATGTTCTTTGGAATTTCTCCACAAAGGTAGTTTTTACTTTTGTACCTTAATATCGAGTTCCAAAAAATGGAATCGCAGCCTCATCGTATCCCCTAAAAGAATGTTTCACCATTAGTTAGAGACAAAGGTCCAATTTAAAAACAAGATAAATCTTACTTTAGAAATCAGTGGTTCAACCATTATTTAACTTGTCTTCGTTAATGGTAGCCTTTGTTGTAACTTTGTAGTCTTTTTTGCATTAAAATATACTTAAATTAGGTAAGAGTAATGATTTATTAGTTGAATATATTATTTCACTTTTTAATTTTCGATTTGGAATCATTAACACCTTTAAAATATTATGAATGAATTTAACATTAATTAACATTAATTTAACATTAATTATACGGTGTCAAGAATAAATATTAATTGAAACTGAAGGCTAAGGGGATCTTTAATATTCGTAATATCTACCTACCATCAACAAACTTTTGGCGCTTAATAAAAAATGTTAGATGTGACAGAAATGTAGTAAGTGACATTTTCACAACATACGCTCTACGTACGCATGTCCAAGTTGGTAACAAACAAAAATGTCGTCATCGACATGTAACAGATACAACGCGGTAATGTTATGACAGTTGAATAATTTTATCTCCAGCAAAACATCATTCTAATGCTACTTGTAACAAAATAAATGTCGTTGCCGATTATGTTCATCTTACGACACGAGACGTTACGGAGATTGTATCACTATGTTACTGTGCTAAGGAAAGTGAGTTCTATTGGTTGATCTATGAAAAAAAATCTTTTGTGCCACGGCTTGTTAGTGTGCGTCGTTAAAATCTGAATGGTTTTTTACGTGCACGGCGCAAACCTGTTTTCCGGAGGATCGGCCACACACCTTGCCCGTCGCAATCCATTTTAGTACGAGCAAAACAAAGAAAAATCAGCTGATGTAACGTCTATAGTGCTTTCACATTAACATGTCTTTATTGCACATTAATCGAAAGTCACTTACCTCTTGTGTACTTTTTGCATTGGGAATTCAAAAGGCGTTCGATACGAGGTACTGGACTGAAGCGGCAGTACACAATAAAGTTGTTTACTGTTGTGCTGCAGAAAATTAAAAACTTTTTCCTTGCAGTCAAACCAACAATGTAATGCAGCAAGATAATAAAAATCCGAAATGTCAAGAATTTTTTTATGCGAGAAATAGAAGTGCATTAATTAAAAAGTGTTTATTTTGTAACAAGTTGTTTCTGTGTCAAGTAATTCAGATAAATGTATTGATGGGATATTTTTATCCCTTTTTTACACTAGCACGCCAAACAGGCATTGACACCTCGGGCTAAATACATTTAGGTCTAAATAAAGCGTGGTTAGTCTGGCTAGATCTGATTGTATTATGCTTTAGTTCATTCTTAAATTATATATACAAACAAATCTATATAGGTTCCTCGTTAAGAGTTACGTTCCCACTAAAAGATTCCTTACTTACATATTCAAGGCCAAAATATTATCGATCAAAGAATTTTATTACCCTATACAGATATTTTATTTCATTTAGTTTTCTTTACGTGTGAAACCAGTTATTATTGTGAGGAAGGTAAGTAACTGATAAATAATCAGGTAACATGGCTCCAAAAGTAGGGCAAACGCAGATAACGCACGATAAAAGAGAAAACCGATCCATTTTTAGCTTGTCAAATTTCAAAACGCCTGGGAACAAAATAAACGACTACGAGTACGCGTTATAAACTATTTAAATTGATGAACTCTTTACATAATACTAATAGAAAGAGTAACAATGAAAGAAAGCTAGATGTTATCAGCTATCATCATTGTTTCTAATCATAATTTAAAAGTCAGTCGATTAAATTTTCATTTCTCAAAACATATGCGAGGAATGTTTGTACAAACAACGGCGCACCACCCACGGCTCGATTACGCTGCACAATTTTGTGATGAATTATAAGAAATTATGCAAAGTGCGCCGATGTTTCGTTCACACACTTTCGCTGAGATAGTTTCGAGTCATTTAACTACCTATAGCCTTGAGGTAATGCATCCAAATAAGTAAGGTCTGACTATTTCAACGAATGTTCTTGCACTTGTATTGCAATGTGAACCGTTGCAGATCCTTTAATGATGGTTAAGTACCAAAGATATTACAAAGTGGCCCACCCAAGCCGTTCAGGGTCTGTTCCTTTAATCTTATCTGTTCTTAATGATCAATATGGGTTCGAACCTAAAGTGTTCATGCTAATGTTAATTTTTGTACCTACTTATCTAATCTTTCGAAACTTTGAAACATTGAGACAGGTACTTTATAAAATACGATTACAAATGGCGGGACGAAATACAAACATCAGATAAGTCCGTGTTGCTGAAAGTATGTTGAAATGGACACAAATACTTTGAATTCATTGCTTAATTTCGCCAAAAAGTTATGTGTGACAGGTTATTTTAGGTTTACTAGAATTGAATTCTTTTTTAATTTTAACCTTGGTACGGAGGATAAAAATAAATCCATAGATCCATAGATGCTACTTATGTACAACAAAAATGCCTAAGGAATCTTAGGTGCAACGCTGATCATGATTGAAATAAGGAATATAAAACGTGGAACGAGGGCACTAGGCGATATGCCCCTTCGATAGTCTTGGTGATTGAATAATGAATAGCCCCAGTTAACTGGTTTTTACTATTCTAGGACACTGTTATCAGTTCTATTGCTCCTGCTCTCGCATCAGTATGCGAGACACAACGAATCAGTGGTCCATGTTTTCTTTTCAGTTTTTAAGAAAATTATTTTCAGTCTGACTGTACTACCTAAATTGTGGAGGGAAATAGGCTAATGTGTCCAACTTAATGAATAGAACGTAATTTACAATAGTTTTTGTAGATTGTCATTTGTCTAATTCGCTTCCGTGCATCACTGCCGCGGCAAGCTAGCCTATAAAGGAATGCAGACCTTGATGTGCAAACAGTCCAACCGTTTAATTTGACATGGTCCAAATATGCTTCATAATGACAAACACGATTGCCGCACCCACACTTCAATCGCGAAACGAAGCGTTCAAGTTTATTTTTGTTGAAGTGCAAACGTATGTAAATATGATGTAAAAACATTTAATGAACACTTGAAAATCTCGTTCAGCTCCCGTCAAGTGAGTGTGAGAGATAGCTACAAGTTACTGTGACCTTTCAATTAGTGTCTTGCATAAATACGATGTATTATTGACAGTATGAAAAGGCCTTAAAGAGGTGCGAAGTACATATAATATACATTGGCAAAATGAATTAACATTTACAAAATGCGTTTACATCACTAGTTTAAGTATATTTGCAAAAATATGCAAAAAAGACCACAAAGTCATAGTTGCCTAACAATTCAATAAGAATTGCTACCGAACTGTTAGACAAGCACGTGATTTGGCCTGTACGTGTTTAAAAGACAGCTTCCTCTAGTCTAAAGTAATAATCATAAGGTATAGTTTCTGCACGCTTAAGTCTCCCTGAGTTGATGTCTTTTTTTAAACTCATCAAGTGCCTACACAGGTGCGAAATACAAGCAAACGGCTCATCTCATGAAAACTGATCGCCGTTGGAACAGGTGTTTCGTACAAAGCCAGGTACCCATATTTGTGTTGGCGGTTTTTGAAAAAGGAAGATTTAACGAAGATAAGAAGGATCTCCAGTAATTCTACTCATAGTCAAAACGCGAAGCAACACCGTTTTTTTTCTGCGGGGATATGACCTTAGGTAACTACGTAACTCTACCACATTTGGAATACGCATTTATGTGTAACTACAGTACTGTACTAGCCCATAATTTCTTGTGACATATAGGCTTCGAAAGCCTTAATGACCACTACTAACACAACTAGATCGAGCATTACGTGTTTCTCGAGACGCAAAGGAAGTAAACATTTTAGATACTACAGATAGTCGCCCTAACGTACCAAGCAACTTTTATTAATAAAATACGGTTTATATCATGAATACCGTGATAAGACCAGCATATCCTTGTATTTTATCTTCATGTGTATAGGAAGAAATTCGAGTAAAAATTTTGTGTTGAATTTTTAAGAGATCTTCACAATTTTTTCCTTCGTAAGAGTGTAATTATCACGCGAGTTTGCCTTAATAACGTCTAAACGTTTCAGTAACATTGTCGCACGCATGTCCGCAGACGCACAGAATGGGAAAGCGGGCACGATCTCACGACCATTTGTTGTTGGTGTTTCACCACGTAGTTTGTACTAGTTTTACCATATTTTTAAAGGAACTATAGTTTAGCACGTTGCGCACTGGCGCTACTACCGTGCTCGAGGTGGTAATGACTATAAGCTCCACCAATAAATGGATAAAAAAGCGACTTTGTGCTATAAAGAGCACATTAAGGATTTAATTTCTGTTAATGCTAGTACAGTGCCACAAGTATTAGGAGACTTACGATCCTTTTAAAATTCTAACATGTACAGATACCTATTCCATATATACTAACCGAATCTATGACTTGCGATTTTTTGCGAACTAAAAATCACATTGCTGTATTTATTTTATAGTTGTTTCAATATTAGCGTTGACGTAAAAAAAGATTTTATCCAATAGCTCCAAAGATGAAGTTAGTGCATCAGAACTGTGCTTATACTCTGCGCGTATTTTATACCGTAAGACTATTTTCTTACCAGAAGAAACCATTGACAAAACGTTGATTGACAAGCACCGAGTCAAAGAACCGACAATGAGAAAATATTTGTTTGTCGACGACAAACTGAATGGGTCACAAGCTTTCACACGAAAACTCGTTTGGTGCGACATTTTTTAAATTTCATAGAATCATGACCATTTATAGTTTGTTGTGAAGAAAATTGGATGACAGAATTATGTAGCTCACCTTGCAGGCTCGATCTAACACTTCCTGAATGTAATATTAACTTTAAACATATGTTTGTCACGGAAAATGTGATGGTAATGCAGAAACCATCTCGAAAACTTTTTGCCTTTAAGTAAATAATCTCAAGTACAACTACTTTTGTTTTTCCAACTGCTTTGAAAGACAAGTCCAATGGATATTACGTTTTAGTTTCGTGCTGACTGGTGGGACATTTCTGATTATTTGGACCGGATTGCACTTACTATCAGTTTTCAATCGGGATACTTCGCCAGATAGATATTTATTTGAGATTTAAAAATATACCTTTATTACTACGGTGCAGGGTGATAACGGTATACCCCGAGGCAGAAAAAAGGAAATTTAAAAACTCTTCAACTCTAAAACAAAAAAAAAATTCGAAGCAATCAGTCGCTGTGAGTGCTATATAGGTAAAATAGCACCGTTCTAACTTGAAACATATACAAAATCCTGGTGTAAACGTGGGCATTATTGCCTATAAATCGACTGGTATGACAACTTGCCCGCTAAGGTAATGGAATGCCGCCGTAATTTAGATTCAAGCTATTTTGTTATATGTATTACTGCAAGTGCATATTGCATCAGAAGTCGTAAGACGAATATACCGCTCATTTCATTAGGGTTACCAACGTTGCGATACCAACACTGATTAAATCGTACTGCCTTTTGATTGATTGAATTACGAAAATTATAACAGCATTCCACACTAAACTCTGAGTCGAAGTTAAACGTGTGCGTTTCGGTCTTGTTAGATTTACACTTAGTCGATATTAATTTCTACATTTACACAATGATAATTAGTTATTTTGAAATTGACTGATACAATTATGTTTGTTAAATTATCAGCTACTGTTTTACAACTTTAGGTTAGTCTACTTAACTATATTGCGTCTAAAATTTATGTCAACTTAAATATTTAGTAGGTATATTTTATCTTGCTTAATTCGGCTGCGTCGATTTCCTAACAAATTGAACACATATATTCTCATTTAATTGGCATCCCTATCTTAATAGACCATATTGACTCGAACATTTAGCTGTATAGCTACATCCACGCGGTTCGCTTTATAAATTTAAAGTAAACATTGAATTTGCAATAAACTGACATTCGTTAGTGACTGTTTAGCGCTTTTCGTAATGCCACTGTGTATGTAGAAATGTGCGTGGGCGTACGACCAAAGGCCTACAAAGTACTTTAAACAGACAATAATAATGTAATGGACGTGCACTCGCATTTTCCAGTCATTAAACCTTTTAAACACCTAATGTCATTCGTATAAGGTCGTCACTAACACCTTGGCGGAATTCAGTCAATCTACATAATGTTCTGTCACTTCCGCGCCCGTTCTTATAAAAATTACACCTTGACGTCCAATTAAACAATTACACGCTTTCAAAAAAAAACGAATAGGCAAATATTTTTTAAGATTTGTGGTACTTGGCTTCTATTCAAGGGAAAAGTATTAAATTACATCATAAAATAAAACGTGACATTGTAAGCTCTATTTATTGTGCAGTATATCTAAAGTATTTCAAATTTCTCGTTGTAAACGTAGTGAAAATTCAACTGAAATAAATCTTTTTTACGATGTGAGAAGTGAACTTTGGAGCGAGAGCTGTAGAGTTGAGACTGCTATGTAAATGCTGTTTACGCAACAAGTGATTCGGCAGTGACAATAATTTACTACCGACCTCGACCTTGCCGCCGACTGCTCCAGCAGATTACCGAACGGCTGCAAACTACGAAAATCCACAATAAAATTCCGCCATTTTGACGCACCCACGTGCGCCATTTCGTGAACGCACAAACTGGGACGCGCACGATGTTAATTTTGATAGCCTTTAACTTTTATAGCCATAATTTTTTGGTAAAGGTCGTCCTGTTTTATATTTTATTGCATTAAATACAATCTTATTTGAGAATAATTAACGCCTTATAAATGCCGATATGGAATGAAGGACAATCGGACCGCCTATGTTGTTAAGCGCCCGATAATGTTATTAAAAGTTCTTTGCGCAACATGAACAATATGTATAATCGTAACGCATGACTTAAACAAACATCGTAAACACTGTCTGCTGAATTCTGCTAATAATTTATTACAGTTTGGTATGCACCATTTGCGATCGATCACGATATTATCATTAGGCATAGCATCCATACTGCAGTCATACGCGTTTAAATTAATTGCTACGCCTGAATTAAATGTTATTGTGTCAAGGCTATAAGCAATTTTATTTCATTCTCAACTATCATGTGAATAGTTGACCTAATTTGAAAATAGCATCATTTTATAGAATTATGAATAGTCGGTACCTATAGATAGATGTCGTAATATATGGCGGATACAGATTTCAAACGCATCGGAAATTCGGCCGCTGCATTCAAATCTAATTTAGATCGCCTTCGGTAGGAATTTTATTTTGGTACCGACACCTACCTTCGCCTTCTGCGATGCACTGTTTGTTCCCCTGCTCACTACTCGGCTTATTGATTACTTTCTATACCACAATGCAAATGTATACAAATGTGTTAATTATAACAACGGGAAACATTTTCTGCCAATGTCACGCAAATTAGAACGAAGATAATTACTATCATTGAAATTAACGTTCGTTTTTGTCGATACCTAACCCCAAATGCAACAAGCATCGAATGCAAATTAGGTACTAGCAATTCGCGATAAAAGGGCACCCATTTGAGTATTATTTGTATGTACAACTTCTTAGAACGGCGCAGACACCGTAAAACCACCTACGCGTTAAT
This sequence comes from Hemaris fuciformis, assembly GCA_907164795.1. NCBI lineage: Eukaryota > Metazoa > Arthropoda > Insecta > Lepidoptera > Sphingidae > Hemaris > Hemaris fuciformis. Next base: position 7,480,656 of record OU015446.1, read on the forward strand.
TAAAAACCCTTTCATCGATTTATCGTAGCCTTCAAAGATATCGTTTACTTACGTAACTTGGAAAGTGAACCTGTCCGAAACGTCAAGTCATACACAATTGACGTTTTATCGAAATTTCGATTTGGACAGGACAAAAAGAAGTTCGGATATTTACAGAAAGTTGTCTCCAAATCGGGATAGCATTCGCTTTCGTCGATCGAGCACGAAAGTATTGTACGTATTGTAACACAGTCCGGTTCTCTGACCTTGGTACGAAACAACGAAAGCACTATAAACGGCCTCGAACCTAGAGTGTACCTGCTTCAAAATAAAACAAAAAGGATCTGCGAACTTTAATTGCGTGCCAGTGTTGAAGATGTTAAGTCAGTGAAAGTACCACTTTACTCTTACCCATGTACTTGCAATCAAAATAAACAACTTAAGTACATCGGCTTCATATAATAAACTTCATTATGTTGGTTCGTATTGAAAAAGAGTCACGAGACAGTCGCCTGAAATTGCTACTATCATTATTTTCAATTCGCTCCAATAGATTTTACAATAAAGATTAATCAACTTCAATAGTGTTTCTGCAATATCTACTTGACATACGTTTTAAATTAATTGACCGAGAGATTTCATTTATTGTCATCTGCATTTGCTACATTGGTAGAAAATCGTTTTCACGTTTCGCATTTCATCTGAGACTAATTTGAATGTATACAAATCAAACAAAGTGATAACATTAATGCAGCATTGAAAACTTGAGTATATATTTTTATTTTATCTGGCTATTGCCGATGTTATGGTAGACTGTGTAACATTTCACACAACACAGACGAACGATTTCACACGGATCGAAACCACTGTGATCATTATCGATTCTATCGTATTGAGACCATAAAATCGGTGAGGTTAACGACCGAAATTGTTGAAAATATCCGAACGCGATTGAATAAAGAAAAGCCCCAGGGCTTTTAACATTTGAAGGCGGTTCCTATTCGACAATATATCTGACATTTTACGACTACGAGTATAACGTTACATAACAGAATTTTTCAATTACCCACTCGTGATAGTAATATCTCGTGGAATTATCAACGAGCGCACAGATATGTTTGGACAATGCTATCTTATATGTACCTTCATCATCAAATAATAAGTCTATCAATCAAAGAAATTATTCTGTGACTAACACGGTCGTGCTGAAATTAGAATATCGTGACCAGTACAGACTGGCCGCGTGCGGTGCGGACTAAAAACACCGCCTCATCAGTAACATCATGGTTTGTAAATACCACTGTGTTTTGGAGCCTGTTCACTTATTGACTTTGGAATTAAAGGGAAAGGAGTGGTTGAACGCTTCATTACTTTCCTTATGTGAAATCTAAACAAAATTTTAAAAGTCCGCTTTAGTTATGCTCTGATCGTTTAAATAATACTGGATGGATTTATATAATTCTCTTTACGTTAGTTCCTTAGCCTTTTTTTTATTTAAAGTAACCAGGATATAATTTTATACTTTATAAAATTTTTCTTTTTCCATAATCTCCTAAATATTTCCTTCAGTCGAACTGCAACTAAGCATACATACATTACCTCTGATGTTTAAAAAAATATCCCGCGTTTTTTTATCACAAAGGTGGCAACTCGATTTTAGTTCATATAAATAGGTCGTTTTGTAGAGCTTCTTGCATGAGGCCAAGAGCATTAGCGCGTTAAAATTAAAATCCACGCTAACTCGAGAAAAACAGCGAGCACCTAAGGTTAAACTATGACGGCTTTTACTTTATTTTTATTATATTTTCCTTTAATGTTTCTTTACTACATTATAAAGTGCCCACACCTAATAGGAAAGCCTAGCGCAAGTAAGATGTAAATAAAAAGCGGGAAAATTTCGCAATCATGTTTCTTAATAATTGTAATAAGCCCGTATATGTTCACATAAATACAGCTAGTCCTTTGATTTATTAACATAACAGCTTGTTGGAACAATGGGAATACAATTATTTTATAGTCATTACAAATCAACGAGAGTTATATTACGGCATACCTGCATTCGCGATGTTTGTAAACAACGCACTAAAGAACACGTACTTGACGCTTACTCGTACATTCATCATTCACAAAATAAAAACTCGGATGTGAAGCAACAAAATATGCAGTATAATTTTATTCTAGTCTAGTTATAGCATATTTTTTACGATTTCGTGTACCGGAAATGACATTAACTTTAGCATAAACGTTATTTTATTGCGTTACATATTGTTGTATGATGTTTGAAGTCATTGAGCATATTTGGTATGCCTAAGACGCACCCGCCCCGTTAACCTTCTTATCTTAAACCAGGTATGGAGTCAAAAAACGAAGCGTTAGATCCTCATAAAAATAATTTAAAACATAGACCAAATATGCCATAGTTGTGAAAAAGACACAAAAACGATCATAGGATACATTCTAGAGCGACGGTTCTGAAAGAACTTACAAGAGGCTTATATTACTTTAGCTATCTTTTGAGTGTTGATGATAATATAGGTAACAAATAAATGTCTTAAATGGCGAAAGACCATGATTTGCTCTCGGTATTGCAAGCAAAAGACTCACTACTATCTGTCGCGGTCAAACCCATTGAAATCTTCAAAAACTAAATCCATACATAGAACCTGACTGTAGTATGATGTCATCCAGGAAGTTTAATAATTAGTCAGATAATTTCTCACCAATCTTCTTCTTCTCTTAAGGAAATAATTCCAGGATTCCACAGTCCAAACGCTATCTAAGTACATATATACATCACTGAAAAAAACATCGAAAGATATTATTCCCCAGCGTTAGATGTATGCAAAACCTTAATCCACCTCTGTTTGAGCAGCAAGTTTAGTGCCAACTTAGACTCTAAACCGTTATTTGGCTAGTACAATCATTCCAAGCATCGCTTAAACCTTGTAAATGTTACGCCAAAAGTAAATAAAACGAGTTACTGTGGATTTTCCAACAATTTTAGTTTACACTGTCGGTCATGACCTGACCTCCACAAAACTGTATTGTTTACTATATTGTACCTGCCAATGTTACTACTCAACGATAAAGAATGATACCGAAATTTTTAGGTGGTTTCCTTTCCAAAAAACATTTCATTGTTATGAAAACAATAGAATGTTTTGCAATATCGATCGCCCCAATTATCGAAAGTTTATTATTTTGCTTTCTATGTAAGCTTAAATTAGCAGAAGATTTTGTTCGATTAATTTGGAGTTATCGTTTAAAAAATTGCAGGGCCTCAAGATTTATGCAAATAAGTGAATTGACATTTATGTAACATTCATTTCTTCATTCGGTTCGTTCCTGAACAAAAAACGTACACAGTAACGACGACTGTAACATATCTTGATGTTCTCATTCAATTGTTGTTAACAAGAACTCTATCGATGTGTCAACTGCTTCGAATAGGTCAAGGATTGATGCAGTACTGCTGAATAATGAAGTAAACTGCAATATCTGATCCAAATAAATAATACTAGTAAAACACCAAGACCTTTATACTTTACTATTGAACGCTATACAAATAATAAGGAAATTAATTTTAAAATAATTTAAATAAGAATAAAGTCAAAATAACCGTACGTTAAACATCAAAATCTGTGAATGCGGTATATGCTAAATATAAATTGGAAGTATTGAAACGTAACGCCGATATGGTAATAGCTTTCAATTCCCTAACTGTAATCGTAAATGGCTTGGGAAAACAATGAAGCGACTAAAAGGTGTGTAGCGGTGTATCACACGCTCCATCGTCGTTTATACGTATTCAGTTCCAGTGGCCGAGATTTCCTACTGGGAATACCAATAGATATATTGCAGAACCGCTCGTTAGTTCCTGGTAAATCTACTCTCGAACTTAACTTGCGACTCAGCGTTTGGTACTTTTTCTCTTATCGGTTAGCTCGTACACCGAACTAATAGTTTAGTTGCAGTGACAGCCGGTTACCGACTGTGACTTAGAAATGTTACGAAACTATTACGCCTCTAGCATTCTGTGCCACTCTAGATACATCAGCGAGATGCGTGATATCAGAAACCATTCTGATTGCCATTTCTCCAATTGATTACTCATGCAAACGTGTAGCAACGTTATTAACTTATCGGCTATAATTATCTACACATAAAAAATCAACAAGTTTTATACATTCACTATTTAATGGTGAATTATAATCAATAACACGATGAAATGTAAAATAAACATAAATTAATGCAACTGAAATTATTATAGCACGCATAAAATCTTAATCCGCACATCCGGATTTGCGCTAAGGAAATCCACACGACACATTTCACATCCACTTACTTGACGTTGTAACACACGAGTTGCAATGTTACGGCATTCACCTGCGCCCACCGTTCATCACGTAAGAAAGCAAAATAATATTATATTTTAAATAACAGTCATAATCGAGGCATTGAACTTGCCTCTATAGAGCCGAGCGTGTGATTAATCCAGAATACTTTCACTCTAGTCGAGCAGTTATCGCGCCGAAGAGTTTGACTATGTAAATTATAATAATTAAGAGAATGTTATGGACAGTGAGTCAGCTATAGATGAGAGATAAGAGTCGCCCGTGTCATCGCGTAAGACCATTGTGTTCGATGAACTTTCGATCGGCGAACTCTTTGTTAATTATAGAAAGAAAGCGGACATTTTCTATATGCCTAATGAGACTTATTATGATTCGCACGACGCTAGTCTCGTGAGAATATAAGCTAAAAGGTTTTCTAAATACGTGCTCGGCTTAATGTAACAGTTCAGCCACATAAACAAAGATATCCAAACAATTAACCGAATACTTAACGTGAGCGTCGTGAGAGGATCATCTTTTGCCGCAACTATTTGTCAAATTAAAATATTAGTATGGGAACGACATCAACGAACAATATGGAAAGAAGACAACGCAAGGTGGATAACGTAGTTTTGTACCATCAAACTGTTGTTACTTTCATCATAATTATATCACCCAGATAAGTTTAGAGTTAGACAAGTATTTTGGCTCTGACCCAAAAACCTCTGAGCTAACACATGTTTGTGATAATACTACATCAATAGTGAGTCATCACCACATGTTTATTTTCCGCACTCGAAACGTAAATATTCAACAAGTTACATATATTACATAAGGATGCTACTATTCATTTTCCCAGGTGTCTAATTTTATATATTTACCACATCGATTCCAATAGAAATCAATCTAAAATCAATAGTACATGATTTCTAAAATGCATGCATAATTTATATGCTAAAAAGAACGCGAAAATGTATGAATGATTAATGAAACACGACTATAAAGCTGACAGTCACTCACGGCTACAAGCGTGAAGGCTTTAAAACATTTAAAAGCGCTCAAACCACATTATTAAACCATAAATTAAAAATTTCGATCGAATAGTAATTGAACGTTTAGAGTTATGAATCATTACATAATAGAACAAGTCTGCAATTAGATACTTAAATCGTTTTTATTATGCACTCAAACATAAGAGGTTTTTTATTTGTTGCGGTTAAATAAATGTAATCATAACGTGCACTTTTTATAGTTATTTAGGAGACATGTTAATTTACAAGAATAAAAATACATACATAGTTTTATTACTTTACTAAATAGGTACGTATTACAAAGTTTTCTATACGATACAGTCCATAAATGTCCCACAGATGGACACAGGTTTCCTCTATGACTGATGAGTTAGTCTTGGTCCAAATGGTCTTTTTTACCTACATATATATTTAGTGGAAATTACTTTAAGGTAGGTACTCTTTAAGGGAACGGAAACCAAGTGGTCGAAAAAGTATGAGATCTACATATATGTTAAAAATGTATTAAAAAATCAAATGACCAAAAAAATATTGCAGGCCTCGTTACGATTCACAAACTTTTTAAAACATTATCGCCACTTTCTTATATTATAGGGACTTTTACTCGGCAAAATATAAATTTCCAGTCAGTTTATCGTAACGTCAATTGATATTTTCACTTTTAATCCACATATTGCCGTGTCAGTTTTGTTCAAATACAGAAGGATAAAGGTGTGTCTCGATTTAATACTGGTATGTCACATGTTCCGCCTTGATCTAGTTTGGTTTTGAACGTGGTAGGTGGTGTACATGCACTGTATCATACTAGTTACACAAATTATATTCGAATATCGATCAATATGGCCTTAGGGCTTGGTTATTAGAACATAATAGACATAACTTTATCTAGCACACAAAATAATTGGCCTCGTACAGATATGAAAGACGGTTTACAAATTGCGAAAAATTAATTGCATTCTATACTGAATACCAGTACGTATTCGTGTTTATACTATATCATAGACTAATCGCATTCACTAAAGATAAACGTGTTTGTGTTCATGAAACAATTGATTATAATTTATATGTCTGTCACAACAACTCTTTGTAAAAACTGTTTTTATGTATTAAAATATTTTGAAAACACAAATGACAATGTTCATTATTCTTATCAGCGAAAGAACCGGCATACAGTCCTTTCTGTTCATGTTTACTGATTCTTAAGTCAAAAGAGCGACGGATCACATCCCGTATAAAAATCCGACAATCTGTCGGCGGTGCATCGACCTCCGCCCCTAGCGCCAAGCGTCACCGATTGATAAGGCAGGTTAAATGGGCCGTACCACTATACAAACCCATAACAATGCCTCTCCATTGATACACGCCATTCAATTTGCTAATGTCCCTCATAATTGGTTGAACGATTTTGTTGAAATCGGTAAAAAGTAACGGAATGGCTACCCACTTACCTGATTTGCCTAACTATTTACACCATTTCACTTAAGATCGCAGCTGGTATACGCTTAATGATTTTATGTTGTAATTACCGTATATGTTTTTGAATTATGAACATAGTATTTCTTGTGAATAAGGTTTTGTTAAATTCTCGTTTGGCAGTGATTTTGTAGCTCTGCAGTTCTGTCTTTTTTTTATTAAACGATTATCACACTATTGCCCGTGCCTTGGATTTTATTAACAAATCCAGAGGTCAACGTAGAACCTGATACATATATATTTATTATTTACGGGGATCAAAAACCAAAATACAAAAAATGATTTATCAATCCAGCAGTTTAAGACTGAAAGTATTATGTTTATAAAAAACAACCCAACTCACTTTAGAATTTAAAATTTTAGTAAAAATATATCAAAAATAAAAGCATTTTATTACTGGAAACTTATATGTATGTATGTATTGGCTGCAGGTATCAATCAGGACTGACGCCGAGCGCCAGGTGCATTCCTCCAGTCTTTGGGAAAAGTTGTAATAAAAACGGTAGAGTTAATTTTTTTTTGTCCGATTTGTAACTTTCCACCTGTCTAATTTTATCATCAAAATGTATTTTGATAAATAAAAATTAATATAAATCGCTTTGGGCATCGTATCTCACTGAAGACATATTTGATTTAAAATAATCCATTAGTTCCCGGTATCACTCTGGCGAACGCAATTTCAATTACTTACGTGACATTAATTAAAAAATATTTTAAGTGCCTCCGTTATAAGGCCTTAGTCTTTTATTGACACACAAGAAGTCTGATAATGGTATTTTAAAACCCGTGACCGTCCGCACTCTAGTAAAAAACACCATGAGCATGAGTGGTTCGGTTGTGAATCGACGGAAGTTGCCGGGACGACGATATTTTGAGCAAGGCGCGTCGGGTATGCGACTTGCCATACATACGAGTGTAAGTAGGTATACATAATACGGATATGATGCCAATGATTGATTTCTGATAGCCAGTACGTCAGTGATTCCTTTTTATTTAGTCTGCTAAAACATCAATGAAAGAATTAAAACAAAAAAAACTAGGAATAAGGCTGAGAATCGCGTACAAAAGAGCAGCCATTCATCTGTGACGTGCACCTAATTGAATGCTGGGCTTGTTATAACAATAGTCAGGCACGTTGACAAAGAGGTGAAATATTACAAACCAACACTAGACAGGTAACTATATTAACATTTATCCTTGGACAGAAATAGAAAGGATATCCGTTTGAACTGCGTCTTAACCGTGTCTGAAATAACTGTCCACATTAACATTTACATCATACATTAAAATGCCGTTGTAAATGTAAAACTTCAAATTTTCAAACAATTTGCCATCAAATGTTTTAATTAACCACTGGTGTGTAGTAAATTGATCGTTTGAACACACAATATTAACGGAATAGATATTTCCGGCACCAATGCAGACTTGTTCTCAAGGACACGCCCAGCCCGCACCCTGTTTCCGTTCTATGAGTTGGGGTAAAGCGCATTGTGGCCCGAGCAAAAACAGAAGCAGATGCCCCGTTGCTATAGCTCCATCCCATGGCACTGATCTCAGACATTATTATACCTCCGATGGTTACGTACAATAAATCGTTATTATAGTTAATTTATAGAGTAATTACTTTATAAGTAGTTTAATGTGAGGTCAGACACAAAGTTCGCAACATCTCTTCCCGGTGTACCAGTAGAAAGGAACAGAACACTATGATCAAGTTGTCGCATTAACACTTCACTTTCCCTACAACCCAGAATTTAAGGCATTTACTCATCTGCCGGCAAACTGATAGTAATTACAGACGAACCGAAGGGTGGTTATCCGGATGTAATGACAAAGGAGAAACCCAGTACACGTCTTGATAGATCGCCAATGAAGGATCACTTTCACGAAAATTGACTTAAAGTATGCCATGCGAAATGGTATTTTTTGAAAATATGCAGTATGTGCGGATTTCTGCGGATGAAGGCCAACCGGTGCGCGTGCTTTCATCAACGGGCCAGCTGCTTGTTTACATTTTCATTCGAGCATAGCGCGTTCCCGTCGACTCGTTCCTCCACGTCAATGATCGATGAAATAAATGTAGTTATTTCCATAGTCGACCCTTTTTATTTGCATCAAAGTTGAACGTATTCAAACTACGTCTACCCAAGCATGTACACCGACTGCTAAAATATTAGATTTAACAAATTCCTTCTTTTCTTCAAAATGAGAACTATGTATGTACTTATGTGGAAAATATTAATTCATCATCAGCAATAAAGAATTTTATGTCTTCCATATTATTATCATATGTTTTCATGACCAGATAACAGTTTTAAAAAGGGCCTGGTCATTAAGTATGTGGGCGTCAAAATAATGGTTCCAATACATACTTTCGATAGTGATATTTGATAATCAAATTTTATGCCTATCAAACCCAGAAAATTGTGCTAATTGAAAATAAACTACTAATAGTAATAATATATGAGACCCTTTTATGGAATAACGTACATATATGGTGGATTATCCTTCTTTTCTGTTTTATTGCAGATTTTATAATCGAAACACCAACAAATTACCTATAATATAAAAAAAAAGTATTTTAAGGTTTCAATCAACGTACCTATAATATATATATTAAGTTGTAGGTCGTTTAACAAAATAATTAAAAGAAAATAACTGTCATAATTTAATTGTTGAGTTATGACATAAAACTAACATAAAACATCAAATAGCTGACGTAACAAGTTGGCTTAAGAGATATTTATTCATAATATAATACAAAAGTCCATTTGCAAATGCATCGCCAAGCGTATTATTGATATTATTATTAAATCTTTCTCTCGCACTCGGATAGCGAACGCATGTAGCTTCGAAGTTCGAAATAAAATAAAATGAACGTAACGTAATAATGAAATGACTTGCGAGACGAGGCGGGAAGTATAGGGGGCGCGGCGGTAGAAGCGGCCGCTTGCTCTTCAACCCGCCTTCACACCCGCAGTGAAGCGAGAGGCGACAGCTAGCCAGCTGCGCGTCTTGTGTTTTTCGGATTTTGCGGTGCGATCGACGTTCCATAATATTTTTTTGTTGTTTTTACAAATGTAATGAAGTTTGTTTACATAAAGTACGGGTGTGATGTCGAGTTAATTTTGAACTGCAATTGACTGTGGACGTTGGTAGTGTCGTTATGACTGTGCAAGGTGTTCATTACCCGGGTACCAGTGTCTTTTGTCTGTAAAACAGTGGATTACACAAGAGGTGGTGGTGTTTAGTCGTTCAGTACATTGTCGGGTTTTATGCCTGTGGACCCTGCAGTGTGACCAGTGATTGTTGTCGTGGCCGGTTTCCACTAAGGAAACTTTCCAAACGTGCTTAAAACAGTGGGTAATGCTTTCCTAGCGAATGCGGGCCCTGCCTGCACGCATTCCGCAGGGAGGCAAGTGCCGGCAATAAGCATTTTACGGTGAGTAAAGCGCGTTCAAGTTCATCGTACTTTGACCTAAAATTGTGACAACGCCTCTTGAATCTACCAGTGTCAAATGTCAAGACGTCCTATCGCGTTGTCCAGTGAAATGATGAGAATTTATTGTGATAGCATCAGCATCAATTGCACCGTGTGAAACAATGCGCTCGGCGGTATGTTAGCATATGTACTCTGCAACTGAACCATGTTGATCATGCAGGAACAATACCTAATCAGCACGATTGTGTCGTAAATAATCACTGCTCCATACACATACACTTACTTTTATTTAGTAGTTCAAAATGAATGAAATATGACATACCTTAATGCCCAAATTGACAAAATGCAACAGGATTTTTTTTATTGTGCTTCCTAAAAGTTATAATGTTTAAATTTAATTCACGAATTGAACACGAAAGATGTTTTGAATATTTCGCAATGTGGTAACTTATTTACAGCAAATTTATTTACTGATAAGTTTTAGTCAACATTTCAAACCAAAAACCAAAAATTGTCTAAATGCTTAATATTTTAAAAATAAATCAATTCTGGGTCTAATGTAAAAAAATTATGAAATTAAATAACTCAGAAGTCTTTTATGGAAGTACATATTTTGTATACATATAAAATCTATTTTTTACCCATATAGACTTGAAAAAATCAAGTTTCTATTATTATTACTTGCATAGAGATTACTTGCAACAAGCAACCTTACAAAGCACTTATGTGTTCCATTCTAGATAATTTAATTCTTAGTAACATTGCCCTCTCAATGTTTATGTCTTTAAGATTGTACTAAGGTCATGTTTTTTTTTATAAACATAGAGGCTACATCACAATATATTTTTAACAATTACTTTTACAATTTGTAATTAAATTTCTGAAAATGTCATGAATGGATAAATAATTAGTAGTGTTATAAATATACAAGGAAATTTGTGTCATAAAATACTTCATTCATAGCCTCCTAAGCGGATAAAAACATGTATGTCATCATCTATTTATTCTAGATCCTTTTAATAGTCACCAAATAAATTAAATATCAAGTAGCCTGGGAAAAAAACAAACCATTTTTTTTCTACTTTAAAAGCATCAGCATGGTAATCAATTTTATTTTACCTTACCTAAGTCATAAAGGCTTGTATATCTATAACATTTTTCATATAAAAAAGTTAAATTTGAATGATGTCTGAGCTTGCCATTAAAAGAATATTATGTATATGTATAATACACTCACTTCTTAAGGCTATATGCTTGTGTCCTCCTGTGTAATTTAAAAAATAAACATGCTACACATAATGCAAATGGACTCTAACTTTTTTGATGATGCAGGTGTTCATTAATTGCATCCTGACTGTGTCATTGAGGCATAATAAAACTTTATTCCACTACAGTGCTGTTATTATTAAGTATGTCAGTTGAATTACCGGATCACTGAATCATTATTCACTATTATGATGAATATATGGTTAATAGTAAGCCCCTTATCAATAATTGGTAACTACTACTTGAATAAATGATGTACTGGTTAAATTAATGGTTGATCTTAATGCAAGTAATAGTTACATTCTAGCAACAGATTATATGAATGTTATATGCTCACTGCCTTGTAGGAAAAATGTAGGAATGAAAAAATTGAATAATGGTAATAATGTACAAATTCCACTTCCTTATATTCTGATCTGCATATCTGCCTACCCCTTTGGGGAATACAGGCATGATCACTCATATACACTCTGCTCTAAAATTAAAATATGACACATGATGTAATTGATTTCTATTCAGAAATATGATTCCTAGAAAAAGTCAATCATAATATTATGACTCAAACAAAGCCTTAGTAACAAGTTGAATATGCAAGTGTTACATTGTAAATATGATTAGCTCTGAGTGTAAACAAAAGGTCGACAAATGCATAATATTGGGTGGGTATATTATATTTTCTAAAAAGGTTTTATAACTAGACAGTCCACTGTCTAAAAGAAGCTTATCCATTTATTTCATTCTCTGAAGTCTAATCAATATGTAATTCAATATTTGTTTTGCACCAAAGTGTGTCATGGAGACAGTTGCTTAGGTATTCATAAGTGAAGATGGAGTTTTACATATTTAGTATTAATGGACAGAGCAGAGATATGTGATTTACATAGTTTCTAAAATATTTTACATAAAATATATTATTATGATACATTAAAGTAGTTATGTCACATCAGTGCAACAGTGGGACCAACCCAATTAAGCAATTGCAGTGACAAGCCAAAAACAGTGTGGCTCTAAAACTTATAACTGCAATATTTTATTATTAACAACGCCTATTGTTTATTAGTGTCTTCTTTTTAATATAGATCACAAGTTGCAAAATTATTACACTGGAAACAATAGCAATTGTTCCAAGTATGAAATATATTACGTCCCTGTGCAAGGTCGACAGGTAAATAAAACACCAGTGGAATTCTTATAAAATGTAGCACTGATAATAATCTCAGTTCGGACTCCTTGGTAAATTATTTAAAAAAGTTTTTATTACACCATAAGGAAGATGATTAGATGTGTTGCTAACCGTGTGCCAGTAGGCTAGAATAATTTGGGGCCTTTTCGTGACTGGTACTGCCATTACAGTGACTTAGAACTGCAGTGCAGATGGATATATGTGTACACATACTACACATACTTATTGTTTTTTTTTTAATTTGAATTATAGTGCTATGTTAATATTTACAACATATTCTTATCCTAATATGTTTATTAATGTAAAAGATGTGATTGTAAATGTAAAGTTCAAATAGTTAAAGTAAACATTCAAAATAAATAGAAGTGTCTTTTACTGTTCAATATTAATTAGTTTTACACAAACAACGAAATTAAAGTCGTCTCCCTTCTTTAAAATTATATTTTTCAGATATAAATATTATACAGTACGGCAAAATTTATTGCCGTTTCTTTACAAAAAAGTTTTTTGTAAAAACATATTTGTTTGAAAAAACATATTACTAAAACAGAGTACAAGTACATTAAATCTTTAATGATGTTTTAACACAATATACCGTACAATATTTTTACGTTTCCACTTCCTAAACCACGCGGAGAACAACATCTCTGAGCAGCTGTCATATTGTACCTGATCAACCGCAACGAACGCAGCTGTACCTATGTTTTTGTGGGACTGACTTAATTATCACTCCATATGTTCTCATCCCCTCTCGAACACTTATATCATTCCGTTTCTATTTTCAATCTGTTGAGAGCAACAACAACTTTTTAAATAGTTTCCTTTTGGTTTCGTTTTTAGTAAAGGTTCCACTTCAAACTGTAAAACACACGTACACAAGTATTCGAAACATGTGTTTTTTAAGAAAATCAAAAGTATATTACGTGGAAAAAGTATTACTTAAAATATAATAATATCTATAAATATAAACAATTTTATTTGTAAAAGTCGACAATATAACACATTATAAACTGTGTCACAAAAAATAACATCACAGATAGTTCTCGGCATCTTAAGGGTCACTCACAGACAGCGCCAGGTAGAAATGAAAAGGATTTATATCGGCAATACGTCAATGTAAGACAATGCTCATTTTAGATGGTTCGTCGGGGCTGTCGAAAAAAAAAGCTTTAGATAACGGATAGTCGGAGATGGTAAGAAAGGATTCAGTCCGGCATATATACGCCTCAAGAATAGCTATAACAGAAAGATAGATATATATAAAAAAAAAGATTCTCTGTAATATACTATGTACCTATGCGTATGTGCACGTACCAGCGAATGTATGGCCTTTACATACATAAGATCTTAATTCCCTACACTGATGGTGCAAATTGATCACCTTCACATAACATATAAATTCATATAAAGAACCTTAAGCTTTGTTAAGTTTTCTCACGAGTTTTCTATTGTCTTTAAACAAACCATGATATCAAAATATAACTTCGAAAAATCAGAAGTGTGTGCTTCAAATTTCAACCTGTAGTTGCAACCGTGCTGTTTAGCTATAACTCATTTTTACATGTATGAAATAAGTAATTAATCTTCATATGTATCGATGTTCAAAGTGTAAACAAAATTGACAACACGACAATACATAGATGATGTTCGCGCGCGTCTATTTTGAGCTTAGATGTAAATCGATGCCAATTCCGATGGGCGGTGAACCTGTCGCTACGTTCAACGATCGTTTCTCACACAATATTCCCACCTTGCACCGTACAAGATTATAATACGCAAAATTAAGTTTCGCAAAACACATTAGTTAAAGCCAAGATTCAATCCCACGATTTCTCATTCAAAACAATGGTTTGTCCATTAAGCCACCACTTCAGGAGGCGCGTTGCCGTATAAACAATTAATGGTTCGAAATTCCTCTATGGTATTACATTCTTCCCTAATTGTTATTTTATCTAGTTGTATCAACGAAACAGCTCGTTACTTGGACAAGCAATCTGTTTAGATTACATAATAGATCCACTTCATTTGTTCTCCGAGATATGTGTTAAATGACACTCCAAATATTAGACAATTGTTAGATAATTTTGATGATAGCGTATAAGCCAGTGAGACGTGACGATCTCGGTTCAATTGCCATCGTAGAATTGACTTACGTTATTCGAGTTAAACAGATTTGCACTCCTTGTTTACTCCACGTAATGATTAATAGCTAATAAATATGTATATAGCTTATATTATAAAATAACAAACCAAAGTATCTAATTTTGATCCACGCATAATAATTGAAGCAATGCACAAATTCCGAGTAGGTGTAAGATAAACATGAGAAGGCAAGCAAGGATATATTTTTTAATAATTAATAGTAAAGCAGTGCAAATTTGTTTGACATTTTCCATAAATTTTCTGGTTCAGCATACATATTACAGAGGTCATATCGATTAAAAAGCATTAATTAAAGCAGTAAATATTTTTTTTATCTACATTTTATGTCTACAGACTTAACTTTACAAGAGTAACATGGTTATGTTTACAAAATAATATCCTAACGTGTAAACAAATGTAGGAAGAAAATTATAGCCGAATTATATATCATAATGGGCCGTGAACTTTACTAGATCAAAGATAATCTTTAGACTTCGTGTGCTCCTATGCTCTCAAATAATCGTAGATTAAATGCACCGTCATTTCCAATTGGTGTTGCAAATGCACTCGATTTAAACACTCGGAAAAAAATTGTCACTAATGTATCGATGCTGAATTATAGCTGACGTGAAATTATAGCGTATAATAACCGGTCCGAGTGTTTTAAACGCTAGTTGTAATGGAAAGCGAACTGAGCATTCAGGTGGATTATTACGAAAACAGTAAACTTGTACGTTTTATTGATATCTATTGCGGGAACGCTCAGTATTTACGCACGTAAATGAATGTATGTATGAACGCTGCGAGGCAATTCCAGCGTTTAAAATATTTAGACTGGATATAATGTATCATGCATTTTAATTTAAATAAACTGCTCTAGTTTAACGAATTGATTATATTAAGCGAAATCTATTCATTCAAGTATGTACCACTAATACTGTGCACATGTCTGACTACTAAAACTATGAAATATATCTTGGCATACACGAAGGCTTATCACTAATAAATTGTAGCATAAGAAAATATAAAAAGTTTTTTTTTCTTGTAACGTCATATGGACATACGACGCTATTAGGTATGAATATGTCCAGTTTCTAGACCATCACAAGAATACATCTCTCTTCAAGTTATTTGAGATTTACTCGGCAATTGTATCTCTTATATATATCCGTAGAAAACATGTTTTTTCTTAATAAGTTAAGAGCCAGATAGAAGTTCTATTTATGGTCCTTTATGTTTTGTGGTGAAGATGTGAAATTTGAATACACTGGTCTGCCAAAGTAACCGAATTAGCTCCTGATGGTGAGTACTGTACGGCCAATTCCAAAAAGTATCGTATATAACGCTGACTAATTTGTTTGTTTGGTTGAACGCGTTAATCTCAGGAACTACTGATTCTTATTGAAAATATATATTTGCGGTTAATTGTCCATTTATCGAGGAAGGCTATAGGCTGTATATACCATCAGGCTTCGACCAACAGGAGTAGAATAGCGATGAAAAACGGGGGCAAAATATACGCATACGGAGATGTGGGATAAAAATGTATCTTAACAAATACGGCATCATATGTTTTTCTAATCTATACTAATATTATAAAAGCCAAATGATACCATCTCTATGATTTCGCCATAATTGTTTAAAGGATAAAAAGGTAGGTATATTTCTTTTCAAAACATTGCGCCTGAGATAAGCCTAAAAAAAGGTTCTTTAATGAGTTGTTTGTTGCATCATCTCGTACATGTTAATCTCTAGAGATTTTATTGTAATCTCAAGGTTAAATCGCCACTCCTTTTCTTCGCGCAAACTAGAATATGTTATAAACGTAATCGTCATAAAGTATATCAAAGACAAAATATTATAGACATTAATTATGCCTAATTGATAAAAAAACTTATGTTTCATTGCAATTCGAGTCATAAAATTTGTGTAACTTACCATCACTATAGGGCCACTTACGTTGTACTAGGGCGTCGTCGTAACATGAATGTAATGCACGTCCCACGTATTAAGCTTCAGATTTTGTAGCAGGTTCCCATCCGTCGGAGTCCTGACAAGTAGTTCTTTGACAAATTATCCAATTTCAGTAAAATGGTCTCGTGGTCTCGCGGCACAAGTATGTGCCGTGCGATCTAAAGATCCCGTGTTCGGCTCCCGGGTCGGGCAAAGTGTTATTGGAGTTTACCATTAGGACATTCTTAGTAGCAGCACGGAGTCTGGAAATGTGCCCGAAAAACGGCAATAGGCTTGCCTCCTATTACGTGGGACTGATACATACCTGGCGAAATGGTGGTGCAGAAATTCACCTTTGCCTACCCCTCCGGGGGATACAGACGTGAGGTTATGTATGTATGTATGCAGTAAAATGCAAAAAAATATTACGACTTGAATTTTTTTTCATATTTTATATTACGAATACGTAATAGCTAGATTAATAAGATCCTTACAACGTATGAATTTATATATCCGTAATCTTTCTACGTTACCTAGAATGGAAAACTAACCTCTAGGCTAATTAGGTCGCCGTAAATACAAACATCTTCGTTCAGTTACATAATATGAGCTAAGGGCTTATTTCCTTGACCCCCATCCTCAGCAGCGAGCGCCGCTTAATCTTAAGGATTGAATGTGTATGTAATGCAGTGTAATAATGTAATTTTTCAATGTTGACAGTGAGGCGAACAGCGCGGGTCGAGCAGCGGAGGGCTGCTGGCCATGAACGCCACCCAGGTGCAGTGCGAGCCCCACGACTCCGTGGTACTCATTAAATGTAAGCAACACCCACTCATTAAACCTTACAAACTGTACTGGTCGGCAGGCAAGTTACTGGAAATTGTAAACGCACTGACGTAACCAGGTAGTAGGCACAGGATATTGCACCGGTGCATTTAAAATGCGTGCTTGATACTAATGCATTGACCGGAGTAAAAATACGCCGCATTGATACGGAGACTTGTGACGTCCAACGCGGTCCTATAAGGTAAACATTTATCAACCTATAGTAGAATGTCGCTATGAAAAAATTAGCAATGCAGTAAACACTAGTATTCGCGCCTTAAGTGGAAACAATTAACTAGAAATGACGTAATTGAAAAATATGTATTTGTTTTTATCAATTATTGCTAATAGTGACGTATAAGGATGAACGAATTGATTCCTCTTCCTTTGACATCATATAGTTGAAACAAAACACGCTCGAAAGATTTTCTGTAGTTGCGACACAAGCACTGCTATAAAATTGTCGTTATAAACGCTTGGAAGTAAATGGCATACATTTATATACGGTCATTAATATCAAGATTTTAACCTTCATAGGACAACAAAAATGGGACATGGGCAGCAATCATACATAGTAAGTAATCATCGAAAATATTTCAATTGTTGTTGCGCACAAGTACGAGTATTTAGTTTTACATTTAGTGCCATTCAAGAGGTTTTATTATTTTTGTACGTTTTACTAGGAGTAGTTTTGCATGCACCATCAGATGTTGATAGAAACATCAGTGTAATTTACAACATCAAGGATAGCCACCAAATGCATTTATCTGTCTAGCATACGGCTGAACGTAGAGTCAGCGCCACTGCAATGCGCTTTCGTGTATTTTTGGATCAGTGTCCATTGTGTTGGGTGTACTATTTTCTGTGTACGCTGTGATCATCGTTGTAAATACGAAAGATTTTCTAATATGAAGGACAAAGGTTCGGCGTGACGCTTTACTATCGTGTACTTGCCATTTTTAGAAATAGCCACAATTGGTACTATTTCCGTCACAGAAAGTTCCCCCGTTGCGCCGTCGCTCTCAATTGATGCGGGAGCCGCGCATATTTACAATTAGCTTTGTTTGTGTGGCTAATAATAATTGACGCTGGACGCAAGCCAATGTTAGTATTAATTTTTCAACATGCTTACTTGACGTTAGGCCCGCCAATTGTCATAACCGAGCGCAATTATGTTAACCCCGGTTTTAAATGTTAGTTACAAATGAACAGTAGTGTGCGGTGCACGTTACGTACCATGTATAAATTAATATCGATCAGTTATGTGAGAAAGTTGTTTTGTTTTTGTGTGTGTTCCGGTGTTATGCTACGATGCAGTTTACGTTGGTAATCGTTGTGAATAAAGTGAAGCTATGTCCGGTGACCGAGGAACCACTCAAGCCGATAGGTAACCGTTGTGAGAATATCAATGAGTAATACTGCTTTCAAACGAACGCTGGCGCGATAAATAAAGATGACATTAAATGAATTTTATTTCTAACTTTTTTATGTTATTGTGCGCAATTCGTCTAAATTTAATATACAGGGAAGTATATTAAACATATATCACGTAAGATTGCCTCATGCTCGTCTTTGGGAGCTTTACCACGTATAAACAACATGATATATCGTAAATATTAGCGATATAAAATACAAAATGTATATTTCGAGATTATTTACGCAGTTCAATAAAATTGCCAGGAATAGGGTTTCTTTGCCAATAGGGCATTTGCAAAATGGGAACAAACAATAAACATTCAAAGGCGAGTCCATTCTGGCCCACACAACATACGCAGTAAAATAATAAACTTTCCTCTTATAGACGATAGTTTATCTGCTAGCATTAGTGCAGCGGCAAGTAACAGTACATGCGTAACAGATGTCGTCCATGTGTGGCAACAACCGTACGGACAATATTGTAAGTGACGTGTCTAACCATCTGAATAAATGTAATTGAACAATTTCTAACAACTATTGCCCTTATCTACTTGTACAAATTCGACGCCACAATTGGTCACAAGTGCTAATCATTATTAAGACCCCGATCACGATGCATCGCTTGTTTTCCGATAGTTTATTGTGTAAAAGCTTTAATTCAATATAACTTATAACATAAAATTAGTAATAAAATTACTCATCGATATCCTGTTATTCCACATAATATCCTGACTAATGTAATTGAGTGTACCATTGACGTCACGGAGAAACCGCGAAGCGTACCTAATGCTGAATTCTTAATGGGATAAGCCCGTGATGATCCCGCACGCGGTGATGAACACCGGCGGGCTCGTGGCGCACCGCTCTGTGATCATTCGCTTGCAACGCCCTATTTGCCGCATTCTCAAGCCGAACTTACAATAATCGCATGAATCATAAACATCTAGGCGGTTCAAACAATGAGACCGTGAGTGACGGGCCGCGATGGGCGGTGTGTCTGATCTCGACCCAATGCAACACAGAGATCGCCCGATACTCGCCGAACATAAATCGAATCTTGTTATGGACCTGCTGTTTGCTATTTATTTTACCTACAATAGGTCAGTGTTCCATCTAATGGGGTTATCTGTGCCAGTAAATAACTGTTGCCTATAAACGTGCTGTACACATGCATAACCAATACTGTACGTTCACGTGTTATCATTTGAGTGTTTGTAATGTACGGCTCGTGTCCGGGACATTTTCACTTGAAATTTAACATGTGATAGTACACACTTTTGCTACATTACTGCGTAATATAATTTCCAATTCTCTTTCCTGGCAATTGCGATAAACAGCCTGTGTACGGCTTCCTTCTAAAATGTACCAGTGAAATCGGCGCTGATATTCTAATAGATTTTTACGTCATACGAGCAATAAATTAGAAACCGACATTCCCTTCCGGATCTTTTCTTGTTTAATTTATTACAGTTCATACCATTTGTAAAGATGGACTTGATGCCTCGGGCATTCTGCGACCGACCGTTTCTTCTCATAATTTCGTAAATAAAACTAAACTTCTTCACAAGAATGGTGAAGAGGTATTCGGCCGGCATGATTGTATCAACCAACGGGAGATCATCATCTCTCGCTGGTCGGCCCTTTGTCTTGACTCCATTACGCTTACCATCAGGTGTAATGGGGTCACTTTGCCGTGCCAGTATAAAAAAAAACATAATAACGTCAGAAAAAAATATATGTTTCTCCCTAACCAAATATATAAAAAACACGGTTTTAACTTATACATACAATACAAGCTTATACTAATAAACGCGTTACTTACGCGTTATCGCCGTATCGATAGTTCAAATAAATCTAGTCATAAATTCGCCATGACGTCACGGTTAAACCAAATAATTTGCTCTCCACCTTCCTCTTGGAGGGATATTACGTGCTCCCGCGTATTAGCGGCGTCCGCTTTCCTGCCATTGTCTTATAAACAATATTTTCCTACTCATACTCGTTTACTAATACAAATACATTTCTAGTATCCAATGTGTTACAACATTTACATATCACGAAGCGGTATCATCTGTCCGATGTGATTTACGTTGCACTGCATCGCTATCTAATGAAGGGTCAACATTGTTACGGATGTGGCCATCTTCATTTTATCCCTAATTAAACACCACTAGGCTACCACCTCACTCGGCAAACAACTAACTTCCTCTTAACTTATTGCTAACATTTTTTTGTGGATACGAGGTTGATATGTGGTCTTTAATATCCGAAATGTTTTTTTTATTTGTTGCTTCTAAACATAGTTACACTTCATATATTGCTTAAATCTACAATGTAATATTAAATTGCAAGGACATGTTGTGTTTACACTTCCGCTGTTTAGCTATTTCATTACAGTATATTTCGTGCTCAAAAATAATGGGATAAAAATACAACAAACTGCAATGATTATTACTATGCTAATATTTTGATGGCTCCCATCTAATTACATCCATTAAAGTAAAATGCACTAAAGTTTTATTCAAAAACAACCAATTAACGTCTAAGCAAATATACGGGACACTATCAAAACATCACAGATCTGGTTCTCAACCCTGATTACGTGTCTTCCGACTCGCTATCATTAAGAATTTTATACTGTTAAGATACTCCTAACAACTCATTGATGTTTTTCATTAGTATACGTTTGAACACTATAACGGTGAGACGTGAATTCTGTGGAACTGAATAAATGTGATTTATTTATTGTGGTGACTATTGACTGTTGCAAAACATAAGTGATAAAAGTTTTAGATGAAAACAATCAGTGAACATTAAACATTGCGTAATCATCATGGAAAGACCTCGGCACGACATGAAGCGCGCAAGAAAATGTGATAAAATAACCAAAATTAAATACAAGTTGATAAAGAAATACAAATTAAGTAGGTAATTGTTTGTACATGCGGGTATTTATCGTTCTCGAGTTGTCGTATTCCAAGTGAAACGACACTTCCCACGCTGTGTTAGCCTCGATTTTTTTTCTCGCCACGTGATTCTCTAGCTCATCATAGTATGGCATTTTAGGTCTAAGAAAACAGATGGTTTAGGGCACGTGATAACGTTGTGCCGCTTATACATAATTTATTTGGGACGATATGCTATATGGTTCTAAGAAATTAATATATACACAAGTGGTGGCATACTTACAATCTAAATCTGTTGTAATAGAAATATTGTTATGATAAAAATAATCGCACGTTAATGAACAACTCTCCATGTTAACCAGCCTGAACAACTTAGCTGGCTCTTCGTTGTCATGTGTACGTAATTTTTTACCAAAAATATTTACATTTGGACGAGTCTTTTTCGCCCTTATATTTTCCGGATGCTAATAATCCAAAACGGAAACATATTAACCATATTCTGACCTTGAGTAAGGTAATTTTTATGACTATTATAAATTATAATACACATAATATATCAGTCTGTTAGATGGCACTGTAAAAGATGTTTCGGTTAAAGCCATGTGCGTATCGGGTAGTAAACGTGTTTGAAACGCGGCCCGCCCGCACGCCCACGTTTGTCTCCCAAGGTCTCGCGCCCAATTAATCGACGTAATGTCTTTAAAAAAATCGTATCGTAAGTTTCGCAATTCGATTGTACGATCGATTTACAATCGAATATAAAACTTACTCGCATAAAATATATCCGAACGCAAAGGTCAGTGCATCGCTTTATTATCCCTCGCGGTTCGTCCTCATGCGGTGACAGGTCAAGAACCTCTACGAAAGTACATTTGTGTATTGTACTCCATACATGCATTATATTTGAGTGGTTTATGTAAATTTTATTAGTATGTGTGGAATTATTTAAATTGTGAGAATATTTGTGCTTGGATTTTTTTTTTGTTATTCTGTAATTATGTAGAGCAAATTAAATGTCACCTTATAAATATTAAAATACCTCAAAATATTTTGCTTATTACTGCTATAAATTGTCTTTACTTTTAATAGCGTCTTGAGAATCATTCAGACTTAGTCCACCAAGCTAGCTTGTGCTATGGGAGTTGGATGGTTCCATATAGGTACTCCGAAAAAAATAATTTCGAACTTTCAGCATGTAGGTTTCCTATCATTATTTTATTCACAACTAAAGTTATGGATTGTTTCGGTATGATTGTTTTGCATTTTTTCGGCAGTAAGAATATTATAAAACAAGTTAGATAACTATACATTTACTGGTGAAATTTTATCTCACCCTCTATTTTTTGCCGTTTCAATATTAATACACCGCAAATTTTATTCCAATGACTAATTTTCTCATAAGCTCTTACTTTTATTTATATGCTCCGGACTTTTAATTTTATATTAAAAATTTACATCAATACAAAAATAGCGTATTCATGCAGAAACTCTACAAATACTTTATTTTGTTGCGGGATATCAATTATCGCGTTACATGCATTTTAAAATATTAATTAGAATGCATTTATTATCCAGAGCATCGTAGACGGGGTCCTCAGAATGTTTACTTCATAAGATGTAATTTATTATTATTATCCCCCTAATTCGGAATCCAATTGCTAGCCCCTACCTCATAGAGTATACTTACGATAGCTGCCGAGTGTAAATGTCCGTTGTCCCTGTATTTTGTATAATATTGTGCAGTAAAGCATATTTTTTTGCCAGATGAGCACCGGTCGGCGGGAGGCAGCTGGGAGGAGCCGGTGAGCGCGGTGCGTAACGCACCACTCAGGCGCTCACAGAGGCTCAACTCCACCCTGGACTCGAGGTACGTGCACTAATCCAAACATCAAGACACATTATGTACTATATAACGTAATCAGTACATACAAACATATTTTCTTACGTGTTCGCGCTGTTTGTCTAGACTGAGAAAAAAGTGAGGGCAAGCAAGTTCTCACAAGCACCTGCATTTGTTATAAAGGTGTTAAGGATTTAGCTATATATTATGATATTAATAATAATAATAATCAATATTTAACAGCCTTCCTCCCTAGGATTTTACGAGACAACAAAAATAACTCGTTAACAAACCAGTATTTTATAATTGATATGTAAATTTCACTACCTCGTTAAAGAAAGTTACACACGCAAGTGAAATGATCAAAAATATTATTTTGATATCGATTAATAAATAAAATCGTGAGGATTCCATTGTAATTACTATAGTCTTTGCATGACTTTCAATTGCTTAATCAATTTGATAGTTGCGTTTTGTGTAAAATGAATATAAATATAAAGTTATTTAATATTTTTTTAACATACTATTATAATAATATTCGTTATAGTAATAAATTATACAGCGTACTGGAGAAATACAAATGATGTCCAAATGCGGCGGAAACAAGTTGCATATGGACAAATAGATTTGTCAGACATGCTTTAAGCAGCTTGGACTTCACTGATAGGAGTTGGTGATACCACAGTATCACAGAAGACTTCTTCTTTCAATGAGATTGCTGCTGTTGTTTCCGATATCATCTATAGTTTTTTCTTTCTCTTGCTCCATTAATTAAGAAAGGTATGAGATAAAGATACGAACTCCAATTGTGGAATATTAACATTATCATTTAAAAATAATATTTTTTTATTTTAATAAAACAATTATACGAATTGTAATGGAGTAAAAATATTAAGTTTGCCCAGCATCATATTTTTTAATTAAATGAAAATGAAACCGTGGAATAAATTGCAAGCGCACGTGTTTCTACTTCCTTGCCTTAGTTCTCAAAGCATCTCAACATGCCTGCATCATTGTGTCGCAGGACGAGATATTGTTCCCTCACGTCTTGATACTCAATCTGGACAACATCTTATTGTTTTCGTGTCAGTATAAAAGAAATAGGTTGATTACAACACATAATAATGCTATAGAATACAATTGCTTATCGATTAGCATGCTAATTGCCTACGCCATAGGAAATAACGTTCTTAAACAATAGTTAACGCTTGTTACACGTCAATCGTAAAGCAAACAAATGTAGGATACAAATGTCACAGCTAAGTGTGATTGATTGCGCGCCCGGAATTAGAAGCCATTCTCGAGTTTAAGACACGCGTCGTCGAAATAAGAGATAGGACGTTCGTCTTCCATCTCTGAAATATTACTCTACGTCGTCCGAAATGGGTGTTCGAAAATAAAATTTGTTTTATCGTCTGCATCGGTTCTTCTTATACTTCGTTTTATTAGACGAGAGATTCTTGGAGTTCAAAGTTTAAGTATGTTGGCATATTGCAGATTATTGAAATTATGTTTGGTGAACTGTAGTCTCTAGACATATCTCTGTACTCGGCACGAGTTTATATGTATATGCTGTATTACCACTTCTGGATTTTTGATGTGCAGTTTATATGCATAAAAAGTAATTAAAATGATATAGATAATTGTAGTGAGGATTATGAAAGCCTACATGCCGTAGATATATTTGCAAATACTTTTTTGGCATAAGAAGTTTATTAACTCACATTATACCTTCGTAGAATATTAAATAATATCGCTCATTCGTAGAGGAAACCGTGCCAATAACTTTGAATTATGCATTTCAACATATTTACAAATAAAACAAAGCAAGCCAGGTTTGTTTTAACCATTCAGAAATATGAGGGAAATGGCGTGATAACTGCAATAAAAACTTATTACCCGTTACGACAGTTATTAAATACAACTACAAATTTAAACATTGGTCATAGTTTATCTGTGTCCAAAAATATTAATAACTGTTGTATCATTCGATGTATTTTCGCAAAAAAAAAAATTATCATAATAGAGGTCAACTTCGCAGTTTTGCCGTTACAAAACCTCATTATTGTGATAATAACGTAACGAGTTCTGTGTTTATAATAATAATTGTAATCATTATAGTCTTTTTTTTATAATCACTCCATGTGTTATCTCCATATTTCTACGTACCTATAACAGTTTTATTCAATTTTATGGCAAATTATAGGTTTGCTTTTTTATCATACTTGGCGTTTCTTGGTATTCTCACCTTAGGTCGTCTGGAAGAAGAAGTGGTACATTTAGTAGTCAATATAAGCTTCATTAAGGAACTTTTTTTATTAAGTATATTTGTTGGGGTCTTATTCTCATGCGGGTTCAAAGTTCCTTAATTAACTAACCGATGGATACTCTAGTGGCCACTCTCAAGTTGATACAGATTTCAAATGTATAATTAAATAAAAATGTTACGTTATTCTTTTAAAAGTACAACTTTTTATTGCGGCCGTTGTGGAACTAAATAGTCTTCTTTGGGGCTCCATTTATCAATGATGCCAATACTGTTTCATGGACGGATCTTTTTTTCTTTATTGTATGTGGTCAGTAATGTATGTTTTTATGGTGTCCTCCTTTTTAAAATTCGAATCAGAAATTCATCGCATTTTAAAATAAAAAAAAAAGATGTTACAAGATGACGTCATGTGCCGATATCCGCGTATTGCTCATCGCGTCGACACTCCACAGTCGCCACGAGTCATAAGTGATATGTTGACAGTTGCCGCTGGCACTTCCCGTCGCGTCTCGTTGCGCGGTGTGGTCCGTACAACAATTAGCGGGCGCCGAGGGGCCAATTAACACGAATTTCCTGTGTTCAAACTCCACAGACCACCGAGGGCATTGCTTCTACACAAAACGAACGTTCACGCTTTAACACATCTCTATTGTTTTAGAAATCGTTACCGTCGCGTTTAATAAGCTCGTCGATGTTGATACTTTACTAGCTTAACGAGGTGTTGTAGTGTGAAACTTTATTTTGTTTTAAAAGTTACCGTTTTATTTTCTTTTAATAAACTAAAGTAGGTTTTAAATAAAATATGTGAAAATAAAATTATTGACTTGCAATATGATTCAGTTTTCGTTTGCTAATTATAAAAACGTACATACATATTTCGAGACTGTTCAAACTTCCTAATGTGACACACGTACCTGTGTATTCAAGTGCATGTTATTTAATTTAATAATATTTGTAACAGTAGATACATATTATTCCGTAAGATTTTGTTATATTTTATTAAACATCTGGGTTCAGTCATTGAATGATTGCAATAAGCACAATTTTTATATATAAGTAAGCTGTTTAGTCAGCAGCGCTGCAATATCTGTTATGGAAGGCAATTTTATTACATCCTGTATAACAGGACATGAAAAGACAATAATTGCATAAGCAAATGTCAATTGAACTAAAAAGACATTAACATAACAAAAACTAAACTATTACCGACAAGTAACCTTAACAAGTTGCATGTATTTTACAATACGTCACTTTAAATGCCACTCGAAGGAATGCAGAATCCGATACTGGGTATTTTAATAGATTTTATGTAACCGGCAGTAAAAAGTAGCAATAAAATAATTTCAACCAAACATTCTTGGTCTGTTAATGTCAGATGAAAACTTTAGAATTGTATCCGATGATGTTCTGTCTACAACTTTGCACAGCCAAGTGAATAGTAGGGAAAGCCCGTGCCCTGCAATGGGACGTATATGGGCTGATGATGATGAAATGAATAGTTTACATACATACATACATAAACTCATGCCTGTATTCCCCGAAAGGGTAGGCAGAGGTGCATTTCTGCACCCACATTTCGCCAGGTATGTATCAGTCCCACGTAATAGGGGGCGAGCCTATTGCCGTTTTTCGGGCACATTTCCAGACTCCGTGCTGTTACTGAGAATTTCCTAATGGAAAAACCCAATAACACTTTGCCCGACCCGGGAATCGAACCCAGGACCTCTAAGACCGCACGGCACATACTTGTACCGCGAGACCACGAGGCAGTCATGAATAGTTTATAAGTGCGTAATTCCTTAAGTCCCATTACAGACTTAAACGTGCTGGTCATATCGCACTAATAATACTATAGTGTTGTAACTTAGTGTTATTTTTAATAGCGATTGGAAAATAGACATACATAATTCCTTTGTATTTGTTACTTCAGCATCTAAAGTATCCTTACATTTTTAAAATCAATAGTAGTACGTAATAGTCATTTCTTGTTAATTCTAAAAACTGATTCATTTTGAAATACAGCACTATTGTTTTATTAGTGCGACATTTTTGTCGTAGAGATGAATTTGAAGAGTTGTAAAACCCGCCGGAGTAATTGTATCGACTGGTGTTTACTGGTGACTGGTCTCTTGCTTTGAATTTGACTTTACCATTGGTGGTTTATATGTAATAAATAACAACATGGACCGTAAAACATATTGTGTTAAAAAGGATTTTCGAAGTTATTGGTGTGGTTACATCGGTTTCAAGCATAATTAAAGTAATTGCTCGATGTTTCGTAAGGATTCATTCAAATTCATCAGTTCGCCAGTTCGTAGAGCCTTAAACATTGTAACTTAAGCATTCAGTAAATATCATGACTATCAAATGATGTAAATTAATCCACTTAAAGCCAACATTTGATACCAGCCCACGCTTTCTCTTTATCTTTTTGGTCCTTTAAGTGTGAAGAATCAATTGGCACTAGCTTAATTTCAATGTCAGCAGATGACCTCTTACGCCTATCTCATCCTTAGTTTAAAGCAGGTATTAAACTAAATATTAAACGCCCAAAATTTTATCGAATTATTGCAGCGTAGTCCGGCGCCACATAGCCGCACGTTTAGTGTTACAGCAAACACAGATAGTAACAAAAATAATGTCAAGGCTCCATACAAGCATCGATTTGCATGTCAACGATAATAGAAAATAGTAATACGACCGGTGTTGAACAACAGGAATTATAGAGAAGTTCTATTGAAAAAATCCTTTAATATTTGATTAAAATATATGTTCATTTAAATCAAATTATGACTTCGTACAAAACCTAATAAGCTTTATATTTAGAGTAACCATTTAACCAAGAAAATCCGAAACCATAACAGTAAGCTACAACTTTATATTTCAGGACACCTTGAATCTTTTGAAGGGTTTGTGATTCCTTTTATGAGGGATTAAGTCCTCAGAAATATCATTTATCAATAACAGTGTCCCTAAGTCATCATCTTCTTGCCTCTTCCTAATTCTATTTCGAATCGGCACAGTATGTCTTCTCCTTCCAAACATTCCTGTCAGCCATCATGTCTTCATTCAACCCTTTTTAATTCATATCTTCCCTCGCGCACTCCATCCATCTCTTCTTAAAACTTTCTCCGCTTGTCCATCAGAATAGAATAGACACACAGTAGTGATAACACTAAATAGTGTCCCTAAATCTCATAGAAAAAAGTTTTTAGTGAGATCCAAGAAAAACGTGGTCAGGAACCTTTCACAAGAGTCAATATTTTGCTGTTTTCAGTGAAAATGCTCGAAGCACGTGCAGTATTAACTTATTAATTTTTACACCGTAACCACTACATAAAAAATATAAAAACAGTTTCTTTATATTTGACAATGTTTTTTTTTCAAATGTGACTTGTGATCGCCGTAAGCTATACCCACGCCTACCTCTCATCGATACAAGCGTAAAGATATGTATATAACATTGCTACAAACATTGTCAATGACCTAATTACAAGAATTAACGTAATAATAAACATTCAATTACATCAATTGAAATACAATTCTGTCAATAAGATTTCGTTCAGAACTATGTAGTTCAGTATGGGTTAAGTACGTAACAGATTTGTTGATGGTCTTTAGAGATTACCTAGTATTTGAAAACTCATAAAGCGGGTACCAATCATATCTACCTTCTCTCTTCCTCCTCGCATTGTTATCTCATTGCTGAGGGTCGTGATCCCCTGTATCAAGAGTAGTTCGTTCTTCTCACTATGCTGCGCCACATGTTCCTGTCTTTGGCATCGTGGAGCGCAACATAAAGTTACCACTACATTACAACACTATTTTATACACTGTCTTTTTTTTGTAACGGGAACTTATTTAATTTAGAAATCAGCCAAAACGTTAGTCGCGGTTTTTCATCCCAAGCATTACGATAATTCTTCAAAGCAAATTTATAATAAACAATCTCGCACATTGACAATGAAGGAAAGTAGAGTACAATAATAAACATAACTCCCCACTAGGTCGGCCCGATGGCCTAGAATTAAATTATAAGAATATTATACGTGCACCTAATCCCTCTCAGAACAGAGATCCGTGTTCAGCGGTAGAAAAAGAATAATATTAATATTCGATATTGGATTTCAACCATGAGGACGTACAAACGTAATTGATCTGATTCTCAAGAGGTATAAATAATTCGCATACCACGCAATACAGTGCTCATTCTTAGTACGCAAGCCAAGCAGCAAGCAAATTCACATGATCCTTTCACTCCATTATTTGAGAATAATAGAGAAATTGTAACAGATATAAAGGAGATTCGTGTTTGCGACTTTCGACCCTCTTTTGGAGAAACTCAAATAGATCTCTAGTAATTACGTTGTTATATTGACACAAGATGAAACTTCGTTTCGTACAAATATTTGGCTAGTTATTACACAAATATTTTTGAATACCGACTAAGCGTGTCTAATTAGTTGTTCATGTGTTTACCTTTATGAATAAAGGAATGTAGAAATGACAGGATCTTAGCATATCTATAAAACTTAAATGTAAGACTTGTCAATAGTTAGATGTGATGGAGGCACGTCGTAGACAAGTTGGATTATGATGGCCCGTGCCCAGCTGTGGAATGATGATGATGATGGTGATGACATATACATATGGGCCGACATAGTCACATCAAATAGAGAGACAATCGTTTTAATTGCCCAAAATTCAATATGTATTCCAATCTATTGGAGTGCACGGGACTTACCCTCAAGTGCCGTTGCGGTTGCTTTATTTTGCCATTTAGAACAAAAACTATTAACCTACTTCCTGCTGCTTTTTTATAAAGAAGAAAGCTCCTTAAGCACCCTTTTCGGTACCTCAGGGATGGCCGAAAGGCGTATGGCGGGGTCTCATCACTATCATCACAGCTGACAGGAATTACTCAAACATTTTTAGAAGGGATAATCGCTGTTAACTTGGTATAGTGAGCAACCTGGCATGCCGTCCCTATCCGCCTATATTTATTATTAAAAAGCATTCCCATTTCGGTACCTGCGTGTCTTTTAATAGTTTCAATGTTATAGGCTGCTTATAAAAGCGTGCAAATAGAGAAACGATAAAGTGACAGTGATTCATTATCTCTCACTAGTCGCAACAATTACGCCAGACTGTTTAAGTTTAAGCCAATGTCGTATAAAATAATATCTTTAGGAATAAATAAACTGACAAAAATATTACAAGAGATAATGTAGTTATTACATACTCACTATTTTGTATAATAGTAAGAGCACACTTCACGGTAAGCGCTAAGTGGATTTAGAACTAAATCTTTGCACAAAGATTCATCAGTTGCGTTAATATTTGTTGTACATCTTATCTGGGCTTATCAGTATTGAGCAATGTTATGGAATGGCGGTGTCAGCTTTGAAGACTGTTGGTGACTTATAAAGCATGAAATAATTTATTCACATGATAATAGTAATAAAATAGCAGTCCTGACCCTACATTAAGATACGCGTCTTGTGTCGTCACTATCAGAAACTAAAGACTTCTAGACTTACGGAGACCTACACTCGAAAGAAATGCAGTGCAGGAATCAAATCAGCAGCCTCTGATTTCGGAACCTATACCATCCAACATTCATTGGCTTATATATTCTAAAACTATTACCTTGACAACCCACGTATTACGCTCTTTTCGATGTAAAGTAAAACATTACAAAAACGTTATATTGCTACTGCGTCGTGTTAAAATCTTTTTATTTCCGTGACGCAATAAATATCCTTTATATTAAATGCGTTATGACCCAAAAAGATATACACAGATCTTAGTAACGTGACATGCGATTCATTAACATTGATTGTTTTGTCATTGACTACAGTTTTTATTTTGTTTAATTGGGGTCAAACGCTCGTTAGCTTTACAGCCGCTCGTGAAGAAATGAAGGAAATGACTTTTTTTACAATTACCACAGGAGCCTTGATGAATGAACTAAAAACGTAATGGTTACATGCGTATAATATTGTAATATAATACTCATAAACTGCAGACGTCGAGAAATGGTTTTATTAAGTCTGAAGCAACAAACAGGTCTTCGAATTAAGCATATGGAATTAACGCCACATTCAACCAATTTAAAGCAATTTGTTGTAGTTGTAATCGGTTTTGAAACCCGCGACCACCCTCTGCAGTCAATAAAGTTTAACAATACAATGTTGACTGTTAAGTACATTCATATTTTGACTTTACGATTATTTTTAAACAATGCAAGTATTTGAGCAAGCACGGTGTTTTGCGTCGAACCAACTTAAGGACGTAAGACCTGGTAAAGGTCGCAGGACGTAACCAGATGCATACTGCTTCCATAAGACCTCAGTGGGATTCATGGGATTAAATAGCTGATTATAATGAAGTACTTTTTAAATCACGCAGAACTGTTTAGCGATATTTGTAGATTACTTACTTAAATTTTACTGAAAGATAAACTGTAAGAACCTCTAATCGAGAAATGAATAAAAACCACTTGTTGCGAGGTTGCAAGGGCGAACACATAAACAAGATGCACATGACGCAATCAACTACATGTTGCAACTTCGATGTAGGTAGGACTCATAGAAGTAATACACAGCGCATAATTAATTGCATGACACACAAGCCAGCTCGCTGCGGTAGATAAGCTAATCAACAGCAGACAGTGCGTCGTCTGTCTCGCGATGTTGATGCCTATTCGCTCGTGCAGACCGCCGAGCGCGGAGCAATCAGCCTGCGTCCGCCTCGACGTGTGAAACGGGAATGCGGTTTATGGCGACACTTTATTGCGGAATTTGCTAAGATCGCCTCGCTGCTCCCGCGACGTAAAGCTGCGCGTGCGATCGACAGGTCGCGTATGGTGTTGCTGGGTTTTTATGATAGGAAATTCTCAGTAACACCACGGAGTTCGGAAATATGCTTTAAGCAGTAATAAATTTAGCAGTAGAATCCTGCCTATCCCTTTGAAGATATATTCGGTATAGTATATTCTGAGACTTGAACTAAAAATAACAAAGAAATATATTATCATATAAATTCAGGTGGAAGAAATGTATCAAAAATTAGAAAACTTTAGACCTAAATAAAGCTTTTAACTCATTGTCAGAAAAAAATATAGGTTTACCTTCGGTAGGACACTTACAACCCTTTGTACTAAGAAAATTATTTCAGCAAATCGATTAGACAGAAGACAATCCAGCGAAGTTAATAAATTACGGGTTATGGGCTTTTAATGTTATTTCAGAATGGATCCTTTTGTTATAGAAAAGTCAACTGTAACGTTAGGGAATAATATATGTTATTATACAACTAGAAACAAAAGTTTGCTGTAAATAAACATTATAAAACCTAGTAGGAAAAGGCAAAGAAGCTACAGTTGACCCGGGGATCAACTAAGCATTTAGTGATTATTAACTTGTATAAAAACGTTATACGCTTATTGCATCTATTGCGTACTCATCATTACTGTAATTCCTATCATTTTGTTATCATAAAAAATACTAAAACTACGGAAAAGCCTTGTGATGATTATTTAGTGTAAAGAGCGAAATAATCAAATATCACCACCACCATATGTAGATTAAATTAATTAAACATGTAATTACGTTTCCGAAACGGAATAAGCACACGTTAGATTTGTAAAAAGTGATGCAAAAAGAACACTTAATACATTCCGATTAAGATCTGCATTAATTTACGGCTGAACAAAAGCCAGAGCAACCTTGGACAGCGACTTGATGCACTTTTGCATGAACGCGATGTGGAAACATCGAGAACATAACACCTTCGCACGAACCTCGGCTCGATGTAATCACCGTAACAAACACCACATAATAAAAATTTCATTAGGCAGATTGCTTCGGAGAGTGAAGTAACAGCAACGACAATATTTATTATCTTTCATCACATTACCAAATACGATCTAATGTATTCGCAACTTGTACTAACTCATACATTAAACATACCACTTTATGCCTGCTTATACATTCGGATGTCAGCCTTCGACTGACTCTTTGTTTGGATCATTTTGTCAATCTAATCGTTCTATTGTCGGTTGAATGGTCCGATCTGCTGTCGGCTTGCGTTTCGATTAGTTTATTAATAGCTACTGCATCGATGGCGACAGCACTATTAATTGCTTCAATTTTTATTAATAGTATTCCCTCACCAACATAATCGAAATAAATGTCGTACTTTTAACTATTCCTTAATTGCGTTCCCATTTGTAGCGCGCCACCCAGAAAGTGTTGCGTAAGTGTGTGATATAACAGGTAAATCGTTATGCGCTCTCGTCAGAAAGTAATTTTATATGTTGTCAGAAAGCTATCCGTCTACTGAGCTCCAGTTTATATTAGATTTCGCCAATTATTGTGTTCTTTTCAAACGTTAATTGAACCCCTTCCGCGTTTAAGCTTAATTGCCTATATCCTACCAATCATACGATCAATTAAACACAAGTGGTCCAATAAAACATTTGCGATAACATTTCACATAGTTATCATTATATAACGTTAGGTTAGAAACATGCAACTAAATGTTTAACATGTCATGAATTATTGGCACACAATGTATGGAGTGTAATCTCTGCCGCATACTACCCTTTGGCTTGTGTTTTACTTAGAGATGTGATGAGCACATATTCATTAAACTATGCAGAAAGGATCCGCTTTAGATGCAACGCAAAGCTCGGTGATTTGCAGTGTATACTTATTGTACTTATATTTTTTTATTCACTGCTTATGCTTTTTATGATTTATCTGACTTCGAAATATTACAACTTTTCTATCCATCGCTCCATCAGTTTCAAATCCATAATTAACACCTGGGTTAATCTGAAAATGAAAGAATGACTAGTGTTGTAGTTTTTTAATCAAGTTATTACTAATTATTTAGCGAAAAAATTGTTCAATTATACTATCTTGCTGTAAAGTATTATAAACGTCGTGATGGCCAGGCACACACCTTTAACTTTTCGAAGTTATGTGTGTATTCACAAATAATTATCACGCACTTTAACGGTGAAGGAAAACATCGTGATGAAACCTGCACACCTAAAAGTTCTTAGGAATTTCTTAGGTGTGTAGTCCACCAACCCGCACAAGGCCAGCGTGGTGGACTAAGGCCTAAACCCCTCTCAATTGTAGAGGAGGCCCGTGCCCAGCAGTGGGACGTATATGGGCTGATGATGATGATGATGACGACTTACTTTTAAGGAGGTTCTAAATTTGTGTGGTTTAAAACAATGCTCTGTTCCACCAGAAACAGCGGTCAGCTGCGTAACACGCTAAGTCGCGCGCGTGAGCTGTGCGAGCGATGGCGGAGCGGCAGCGCGTCCACCGCACCGCCAGCGCCGCCGCCCGACGACGAGGGCGGGGGACGGCTCGCGCGCTGGTTCAGCGTGCGCCGCGGCTCCGCGCACCAGTACGACATGCACACGCACGAGACCGACAAGATGCCCAAGTTGCCAGAGGTATGAGGCTACTTCCATCATTGTACTGTTATACCTTTACTACGTCCAAATATTAAATCATGAAGAATAAGATAATGGAGCCCCTAAACACTCATAAGGAATGATGTGGACAAAAGTTAGAGTCTAACAGTTTTCCTATTACACTGACTTGTAGCTGGTTTCCAGGCTCTAACTCGCTTTACAGGTAATTTTTAAATGAGGTCTATGTATTATTTCCCATTGTCTATGATGATGATAATAAGTCATCAAATCCATGTAAAAAGCAGTAGGAATTGGTATTATGCTATTTTTTAAACTCAATAAAAGACATGTTACAGAAACAAACTATTCAACTATAGAATATAGTAAAACCTATTTTGTAGAAAATAGTTATACTCAACTAAATTTATTTTTATATAAAAATATAAAAAAGTTACCCATGACAATATTTATAAAATCTAAATAAATCATTATCTTAATTATATTGTAACACAGAGAATGCATTATTCTCCCCCAGTCGTTTTCTCTCAATTTATCACGTAAAATCGACTTTGGTTACAACTAAAATGATAAATCGTTCTAGTTAGAACTCAATTAAAACAGCTCCAAGTGGATATCCCTCATACTAATAGAGAATAATGTCCTCAATGAAACAGACGTTGTTCCACAACAAACAATTTATCAATAGCATGAGAGCACTCGATAGCAGGCATTTGCGGAACAGTCAGCGTGCATACATATTTATTCCTTATACGTTATAACAGAGAACGTAATAATATAATGCATTATGTATAAAGCACATGAATCACATTAATATTTTAGATGAATCATGATCCAGCCATTGAGTAGTCATTGAACGTCAAACCGCAGTAACGAGTTGAACGTCGCGTCGCGTCCGCCGCGTCGCCTCACATGAGGTCTCGACACGCTAAACAAATAATCTATTTTAACATGTGATATAATGATGTCAGATTGGTATCCAGTGAGCTACCATGGCGGATCCATGTATACGATAGTAATTTTCTTACTTCAGTTTATTTTTAGTGTGTCTACGTGTGTAACGTGTTACTCGTAAATGTCAAAAGTTAATTTAATTCGCGCGAACGTTCCGCAGTCATGTTTTGTCCGTTTTGCATGAGACTGATGCACGATAAGGCTGAGTATACGTTGACACACTACAACGTAAGTCACGTGGTGTATTGGTGTATCACTTTTGACGTTTACGTGCTGATGAAAAAGACAGTGTTCCGATGACGCGATACGTGACGACTGACGCGCTCGAGCGATCCTCGCGCCGGCAATTACAGCAACAAACTACCTTCACTACGACCGTCCTCCAAATGCGAGATTCCGTCGCATCGGGTGTGCAGCGGCACGGTTTATTTCTGAACACGAATCGAGCATCGGAATTCTGCGAATAACATAGAGTGTTGGTGTGAGTTGCGTGGTTATCAATGCGGTGTGTTGTTTCCAGTTGGAGGAGGATCTGTTTTCGTGCGGGGGCGAGGTGCGCGGCGGGCGCGTGCCGCCGCCGTCGCTGGGCCCGCCGCCGGACTCGCTGACGCCGGTGCAACTGCGGCGGCGGCACGTCGTCGCTGCCATCATCCACAGCGAGAATTCCTACGTCGCCACTCTACAGCGACTAGTCAATGTGAGTCTCATAATCTATACAAACTTGCTCAATCAATATTTAAATGGCAATTACCATCGGCTACTAACTGTATTTTGTTTAAATGTGATATTTAAGTTGACTAATGCTCATTACACATAACTTTAAAGCCGCAAATAAACTTCTGTAATGTTCGAGTAAGACCTGTTTACAGAGGCCTCTGTTTACTTATTCTGCGTTAATACAGTAAAAGTGGCAGTTGTACTGCCAGATAATAATAACAAATAAAAGGATGTTTAAGTTCCGCAATATAAATATTACCCGCGCCCAAATATCACTGTGTAATATCGTATTTGCCGTTATGGTTTGGCAAACAGCCAGCAATAATTGTCCGTACAAGGTGGGTCGGTTCAAATATTTGCTTTGCGCAATTATGGTCAGCTGAAATAAGCACACTGTCAACAACACAGCCCACTTGCTAATACGAGTTATTGTACACAAACCGGTTGCTTCGCTATCATAACATCTCGCCATCGGTCGTTCGACGAACGCATGGTGACTTTTCTCACGGCTCGGGAGAAATTCGTCGCCGGGAAGGAAGTGTTTAGATTGATGACAGAATAACCGTCAATTATAATTCAATCATAATAACTTAGCATTGCGCAATAGCAGTAAGTGTATGTAATATAATGTTGGTGGGCGCGCACCATCTGTCCCGCCAATATCATCACACTCGCTACTTTTGTTTTCATCCAGTCAGCAAGCGCAGAGTGTGACATGACAAGATGGGACGCTTAATTAAATAGCAAAGTAAAATAAATGGTACAAAAGCGTGGCTCGAGGCGGCAACTCTGTGTATTAATAAGATTACGCGTTCGGAAAGCAGTCCGCCGGGTTTTGTTAATAAGTGCTGATTGCTCATTACGTAACATAAACACATCAATGGATACCTGCTTAGGGATGCGCGTTAATTTTATCTGTATAAATAAATGCTCATCTGCGAACAACGCTCGGGAGTAATGCAATAACTTGTGAGCTAATGCAACTGCAGCTCGTTTGAATCTCGTTAGTACGCCGATTATTGATAATTTAAAGATATTTCGTCTTTCCACGTTTTCTTCTTTAATGAGATTCTGAATTGAGTATGTCGTCTTTTCTCTCAAACGGCCATATTAAGTAAATGAACTTTCTTTTTCCCCTTTTGTCAACTAAAATCTCATGAATTTGTATTTTGTTTTGTAACTACCGTGAATTGGGAGAGTTGGCGACGCATAGGAAATGTCAAAAATCTCAAAGCAAACATATGTAAATATACCTGGCTGGCCTACTTTGTATTGTTTCGCCCACAATTCACATGCCATAGATTTGCATATTAGGAAGTGGAGCAATTTGAATGGAGCAGTATGCTCGTTGGAGTGCCAACTGCGAGGTCATCTCTCTTATTGAAAGTGCCGCTGACAGCCGCCGGACCGTGTTTAATGCACTAAATTGGACTTTTGTCTGTGCGAATTGGAACAGCATTGTCCTGAAACTACAGTCTATGAGTTAATACCAACGTTGTTACTATATTGTCAATAATGGCGTTTTGTTATTGCCTACATTAAATACATTGATTAGAACTCAAGTCGAAACTCTGATCCACCAAGTAATAATCTCGTTATATACTTTTGACTTTCCATATTATTCTAGTCAAAGAACATAAAATTGTATTTGTATCTTTAAATTCATTTTGAAATTTTCCTCATCAAATAATGGGTAGAATTG
This sequence comes from Hemaris fuciformis, assembly GCA_907164795.1. NCBI lineage: Eukaryota > Metazoa > Arthropoda > Insecta > Lepidoptera > Sphingidae > Hemaris > Hemaris fuciformis. The sequence continues at coordinate 7,519,545 of OU015446.1, forward strand.
TCCAATAAATGTTAAAAACCGCACGTATTCAAAGTACAGGCAACAATCAGCTTTCCATAACCGCACACACGTCGCTGTCAACAAACCATAGAGCTTATTGACATGTCACAATTTTACACACAAGGAAAACTAAACACATGCGCAAATATGTTATTGGGCCCGAGACAACAAAAGCTCACTTCATTGTCCCGGCATTCCCGGCTTTCTGTGAATGTTATTCATTATATATAATACCTGCATGGGACTGTAGATCGAGTCACTGAGTATTCTAAATTAAGAATATTTATCGATTGATGTCTAAGGCAATGGCATTATTTTGTTGATGCGAGCTTAGCTTTTTACCGCCTATTTTTTCAAGGATAGCATTTTTATTTAAGTATAGAATTTATTTATTTATTAAAATTATGTTACTGTATGAACTATCAATGTTTTTGAATTGAGATGTTGCTCTGAGAAGTCTATAATTACTTGTATTCATAAATGGAATTTACTATTATTGGAGCAACTTTTATTATAATATTTTATCGTTTTTGTTCTTGATTTAAAAATAGAGTCAAATCCAAACGACACGATCGACAACGTATTATTATGATCGCGTTCCAACAAAACACAAGAGATCAATCTTTAAATCTCCTTACGTAACAAAAATATCTTAGTAGGCAACGATTAAGTACTAAGACCTAAACAAACCGCATCAGACGCTGATTTAAAGCGAATATTTTATGTTTGGAACATAAATCATAATTTATTTCATATTGTTTTCATAAGTACTGTGGCTTACAAAAGATATCCTTCACCCGCATCGTTCATCTGCCGCATTAACTGCGTAACATCATCATATGTTATACTTCACGTACTCTGAGATTGCAAGACACGTCCTTTGAATTATAATTAACCTTTATTAATTATTTAAAAAAAACTGCTAACAGTAATTGCATTCAGCAATGATGTTGAAAATAATTGCACTGGACCATAATGTATATTGTTCATATTTATGATGAAAATACTGATGACATCGTTCTTTCTACTCCTTGAATTATCAATTTAATTTTACAGAGTCTTAAATAAAACTGTAATTCGAACCCATGGAAGAGACTAACAAGCTTAAACCATTTTGAAAGTTCCTTTACTTCCAACTATGATATCGCTCACTTCTATTCATCAGTATAGACGTATATTCTATGTTATCGGTTGCACTTATACCAGATAGTAATTCGGGTCAACATTTCATAACATTCATTTACCAGTACCGTACGTTTGTTTGTTAATTCGCAAGCTTCTCTGTATAATCATTCACTTCTATGCCAACACGATTTACTCATTAACTTAAGTCCTAACGTAACAATAACCCAGCGGCAATTTATTACGTTTTCGCGTTAAAATAATATTCACAGAGATCTTTGTTTATTCTGGTAAATTCCATTGCCTTGGGCAGAGGGAAAAATGTTGCTTGTTTTTGCCATCATCGTAATGACAGTGACGTAGGATTCGCAACTGTCTTTGTTAAATGGGAATGCTTGGTCTAAGCAATTTATGACGCAGTCGCGGAAGCTAAACTGACTTACATTGCTTAGATTCTCGAACGTTGCAAATAAATAGAAATAATATCATACCCACGATAATTATAACAAAATAGCTTTTCATATATACGTCCGATGAATGCAACTGACTTTACAGTTTTGAGAATTTAGGTTGCAATTTGTATTAGCTTAGATCGTATATGTAAAGAACTCTTGAATATGAAGGTGTGCTCGCGATGTTTTCTGACGTCATTGATTGATTTGACGCCGGTCTTTCACACAATTTTTTCTCATTTTTTACTAACATCAGATAGTATGCGTAGTGTGATTTTACCAGCCGACTTAATTAACCTTTATCAAATTCCGAACACAGGAATTTCGAACGATCTTCAAATGTTTTTACGATACATTTGAGTGGATGCTTCTAAGCGTCTTCTTAATCCGTATATGCAGCAGACCTACCCCAAGTAAATATAGATGGATAATTAATATGTATTGGACATAAACTGCTGAAACAAAATATATTTCACAACGAACTTTCAAACGACTGTCCGAGTCGTTTGTTCCGACGATAGGAATAACCAATAGATGTTATCAAAGTTTATTTTAACCTTCCTCCGCTTGTTCTCACAAGACTTGTTGCAAAAGTGTGCGTTTTCAATTTACATTCAATACACAAGCGCTGCCTATTTCGAGATGTGACGCGAGTTATGACTGATTTTATATTAGCTTCTTTGTCTTTATTTGCACGTCGTTGTCCAACTGACGAATGTGTGCGATTTAACGTTTCTACGCTAGAATCAGTTCCTTGTTTTTTTTAACTGAATTGCATTTGTACACAATTTGTTTGCTTTATTATTTTTTCCAGAAAACGACGACGTAGACTGATATGTCGCAATCATGTTAGACGGCGATAAGTAGGTATATATATAAAAAAAACTACAAAGTCTCAAGTAGTTTGTTATACTCACAACATAAGACTCATATCTTAGTGTGGGGTCAGAACTATGCATGTGACAGTTGGGTGTTATTTTTAAGTTATTTTTAACCTATTGAGAAACGATAATATGTCACGAATTGGTTAAATTTTGCTGGACTGTTATGTTGTCCCATAATGCTAAATACTTGCGTATGTAACTGTGGGTTTTACAGTCTATGAACAACTGTCGCTATCCGGGTAGATACGAAGACACTTTAGACCATTATTAAATTATTACGCTTACGTTTAATGTAAGCCGATTAACTTAATATATGGCCATGAATTGCAGAAATCTTTTAAGGAAATTTAAGTGTTTTTGTATGCGAGCGTCGGGCTGCTTATCTTCTGTACGAGACGACAAAAAGTTGAAGCAAATGTATATATTATATTTTTTTCGATTATGCCACGGGGCCAAAGAGGCAGTTGAATATTATATTTATTTGCAAAATTAATATAGGTGTTTTATTACCCAACTAGCTGTGCCTGCGACTAAGTCCGCGCGGAATAGTTTTGTTTTATTATTATTTATGTATATTCATAAAAATAAACAATAGAAATTCTAAAATAAAAGTAGCCGAAGTTACTGCCAGTGAAAGTCCCGTAAAAATAGGTCCAGCCGTTTCAAAAAATAGCCGGAACAAACACAAAAATTGTAAAAAATGATATTTTTGGTATATGTATCTACTTAGTAAAAAGCGGTTATTTTAATGTTACAAACAGGAACACCAATTTTATTTATTTGTTTAGATAACAAATAGGTATGTACTTACTCTAAATAATTACTTCATTACAGTGGAATGATTGCACGTTCAATCTTTTTGGTTTTACGTCAATGACGTCAATTATTTAGTAAAACTGAACTAATACGCCTGCTGTAATGTAAGCTAATACACCTGTGGCCTGTCGGCTCAATTTCGGCAGAATTGTGTTTAATATAAATATGTTCTTAAACATTCTTCTCCATCGTCTTTGTAGTCTATTTAAAATATTTTATTTATTAAACTTAAATATAATTCGGATGTAATATAAACTTTTCCTTGACCGAAATGAACGAATTGTCTAGTTGAAAGGAACCGCGTAAACATATGATTTACGAGTCCCGAATACTAAAACAGCTTACTTCGCTCAAGGTTGAAGCAAAAAATTTGCGGATTCGGATAGGGGACAATTAAAGAAAGCCAGGTATTTTAATCCCACTTTGAGTGTAAAAATAAGCACTTGACTTTTTGAATGTAATACTTATTGGCGAATTGAAAATATTTTTTCCACCCGCCATGACGTTATTATCATCATGTAAAACAACACACTTATTAAATCCCCGCACTACGACAAATTTTTGATCGTGTTTGGGTGTTATTGAAACCAAAAATCTCTCTTAATTCTAACACCAATGAAAAAAAACTGGCATATTAATTTTATCATCATCAGCCTATATACGTCCTACTGCTGGGCACGGACCTCCTCTACAATTGCGAGGGATTAGGCCTTAATCCACTACGCTGGCCTAGTGCGGGTTAGCAGACTACACACCTAAGAAATTTCTAAGAATTTTTAGGTGTGCCGGTTTCCTCGTGATGTTTTCCTTCACCTTTAAAGTACATAATAATTCATTCTGAATATACACATAACTTCGAAAAGTCAGAGGTATGTGCCTGGGGTTTGAACGTGCGACCGCTAAGATATACTCTACCGGCGCACCTAAACCTCGACGCCATATAATATGGGACAGGATTACGTGTGCTGCGACCATTGGATATAATTTCTCAATGAAACTACTGCGTCATATGGGATGTGTGGGTTTAGCCATTAATGTTCCTACATAATTTATTAACAACAATAAAACGTGACACATCGGGATACTGAAACGGTCGACATAATTGCGGATGTAAATTGGGCAGGCGTTTCTACAATTTCAATAAATAAAACAGAAAACATGTTTCTGTTTAAATACTTTTCTTCAAAATTTGCTAATTATTTAAGGTAAAAGAAATATTTAAAATAAGCGAACTAGAAAGAATATCTGAAATACGAATGCAGACATTTAACGCCATTCAACAATGACTTCTAATCTCATTAGCCCAGAAATGTATTTTTAGTTGCCATCTTTGACCTTGTCTAAGCGAAACAAAAAAGAATCACATAATATTATAAGCAACCAAATATTTTAAGTGCACTACGTCAAATAGACTAAGGCTTTATGTTTTTCCCCCTTTTTAATTAGTTTATCTCTCAACAGGACTACAAGAAACCGTTGGAGGAGAGCAGCCCGGCCATTTTGAACGCGAGCAAGATCCAAACGTTATTCCACCGGCTGCCAGACATACTGCAATGTCACCTACACTTCCGCACCGCGTTGGCGGACTGCGCGCGCACGTGGGACCGCGATGAAAAAATAGGTAAATGGACCGTTTCCCATTGTTATTCATCTGTAGTCTACGCCAGGTGACAACAGCATTTGGCGCTCAGCTTTTTTGTATACGAGCCACCGAAACATACACTAGAAAGTGTTTCTTCATTGTGTTTGGAAAAATAGGGATGGGGTAAAAAAAACGGGAAGAACCGGAGTGGTAGCAGAGATAGTCCTCTAGTTACCTTATTTATCGAAATACAATGTTCGTTATAGGATTTTCGATATAACAGTAGTTACACCCAAATCAAGCTAACTCGTTCGTGCTTAACTCGTAAACATTTAAGCTCCACCCATATAACATATTTATTTTCAGAAATTTACTATTTTTTATCGCTCAACGTTCGCGCACTTTTTTTAGTGGTAGACGAGCAATGGAGCAATCAGGTTCACCATACCATCTCATTGAATCTAATGTTTATCGGAAAACAAATGTTTCGAACAATTCTGTCTCTTTATTTCGTCAACGGTTTATTGCAATACTGTGAGAGGCCGTCACATTTCCGAGCCGCAATAAATTTTTCGGGAGTTAATTGCGACGTTTCGAAAAGTCTTTAGTATTTTTGCGTTTATAAAGAAGAAAGTCCGAAATATTGGCGTAGGATTGTTGTTTACCAAGACACAAGTCCCACATATATTAATGAATAATGCTGTATGTCACCTTTATACAGTCAGCTCATTAAATGATAATGTTAATTTTTGAAATAATGAACACAAAAACAAGACAAGCTTTAAGCCCTTTTTATTTGTTTGTATCAAATTTAAAAATATTTTGTTTTTGTTAGTTGTTAAGTCGTACTGGACAACACAAATTGTACCTATATGGTTTGCCATCTCTGAATGTAGGCGATATTATAAGCAATTTATATTCCTTGTGTTGAAATGAGTGTTTTATTTTACGACGGTGTTGTGAAAGAGTTGAGAAATAACAACAACGATTTTATGATTATGGGCAACTGTACTAGGAAATTTACAAGCCCTTACCACGAAATGGTGAGACAATTTGTATGAATTCATCAAGGCTGTATTAATATCGGTATCGAATTCTTAGACGAAAAACTTAACAAAATTAAAATACATTTTCTATTATTTTTTTGCATTCATGAAGGTTGGTTAATATCTGGGTGGTAAATTCAATTGTATTAAATAAATTTTTACTATCTGCCTCATATTGTTTCAGAAAAATTATTTCATGATTATGAGTGTCCTATTTTCAGTTGTTGTGACGATCTCATTTCTCTTGCCGAATTCTAGATCTAAAAAACCTAATAAAAACTATTTACTTCGCACTGCTTGTTATGATAGTATTCTGAGAAAGTATATCCACTCACGCCTAAATAAACATACAAAGAACTCGTTCGTACGTAATTATTACTTCGAAATCCCAAATTAATACATTTTGTAAACATCGCGAAACAAAATGAGATATCTCGGAATCCTCGCATCGGACGCGTGGGAGGCGTGACTGTGCGGCCAGTTTCGGTTCTCACCTTTAAAATAATACGTTTGCATATTATTTTTATAAACACTCATGTGTTTGTTCACTTGTCGTGTCATTATTCCACAGGTAGAGACTAAATACGTATAATCATTGGGAATTTTTTATTAGAAATTGACTGCCTCGTGGTCTCGCGGTACAAGTATGTACCGTGCGATCTAGAGGTCCTGGGTTCGATTCCTGGGTCGGGCAAAGTGTTATTGGGTTTTTCTATTAGGAAATTCTCGGTAACAGCACGGAGTCTGGAAATGTGCCCGAAAAACGGCAATAGGCTCACCACCTATTACGTGGGACTGATACATACTTGGCGAAATGTGGATGCAGAAATACACCTCTGCCTACCCCTTCGGGGAATACAGGCGTGAGTTTATGTATGTAATTTTTATTACTTACAGGCCAGATATGAGCAATATATGATTTTGTTTTTAAACACGATAAGTATTTAAAAGCATTATTTGTGTAATGTCCAATGTCGTGTATGTTTCTTTTCTATATAACATCGCACACCATCATAAGTACAAATTCCTCGTAGTCAACAACCGTGAATATGATTGCTTATTAGTTGTACCTAAACTCCGAAAATTGCTCGTGAATTTATAATGTATCTTATATCTTTAAATGAGCAATTCTTGTATATATATAATTGGAATCTCGGAATCGGCTCCAACGATTTTCATAAAATTTAGTATATAGGGGGTTTCGGGGGCGATAAATCGATCTAGCTAGGAATCATTTTTAGAAAATGTCATTTGGAGGAAAAATAACAATCAATAGGAGGCGTTTGAGTACACTCTTCCTGACATCTATTGGCGAATTGGCGAATAATAATACTATTTTTTGTGAGCAACCAATTGCTTTAACGACACAACAGCAGATGGCGCTGTTAAGTAACATTATTCATATTACATCATTTTATTAGTAATTCGTACTTAAATATAATTTCCAAAAAACACAATTTAAAAAAAAATTATCCGAGCAAAGCTCGGTCATCCAGGTACTATTACTATTATATGAAACTAAGTAAATAAATATGTGAATATTATTTGCTCATCGTGGATTTTGGTTCCCCTTTTTTCATTTTTATATTTATTATTTTGGATCCAAAATGTTCAAAATGATTGCTATGAATATGCTTTATGACATTTTATCTGTTATTTTCCAGGCGAGGTCTTTCTGAACGCGTTTTCGAAAGCGGTAGTGCTAGATGTCTACTCAGATTTCATAAACAATTTCTCCGTGGCGATGGAGTTGGCCAAGATGGAGTCCAAACGCAAGTCGGCGCTCGCTGACTTCTTAAAGGTGAAGCAGATTAGTGCGCACGACAGGCTCTCATTCTTCGGCCTCATGGTGAAACCGGTGCAACGGTTTCCGCAGTTTATCATGTTTTTACAGGTCAGTGTGGGAACAACTCAATTGAATATCATTAAAATATGTACATATTTTATCTTTTTATTATTTATCTCTTTATGGTAGAAAAGATATACATATGGTTATCAGCCAATTCTTATTTTAGTGACAATTCATTTTATTACTTGAAATCTTGTTTATTTAAAAATGTCTTATATGAGAAATTATTTCCAGGATTTGTTAAAACACACGCCGCCTGGGCATTCGGACCGCGTTGCTCTGCAACGTGCATTGACGAGACTCGAGGCTTTGGCTGAAGCTTTGAATGAAAGGAAACGGGACGCTGAGAGGACACAGGTACATACATCAACAAGCTATGCTATGCTAATCTCCTCTTATGAATTTTACATACTGTAATAATAATACATGTATAAAAAAAGTGTTCGTGTGAGTGTATCACTAACAAAACGTAATTGATGGCTCCCATGGCATTTATCGTTACATTATTTATACATTACAGTTTCTATTCCATTTCCATACATAAATGGTGTAACACATGTCCTTAATCAGTTGAAGTTATTGATATATGTTCAAAATTCTCCATTATTTAATACATAACGTTTACAGGCCTTCCGCGCAGCTCTAAGACGTTTGACGAAGGGAGGCGTGGCGGCGGCGGGGGGCGCGGGGGGTGCCACAAGGTTCGGCGCCGCGAGACTGCTCGCCTCACGGGCTGATAAGCGACATCTCTTGAGACAAGACGACTTGCTGCAATTGGTGAGCAATATTACTCTATAAATAATACTTTATTTGCGATTTGTAAATTTTGTCAGAGAATGGACTGGAGTGAAAAAAAATTAACATTTAAAATTTAAGTCTGGTTACACAGCTATATCGTATTAAGAAGTTAAAGCACTTTATCTAGTAAGGTTCTGCATCTGAACCTCCTAATTTATCAAGTTCATTGACAAGTTCTGTTGGGTGTATTTATTTGTTTATTAAGCTTAAAAGTGAAAATTCATGTAATAGCTAATTATTTTAGGAAGGCTACTATCATGCCTTTCAAATACCGTGATCTGCGAAATCTAATTAGCTTTTATTTCCTAACTTTTATGTCTTTCATCTCCATTCACAAAGAAATGTTTCTGAACATGACAAATTGACTTTTTTGGTTGTCAATCGTCCCTTCATCGATTGTATCCAATGGCCAATTGGAGATTTGTGCTCTAAGACTAATGTATAATATGTACTTTTGTTCTCAGGAGTTCAACCAGTCCGGCGGTCTGTCGAAGTGCAAGCCGCGGCGGCTGCTGCTGCTGAACGACCTGGTGGTGTGCGTGTCGGTGGGCGCGGCGGGCGACGACGCCGAGCGCCTCGGGCTCAAGTGGGCGCACCCCGTGCACGACGTCGACGTGCTCGACACCGGCACCTCGCCCACGCTCAGCAGGGTGCTCGCGCAAGGTACAACGCATACATCGAACAGATGCTCATAACATATTGATGCTCATAGTTTAGTGATGCTCATAACATACTGATGCTCATAACACAGGGCTGCTCAAAACATACTAATATTGAGATGATAAGGTTTGGCTATTAGAAAAATCGGCTCGGTAATATATTTTCTTTTATGTTTTTCGTGCCATAACTTGGGAAACAGTCCATAACTCTAATTGGCACTCGCAGATTTTTTTGCCAATTTAATTCAGTTTCAACTGGCTTGGTATATGTCTTTCATTAAATTAATGGCTAGGATTTTGCAATATAGTTATGGAAAGTTAAATTAATGTTTCATTACAGGAATGAACCGTAGCGGTAGTCTACGATCCAACTCCAGTAATGGACAGTTGAGCACGTCGACTGGCGACTCCCTGTGCAGCGAGATGTCGGCGCTGATGCACGACTACGAAACGGTGTCGCGCATGGCCGACCTGGCCGCGTCCATGCGGACGCAATACCCAGAACTCGCGCCGGAGATGTTCCGCGGACTGCTGCAGAACATACAGAGGAGTATACAGGTACAATGGCGTTGGATGTTCATTTCAAAATGCTCATTTCATGATAAAACTATGTGGGAAATTTTAATTTTTGGCTCATAATCATCAGACCATACATAAGCCCCACTGTTAGGCACGGGCCTCCTGAAGTGAGAAGCTTTAGTCCAAAACGCTGGCCTAGTGCGGGTTGACGGACTATACACCTGCTTTAGCCATATTTATAAAATTTGGTTAGTTAAAAACTTTAAGAATCTTTTAGGATTTTTGCCAAGACACTAAAACGAGCAATGTCATAATATTTGCAAACTACATTATTTTCGTTCATACTAACTAAACTTAATTTTCAATTTACAGAAAAAGGACGACGAGATGGCATGGATGGACTCGTGTTGCCTGCAGCTGCGCATCCGCGGCCGCGAGGAGGCGCTGACGTTCCGCGCGAGCGAGCCGGGCGCGCGCCTGGCGTGGGCCACCGAGCTGCGACTGGCGCAGCTGGCGCAGGCGTCCGCCAACTCGCCCGCCTGGCGCCTGCCCGCGCCGCACCACCCGCCGCCGCACAAGATGCCGCTCTTCGTCGCCGCCACGCCCGTCTACTCCTCCAAACACCTCACTGAAGTCAGTACAACTTATATACTTAGCATCAAATATTTTCATGCTGTTTAAGCTATACCACTAGTTTCCGCACCTAAAAAATGGATTTAAATTTAATACATGGAAGAAACAAATGACCACACTCTTAGCAGGTAGTTTGTTTCGAGATAATGTCACAGAGCCAAAAATATTTCGAAATAAAAGTTTCCGACGACTGTAATTTTAATGAGAATACCCTCCCGTGTTAGCACATTATATTGTATGTGCGCAGGTCCGGTGCGGGTGCTTCTACACGTGCAGCGGCGGGTCGCGCGGCGCGGCGATGCGGCGCTCGCGCGCGCTGGTGTGGGTGTGCGCCGCCGGGCCCGCGCACTCGCACGTGGCCGTGCTCACGCACCGCGCCGCCGCGCTCAAGACGCTCGTCACGCTCGACCTGCCCGACACCCAGGTCTCCTCCATGGAGTACGCCAAGGGCGCGCCGCTCGCCACCTCGCTGTGCGGCGACACCGTGTGGCTCGGCACCGAGGACAAGAAGATCATCATATTCTCCGCGCTCGAGCCAGAGAAGCAGGAGAAACTCGTGGAGGTGCCCACCGTGGCCGCCGTCACGCAGATCCGCCACCACTGCGACTCCATGTTCGTGGGGCTGGCGAACGGCCGCTTGTCCGTGTTCAGGCGGAACCACGACGACTCGTGGGCGTTGCAGGAGCCGCTCGCGGTGGAACTCGGAGACAAGCCCGTGCACTGCGTCCTGCCCGTCGACGGAATCGTGTACGCCACCTGCGCTCGGCGAGTGTTCGCGATTAACGCCTTGACCGCTGAAATCATGAGGATGTTCGAATTGAAAGGTGAAGGTGACAAGTCCGTCAAGTACCTGGCTCACTCGGGCGTCGGCCTGTGGACCGCGTTCTCCGACTCGACGTACGTGAGCCTGTACCACGCGGAGACTTTTGAACATTTACAGAATATAGACATCGCCGCTGACGTGGCCAAGACGATCGGAGCGAGGGAAGGCAGCAAGCCAGCTCATATTTCCGCTCTATTGGCAGCACATGGCATGTTGTGGGTGGGTACGACCGCCGGCGTCAGTGTGACGGTCCCACTTCCCAAACTAGAAGGGTTACCATTGATCGGAGGACACATAGCCGTATCGTACCATGCACACGCGGGACCAGTCACATTTTTGCTTCCTCTCATTCCGGAACCGCGAGATATGGACGTGAACGTCGTCCGCCGCAACCTGTCAAATGCGCGAGCTCTCGCCGGCACCACGACACTACAAGAAGAGGACGTCAAAGAGGACAACGACAAGCCCAAACTGGAAAGGCGTATCTCCGAAGAATCGAGTCCATATCGGCCGCAGCGTGTGCAATCCGCCGTCGTGCGGCGAAAGAAACCCGGTGACGTTCGCCTCAGCAAGACCCTACCGAAGTGCGCCAACCTGAACGCTTGCGACGTATACGGACTGTTCGGGGAACTGATGTTCGTGAAGGACTGCGTCGGCGAAGGCGACGTGAGCGGTGCAGGAGGCGAGGCGCTCCGGCGCAGCGACCCCGAGCTGGCCGCCATCCCGTTCCGCGTGAGCACGCTGGACCGTCGGCTGCGCATGCGCGCCGGCCGCCCGCGCAGCCTCGACCTGTCGAGCTGGTCGGTGGACTCGCGCGCGTCCAGCCTGTGCACGTCGTCGGGCAGCGAGGAGTCGATGGCGCTGCGCGGCGTGTCGCGCACCAGCTCGGGCGCGTCGGGCGCGGCGAGCCTGGCGCCCGTGGCCGTGTCCACGCCGGACTCGTCGTCGGGCAAGTCGTCGGCGTCGGAGCGCTCCGTGTCCCGCAGCGACTCGGCGGGCGCGGCGGGCGCGGGGGGCGCGGGCGTGATGACGGGCGTGGCGGGCGCGGGGCGGCCGGCGGCGCGGAGCCTGCGCGGCGCCGACTACGTGATGGGCGAGGGCGCGGCGCGGCGCTCGGTGGTGACGGTGGTGGGCGGGCGCGGGTACGTGGACTGGCGCCAGACGGCCGACGCGGCCGAGCGCCCCGCCGTGGCGGCCGAGCCCAACCCCAAGGACGCGCACCTCATCCTGTGGGAGATGCGCTCGTGACGTGGCGCGCCGCTCTGCTCGTCGATCGCGGCAGTGACGTACGGCTCGACCGGTCCGGCCATCCGGATCCGCACATTGTGTCATATTGGAAACTTGTCAGCGACTGTAAATATAGTTTTGTTGTAATGAACGAATGTGTACATTTCTATTTGCGAGTGATCGCCCGCAAGACCCTGTTAGGATGTTGTTGCTGCTCTTAAGCTTCCGATTAGTAAAATTTAGCAGCGTTGATTTGACGGCCCTAAATCATTACGGAAACATATGAGGCGGAGAGGATTTACAGTGTGTAAATTATGTGATAAGCTTTAAATTATTTTTCGAATTTGGGGCTTGGCGGTCTATCAGTTGTCCCGATGTTTATTGTATAATATTTAAGCGTTGGTGCATTATTTTTGTGATTGTTTATATTAGTGTTATATAGTCTATGACGATAGGGTAAAGAAATTTATTGCTTATGAAATAAGACTCCAATGTCCGTTCCGATTGTCTGACGTTAGTGGTGCACTTTAACTTTATTCGAACAAATTTCTATAAATCCAATTTATTTGTTAGTGATGGCGAAGAGAGTATGAACAATTTGCATTCGTAGGAACCGCCTTATTCTTTTAAGGAATTATGTTAATAGTACTGTAGTTTTATTTAATGCAAAAAGCGATTTCAATGAATTCCGAAGCAATTGTCAATGTTTTTGATTAACCATGTTGGTATATGTCGGTGTACATTAACTTTCGAAATTAACACATACCCTAGTGGCCTTATTTTATGAAAATTTCCAGTGTGTGATTAACATGTTATTCGTTTAAGCTTTATTATTAGACATTATTGATAATGTCGCTTTAAGAATTAGACTGATCTAGCTTAAGCGTTAAAATGTATTATTAGTTAAATTTTAGTCGTTTAATCATTTCGAACGAAACTGTTTCACATTTGTTAATACCGTATATTGTTCAAAAAATGGGTTCCATAATTGACCATTGAAAAATTGTAATTTGTATATTGTATTTCATTGTTGTATGTAATGTTTTTATCGATCCACTGTTGAATTAGTCACACAATTGATGTTCTGTCCTTTAAAATGGTTTATTGATGTAAATTATTTCTTAAACAGTTGATTTGTATATCAATTCTATTGTTGTTAATCGTTAGCATATGATTTTCGGTCAGTAATAACACTTAAACATTTGTTTTGCATAATCCAAAGAAAATGTTTGATTCACACAATAACTAAATGAGTATAATACACTGCCCACATGACCTACGTGCCAAAATGTATCAGAAATTATTATTGTGCCGAGTTGTAATTAATTAATTTAGATTTATTGGAAAAAATTGAATATGTACAAATTCCGATGATTAATGTACCCGTTTATGTCTGTGTAACTAAAATGTGAAACGAAACGAAACAAATCTCGAATACATCTCGAAACATTTTGTTTAGCTTGTATTTAAAACAGACTCGAATTCGATTATTTATACTCCAAAACGTCACAAAATGTATGTAGGTGTAAATAAATTTTAAGTTTATATATGTACACCTGTACTCCTTGTTTTATTTATTTGTCGAATTTTCCAGAAAATTACAGTTATACAAATAGTTGTATTTGCTTTGAATCGCCAATGTGACATTGTGAATACCGCTATAAATGGCATCGATACGGTAAATTAATACACAAATATTTTACTTCTTACAATACCATTCGTTTAACAAGCGAATGAATCATCTGACGGCAAGTACTAAGTAGTGTCAACTGTATTTGAACAACTTTAATACCTGACGATTCAAAGATTTAATGTCTCTTGTCAGATATCAAAAAGAGGAAAACCATATTCATATGGCTCAAGTAATTATTTGAACAAATATGGTTCAATTCCTACCTTATGTCGAATTTTTTATGACAATAGTAGACTAGACTGTTACCTATTGTAACCATTCTACTTCTAAGCTAATATGATTATAACATATAGGTCATATTAAAATATTTTATCTTATTGTATCTCTAGCGCAGCTGTAAGGAATAATTATGTAATTACTTTCGTTCTATGTAAAAATATTTTTATCAGACTACCTAACGTTCCAGCGCCATCTTGTGAATGTTAGAATGTTAGAGGAATTAATATAAATAAATAAATAAATAATACACCCAACAGTCACATACATAGTTCTGACCCCACACTAAGATACGAGTCTTGTGTCGTGGGTATCAGAAACTATGAGAGACTTTTCGGTCTCACAAACACCCAGACCCGAAACAAATATTTGTGGATCACACAAACATTTGTCTCGATGCGGGGATCGAACCCGCGGCCTCTCGTTTCGCAAGCTGGTGTCTAGCCAACTGCGCCACGGGGCTGTCAATATTAACATAATTATTTAATAGCTTTCTAGTCGCTATAAGATGGCGCAAGAATAATAATGTACTAATGAAGATTATGTTTGGAAAGACTAAACTTGATTGTCCTTAGGCTTACATATTAATTTACTTAATTAATTACTAAAAAAAAGATATTGAAGTATATTTTGTAATTAGATACCTACATTAAGGGAATAAAATATCACAATGGTCAACTAGTAAATTAAACAAGGCAATAAGTTTGTTATACTTTGTCTTTGTGTGTTTAAAGTTCGTCTGTTATACTTTGAACGCTAGGTAGGGATG
The DNA here is from genome assembly GCA_907164795.1 of Hemaris fuciformis. NCBI lineage: Eukaryota > Metazoa > Arthropoda > Insecta > Lepidoptera > Sphingidae > Hemaris > Hemaris fuciformis. The sequence goes on from OU015446.1 coordinate 7,534,633, forward strand.
GGTAAAAATATCGATATATCAAAATATCGATATTTTTTCAGAAAATAATCGATATATATCGTCGATATTTTTATTTTGATAATATCGATATTTAATTCTAAATATCAAATTCGATAAAAAAAATTGAGTTTTTTTAAATTTTACTTTGATCGAGTTAAAGTATAGATTTAAATTCGCCAAAAAAAGAAAAAATCTACAAGAGCTACTCTCGAGCCTCGAGTTTACGACTATTTACGAAGCTAGGGAAACTAAAATTCTAAAAAAAAAAACAATAGGTAATCTCGTAGTCGCTAAAAATATCGATATATCAAAATATCGATATATTTTTAGTCTGCAAACAACGATATTTTCTAAAAATATCGATACGATATATATCGATATTTTTTTTCCATTTGCCCATCCCTAACGCTAGGTATCCATCTAAACTAACCAAAGTACTTTATACCGAGCTACCAACAAATAAGTCCATTATACGACGAGATGGACTTTAGTAACTTTTACAGCGTCCGACACCATTAATTTTTTATGAATTGAGTAATTGTTAAAGGTGGTAACGGGTAAGTAAAAGTCAACTACATATCTAATCCCTATATTTTAAAGTACAAAGAGGCATTCAAACAGTGCGGGTAGGATGAATGACAATTTATTATCAAAACGATACGGCAGGTTCGATCAAATCATGATCACAACTAAGTTTTATTTAAACCTTGAGATTAGATAGCAAAAATGAATAGCTTTTTGTATTTGAGTACTCGTCGTAATAAATCAATTGCACATAAAACAAACCTCTGTTTGTGATCAAAATGAATATATTCGAAGAGATAAACTAGGATAAGATAAATAGCTTAGGGTCAAGTTGTGTAAGATTGTAAAGATTAATTTGCAAAGATAATGTCCTAATTCCGGTCATTCAAATAAATACGACTTAATTTTAGTTTAGTTCAGTATTTATTCTGTATTTTTTTCGTGTGAAATAGGTTTTTTATTGATTGTCTTCACGGCAGTCCTGAAAAAACAAAATGCATCATAATAAGATGTCACCAATGTAAATATATCAATATGTTTTCGAGTTGTTTTATTTACGTACTATTACGTTTCTTGCATTCCCTGAGCGCTTCATTGAACGCTTGGCACTCTTGCAAGTTATCGTGATTAGTCGCGCATTGCAGAAACTGAGATATCTCGTATGCGCAAGGCCCAGACGGCTCCGACTCGAAATCGTAATTACGCGGCAACGCTTGTACAACTTCTTCTCTGCGCCTTCCGCTGAACAAACTTGATATAGCCTCGCCAGCCAAATGTCCCTGTAGGCACATGTAATATAAATCAGGAGTTATACCAGTGATGTAACCTATGACATGCAAACGTGGCCTCATGAGTAAATGTGCTCTTAATCAGTGTGCTCCGGACTACGGAGAGAGTCATCCTCAGTTTTCTCTATGAAATAAAATAACCAAAACCAGTGAAATATCTAAGCGGAATAGTAAGCTGAAGTTTTATTGCAAATATTACATTAATCTCCTTTAGTGTTTAATACAAAGATCTCTCAAATAAAAACTCACTTTTTTAGCAGTTTTATAAAATGAAAAAAATATTGTACATTTATTGAAAGTAACAACAAAATTTAATGATACTTCTTCAAAAGATACCGCTGCGTGTTGTCTTGTTTTGACCATCAACAATTCCCAACATATCTACATGAAGCTATCCGTCATATCGTACCTACCCTAAAAACAGTATATTACAACTTTAAAATTTTACTTACCATTGTTGTGCCAACAGTGACGCCTCCAGCTACGGCTGCAGCATCTCTGAATAACGAGCGCCGTGGCGTAGGAGTCACCACGATGTTCGGCGGGCGCGCCGGAGCATGCTGATTAGTGTGAGAATATCGGGAGCGGGAACCTCCACTGCAAAGATTGCAACAGTTTTTGAGTCCATGGTCAATATTTGTAGTAAGAACAACAGAAACGTTAGTTGTTTTCTGAATATTTAGTAAACAATTGTCCAATGCTTAAAAGCGTCTGTTTAATATGACAAACCTTATTACGAGTCTAATTAGGTATATTCAAATTATCAGCAAGAATGTAAAACGGTCGGTGATTAAACACCTAAAGCAAAAGACACCATATAATTGATGATTTTTACGAAATAGTTTTCTTATTTCTTATGATAACAAAAATTTCATTTAAACCGATTTCACATTCGATGGATTCCTTCCTTTTTGGAACCTTCCATTCCAAAAAACCTTCCATTTTGGATGTACCTAATTTACTGACGAGTTAGCTCGATGTGATGTTCCTGTGCACTTAGAGCTATATCGACCACTCAGGATACTGAACCTCGCGCATTTCAGAATCAACCTGTAGAACTGGTTACATACTAAGTACCTACATTATGTAACAATATAACGTTTGTCGTCGTTTTCGGGAATCTATATGGACCACAATGCAATGTATATTTGACCCCAGAAGAGCACATCAAATAAATAAATACACCCAACACTCACATAAATGATTTTGACCCCACACCAATTACCTACAAATCTTGTGTCGTGGGCGTCAGAAACTACGAGAGACTTTTTCGGTCTCACAAACATTGATGTGGTTGTCCGTTGTATTTTGTATATTAAAAAACATAAAAAATTGACAAACATGAATCTCAGACCTAGGCAGGTATAGAGGTGTATTACGACTTCAACATTTAACCAATTATGTCCCACGATAAAGGAGGCGATAATACTGCCTTTGACCGGTTACAACAACAGACTCCATTCGAACTAATAATATCCCAACGGAAAAAACTAATAAACGAAAGATGCAGTTGTAAAGTGTTTTTAATACGCATTTTATAGAAGGCAGTTTGAACCCAATAATTTTACATAAACTATAAAAATTATATCATAACTCAATTGTATGCCTTGCGATCTCGAGGTCGGGTTCGATTACGTAGATAAGCAGTGTTATGAGGTTGTTCATTAAGAAAATCTTAGTAACAACAGATTTGGCAAATTTGAAAATAAAACAAGACTGTAGTTACAGACTACAGTGATGACAGAAATGCCACTGATAACGCCTCCAGAGATACAATGCGTATCTTTTGGGTTACAATATAGTATAGCTATATTCTTAATTTATACTTTTTGCTTTTAGTGTTCCTTAAGGAATTTGTTTTAGCGTCATTAAACACTTTAAAAATAAATATACAGAAGAGGCATGCCCTACCGCGGAGGTGGGCTGCTCCCTGTGCACCGGTTACACATTACTGTTTCTATGCTATATTCTTTGCTTCACTTAAGGATGGTGATGAGCCTAAAACATATATAATTCTTAGCAAAAGTCCCAAATGAAATTAATAGCATACATACATAACCTGACGCCTGTATTCCTCAAAGGGGTAGGCAGAGGTGCATTACTGCACCAACATGTCGCTAGGTATGTATCAGCCCCACGTAATAGTGGGCAACCATATTGCCGTATTTCGGGCACATTTCCAGACTCTGTGCTGCTACTGAGAATTTCCTAATGGAAAATCCCAATAGCACTGCCCGACCCAGGAATCGAACCCAGGACCTCTAGATTGCACCCCAAACACTTGTGCCGTGAGAACATGAGGCAGTCAAATAAAATAAATAGATAAGCATAAATAAAACAACAACTTGGTTTTATTATGTATATGTATATTTGTCACTAAAATTACGTAACAATGAATAAATTGGAACTATAGATTCAAGCTATAATTTCCAAACTTAAAATATGATAACACTAAAATTTTCTAAAAAAATAAAATTAAATACAAGTTGGAAACTTTTCCCTGTCAGTAATAATAACTACTAGGAAGGTGCTTAATTCTGGGGTCTATGGAGAATGTTTTTATGTTGACAAAAGCTTTTAATGATGATATTGTGTTGACACATTTCCTACATAAGAATGTAAGTGATCTCCCAAGGTGGTATATCATAATGTTGACAATATGGCACCTTCAAGGAAATTAACTAATTTATATGCGGTTGTTAACTTTGCATTGGCGAAGAGCCTCATTGAAACCCTCGCAGAGGGACAGGTCGTGTTGCTGCTGTGCACACTCCAGGAATTGTTTGATCTCCCAGGCACAGGGTCCCTGAGGCTGTTGCCCTTGGTACTGGTTGTAGGTTTGAGCAGCGGGTGGGGCTTGTTGCTGCTGTGCTGGCTCACTGCTGCTTCCACCACTGAACATTCCTGTTAACGCACTGCCAGCCATGTGACCCTGGAACAAAAGACAAAGTTTTGATATCAACTAACATTTATTTTTGCTTATGAATTATTCCACAATCATTGTAAACTAACTTGCAATAAAATGACTCACTCTCGTCTACTGCTATTTCAAAAAAACTATCACTTGACAATGGTGCATCATGTGCTATATGCACTATACTACTAAACATGAAAAACAGTTTTATTGAATGCATGATGGGGATGTAGGGATTCAAAACATACATTTCATTTCACTCAAAATCAGTTGCAAATGGAATAACTTTGCAGTGACTTTGTGTAAAAATGAAACACAGATACTATGTATAATTGAATATAAAATATATATATATACCTATATAATTGTTAAATGAATATTTTTAGTGCCTAAGCACTTCACACAGTCAGTGAATGCATCACAGCTGCATATGTATTTCAGAAGTTACACAATCACACCGGTCTGATTTCGAGATTTATTAAAATTAATATTATTATTAAAAATACAAATACATTTTAAGTATCTACTATTATGCATTAAGCACAAATAATAATATAAATAAATAAAATAAATAAATACACCCAACAGTCACATACATAGTTCTGACCCCACACTAGGATACAAGTCCTGTGTCGTGGGTATCAGAGACTACGAGAGACTTTTCGGTCTCACAAACACCCAGACCCGAAACAAATATTTGTGGATCACACAAACATTTGTCTCGGTGCGGGGATCGAACCCGCGGCCTCTCGTTTCGCAAGCTGGTGTCTAGCCATCTGCGCCACGGGGCTGTCATAGTATTTGTTGATCATACAATGAATTGATGTGTAAATAAATTTCATCATATTTATGTTACTTCACTTTTAATAACTAATAAGAAAGAATGTGGAAATTCATAAAATGTACAAAGGGCATGTGTTTCTGAAAGTTCTAGAAAGTAGATAGATACACAAGGAAAACAGATCAGTTAAGATTTCTTAAACGAAAACATAGCGCTGCGTCATGAACACGTCACAAGAACATGTGATCTCCCTCGCTCACATTGGCACTAAGTCAAAACCAAAAGATTACAATTGAAAATACGAATTAGCATATGTAAAAAATAAAAAAAAAGTGAAACGTAACAAAGAGTGAGTCCACAACTTATTGTAGCAAAGGTCAAATTAGTTTACACTTTGACGTTGCGTAACAATAATATACGCACCACAGCAGATCCAACTGCTACTCCACCAGCCGTGGCGGCCATCTGGCCAAACATAGATGGTTGCTGAGGCTGGGCTGTCATTGGGGCAGGAGCCGAAGGTGGTGCATGTGCGGGCACATGGCTCGGTGGAGGAGCAGCTCTACAACAGAATTTGCAGGTTATCTCCGCGCCACAGAAATGTATAAAAGAATAATTATTATATTCGCAAATTCAATAAAACTCACCTTCGCTGAGGGGCCGGAGGAGGGCTGGCTGATCGTCCGCGTCGGGGCATTATTATTTCAAAACTTGTTTATTCCACAAAAAATGCGTATATTGCGATTCAGTGCACAAAACTAAACTGACAGTCGTTTAGAATTTACTTGTTTGTCACTTTGACGCTTCTAGAATTTTTAAATTTAGAATCGATTTTACTATTTCTTCCTTACTTGAGGGGCTATTAAATGTGGGAAAGAGATAAAAAATAAACAGTGCTACCAACTTATAAATACGAAAATATGCGTTCATATTTTTTATTGTAAAAATAAATAAGCTTCTTAATCATCGATTTAGAATGTTCTTGACTGATTTCTTTATATAAATATTAAATAACGAGTTTTCGTTAAAAATAAATCTTGTTCCTTGTTAAGTTTTAAGATACGTAGTACGTAAATGACAATGACTTAAAGAATCACAATAATTTACCTTCCACTCCTACTTCGGCTGACTGGCATAGCGCGATAAAAACTCTTAAACTTTTAAATTTTCATGTTATGTAGATGTTGTGGCATAAAATGCGGACTGTATAAAATATTGCAAACTGACAATTAAAACAGTCATTTCTTAATTCATTGTATGTGAGCAGTTCGTAGATTCAGAAAAAGGTCGTATGCAATATACGTGTCCCTAGGTACCTAAAAATATAGGATAATATAACGAACTAAATTAACTTTTGACTGATCTCAAATCCATAAATTTTAATATTACTGCATTTTTTACAACTTACATATTATATAACTAGGTTTTGCTCGCGACTCCGTCCGCGTAAACTACAGGGTTGGGTTCAGAAAGAAAATAGTAGTCCCATTTATGACCATACCAAAGAATCATTCGAACAAAAAAATCATTAGAATAAATTTGGTTAGCATAAAAAAGGTTATAATGAGCCAACCTTAAAAGATAGACATATGCTGTCGCGGACTTTTTTTTTTAACTTTTAAAGGAAAACAATTCTGTCATACATTATTTTAGCGAAACTTTAACCGTTTCCGCAGCGCATGCAGCGGAAGCGCTCAAATGAAAAAAAAAGCCCCCGATCTAAAAACATTTATTATTGGTGCTTTGCTCGTATTGGTCTTAGCGTGATGTTATACAGCCTATAGCCTTCCTCAATAAATGGGCTATCTAACACTGAAAGATTTTTTTAAATCGGACCAGTAGTTCCTGAGATTGGCGCGTTCAACCAAACAAACAAACAAACAAACTCTTCAGCTTTATATATTAGTATAGATATTATTTTTTTGTTCAAAGTCACCTTTTTGAGCAATATGGGGTATTGGGTACGGGGTATTATGGGGCATTGGAGCAAAATGGGATTTGGGCCTGGGTTCATTTAAATTTCTAAATAAATACTCTTAACATTGGTTTATTACACAAAAAAAGCACAAAATATAAAAGAGATGAAGATGCCATTTGCCTATATTGAAATTACGTAAACCGCAATTTTTGACATCGTCAGAATATTGGGCAGGCTGGTAGCTCTGTGGATGTTGGGCTCACTATGCTTGCTGGACGTGGACAATGAAGATGCGGAGGAAATACACATTTGTGTGTTTTGTGAGAATAATTAGCTTCGTAATCGTGCTCAAATTTTATTTCCCATGGGGCAAGATGTTTTTTTACAATGTTCCGATTAATGGTAAATTATTGACAAATGCGATTAGTTGATTTTGCAAAGACTGTACCAAATGATAGTTAGATAAATAATATAACGTACCATAAATTAATATAAGTAATAAACATAGTAATTATGCTGTATTTTTGTGATTTCCCTTAAGTACCCCATCATGCCCCCCCTTTCCCCTAATAATGTCGTTTATGGTATTTCAGTACACATAGTATATTTTATTCCTCCAGAGTATTAGTGTTAACTGTTAAGTATTAGTTTTATTTAAAAAATATTTTATATAAAATTTGATTGTCAGTTGGCCTAGTGCGGGTTGGCGGACTACACACCTAAGAATTCCTAAGAACTTTTAGGTGTGCAGGTTTATCACGATGTTTTCCTTCACCGTTAAAGCAAGTGATAATTCATTGTGAATACACACATAACTTCGAAAAGTCAGAGGTGTGTGCCTGGGGTTTGAACCTGCGACCGCCGCAATTCTCGACCGCGCGCCTAAACCTCGAGGCCATCACTGCTTCTTCAAAAATATTTTATATAAAATTTGATTGTCAGTTTGTTTGCATTTTGCTATTTGTCTCATACATTTTTAACTACTGCTTAGTAAATAATCTTTAAATTTATTCATCATTAGCCACACGTTATCCATTGATCAACCCTAAAATTATTTTTATCACACATGGGTTCAGGTTTAATTTCATTGTAATTTAGTCAAATTAGGCTTCAATTCACATATATCTTGTTTTGTGAAGAGCCTATTAACTGCAATACAGTTTTGAACTATCAGTTATTTCGGAGCATTTTTATTAAGAATTAGGTAGGGAAATGAAGTTTTTTTTAATTATTAAATTTATAAAATAATTAAGGAAGTTTAACTACTGTTTCAATTAAACTAGCATAGCGATAGTTTGATAGACCGTCTCTGCGATAAAGTGAACGAGAATGAGTGTTTATGTACGTCACTATTTACCGTCAATATGACAGCTTCGCCGCGGCATGGCGGCAGAGCGCCTCATTCAAACCGATCTGCGTTCAGTCAGTTATCTGTGGTTAGTTATTGTGGTGGTGTGACCGCGTGATCGTTATTGTCGTGATTCTAATTTCTGTGACAATTTGATTTTTCGTAAAGAATTTTGAGTGAAAATGGGCGACGTACAAGCCGGTCAAAATTCCAATACGCTCATATTGGCGGGGATTACGATTCTGTCATGTGTAATATTACACTTTTTGTATAAGACCATCTTCGGAAGCAAGAAAAAGGAAATTCAAACTTATTCCGAAAAGGAGACCGATTTAGGCAAGTTTATGCACTTTGCGAATGAGGATACATCTAATGTTCTTGCTAAATGTCGGAGAAATAAATAAAACGTATATTCTCATAGATAAAGTACAGTTGTTATAAGTTAACGTACCCACGTGTGGGTTCTCATTGAAATCTCTTGCGGTTTTGTGAGCGGATGCTATAACTGTATCCGAAGAGGCTAAGAATGCAGCTGACACACTTTGCATATTCTCATGTGACGATATAGTTCGTCATTGCATTACTACATCTAAATTATTTGAAATACGAATGAGTAAAGTTTTTAGCAGCTTCAATAAGGTTTTTTTTTTCCAGCTATTTTGCATCCAAACATATGCATTTTGCTGTAATTCAAATGGTATATTGAAATATATTACACTGAAAGCCTATTAAAATAATCTTCATAAATACCAAACTTAGTAGTGTACTAAGTTTACCCTCATATTTTTATATTTGTTGAGTTGTTTAAAAATGGTATCTGAAAACATGTTAAGTCTTCTATTTTTAATTTTTATTGAGACTTTTGATGATATTACATAATTTTGCTGCCATAATAACAAAATAACAGTTATCTTTATTGCAATAACATTTATGCTATTGATCAAATACATAACAATATATGTACAGATGTTGAAATATCTGTTTTATATTGTGGTTCTGTTTGTAAATTTGTTGCTATTATTAAATTCTATTGCATTAAAAAATATTATTTGAGATACTAAAAATACTTATCATGAATACTTTGCAAAATATTTTTCTGATAATATTGTTTTAGGGAACTTGTGTCCCTTGAATTTAACTTATAATGCTTACTGGAAAAAATAGACCACCTATTTGCATTTTTTGAAATTTTTACAGTTTGATTTACATTACTCAAGTATTATCTATATTTTTTCTATTATTATGTACATGTTAATATCTATAATTATCAAGACTGAAATAATATTTTTACTACAGGGGAAAATTATTCAATTTTACCCTTAAAATAAATTTAATTATACTAGTTGCTACTTACTAACAAATATACTACGAGGCATCTTAGTAATGTATTATTATTCATACTGAGTTTGGGAAATGGTCTGATCTGTGCTATATAAACTAGAAATGAATGGTAAGAAATAAGTATGACTATATCTTACATGTCAGTGACCGGCTTGATAATTTAATTTACTACATTACTTGATAATTTATAATTACAATGAACAATTACACATTAACTTTATGGTTATTGTCAATGTGACATTCTAGGTAATAATACACATAAATAAAACATAATCCACCATACCCTAATGCCTTTGCATTTGAACAAATATTGTTAACAAGTGGTATAAGGATACACCATTATTATAATGTAAATAGAATATGTATGCTTTGAATCAGTTATAAATTTAACTATATGATGAATCATTAACTATAATGAATAATTTTATCTCAAGCCTTTTTTGGATGGTCATAACATTGGTTGAATCGAACATATGCAAAAATATTTTTAGACTATTCAGGGGTATTTTTCAGTGACTCAACTCCAGTGAAAAATGGGTTATCTGGTGAGAAGTGATTACAATTATGTGTTATTTATTATAATATACTTAATTTATACCTATTTAGTTAGAGAATATCTGAACATCTTACCTCAAAACTTCAATTCCAATCTTTGATTCAATTGATGTTAATTTCATAGTAAATAAACCTTTATTTAATTTTACGGTTTAGCACACCATATAAGGGGAAAACGGATTATTGCGTTAAAATTGTTTGGTTTAATGGGTCTTAAATGCCACGATTTTATATACGCAAACAAATACGATGATTGTATTAAAAGCAACAATATGATGTTAAATTGAATTTAGCATGTTTAATACAAGCAAAATATATAATACTTTAAAGTTTTATATTTTTTAATTTTGGGAAAGCTTGAGTACACTGCTCTAAATTTGAGAAGTGTACAAAATATCGTAATAGTTACCATATTTATTAATATATATTCAAAATTGTACTATTAGAATTTAAATCAGCTTAACAGACGTAAACATCGTTGAAAATATAAGTATTTTATTTTAACGCAAAGGCTTTAAACTATTATTAATAGTTTACGAGTTATTAATATGAGATAATCTTGTGACATTATATCGTGTTGTTAAGTTTCAGTTCAACGCTGACCGGCTCACTTTCTCTCTCGAGATGCAGCCAATACACTTATGTAACCTGCTCCATACTTTCGAGACACAAAATTTACAGTGTTTATTGATTTAACTTTTACTTACTCGTGTTTACTTGCGAGTTTTAATAAAATTGTTTACATTTATGACTATCACACGCGGAGATATCTGAATACGAGTTCAGGTCTGGTTTTTTCTAAGCTTTGCTTTATACTTCGTAAATATTTCGCGTTAAGCCGGCTTATTGAATGTCGTCGTCATCCTTTTGGGTTAAGGTTTAAAATGAGTAAGGTATACTATGTTATTCTAACGCTTCTCTAATAGGCTTTACATACTTTGCCAATTCTTGCAAGGAATTAATAGATATGTACTTGAACCCCTCTGTATTGGAAGCTTTCCCGTTTGAAATTAAATGGCTTAATTATTTTTTATTAACACCTCAACCACAACACTCCTTTTAAACATATGTGTTGAACATAATTGTATAATTATATTTAAAAAATATATAAAAATAATACAAGACTAAACTTTAGCATAAATATTGGGAATGTAAGATATGTACTTCTTTTTATGACATCACACGTTCTCTATGTAAGACGTCCACTTTGAAAGGCCTCTCCGAAAAAATGTCCTTAACCTATGGGTCGTGGCCCTACGCGTTGTAGCCTTTTTGTTTATATCATTAACTAGGTAAACTATAATAGAACCAGAGCTTAGGTCGGACGTGCATTGATCGGACTATCGTTTGTCAAAAGACGTTGTATATTGTAAGCAACATACATAAAAAAATTACACAATTTTGGATGTGGCAACTGTAAAGTTTAAACTGAGCCGATTTTTTTATTTTTTTGAAACGTTTTTTTATAATATTATTCCAAAAAAAGATTGAATACGTTACTGCGTAATTATTTTTTTCAGGCCGGTATAATTAATTCGCAAAGAAAAGAAATACTTTAATAATTTATTTTATTTAATCAACAACGGAAAGAGATATAATAGTTTGGGCATAGAAGTTCGCGATTTCTATCTACCGGTTTTCATACATGTATAGGGTAGGTATACACGTTGTAGAATGCCATAAACAAAAATAGCCATAATTCGACTTACCGTATACCTGACGCCTGACGTCATCCCATTCAGGAAATCTTTCCTGGTTTTCCTCACTGGCCTAATTCAAAATTCTCATGATGATATATTGTAGTTTCCTTATGATGTTTTCCTTTATTGTTAAAGCAAAAACAACAACATCAAGCATAAATAAAACTAACTACAAGCTATCATGTTTTCATAAATCAAATTGATACAGCTACGGTATTTTTTTCTAAGCTCGAGTTCATTTATACATCATCGGAATCCTTATGAGTAATTGTGACTCATTTTCTCATGTAAAGCTATTCGAGTAACGTTATAGGATTAGTCAGAGTGCTATGATTGTTAAGAGCGCCGGCCCCTGTCAAAAGATCCACGCACCTTATAAAGTATTGGCTTAACCTTCTTCAATATATGTATGTACATATAATGTAGAATTATTAACACAGATACGACTTTTTGTTTGGAAGATATTTTTACATACATACATACATAGCCTCACGCCTGTATTTCCCGAAGGGGTAGGCGGAGGTGCATTTCTGCACCCACATTTCGCAGGTTTGTATCAGTCCCACCTAATAGGGGCGAGCCTATTGCCGTTTTTCGGACATAATTCCAGACTCCGTGCTGCTACTGAGAATTTCCTAATGGAAAAACCCAATAACACTCTGCCCAAACCGGGAATTGAACCCAGGACCTCTAGATCGCACGGCACATGTGCGGCGAGACCACGAGACAGTCTATATAGTCGAGTCATTAGATATAATTTGTATTTCTAATATTTAGATTGCGATGTTTATTGCTATTATTTAGTACAACTTCTGATTATATTTGCTATCGTAAACCACGTTTTATCTTCGTTCTTATTGTGCATTAAAGTAGAGGTAACAGACACATATTTAAAGATTTGCATAGTCTTTTAGGGTGTTTAATAGTCATAAATAAACTTATATCAAACAACATTTACCATATTCTCGTATAAAGTGCTGCGCATAACATTGGGTTTGCCTTCGAGGAAAATACATATTTATTTTGAAATAACTATAATAATAAAAAAAGTGTGTTTTATATTTTTTAATTATTTTATGTTTTTTTGGAAACCGAATTATTAAATTTACTCAATATTTTTAGTCATCGCTTCGATAAGTGTTGTTTAGATTAAGTTATTCTGTTATCGATAATAACTAAATCCGTCGCTTTTGAGATGATGCTAACAAAGGAAACTCTTATCACAAAAGCAATACCTTGAGCATGTGCGTAGCAGACTTTCAATTATTATTTTTTGTTTTGAGATTAAAGATTTTTATGCTTAGTTTGACATTCGTATCATGCAGTGATCATGATATTCGTATAAAGATAAAGAGTACAGTGCGTGGTTACAGATTTATTATGTAAGATCAGATAACACTTCAAACATTGTTAAAAACGTTAGAGATACAGCACGTCATGTTATCAAGCTAAAGAATAATAGAATCTTCCAGAAGCGAGAGCAAAATATCGATTGGTAGTATTCGTATGAGATAAAACACGTATTTCTATGGCAATCGATTAAGCATCGAGAGATTGTCGGAGTCAGCGTACTTGCCGCAGTACCGGTCGCATCATTATGCGAAATGCGGTCACCGTGTGCTCGTCTAACTGTAAAAAACCCGTTTCTGACGAATATATTATACAAATACATTAATTGCGAGTTAATACTCATTACATGACAGCTAATTGCACAATATTAAGCCAATATGTTTTGGTATCATGATAGTGCCTAAAATGATTCAACATTTTGGACCATTTGTTTTATCAAGATAGATAATCTATGGATTACTTGAATAGTATTGGAATATAAAATTTTAAGTTTTTATTTCCCTCTTTAAGAGACTTCACTTAATGTTACTTGCCATGCCACTTTAGGAAATGGTGCCAAAATAATTAAAATCATTTTAAATAAATGATTTAAAGATTATGACTAAATACCATTTCAATATGTTTTAATTGGCTTACAAAGTTGGGTAAGAATTCGTCGAATCATAACATTTGATTCTAAATAGATACAATAATGGTTAATGGTCGAGTAAACGGCGAGTTCTGAAATCACAAGCAAAAATTTCCAATTATAACATTTATACTGTGACGACCTGTAGTTTGAGATGAGTAGAATAAATGTGTTCATATTCATGACTTTCAGGAGCTCCAGCTGAAGAGGCTGTTACTGAAACCGCATCGTCTGAGGCGCGTTCCGGCGCCAAAAACAAGAAACGAGCACCATGGAAAGGAAAGACTGAATATAGCCATCCATGGCTTCTGAAGAATCTCAAGGGTCACCCGGGCACCGTTCTGTTGGTGGACTTCTCTGCGAACGGCAAGTTCATGGCCGCTACCTGTGATGGTAAGTTGCTAAATTATCATACGACAAACCCTTTTATCACAATCTATAGAAATGAGAAGTCATTGTATTGACTTTAAAGCGGAGACGTCGCCGCCCGCTCTGCCTTGATCTCATCTATCGATTCTGATAAAAGCGAGTTGCTAATAATTAAAAGTCATTTAAATAGCAAAATTAATGTTGACGACTCGAAAACATAATGGCCGCATTTTCACACGAATATAAGTACCTAATTAAAATACACATTGTAACATCGTTCATTTTTCATTTCCGACCTTGTGGTTAAAATGATCGCGTCTTACGTGCTATGATGCTTTACATTATTTGGACAACAGTTAAATTATATCGCTGTAAACATGAGGCCATTGTGTAGTGTATTACGGAAGTATGTTATTTTAGATTATTAATTGTATAGGTTTCTACATGTACAAATAACGAATTTATTTATTTGTGAATTTCATGCAAATACTTTCCTGATCCACGACGATATTAATACTTTTTGTTGGGCGTGTGTATTTAGTGAGATGACAATAATTGATCAGAAGTCATACTACAGCAAACAAAGAGTACATTTGTAAATATACCATTAGCAAATAAACGTAAATTATTATTCGTCCTCTCACTAATACACTAAATACTAGTCATGTTTGCATCAAGCGACAAAACCGTAAACTCAAGTCTGGTTTCTAGTCAATATTTGAATATTGGAAGCTACAGATACGTTTAGATGTACAGTTACATTTTATTTAGTGTGGTTTTTGCTTGATGGAATATTTGGCTTTTATAGTGATTCTATTTAGAGTCGAACGCAGCGCTGACAAGTATCAATTTATATTAATATTAAAGTAGTGAACAAGCGTAAGAACTAACGAGCCTCGACTAATGTATAATATTCGTAGACAGCACTGCGTTCAACTCTTTTATCATTCGCTTATCGTGCAACTATCAGATAAATAAGGTTCTATAGTTTTGATTTTACCTTATCGAAGAAAATGTGTTGTGAAGAATAGTCAAGTTTTTCTTATGGTTGCACGAGGCGACAGGTCTTCCGCCACAGACCTTGAACGTTTTAGTCTCTGCTATGCTACTGTTATGTGTAATTTGGAGGTCCCCCGGTCGAAGTCGCCCCAAGGCTGTTAAAAAGGGTCGATATGACACTATCCAAGATGGTCTTGTCAGGGTTAGTTTAAAATAATTTTAATTTAATCATAGTGCCGCCTAGTCGCTGATAGTTAGTTGCATGTAAAATACTTAAAAAAACTTCTGAAACTATAAGTGGGATTAAAGTGAAAGGCGTAGCAATTGATTATTTACCTGGTTTCCGAATTTGTAGCGTGATGTTTATTACGATCTAAAAATGATACCAAGTGAGCGGCGCTTTGGAAATTCGGTCAAATACTCATGAGTAGAATACTCTAATGCTACGTCTCAATATTTATCAATATTTGCGACGATGTTGTCTTCATTTTAAAATATTGATCTATCGAGAAATATCTTTGAGACGAAAGCTGACAATCTTAAATGTTCAGTTTTACACATAAACTCTGTTGTATGGGATACGCCAAATAAAACATTAATCTTGTCTTTCGTCTGGCTAAGTGATTAAGATCATCGTGAGTGTATTACGCATCCTCGATTTGCTGAATTGCAATATCACAACTTTCATGCTAATTTGTAGCAAATATTTAAAAATAAACAATGTTAAGTGAGTAGTACGAGTAGTTTGTGTTTGCTAATTTAGTTCTGTGCGCTACTTTCGAAGCATGTTTTGTATTAAAATCAGTACAATTTCCGCAGACACACGCTGAATACGTTTAAACATGTTAATTATTGCCTTAATTCAGGTATTGGAGGTCTTAAACTTGTCGTTTTCATGATCAAGGCTGTATGTAAATCACTAGGCAAAAATGTTAAACAACGCATAAATATCGCTATATAGGTGAAATGTCACGCGAGCAATGTGAATTATTGTAATTATGTTGTATTATTTCAAAAATAATACATTACACAATATCACTTAGAAATTGCGATAAGGAAATTCGATTTAATCTCACTTTAATTCCGGTATGCCCCAGCAATTTGGGAACAGCCGCACTGAGTTACAGCATATCGCCGACACTTAAGTTTTATTTGCCTAATCTTGTCAATTATTTTATCAAGCCAATCAGATTTGCATGATTTATATGCATATTCAAAATTGTAGTATCCGATAATCATAATAAGAATCGCCTAATCCTGATGTGAGTCATGACCTATTCGCAATGATGGATTCGAACGGTTATGCAAAACGTTCGCGTAATATGGTAAGTTGTCTGTGACGGAATGAATGGGCAAAATCTATGAAAAAACAGTTTTTCGCTCTAGTTGCGACGCGAGTGTTCGTGTGACGTAGCGATAAGCTCGTAACCGGAATGATCGTGTGATACCGGGGTCGCTCACCTCGCCGAATCGTCTGCGACCCTGTTCAGGCTTTGTTTACAATGTTTAGTAAGTGGGTCGTAATGTTAAATACAAAAAGAACTATTAATATGCCGTAGCTCGTGTGTCGTGTTGCTTTTGGTCTTTTGTTTGACAATAAAAAGCCTAATTTAACTGTTCGTTTCTCTCTATTTGTTTTATATTTAGTTTATGAGAACGCATCGGTAAAACAATTATTGTGTTATAAGTACATTTTACGCGTAAACACACGTGTGCTAGTTATTTTCATCAAGTTAATATTAATTATTTATACGTAGTCTTATACCGGTTTTATAACTGAAGCGTATCATTGTCAAAGGCCCGTTTTTGTGCGAACTTTTTGCATCGTTTCTACAGTGACCATCTCGATGTGGCCATCGACAAATAAAAGATTTTCTTTTTTAATGTTTTGGAAACAGATATATATAATACTTTATATAATTTGTGATAATAACTGTTTACACACTGAAATACATGAATTTACGTCAAGAAATAAATTTCTAACTTCGTACCAGTATTTCGCAATGTCTTGCTATTAATATGATCAATTACTATCATAATTTTTAATGATTTACTGCTAGGTTTTAACTTATAATATAAAACTATTACTACAACTGGCTTCGCACAAATGATTGATATGTTTAAGGCGGAGAGACGGCTTTGGTTATTTAAGTTTTACTCACATATAAACTTTAATCTAAGAAGTACCCAGCTCGGTTGTAAAGAGCGAAGGCAATTTTACGCACTTTATCGCCACCATCTGCGAAAAAACTCTACTATGGTGATGGTTGTGGTTATTGTGGAGTTTACATGATAAATATGTTATAGTACTGACCATAATAAGGTTTCCCGAGATAAGGTTGGGTTCGTTTTTTCCTAACAGTCGCTTAAGTGTACAAAATAATTCACTTTTTATATTTCATAGAGTTGTAATTTAGGGCACTTGCCCATAACCCACATTTTTTGTACCCCTTTTCGTTTCTCTACACATTTTGAAAGACTAGGACACATTTTGAGATTAGGATTCACTATCTCCCAAGTATGGTAGAAAATAAAAGGTGGTTGCGATCTAATCTAATGCAATTAAAAATCAATCTTTAACAGTTTATATATAGAATATTGCTTTTGTTCCCTCATTTAGTTAAAGCCCATAAAAAAATGCTTACTTATTTATTTATATTTTGTTTATTTGGGTGTGACTTGAAAGAAATAGATTAATGAATAACCTTTAACATTCTTGGAAAGAAAGAAAAATTAAATTGTTGTATTCTGTTGCTCGTAACAACTCTGTAGTTTCTCCTTAATGTCCATCGTTAACCTTTGCAGTGGTTTTCGCAGACACTGATTCATTGGCGAAATACGTCTTATAGCCGTAATCTCGAAATGGCATTAAGACAAACGGCTTATAATACAGCCCGGAAGGCGGTGACCATAATAAGAATACACATTGCATCATAATAATCTGTGACTAAAGTAACTATGGATTATACATAGAGATCGCAATGGCTTTGTTAACACGCAATCGGGTATTTTACTGTCAAAAGTAAAGTATGCGCCCGAGTTGAAATTGTGCGTAAATTTTTTAACAAAAAAAAAATATTTCCATAAAAAACGCGTTATTCCAAACTTTGTGTGTGTTGCTTTTTGAAGATAATAATATGGAACATAGACAATTTTGACATACTATTAACAATTATGATTACGATTTTGTTTTCAAACTACAACAGTTTTAATTGCTAATTATTTATATCCCCGGCTAATTAACTTTCGTAGAAGTAATGGTACCTTTTTAGATTTAATTATGTTCGTGATATATGTTTTTTAATAATGTAGTTTCATTGCATACTTCATGGTGATTAAACAATTCTTTGAAGCCCACGAGTAGATAAATATTGTTAAAATAAAGTGTTTTATAGTGAGTGCTAAATATTTATTCGAGAAAATTTTCTCATACATTAAATGCAAAATGATTCACACAAGAGCGAGATTCTAGAAAACCTGTTTATTACGATAGTTTTAATAGATTTGCATTTGGCAGTTCAATGCTCTGATATGAATTTGAAAAATATAGATTTTTTCCATTATAACTTAGTAAGCAAATCGAGAAAGGAATAATATTAATTATATTAAATGTTAATAAAAAATGACATAAACGAATGTCGTAGGCGCTCAAAAAGAAAGATATTTTTTCTTATGCTGTTAATTAATAAAGAGTATGAATTTACCTCTATGGTATTATTCAAATAAAATATATACATTATACATAAACCAATTAAAAATTGCGCATTAAATTTTTTGTGTCAAAAGGCATAAACTTTATGTACGTTAATAGTTCAAGCGTATAATAATTTTTTGGAATATATTCCAATTTCCATTCCATTAAAATTTTAAAGTTCAATTGTATATTGTGTAATATGCAATTGTCAACTATCCACAGAGCGCAATTACTATCAACGTAGTTTTCAATGTACTAATTAACAAACAATACTTGTCTTAGATTTTGTCCATTGTTTTTTTATGTTATAGAAGAAACAATAGTGTTGCATAATAAAACAATCACAAGAACTGGAAGATTCATTACTTCATTACAATTTATAGTTGTTACGGTAACATGATTTCTGTGGTTATAATTTTATACCACGTTTGATAAACGAGATTCCGTTAATTTATAAAACTTCGAACAACGCACAGAAATCTTAAATCAAGACTTTTTTCTTTAACATAACTACGTCAAAAGTGGCGTAATATCTTTAAATCATTTTCAAATAATTTTCAATCATCATTTAGTCAAATAGAAAACGAAGACTATCTTAAAGACTCCTGTGAGACGTGTAGAAAATTTGTCGAGTAATGGAGCTCGGCGAGTCTCCAAGAGACGCAAATATATCTCCAAGCCACGACTAATTTAAGATATCAAATTTGGCAACGGATTTATTTAATAAATAAAAATTAATAAACTTTCCGGAGTTTCCTCATCTGGATGTCGTTATACATTTGACGTAGATCATCATCAAAGTATCTCATCTAGCTATGGTAGTATGTTGCGCGTATGTATTGTTGTCACACGTTATAGGAAAACACCGTGAGGAAGCTATATTATCAGAATAACAATTTCAAACGCTGGCAATTTTTTGTCAGCGGAAGATTCCATTTGTTTATAGTAAAAAAAAAACATGGATATAAATGGGTCTTATCGTGAGTCTATTAATTCAAAACATAACTAATAAAGTATGATATCGCATACTTTATTGGTGGTCGTCCGAATGATACCGATATTGTTCCGGAACAAAGGTGTTTAAGTGTAGTACCAATAAAACGTCGTTATGGTCGGACTGAGCGGCGAGGACGGTCGCCCTAGGTCGCTCCATGGTCACACGTCACGCGTCATCGCGCGCTATGTACGATGCACCCGAGCCGTGACTGCCTCTTGATTACACTGATCCATAGATTCCCTACCTTCACACCTGGGCTGTATGTGACGATATATTCATGCCAATAAATCTGTGTCGATAAGTTTAAAGACTTTCCAATTGCTATTGTGATGGTGTGAACCTCTTTGGGGCCTATAAAAGTGATATAGATAATATGAGGAAGTAGAAGTGAATGATTACTATCTAATAATTCAAAATAAATTTATGCAGTAAAATTCAGAATTGGGTTATTTATTTAGCACCACGTTTCTTACAAAAGTATGTGATGTTTTTTGATATTTCAGATGAAGCCACTTATGATTGTCAAATATGGTCATGAGATTATTATATGATTAAATGTACTGGTAGCATAATTTCCATTAAAAATATTCCAGTCATCTAGCATTACCCATACTTTAAGAAAATATAGAGGCCCCTATCAGCATTACGTATACGGACTTATTGATCAAGACGATGCTGTCATCGGCCTTAAACGTAGGTCTACAACAAGCCTATTGTCTTTTAATATCAATACAATAAATAGGTATCAAAGTAAAACATTGTTCGAGTACGGAATTAAATAGTTCGATAAAAGAGATTGCAAACAAACGATAAATCATATTAATTCACAGTAAACGTTGAGCATTTTACAAAATGTTTTAAATAAATTGCAGAGCAATGGCCTGTGGTTATGTTTACTGTCTTTTGATGACTATTCGGCGCCATTGGTGGTACCAACCTTGCTATAAATCTTGTACTCGTATTGAATAAACTAGAATTTTCTGTTTTAATTTCCCGTTAATGTTCGAAGCTATACCAAAACTGACGTAATTTCAAAACAGTGTACGCTAAGGTATAGCAATACTTATACATATTTGAGGAAAACACAATTATAGTTAAATACATCGTTGTATTTTTAGGTGATATCATTGGCATTGTGTGAGTATTTCTATTTTCAAAATAGTTTTACCGTGAAATAGTGTTCAAAGCCCTATTTAAAGCTCTGGTCGAATAAGCCTGGCCTAGTAGCCTAAATCATCAACCGCCCATATACGTCCCACTGCTGGGCACGGGCCCCCTCTACCATTGAGAGGACTTAGGCCTTAGTCCGGTAGCCTAAATAAACCTTCTTAATTGTAGAGGAAGCCTGCACTCCCCAGAAAGTAGGCTTTTGTAGTAATTATTGTATTAAAAACAAGAGGCTTAGGCGCGCGGTCGAGCATCTCGGCGGTCGCAGGTTCAAACCCCAGGCACACACTTCTGACTGTTCGAAGTTATGTGTGTATTCATTATTATTTCACACTTACTTTAACGGTGACGGAAAACATCGTGAGGAAACCTGTACAGTGTACACCTAAAAACTCATAGGAATTTCTTAGGTGTGTAGTCCGCCAACCCGCACTTGGCCAGCATGGTGAACTAAGGCGTAAACCCTCTCAGTTGTAGAAGAGGCCCATGCCCAGCAGTGGGATGTACATATATGGGCTGATGATGATGTTGATGACTGAGTTACGATTGTGTTGATAATTACTGAGCAATTTCTACATGTTTAGAAAAATCAAAAATTACTGGCCATATGCCTTAGTGGGATAAAAGCTAATGAATAAACATATAATGCCAGTTATTGGAATGAAAGAGGTTCTGCATTCTATTTAAATAATTCATACTTAAATTTTGTAAATCTTCAAAACTTAATTGGATTCCTACATCGCAGACAAAAATGGAATATGAAACATTAATAATTACGTTTAAAATTAATATAGACGGAATACAAAAACGGCAATACATAAAAATACGACAGAAGGTCAACTCGTTAGGCATGAGTTTAACTATAGTTTTATTTTACAAGTGATTTCACGTTAAAGATTTATATGCAAATTGTAATCTTTATACTTCACGTTTGCACGATAAACCCTGTTTGTGCAAAGGAGCATAAATATTAAAATTGAAGTATACATTGTCATTTAATAGGCGAACAAAATGTTTATTACGTATTATTCATCGTATTTCTTGAGGTTTTAAACGCTTGCTAATAATAAAGATTCTTTTTTAAATTCGTGGAATATGTTCCCTATAAGTATTTTTTTTTGTTTATAATATATTTATTTTTAATTACGACTAAGTATGTGATTTAAAAATTAATCGAATTCTTCAAAAAATATCTGATTGGATTTTTTCATATTTCCTTTTAGTGATAAAGCTTCTTCGTTGCTTATATGTATTCATAAATGCGCTCAGATACTCTGATTGGAGGACACTCAGATCCAAAACAAGTTGGTCTCGTTGCGGGTACAGAACTTGCAGCATTTTGCTTAGCTGTTATTCGAATCAACTACATTTGCAGGTAGTACGATTATGTACCTCCATACGAGACTTCGATGGATCGTATGTGTGTATGAAGTTCCAACCCGCGACCTCCGCCTTGGCAATCCGATCCGCGCCCAGCGACACTCTTGTCTGCTTCAGTAACGTAATAATAATGAATGCATAAAGTAAGAAGATCCGTTTTTATTCCGAAACGTTTTTTAAATAATATGTCGTTGCAGTTTCTTGTTTTTACTTACGTATAAATAAGCAAGACAAATTATTGCATAGTTAAGTAAACTTGTACAACGTTCATTAATTGTCGGTTTGGCTTTAGGTACTATATTAGGTTAATAACTAAAAACACAAAGCAAAGACATTTGGCCGACGCGATGTAATAAATCAAGTCACGATATTCTAGAAAGAATATTTTTAGGTCGGACAAGAGTGAGTTTGGCACATTAAACGCAGCATGTAGATGATAAGAATTATCTCGCTGTCGTATCACGTCATGTAGCCTTGGTTCATTTTGTTGTACTTCCTAATAGTGACGAGCCGATGACGTGTACACCTTTTCGCATGGAATAATAAGTAGTGAATATAGCTTTTTTAGCAGTTAGCACTCTGATGGGAGTGCAAATTTGAAGCCGTTTAAAAGGATTATAATGGTCAATAACCTAAGCTATTCTAGTAATGCAGCAACAGGATAAATCATCTTAAAACTGTCGTCAATTTGTGGTCGTAACACGATCAATTTGAATCATTTAAACTTTGCTGTCAGTTATATTCCGATTTCACGTATCGATCGATGCTTTAATGTCTACACTAGAACAGAATTGTTTTAAAAAAATTATTTTGTTTTTTCTTAATAATTATCATCCTTATTGCTTTGTATATAATGGAAAATTAAACAGTAAATTATATTCATTAGATTCTAACCATAAAATATTTAATGCTAATTTTATGTTATCATTATTAAAAAATACATACAAATGGAATTACCATCTGGCCTGTTCTAACATAACAATTCAACTTGAAATTTGTGACTTTATTTAACGACCAAAAATGTAGGCATTGTTCTCTATATTGGCGCATAAACAGCATTTATTACAACAGTTAGCATTTAAATCAATGACTCTTAAACGAAGCATTTCTTGATGGCGGAAGAGAGTGTTTCCTGCTTCCTAGCTCGGTTATGTAACGTATATTGTGTACGTAAAATGAAACCCTAACAAGATACCTGTATTTCTACTTTCAATAGAAATACTATCTTTTCATAAATAGCTGTTTGATAAATTCTTGATTTTTATATTGACATGCAAAGCATCAGTTATATTGGGATTCATGATCGAAAGCATTAATTACTGTCTAATATGATTGTGTTATGCAATAACAAATGCGGTAAACGTTTCATACAAAAATATTGCTTTCTTTGCTCGTGCCGTGACCATGTTATGCATTTGTGTTATACACGTTTCGTAACATATGTGTAGTAGGTACTTATTCCTAGTTTCCAAGCGGTACTTATGCACGCGATGGGTGTTACTGGCAAAAGTAGAAATTCGTGTCGACTATGTAGGCGCTGCTCGACAGTTAAGTCATGCGCTCACTGTCAATACATGGGCAATTTTGCATGTGCACATTATATTTCTCGTGTTGACCCTTTCTATGTAGCAAGCGCTACTACAGCTACACTTGATGTATTGGCTAACATGTCTGACCTAAAGTGTTTTCATGGAATTATTAATAAAAATTACAGTCAATTGTTTTAGTTCTATCGTGTCAGGATGGGTGTGTCATGAGTGCTGTGGGGTTCCTAATTAATGTTTGCTGTCGCCTGTCCGTGACTTTTATAACCGCTCTTTATCGCTTCTGATAACTATTACCGGATGCCATGACTAAGACCTAAATGTAGGGATGTGGGATATTCCTTCCTTATCAGCAAACGCGGAAGCACGAATGAAACTAAATTGTAAAATAAACATCAGCATTTTATTGATGTAGGCTAAACTATTAAATCAAGTACTTGTACCATTTTTTTTAAGTCTTGAAAAAGAAGAGGATATAGAAACTAGCAGTAAGCGCACAACACGTTGTAGTGTATTCATATAAAATCCATTTGTTTTGAGTTATTTTCTCAATCTTCAGTTACTGGTAGATTTATCAATAGACAGCCGTCTCCCAGAAATTTCCATTGCGAGCTGTAGGAAGAGGCTTGAATTAAACGACAATCATATCTGATATATGAGATCGGTCATTGGTAATAATCGTCATTGAAGCAAGTTTCCGAGTTTTGATTAGATCTCATCGGCCGTAATATTTAAAAAAAAACACATTATTTACTGTTATTTACTTTTAATGTTCGTATTATCAATTTCTAGCAGTTACAGTTTAAGTTTAATGACTGTAAGTGTCCAAGATATACTCATATAAAATGTTCGGCTATCCAGCTAAATAATATAACATCATCAAAGATGAGAAATAGTCGTTACGTTCCAAGTATGGAACTCTTTAAATTGTAGCCTTGCGTATTTAGAATTCCTTTTATTATGCGCACGTATAAGCAGTTTTTTTTCGACAAGTTCGTTTACATTAGTTATCAAGGCGTCTTGCCTAGTTCGTTGTCTCCGCACCTCTTAGCAACATATTTTTTATTCTAATTACTAGTACCGACTTTAGAGATGATGGTGCGCTTTTCCGATCTCCGTCTCGCAGTTAACACAAAAACACAATAGATCGTTAAATCACGATGGTTAGCGTGACCGAGTTGTCTGATATGCCGAGTGACGTAGGCGACCTCTGAAACCGATGGTAGTTAACTCTTCGCTGTATGTTTACTGTACGATTTCGTTTACCTATCTCCTTGATATCCTTTAAATTACTCATCTTTCTATCTTTGTAGTCTGTGTTTGTAACGTAGTTTATTATTTTATCAGTATTTGTGTTATTAGCAATTTGTTTAGCATGAAATGTGTATCGTAGAATTGGTTGGTTGAAATATGTTCGTACTTTTCTTAGATACTTTATTTGTGTAAACTATATTTTTTAACAACTTTAGTAATTCATTGGATTATCATTTTAAATAATTGTCATTATTCCATAGATTTAACTTGATATTTTAGTGGCGCATAAACTATAAACCACAGTTTATTACTAAAACGTTTATAAGGAAAATTAACTATTCGAATTTTGCATTCCCTAATTAAATGGCGTCTAGGATCATCAGAACTGGAAGATTGCCTTGACACTTGTCGTCGATTACTGTTTCTGTAATTACATCGAGCATTATTACGATTCGCAAGGTTTGCAGGCGCCTGCCGAGATCGTAACCAGCTTTTGTTTTGGCGGTTTAGTGTATCGAATATTATCGTATCATATCAAGATTTTTGTCAAGCTTTCGAAGTTATACCAAGATTTATACTAAAAATTCACTGACCGAATTGACCTCAAAGCCAAGAAATTGCATTTCTAGGTCACAAAGGTTGCATGTTCGATCCCTGCACGGACCAATATTTTTATAGGACAAAATTTATAGACAGCTCGTCGTCGGTCCTCTGAAAAGTTATCTAGATCTTGCAAGTATTCCTCTGAAGTTGATTAGTACTAAAATATCGAGGTGGAATTTGCTTATTAACAGCAAAATACTTGATGGGTCACTATGACAAGTTTACAGGTTATACCTATATACGTTGCTAGGTGTGCCATTAGGGACACCTGTCACTAACATCATTGATTTTGCATGATACAAATGTACCAAACCAGTAGAATTAATCAATTCATAGGGTAAACAGCGAGGATCTACCACGTGTACATTCTAAGTAAAATATTTAGATGATACCGTATCACTATTGATAGAAGCAAGCCACTGTGACTGTTTTTACCACATTTGTAATTTTAGTTATCTACGCAACAATTTGCGAATTATCTTTAATCACAATCGCACTAGGATTAATGCATCTTCATTATTAAATCTGCTAATGCTCGCTTCCCAAGACATTGGAGTAAACAAATGTAAAACTGGCCGTAATGTTGATATCATCGTCCCGATCGCCCTTTTGGCAAAACCAAGGCCAGAATGTAGATATTTGAATGTCGTGTTATCCACAGAGGAACACGTGGACTTTGAATAAGTGCGTAGTAAATGTGTAGTATTTGTATAGTAATCTCGTAATTCTGATAAAATAATAATTAAGTATATTGACTGTGATAAGATTACGCGCCGTTTAGGTGTTTCCTGGGCAACACAAGGGAGAATCCGGATTTTGCATAAATGGATTGTAGATAAATATATCTCAAGATAGAAAAATATGAGCTTCTATACATTAGAACAGCCGTATTTTATATAAAAATAATGCTTTTGTTATAGGAAGTTAGCTTTTAAATAAATTTAAATAAAATTAATTGCACGCTTAGATGGTCTTCAAATAATTAGCGTTCGATTGCTCTTAACATCTTTATCTCTGTTATTTATTATAGCCAGTATCTTGAATGCATTACTTTAGGTTAAAGATTTATTTTTGTTACAAATATGGGTTTTTTGTTTATCTCTGCTGTCATTCACGTGGAATTTATACGAATGGCAGATATAAGTGGAACAATATTATTTTTGTTGAAGCATACTTCACATAATGGAATACTAGGTGTATGCATTAAAGCTAATGTTAACATTTTCGATGCCAATATTAATACCCGCTTAGAATTGTAGTTATTGATTTAATGATGTATTGTCCCTTTACACCATACATGTAGAATGTTCATAGTTTTCCGGTATGAAAATAAATCCCCTGCGCCACAGTACGTTACTTCCGCACTATACATTATACGGACGCTGTAAAAGCGGATTGAAACCGCACATTGTTATGCTAACGTTTTGTGTCTCCTCGCACGTTTCGCCTTCATCTTCATTGATTGTATATTTCCTAGTAATGCGATAATTATTACTCCAAAGTTACGCAATCACATGATTTCACATGATAACGTTAAATGCACTGCAAACACGTACTTAGTTCGTAGTAGCGTTCGTTTTAGTCCACCGAATTCATAGGGTGAAATTGCAGATTTTTGCGATCGATTTCTTTTTTCTTTCTATCTAACGATCCGTAAACTAATTTGAGAACTATCTCGGGCTTTCTCCACAATTTAAACTATCATCCGATACATATGTCTATGTCTTAGATGTTATTTGAGAACGTTCGTGCTTGGGTCGTCACAAAAATTCGCAACTATGTTTAAACAATTGCAATTTTACTGTCGAAGATAATGTCGAATTAATTCTTGTAGTTGTTTTGTTTACTGCTAAAGGTGTAGCATGTCTATTTTAATTCAATTCAACGGTAACCAATCCACTATAGTAACAAACATTGGGGCCAATAGCAAATATACTTCGTGAAGACAAATATTTGACCCACTGCACAAATGAAATCAACGCCCCCACGTCGCTGTACGGAAATAATCCAAGAGAACACGCCTCTGTATAATACGTCTATGACACTGCAGCATACATGTTCGACAAAGAAACACACGACAGGTCTAATTGTCTATGATTTGTTCAATATTGATGAATAGATATCTACATATAAGGTATATAGTAATAACGCGTTTATTTGCTGAAAAATAAAACTAAACAAGATAAGGAACTTCGTGTGTTGGCTGGCGTAGATAGTTTCGTGGTCACTACCATGGCCGTAACTTTTCTTATCTTTGCCGCATTATCGAACTGTGGAACGGTTTATGGGATTACACGATTCCTTGTTTTATAACTTAGGGTCTACTTAGTACAGCGTGAACAAGCATCTGGGTAAGCTAACATAATTCAAAGTCTCTTCCACAGGTTAGAGACAATTTATAACCTAAGTACGTATAGTATAGACAATGTTACTTACAGGTATAAGAGATAAACAGTAGATAAATATGAAGTGACATATACTCGTATAGTGGTAGACGGCCTTATCGCTGATAATTTAATTACGAAAACAAAGTGGAAAATAATGTTTTTTATATATAATTTTAATAAGGGGCGCACCCAGACGGCATAAATTGTTATGACCCGCTGTGCCATGAATTCTATTGAATGTTATTGCAAGGGCACATAGTGATGGGAGGGCAGAGTGACGACCTCTCCAAGACAAAATTAATAAAACGCATTCTACACACATCATAAACTCTGGGACAAATAAACTCCTATGCTTTGGTATGTTTGCTCAAATTCTATTGTCCCAGACGCCATAATTTGGAACCTTTATCTTTATGATGTCTGTTTCCGCTTCAGTTGCATAGATTTTCTTTTTAAATACGAATTGTAAATAAATGTTTGTGTCAAGTTCATGGCTGCAAGTGTATAGTTTGAAATTTAAATTTACTTTTATTTAACAACACGTGCATTTTTGAAATGGTATATTCTTTTTTACTCTTAATGCAGTAATTTTGCCACATGTTTTTAAATAACAAAATATTATCTTTAAATTAATTCAATTTATATAATTTAAATCTCAGGTAGAGCGTTGACACCAAAAAAGATACAAATTATATGCAAAGAAGGGAAATATGTAATGGAATATAAATATTGTATATTTAGTGTATAAATTCTTATCATTTGTCTTTTTAAGTTACTTGCGTAAGTTGAAAGTAATTAAATGAATCATCTGTTCTTGCCCAGCTGTCGATGTTTGCATAAGATTTTGAGTACTTAAATCAACATAAGGACTTGGGCCTGTGTGCCATATGGTGCGTGTATCGACTAATATAGTCATGCTATATGAATAATTTCATCACTTTTAAATTCAATTTGGCTTATATTTAATTATTACGATATGATAGAAAGTAACTTATTTAAATAAATAACTAAATATAAATACACCCAACAGTCACATACATAGTTCTGACCCCACACTAAGATACTAGTCTTGTGTCGTGGGTATCAGAAACTACGAGAGACTTTTCGGTCTCACAAACACCCAGACTCGAAACAAATACTTGTGTTTCACACAAACATTTGTCTCGGTGCGGGGATCGAACCCGCGGCCTCTCGTTTCGCAAGCTGGTATCTAGCCAACTGCGCCACGGGGCTGCTGTATTTAATGATCTATTGGTCACTGCCGCCTATATATGCTCAACACGAGACCAATGACCCAATCTATGTTTATAGAATGAGAATATAAAAACAAAATAATAGAAAACTCGACAGAAAGGCTTTGGTCTTCTATAAAGCATAAGGACAATACCGGCTAGCCAACAAGCCAGTCGTTAAAACTTTTTACTATAAAGTTTGTGTAATTCAGTTTTATTGCGATTATTATTTAGTTAAATAAATTTCATAACTGGGCCAATATTTCTGTAGATAGCCCATAAAAACTTTACCTCTTTATTTTACTACAATTGAAGTTGAATTTATAATTGCTACAAGTAGAACAAAACGAGTGATGATGAAATGTTCTATATTTATTGTCCGTATTATTGCAGATTACTAATTTTTAACAATAAAGATACCCATCATAGTAATTGCGATTAATCGATTGTTATCGATTTTCATACATTACAAATTAAAAATGCGCAATACGAAGAATATTTTTATGAATAGATAAAGGTTGGCCCGCTTCGGCGACCTAATGACCGCTAATCTATTTAGCAACACATGGAAAATATCGGAAATTGTCGGGTCAGTGATAATGACAATATTTTATATCGTCCTAGTGTTTTTATTTTGTAAACATAGTATGATTAATAAATGTTCCGGTTGTGTAATGATTCTTCGGAAGATAGTCTCTTTTTCGTCTTATTTGTATGATTTATTAAACGTCGTTTAATATGGTATTAACGAACATTACTTAGGTATACAAATGTGAGTGATTATCCCCACATCCTAGTATATTGCGATTATAATTACTCAGTAACCGTATGGCACCATGTAAGTGGTATGTATAAAGACCTGAGTTCGCCATTCAGGTAATCTTATCAGTTTAAGCTAAATAACAATTCTAAATAATGACGTCAGATATACGACTCATGGTTAAATTACATGTCGAATAGCAATATGTTGAAAAAAAGGAACCTCGCTAAAATCTAACGCCAATAGAAAAGGCAATAATCTTAAGAATTGTTTTGAATACGAATGTCTTATCAAGTCTTATTTAATGTTAAGACACAATTATTTTTTCAATAGCAATGAAAGTTTGTTTACAAAATAGTGTCAACTATTTGAATGTCGAGGTTGAAACGTGTTGATTGCAACATTTCGTTTGATTACATTTTTTTTGTTTACTTATATGCATTATGCTTGCGTAGAGAATACTTCATAGTATTACCAAATCAGATGTCAGTGAACTTTGTTTCATTGGCCTTTTGGAAAGGCCGACATAGTTGTGTAGACGGTGAGAAATAATAATCAGAGCCGTTTCCTTTTATCGCGTTCTGATTGGGTAGTACTGAGCTTAGGAGCCACTGCTTCAGGTGCGCTCACATCTTTTTGCCGACATAAAGCAACCAAGTTCTTAGAGAAAGTAGGCTGGATACTGCATCTTTAAATCTCGAAGTGGACGATAACGCTCTTTTCCAATCGCGGGAGTTATTCATGCTAGTAATAGAAAGCTCAAAGGGAACTATGTTTTCGAATTGAGCCAATGGTCCCTTGAGTAATTACTTGGCGAACTAACTATTTAAATACATCATTTTTCTAAAACTATAAATCATTATAGCATCATAGTCTCTTTATAAATAATAATGCACGCTATGTTCAAAACCTGCTCCAATTATTGGCAATTCAAGTTTATTTAAAATCGGTGTGTCGCATATACTTATAGTAAATTTGCTTTATGAGATTATTGACATGCAAAATTAACATACGCCTACGCGTGAGAACCGATCTAGGTATTGTAATGATATCACCGATGACTACGCGGCGCCTCAGAGGTCAACGCTACATCCAAATACAAGTTTCGCCTCTTCTGGTCTAATTAGACTCGAAAGCAAATTACTCATTCCGCCTTTGCGCGGCCGTATCCAGTTATTAACGGTTCCCGTGATTTAAAATATTTACAGAGGCTATATCAGAAATCATTCACTATCTGACCTCATAAACCAAAACTCGTCCAAATGTAGACCAGTCTGGTATAATTTTTTTGCGTTTTTTTAAACAAACATAAAGTATAATTATGTCATCATTATGCTCAGTAAAATAAGAAGAGTTATTAAAGGTTATATTCGAATGTTCTTGTTTGCGATCGAATTAGTTCTGATTTATTAGTAATTTGGCAGAACAATTCCACGCAAGTAGCTTCCCAATTAGACCGCCTTTTGATAAGCAGGTCGAACGGCATTTTCCCGCCTCGAAGCAGCGAACAATAGCCTGTACACACATTAGTGAAACATTGTTGACACTGTATTTGTTTCGACGATCTCCAAAATGAAAGTTTGAGATATTTTAGTATCTGAGAGCGAACAGATTGAAATACCAAATCGTGGGCTCAGAGCAAAAACTGCCTTTAAAATTATTATTACTCAGTAAATTATTGAAGCTAACATTAAGGATGTCTGTGATAATAAATCCTTCTGAACAGTGAAAGATTCTCGCGGAGTAAGTCTTATATTTTTCATGCCCGTTCCCTCAAGCTGAGAATCGCGATGGCCACCGGACGGTCATACGAAGTGGACATCATGTCGTCCACTGCTTTCCTTTAAGCATCAGATCATCTTGTGGGATCCCTTCCACGAGAACGTCTGTCGTTCATTAATATAACCTTAATCTCTTCGCCAGATATTGCATTGTAGTTAGTATAATAAACCCGAGAAAAACAAGTAAATTTTGTAGGCAAACGGCGGGGATACAGTGTCTAATTTGGTGAAAAGAAATTTGGTAGTCACGCGCCTGCTGCATAAAAACAAAGTACATACGTGCCCACATTTATCTTGTGGACGTTTGGAACCGCTCATTTGTATGTATTACTTTATGGTGGCCTTCCATTGTTAGTTTCTGTAAATAGGCGGCATTTAGTACGCGGACATGCTAATTTGAAACCCACGTTTGCGGCTTCCGCGGATGCTGCGCCAGCGGTTCGAAAGCGAAAGGAGATATTAAACAAAAGCTCCGGCCTAACGGATGTCCATCTCGGAACTGTAAACAGTAAAACGGCAATAACTGTATAATGCTATGAAAGCGTAAAGGTTTCATTTCAACGCGTGCATGCAAATTCGGAACGAGGATATTTACGAGCGCGCCAAAATATATTAATTAATTATTAATAACTAAATAGAGATCGGTTATATCTTATAAGGCAATATAATGACTGTGATATAATCCTTTAGTCGGATAAAGTGATATAATGTATGCACGCAGCGCTCCGGACTACTTTCTCTTGAATTCGGTCGCGAAAGTTGTCTCATTGCGCACTTTCTCTATAGTTCACTTAAATCATGCCGCTTTGTTATTGCTTTTAATATTATTTAACGAATATTTTTCGAGAGGCCGCTGTTTTTATACATCACGATTCATACTGTTACTTTGGCATGCCAAATATGCAGGCACGAATTAATATTTAGTCATCGATTTACACAATACATGAAACGACGTACGGAATAACTATTCCATTCTTAATAAAATGTTCATATTGATTTCAGATAAATTAAATGGAACAATGAATATTACGCCCTACTACTTTACAACCGTGTGCTCTATAATGGCAATGATAAAATATTCTATAAGATATAAGTGTGCAAAAATAATTTGAGTAATGATTGATATAATATTCGTAATTATTATCTTTTACGACCGGTATTGATAACATTACATATTATCTATGATACAATTTATTTCGCTTTATGAATTGTATATCAAATTGTCGAAACCCCTGTAGTTTTATGACTAATAAAATAAATACATTTTATGATTGAGTTGAACTTAATAAGGCGTTATAATCTGTATGCCAAAGAACAGTTACCAATGTTGGAAAGCTTGGTGAAATGTTCTAGCCTGCGCTCAATGCAAGTTGAAATAAACGGCCAGATCCACTTTCACCCTCACTGCATCTGAGTGTGCCAACTCTTAGTATAACTATGTTTATAACAGCGCTAGTATCGTGAATAGTGAAAGGTTATACCTATATGTATTAAATCGTCCTTTACATATTTTGAATTTCGAATAATGTTTTTCTCATGCCCGTCCAGTTTATAAAAACAAACAAAACATTGCGATTTAAAACTGGCTTGATTGTGTGTAATGAGTCTGTGTGTTTAAAAATAAAAATGTTCACTTAATGTGCCAAACAAGTTACAAGTTACGTTAATGTTATCATTAACATGTTGTTAAACCGACTATGTAATTATATCAATACAGTTACGCTTGACCAACGAGTGTAAACGTAGTGACCACGTGGTAGTACCAGCGCGCATGCTTTTTAGTTTATTAGCGTGAACCGCGAAACACGTGGTGGTACTATAATCGTACAATAATTCATTTTGTAGGTACCTACATTTCGTACTCAATGAACTTATCATTATTCTTTATCGAACCGTTATTTACGCTAATTTATAATTAGACATACTACAAACAAGAAAAATATGCCATATAAAAGTCTAAAATAGCTTTATTCGACATGCAATAATAAATATATTATGTATCTATTACTTTTCATATAATTAATGTCTGTAATTGCACGCCATTTATAACGTGTTCGTCACGCCATCTATCTGCGTAGCAGACAAGCTTTAGCATGACCCACAGTAACTTAAGTTCTATATAGAATTCTCAGATGGCGCTAGTAGCGATGTTTCGTGTTAGCTTATATTCTATAGCACAATGTTGTAATAAAGTTCTTATATTTAAATATTTAGTTATCGCAGCAATGAAATATTATGTTTAATTTAAAATAATTTTGTTTTACGACGGCTCTAGAACACAGTGAATGTTATATAAGGTGCTCAACAAAATTTACCTCATTTAGGAAAAAATGGCGGTTCATTGTTTTACTCAAGGGCAGTAGAATTGATAAAAACTAGGAAAAGAGTAAACGTCGAGGTCTTTTGTCTCCGAATAGGCGTCGTCAGCAAGTGCGGAAGGTCCTCGGTTGGGGCCAACCTCGGCGGCGCGTTTACACAAACGGCTTAAAACTTTGTCGCGCAAGTCCTTCACGCGTACAGAGATTACTTACGGAGGTTGTTTAGGAAACCTTTGATAGAATTCAATTGCTAATTTGGTCGTACGTGTCCAGGAAATTAATTTATTAAATCTTTGATATTTCAATTAGATAATTTTAGATATGATGAAAAATATGCTACAAAATATCACAAATTGATCTGTAAACTGTTGAGTGATTTCCATTATCTTGCCGGAAGGTGAATTGTTCATTATGCAGCACAAACAAACATTTGAAGTTTACTTTTTTAATTTAATTTATAAATCATAATGCACTTATTGCACCTACTCTTACAGCCATGGTGGACCTTTGAATTGGACGTAGATACATAACTTGAAATGGAAATACTCACTCAAAACAATTTAACTCAGTATTTTTAGGACAAGTATTCATTCACGTTTTATTCGTTTATTAAGCTTGCCGATGCCGCAACTTTAATCACCTTCTCTCTCTCTTTCCCTATCTATTCTGAAAGTCCACCGCCACCACTGCATGTGTCGCTAGCCATGAAAACTCACTATCAAATAAATACTTTCTGCAATATCTTAATCCCTTCAGCAAGGACGTCAGTGCCCATGTCGTCGTGCTGTAACTACCGCATTCGGAATTCTTGCATATATATCGCATAAAGTCAAGACGATATTGCACCAAGAACAAGTAAACAAGTGGTTAAAATACACGCACATGAACCGAAAACCTGTACTGTTGCGTTTATGAATCGGCTGGGTAGTTTTGTGAGGCGGCGAGTTAGGCTTGTTAATGCCACTGGACATCTTCATTGCGATACATTTTTCTTCATTATTCTTTGGGGGTCTCTACAAATACGTGTTAAAGAGTGACGTCACGATCATTGGTTGTAAGACCATAAATCCGACGCTTCATTTCAACATAATTTGCTATACCTAGTGTAAACTTTGTGTTTCTTAATAATATTTTCGATAAATATTGTTGATAGTGCAGTACTGTCTAGCCTTATTCTCTTCCCCCTACTTCCTCTGTCCTTTGCTCGTCTTGAGGCCGGCAACGTACTTACGTAGGCGTATATGAGTGGCAGGGTGCATCAGTAAGCATTCATCTGACACTTGAAGGAATGAGCTGATGGAAGTAGACGTGTTCAACTATTTCAATACATAAATGCAGCTAACTGCTATGTATGATATGTATACGTATTATGTATAGTATTGTATATTCTCTACTCAAATAGATTAAGTATCGACCGTTTGGACCATCGAAAATGCACATGACAGGTGACTATGTGTAAATAATAACCCGAAGCTTTTGTCTCTAACTATGGTGATGGTTATAACATAAGATTTATATGTTTAATATATAAGTATGGAAAAGCTTGTAGATTTATAGAGTCGGATAATTTTAAACTGGAGATTGAGATACGTGAAACGTAAACGTCTGAGATAGGTTTATGCACGCTTAATAAGCATTATGTTTCAATGTCATTGAAATGCGCTGAAAAAATAGGGTTTTTGCAACGAGCTTGACCTTCGTATACGTTCACTGGTGATTTTACAGCTTTTTGCGTTTACAGAATGTTTAGTTACCGTAAATATCGAAGCAGCTGGCTAGTGTTACGATTAAATGATTAGGAACTAATTGTATTTTTCCTTTCGCCGATTACACGAAAAATACGTTTATTTCTTAGATAAATTTTATCGCTACTAATAACATCAAAAGCAATGCCAACCATGGCATGGTACCCTATATAGTTGTGTTACGACATTGTTTTCCGTCGTAATATCGATAATAACTCATTTGACGCAGTTTGCTGCCAATTATACGGTAATAAAATTCAGCCCAAAATCCAAGTTTAAAGAAAAATATGAGAGGCATGAATGTAAACGTCATTTGATAGATTTAACGCAAATTACACTGCGATGGATAGAATAAAATCACGGAGTCCTTGGACATTAAACGGCGAACCGTTACGAATTACCATTTAGAGTCATATCGATTCTAGCCAATTATGCGGCCTGGTAGATTTTTATACTAAATTATAGCGAACCTCGCGTTTTTACTTCAATTGATTACGTATACAAACAGCATGAGAACAAAGCGACTGAACAGAAGGAAGTAGGAAGAGACTCAATGATAAATACCCGCAACACAGCTCTGTAAACTGAATTAAGCTCGCATGTACGATAGAAAACGTTGCAAAATTAAAAGGCGTTTTACATTACATTATCAGCTTATATATTCATTGCGGGCTATCTTCATTACGGAAGAGGGCTTAGTAATTTAAAACCCATCACACGAGTGATCAATAACGTTAGGTACTGACCAGATTGATTTATCGGCATCAAATAGAATTTGAAAAAAAGATGTAAGATTATACAGGTATAAAATTAAAGACCACAAATTAAAGTAAAAGTATAGCTTTTGTTATAACAAATGAACACGAAGTTGACCTTAGATCTTAACAAGTTTCGCGTTAGGCAGTGTTGTGTGCAAATTTGTTAAATCCACGATTTCACTCGGCTCATTTCTAATGTTCGCAAATTTCTCGAGCTCGCTTAGCCCGGTTGTGTTGTCGTAACAGCGGAGTTTGCATAAGGCCACGGTCGCCGAAATCGCACGACTTCGCTCGTTTCTTTGGGGGACTGTAAATGGCTTCGCAGCAACCTTCTTTCCGCGACAATTTCCACACGAATTGCGTATGTCGGATTGAAATTATTTTAAAACTGAAACATTTTCGTTTCTCGTTTTGCAAATATAAAGTTTCACATGAAAGGTAATTGCATCGCGCGCGGTAGGTAGACACACGCGGACAATAACTAATCTCACACACTGCATGCTAAGTATTTATTATTACCACAGACGACTTCTCTCATTACCTCTATAACGCGTTACATAAACCACGCGATATTTAGGTCCAAATTGTTTCCTACTTGTGAAATTTTCAAAAGTAGGCGCATGGTTCTATCATTAAAATTTATGTTCTAATAGAGTTTTAGATAGATACACATTGCTCACGTTGCAGATTGATGTCAGTTTTGTATTTCGACACTCATTATTCATGAGTACATGACACACAAATTAAAACGAGAAAACAAAAGAGCAGAGGTGTCCCGTTACTTCCGCTCGCGTCACGCCGAACTCTGCACAGACGATGAACAAACACACCGAATTGTCACTATCATGATACGGTGACCTAAATATAATGTTAGCAATTGGCAACGATCTCCACGTACTGGTTTTTGTTATCAAACAATACTCGCACGAGACATAGAGAGATTATTCGTCGTTTGTTTTTGTTTTGCAATCACATTTAAAAAATAACGAGAGCATCAAACTTGAAATGTCGTACTTTAAATTTAAAAAAATATTATTTGTTATGATATGTGATGTTTATCATTCTCGTTCTTTACGCATTATAATAATTTTCAGGTTGTTATAATGTTTTTGTCAACACTGCGTACCGTATCCGATACGTTATTTTGCTAATGAATCCTCCCCCTGTGTAAACAGCATATTTACCGTTGTTCTCAATTACAAGTTTACAATTAAATGTGTTGCACCTACATAAATAATTTCTTGTTAATAATTTAAATACTCATTTGTTATTTATTGTACGAAATTTGTTGCACCCATAGCAGTGTTTAATCAAATGTAAGAATTAAATCAGTGTTAAGTAAATGTATGCAAAACATTGTCAGTATTACAGGTTAATCAACAATAAGTGTTTGTAAATGAATTATTGTAACTGATTCTTCTTCGAAATGGCTCTTTACGTGTATTGTTAAAAAAACATTGCTAAACGTTTGCCTCGCCCACAGAAGTTTTTAATTACGAGACCTTCGGCGTGTTACATGGATGACGGCTTGCCTAACAACGAATACGTATTCGTACAAACGTACTGCAGCATCGTTTCCGTTTAGAAACCAACTGTTTGCTTGTGTAGCAATCGAATGCATGTGTCTTCAATACTCATGGCACCGCTGTTCAAGGCCAATTTGTAATACTGTCAATCAAACATGATTAGATGCCATTAAACATATAAATGTACTGGCATGTTTGTCGTGCATCCACTATCTAAAATGGAAAAGCCCGTTTTGCATTAACAATACGTCGAAAATTATTCTTTTGTAAAATTAGCAAATAAATGGAATCTCCGCAAATTATTATAATAGCACCACCAACCTTCGCTTTTCTTATGCTAATTAGAATTTGTCAGCAAAAACTTTAACTGCCATATTCCGCATCGTCCATAAAACAGTTATCTGTATTCTTATCGATTTGAATAATTATTCTCATTATTCTTTTTAAAGTGAAATCGAAAGGCATAAAATTGAAATGTGAAGAAATTTTAATAAATGATGTAATTTGTATGTTTTTGTAGACTCTCGGAATATGACTTGTTATTCTTGTTTATCACTCGGCGATAAGACCGCGAATCGATTGATATAAACTCATTCATCGGTCCCGCGAAAAATTACTCATGTATATGACGTTATATAATATTGGAGTTTTCCTAGAACCAGCATCCGGTAAATCCTACGTATTGAGGTAAATGGATTGCTTAGCCGTATATCCCGACAAATAAAAACATCGATGACGCCATAAGGCGAACACATCCTTGTGTTAATGTTAAAAGGCTCGAGAATGTGTGTAGTTGCTCGTCTCACGGACAGTAAACGCAATAGTCGTAAAACAGTTCTAAGTTACACGTCTTTATGTAGTGATAAAATCATATAAACTCTATTGGTTGCTCTGTTGGAAGATACATAAAAGACCATTTGTCTTGCTACACGTCTTATTCGAAGTTATAAAAACTGTTAAATATCAATAAAATCGGCACCGTTATTACACATTTGACGTTTTCATTGTAGAGTAAATACTTGGAACTTTAAAAATATTCGTTTTCGGTTCTACGCTTGTTGTAACCTACGACCTCAACACCCACAGCGTTGGTGTTACTTTTGACAAACGTTCTTGGAAACTTAAGTAATACTTATATATGAGACGATAAATGTAAACGTGAGGACACTCGTATACACCTGTGATGTGTCTCAACAAACACAAAACAAAACACAGATGGCGTTCTAAATCAGTCCCTTTGCAATTTTAAACAGATAATAATAAATTGAGCACATACATTTTGATTTAATTAAATAAATGATTATTTTATTACAACAACTGCGGAACTGGACGGTTTTTTTTATTAAGTGGTCATCGACGTTCGTTGGGTTCGAAGGCAACGTACTCTTATATTATATGTATAAAACCATTTGCATATAGCGACATCGACACTGCTGAGCTAATAAGGCCGATGACCGCTATTCTAAACGGTTTTTTTTAATACGAGCTTATCTATCTGTCTACAAATAACTTTTTGAAGCGAATTTTGGTCAAGAGTCGCATTTCTTGGTTGTATTCTCTATTTGAGAAAATGTTATGTTCTTATGATGTGGTTGATGTCTGCAGATAGTAATATGATGTCATGGCCTAAAAGCCTGATTGTGAGTACCAGAAACTACAATTTACTTTTCGGTCTGACGACAACTAGGGGCGAAAAAAAGTATTTACGCTAAATACAAATATTTGTCGCTGTGCGAAAATTGTAACCGTGGCAACTTGTTTTATAGCGGGTTTCAAACTAACTACACTACACGACATTCGGCAGTTGTCAAACACGTATGTTTTGTACTTATGTAGATGAAGTATTCTTTTCCGTCGCGTTTTGCCATTTGTGATTTCCATCATAATAAAATCCGGATATTTCTCAGACGCGCAGGTTTCCTTACGACTTCCTCCTCTTTATTGACGTGGTATAAATACGTGCTTTTGTTTATTTATGTTTATGCGCCAAATCCCCATCAAGTGCAAGGGGGATCTCAGTGGGATGTTTACCGTCGGACGATGAGAATACTTTCGAATTATTAAGTGTTCGCCGAGTGTGTTGACGTACTGCGATACGTACATTGGCATCACGCCGGACGAAGATTCCAACCCGACTAGGTAAATGCAATGGCACGTGGCGCCCACTTCATTAAATTTTATCCGCTGCCTTGAAACGCTGGACGTAAATAAACTTGATATAACAATAACATTATCTCCGCGCTTTTTATACAACATATAAACAATCAGTGAAAGAAAAGTCTTAAGTACATGCCACTGTTTGAACTGCGCAGTAGCACGTAGATAAGCGGTCAATGCAAGAAAACCACGATGCTCATAATCGACTGTTAATAAGTTGTGGTGTCAGTTTAGTCTGGTGTACACTGTGTACCTACATTCATTTTAATTATTACATTGTGCTCATAAAGAACAATTAATTGCTAAGTGCTCTAATGAGGTTGCGATATAATATGATATTAACACAATTAAAGCAACGTATGACATTTCCTATTATAGTAAGACACACGTGCCTACTGACGTCCACATTCCGATTATTGCTCTTATTTCGGCGGCCTGTGAAGTGAAGAATAGCACAAGAATGTGCAATGCAATATAGTATTTAAATTCAAACTGGTTTTACCCGGTAATTGTTTATGCACTAGCTATAAATATTATTAATAAAAACATACTAGTTAATGAATATTATCTTTGACTTTGATGGTAACAAGGCATCGCACGATAATGATTAGTAACACCTCCGCGCCAAACACATGGGGACTGAATTAAAATTCAAGGTAACATATGTATGTTTTTATTCTTTTCGCATGTTAACCCTTTGTTCAAACACCGCAGCGTCACATACACAGCGCGATACAGCCTTTGTCGTTGGCATTTATAATATTATCCTGTGCGCGATGCGCTATCCTGAATGAGAATATGTCGGCGTGTGCGACACCATACAACATGCAGCAGAAAACGTTGTTTTGACAAAGATCGCCCAACAAATAGCATGGTATTCGTGTCTCGTATGAGGCAGTGTCCGTGCTTGTACGCCGCGATGTGTGTGCGTGGACGTGCCCCGAAAACTATATTTTTCCGGTTTGCAACAGTCTAGTTTTGTCTCGTTCAAATGACCGTTACCGATGCAGAACTTAGTGTCAACGTTTAGCCTTTCACAAATCTTTTCGCTAAATTTATTTCGTTGCTTGTACATTACTTTGTTCAGCACAATATGTTTCACGGAAAGCCAATTATTGTAAACGTTGCGTTTTTATGCATTAGTAATTTTCATTGAAAAGACTGTAATATAGTAAGCCATTCATACAGGAGGCTAGTCACTACAGCCACGCGACCTCCTTGACCCAGTTGCGATGGTTCGCGCGTCGCGTCGTGACGGTGGCCAGCGCGGATTGACACCGCCGATGATGTATACCTAATATAACTTTCACCAAAACACGTTCACGTCATATCACGACGTTCTGCCGGTCGCCCTTTTGTTACATGTTAAAAGAGGTCGGTTAAAAGCGACGCCAGCCGTTTGATCGAAGCTCGCCTACCGTGAACCAAATGTGTAATAGAATATTTTTTTCAATTCATAACTTTCGCGGTTGTCGGCGCCCAGCCGTGACCCCTACCGTGAGATATTATTTCTGTACGTGCTCGTAGCCATGATTTTATAATTTGCTCAATTAATGCTAATGAGCTCGAAGGTTCCGCTGATGTTATACAGTCCGTCGTGATTTGGAATACACTACTTGGTCGGCTAAAGAATATTAGTTTTATTGTCAAGGTTTCTCGGACTCAACGTAGGTTTGAAGTGATGTTCCGGTAATACTCATCGTTCGCCGTGGCCCACTGACCGCGATTGTGAGTAGAGCAACAAAAGTAGGCGTTTACTCATACATTTATAGGCAAAACGGACTCCTGCCTTGTTCTTTTACGTTATACTGTATTGTAAAAT